>JBBMOC010000010.1:5825473-6425473 GCA_037975185.1 Centropyge bicolor
AGGGTTTTTGGGGCTGTGGGGGAAGATGATTGCTTGTGATGTATCCCAGGTTGTAATCCTCGGACAAGAGACTGTGGGTTCCCTTTTAGCCAGCAGAGGGGCTCTGGCTGGGGAAAGGCGCTGGGCTTAATTAGACTTGTCTGGGGAAGAGATGGGCTTTAGGTGTAGCTAATTAAGATCATAGCTGTGGCTGAAATGGCTTAAACTGCACTGCAATACCAGTCCGGTCCCAGAGGAGCAGAACAATACCAGCGAGACGGCATCTTTCTGCAGACTATGAATGCATATATTTGCGATTAGGGTGATGGTGGTTTTAAAAGAGGGTGTCAGGGAGGCAGGGTTCATGATCGCATACATTTTTCTTTACATTTGTGCAAGTTAACAAAGCATGAAGTGGAGCTGCTCCCAGCGCGCCGGTCTGATGACATTTCATGTAAAGTCAATGTCATGATGCGTTTCATGTTGAGCAGATGGTTCTCCGCTGCTTATTCAAATGTTCATATAAAAAAAGGCAAAAATAACAGTCTGAGTCATTGCAATTCAGCAGGTCAATCGCCAGTTCTCTGTCAGTCTGTCTGGTAGCGCCTGGGCCTGTTAGCGCCAGAGACACTTGACAATAAGAGTGGAACTGAATCAAACTGGAGCCCTCTTGTGTCTTCTGGCGGGCAAAATGGTTGGAGGCCAAACAGCCGTTCCCATAATCCTCACTATTGACAGGGCCTGCTCTGTTCTTCGCCTGATCTGTTTGGTCTGTCAAGTTGAGGGAGCCCCTCTAGTGCTTGTGGGAACCAAATCTATAAACAAACCCTCAACTGATCTCCAAGCCTTTCCTATGTATTGTCCTTGCCCTACCATCATCCCTGCTCCTTCAATGGGAATCATTATTTAATTGGCCCCTACAACAAAATGGTAAGTTTTTTTTGTTCCATATTGGAGCAGGGAGATTATATTTCAACACACATGCATGAGAGGTTTGGCGGTCGCTCTGTAATAAAGTTTGAGGCTCACTTCGTATTGTGAGAATGTGCCTCAGAGCAGAATAAAGGTGTGAATGAATAAAGAGAAATACATTAGATATTTCCCCTGAGCTTTTCGGTCCTTTCATCATTTCATTCATCTTTGTCAGGACCAGACCTTTCTCGCTGTGACTTTGTTACATTTCAGCATTTCCTCTCTTGTTCATTTCAGCTCAGGGTAAAAAAAACGGGGAGGGAGACTTTTAAATGCAGTCGCATAGCTGTGATAACCAAGCTCTCTCTCTCTCGCTCTCTCTCTCTCTCTCTCCCCCTCTGACCAGCCGTCACCTTTAAATCTGCCTTTTCATATTCCTCTCAAAGCATCTTGTCCATAGAAAAGGCGGCTGCCAAACCGGATCTCTGGACAAACAAGAGATGTGGACAAAGAGAGAGATGGGAGACCTATTGGAGGCAAATTATTTAACCACTGGTGAAGAATAAAAATACTTCCACTTCTACTTCAGTCTCCCACTTTTCCATGTAGCTGCTGGTTGTAATAAAAAAAAAAAAGTCATGGGGGAAATCTGACCAATTTTAAAGTTGATATTAAATAGGCTTTCGTGAGTCAGTAATACATTTTTGTTCAATTGTAAAGCCTCCATCACACCTGAAAGCGTTCACGGCATTTGCAAAAAAAAAAAAAAAAAAAATACTGATGCGTGTTAAACAGTTTGTCTGGATGCTTCAAGCCTCTATAGGGTGTGAGTGACAAATCCGAACGGCAATGTGAGGACACACTACAGCATATCTGCCTGGGTGGTTGTCCGGTGACGGGCTGTGGGAGAGCACCGGCCGGCTTGACCGACAGGCCTGCGATGGGCGACGACAGCCCAGCCTCCTCACCCATGAATAGCGAGAGGCCCAGTAGCACCTAAAACTACATCTGCCAGCGCTTCGTAAAAAAGGAAATATTCAAATGGTAATCGGAAGGCCGTGAATCATAAGCCCAAGGTAAGCTATGTAATGCTGGTAAGACAGTGAGTAGTGCTTTATTGGTGGAGAGGGAAATCCTTTTTGCCATTCAGGAGAAGAATTGCAACAGTAATACCATTAACTTGCACCCTGGATCGCCAAACGCCATTTAATTGCCAATAGTGGCCCATTGTTTGGAGTGAGTGAATTTAGGCTTCAGTGTGGCTGTGTTTATATGTGTGAGGGTGAGAGGGTTTACGTTGCAGGGGGGGTGGGTTGTAGGGTGTCATAGTGTAAGATGTCTGAAGAATGATGGCCCCTCACACATGCACAATCAGACACAAGCAACCGACGCCTAACTAAAGCTCCGCAGTAACTAGCTTAACTAAAGTCTTTAGGGAAAGTAAATTCGGACAAACTCCTCTCTCCTTAATACCTGATTTGTTCAACAACATGATTTGGGGCGCGTCTATTCAAGACCCTTTTGGGCCAAGCCGAGGTCTTAAGGCTCAAGGCTTGTACCTCGCGGTTATTGTGGGCTGTTTAGGGTTTGTCTCAAATCTCCTTGTGCGGATGTGTGGACGCTCCTAATGCTGGCTAATGGGCTTCGGCAGAGTAACAGTCTCCTAGCTCCCATTGAGGACCCCATGGAAAGCAGCATAAGCTCCGTCGAATAAAGGCCCTAGCCAGACCTTTCTTTTGGAGTTTTTTATTATTGGGAAGAGGCCACCCTCCATCACCCCCATTTTCACCCCAAATCTCCTGTCCATTCTCCTTGGATCTTCTGTCCCCGCCGACCTCCCTCCAACCAGACCAGCACCAGCACCCCTTCTCTGGACTATGAGCCCAAACCCATCAGCATTGTCATGACACCCCCCTCCTCCCCTCGAAACCTGCCACAGTCCAAGACATTGGCCTCCACCCCCAGCCTTGTCTCATACCACCGATGCTGACCCTGACAGCCATGTCCTGGGGAGGGCTAAATTGAATGTGAAATGCATGGTGGGTCCTTGCAGACTCCATTGTGCAGAGGGGGAGTCTGGGAGGCGAGCAGCGTCACTGCTCCTCAGTGCTGATCGAGTTTGACAGCACGACGGGAGGAGGCAAGAAAAACGTTCTCTTGCTCTCATTCAAAACTGAAAGAGGGCCTTTTTCAGTCTCCCCACCCACACCCCACCACCAACCACTCCTGCCTTCCCTCCATCCTCTAACCCCTCTTCTTTTTTCACCCTGTTGATGAAACAGGCCTGGACCACTAGCTCCCCCGAGATCACACTACATTTCATTGAGCTCATCCTTGGAATGACTACAGAGGAGTTACATTTGGAGATGCTATGATCATGTCATTGCAATCTGCTGTTGTTCAACTGCAGACCCCACCCACCTCCACCAAAACCAGTGTGGATCTTAGTTGTAACTCTTTTTATTGAGTTTAACCCCTTTTCACATTACTGAAGTCATACAATATAACCAGCTGTGTTTATATTTTTGGGTTATGGGCGTGTGTCATCCTTGTGTTTGTGTGTGCACTTGTGCATGCAGGTGTGTGTGTGTGTGTGTGTGTGTTGCCCTGAGTACATTATGGAAAGTGCTATTCAGTCTGTTCCGCTTGGTGTCAGGCAGCCCCTCTCCCCTGGATGCGGCAAACCCCTCATTTAATGCAAATGACAGTCATCTAGAATCCAATGCATCTCTCATCGCTGCACATTGCCTAATCAATGTGAAGTGCTGTGTAAAAAAATACATTGCCTCCCTGTAATAGTTGTTTTTGACCGAGTCAAGTGCAGCCCCTAGAATTAATCCCAACCTGAGATTCAATTATGGGTGCCTGGCTAAGCAGAAGAGGGATAGCACCGCGAGCAGGGGCGAGAGGGCTGCGATTGTATAGTGGAGCTTGTCGGGATGTTTCTGTATCTGTGTGAAGTGTATGTATGCGTGAACATTCCTGGTTTCTGACCTGTGGGTTGAGTTATATGAAGGCTTATAATGTGGTGTTGCTTTTGGCCTTTGCTGGTTTGAATCAGGGGCAAAAGGCCCCCCGATCACCTCCTCCAGGAGCCTTGTCTCGTCATTCAAAGGCAGGCCACGTCAGTGCCCCCGGCCGTGCTCGGGGTAGCAAGGGGAGATGTGGAAAAATTGGCTGGTAGAAATTCAGAGTTGTGAAACCTCATTGTCACCTTTTTCTAATGAGTTCCCTGATCATCAAATGCGTTCTCAGTTCTGACATTGCTCGAGGAGAAGAGGGGAGGAGGAGGAGGAGGTGTAGACTCACAGCCTGGTTGTGAGAGGCGAATGGGTGCTACACTGTGGCTTCATCAATGTGCATGAAAGTCAGGCTTCCGGAAATTCATTTCTGCCGCCTGTGCCAGATAAGCATGTTTCGGGTCAGTATTTGCGCAGTGTGTTTTTGAGGAGGCGCTGTGTTCATTATAAGGTGTTAGAGTGGCTCTTGTAATTTTCATTTGCATTTACATACTGTTGTTGTTGGGATCCATCAACACCTCAATTGTGTATAACGACCAATTTGAAGATATTAGATTAGCCCACCCAGCATGCACCTCCTCACAGAAGGCAGATGGGAATTTAATTCAGAGGCGCCAAGTAAGAATTGATTTTTTTTTTTTTGGTAAATCTTAGCATTAAAATGAACACACAATATCTGATCGCGGCAGATGCGCACATATACATAAAAATACATGTTAACTTACACACACACACATTTTTGTGGCATATTTGCCATTTACTATACACCAAAAGTTGATCTTCCATCCAGCCCAAGGACACTGCTGCTGTCTCCCATCCTCCCCCTCCTCTACCCTTCCCGACAGTGGGCCAATGACAACATAAACACAGAAAAGGCAATTTAGCTCCCTCTTTTAGAACTACTTTGAAAATAAAGGAATTTTAATTATGGACACAATGAAAAAGAAAAAAGGACTAAAAAGGGAGAAAACATTCACGCACAGTAAACAAAGCTGAAACAATTATCTTCTGGTGACCAGTCGGTGTTTTTAGAACAGTCATTTTAATCTTTTATTTACTGCAAAGAGAGAGAGGGGGAGCGAGAGAGCAAGAGACAGAGAGGGGGTGTAAGAGAGAGAGAGAGAGAGAGAAAGAGAGAGAGAGAGAGAGGGAAGAGCGATAGGAGAGAAGGGGGGAGGGGGTGAGAGAGGCTAGGGTGAAAGAGAGAAAGATAATATGCATATATTTAAAATATCCCCACCCTCACAATCAAAAGATGCATTTTTTTTTATTAGAGAAACAATTTTGCCACACACCCATGTGGAGGAGGGGGTAGTTTGTCATTTGTTGTTGGAAATTGCTCGCTGTCAACCCCCAAAGACAACATTGCATTTTTCCATTCATCAGTGAGAGAGAACGGAGTGACATTGTGAGTTTCCTCTGGTGGGATAAAGCCAACCAACAACAACAACACAATACAATGTGATGATGGCAGAGTGAATTTACACCCGGGCATAATTGAACCTAGAAGTCGCCTTTTGTTGACTAGTGGTGGAGTCATGGAGCGGCAGGCAGGTGGTAATAGTCAGGTGATTGACATTCAGATGATTTGTGCGATGACCTAGCATGAACAATACATAACGTTCTGTTTAATGGTCAATTTCAGATGAGAAACACCTTCCCTCCCCTGTGCGGAGAATTACAGTCCTGCGCCGCTAAGTGAAATGATGAGGAAGAAATTGAGGCCTGTGCAACGTTTTGGACACGGTGACTGCTGCCTGGGCCTTGTAATTTGCAAAGGAGCTGTGCTGTGGGACGCTGGTGTAAGTGAAATATAATTAATCTATCACATCTATTCCAAATGAGCCATTGACACCTTTCTTTTGAAGCTGTGCTGCTGCATGGATGTAGATGCGTATCAGCTGTGTCTGGCCCCTGGGTGCCTCAGATATAAACATTCACTCCACCGGATGCTGTTATCCTCTATTGAGTGACACTGATGCGTTATGTGGGATTGGCCAAGATAGCAAGGCAAAAGCTACAAATCTCCATTTGCAATGAGGAGAAAATTCCATAGGATTAATTTTCTGTATAAGACCCCTGCCCAGGCCCCCAACCCCCGCCCCGTCCACAACTTCAGCTGTGCAGCCCGGTGTTAAAAGACCCGGAGGAATACTGTCTTTGTCATCCTGCCGTTTGGGGCCGAAGAATAAGAGAAGTTTTAATCCCTATTGTCCACGAGTCTGGGGGGGGGTCGGCGGCTGTAAGATGATCCAACCGGCCACACTAATCCCTCCATACCACTTTCGCCTTCACATCAAAAACACCCCCACCCTCCCACAAAGCAGCGGCCTTGTGCGTTGGACCCCGATGTGCAAATTCTAAAGAGGAAAATGGAGCAAAGAAAAAGTTGCAACAACAGAGCAGAATAGACTTAAAGACAGTCGCACAGAAGATAGGGCAAGCTCTGGGGTGAGGGTGGGGGCATGGTAGGCTCCGTCGCTGCGAGAACACACGCTCCCTCTGCTGCCACTCTCCCCCTCAGGTCGGGCCCCGATGCTGCTGCAGTTGCTCTTTTATAGGTCTCCCTGGCAACTGAAATATTTCCCGAATCCTCTGTATTTTCCATTTTCTAGAAAGACTACAAGGCAGGGGGAAGGGGACAGGTGCCACTCAGCCGAATGCACATGGGCTTACAGTTGTACACAAATACCGACTGTGATACACCATATTGTTTCTTTCTAAATCCTGCTGGATTAGCCAGTAAAACAAAAAGGCAGCCAAATGTGAACGACTCAAAAAAAAAAAAAGTGTGGATTGCAGCTTCCAAGGACTCTTTTTGCTGCTGGATCAAAAGTGATTTTTAAGAAATGATCAACAAAATGTGGATCTCACTTCAGGCTTCTTAAACAGGAGCTACCTACTTGGATATTTGCACACGAGGCAGACTGGTTTTCATGCCTTTGTAATCAGGCTGTAGTTGTTCATGATTTTGTAGTTTTGCCCAAATTGAATGTCTTTTGAGCCATCTCTAGAAACCACATTGCATCAGAAATCTCCAAAAAGGGGGAACTTGAAAGATGTGTTGCATTGGCATCTGATAAGAGTCACCATGACATTTTTGATGATGATGATCATGAGACTTGAATGTGAAATGAGACGTCTTGATGAAGTGGGCTTCCCTTTCTTGTGATGCTTGGAGTCACAAAGGCAAGAGGTGTGAAAGAGTAGATGAGATGACGAGGGCTGAAGGTCAAGGCAGCTGAAGTCCACGATCCGCTGTGTGGCCTCTGAGGGCGCACACACGCACACACACACACTGGAATCGCTGTGATGAAGTTCACTGTAATAGAGAGTGTGTGAGGAGTCAGGGTGGGGGCAGGGAGAGAAGACACACATGGGGGGGTGGTGTGTGTGTGTTTGTGTGTGTGTGTGTGTGTGTGTGTATGTGTGTGTGTGTGTGTGTGTGTGCCTGTGTGAGGGAGCCAGGAGACAGCCGTTTAAAATTCTGTTTCCTGCAAGTGAGGAGGCTAATCCTGCCCCCATAATTCCCTGCAGCCAAAGCACCCCTCCTTCCTCAACATCACCACTCCCTTTTTCTCTATCTCGCTCTCCCTCTATCTCGCTCATTCTCTCTCTCTCTTAGTGCACACTCCATGAGTGACAGCACAATGCCCAGGCCCTCGCACGCTTATCTAACTCTAGCAGATGGTCGACTTGGATCAATGCACACACGCCACGATCAATGGCTGCGATAAAGAGCAGCAGGGATGGTACCCTCTCCCGAGCTCCCTCTCTCCTTCTATCTGCCTCCCCTCATGCCCATCCCGCTGCCCCCTGCCCAATTGTTTCTCTCCGACGCTCGTTCATCTGCATCTGCACTGGCACCTACCCGGCCGCGGGCCCTCTGCCGGGTTTGGGGTCCCGCTGATGGCAGGGGTGCCCGATGTGCTGTCTGCCGCATCCATCCACCTCCCTCGACCTGCTCCCTGGGAGAACTCTGAGCCCTCTTTCTATCAGGCTTATCATGAGATCACCGCTTCATCTCCTCCTCGCCCACCCTCCGCAACTTTTCTCACTCTCTCTTTCTCTCCTACACTGGCTCTGGCTGTATCTCACATGTTAATCTCCCACGGCTGTACTCATTCTCTTCAGCCATACAGGGAGCTTTCCGCTTCTGACCTTCTGTGCTCTTCTTGAACGCACCGTTTACCGTGTAGTTGCCTTCCTCTGATGACGCAACCTCATGCTCATCTCTTCATTCCCCCCAGTGTCTGTACGAATATTTCCACTTATACATCCATAATTTCTTCAGTTTTATTTCATCCGACGGCGCCATGTTCGGAGGTGGTTCTAATGGGACGCTGAGGAGGTGAATCAAAGTGGGTCAAAGACAGAAGTGTTAGGAGAAAGTGGAGCAGAAGTCTGACTGAGTGAATCCCCATCAGGAACTATGGGTGGAAGTGGGCCAGGGTGCACGCTGCTAAACAAATTTAAACACCATAAGCAAAGATTGTATTCAGAAACGCACAGGGGGATCTGATTCGCCAACAAGAATCGAAACACCACTTACAACAAAATAAAACTGCTGAGTTTTTTTAAAATCACTTTTATGTCTCTGCAACTTTAGGTTGAATTAAGACTCCAAGTCACAGTTTTCTGTTATGTTATGTTTAGGGCTACAACAGTGACTTTTTATACAAGTTCTATTGATATAGGAGATTTGCAAGAGACAGATGAAAAAAATAATAGAGGAAATCAAACTAGTAGAGGCTGAGATATGCAAACATTTAGTCCCTAGAATGAGCCAGGCTCCAAAAACACAGAATCCTACAATTCCCATAATACAACAGGACAGAGTGATTCATTAGACCTTCCCCGCAGATTAAATACATGTCTTCTCCACAACTCCCAGTTTGTCAGGCTTCACATTAAAACATTGACAACCAAGCTGACAAATGTTTTTACAGGTTGACCTTGTGACATAAAAAATCTTTTTGAGTAAAATTATTGGAGTACCCCTGAATTCCTATAGCTATGTTAAGGTGGCAATTCTTGTCTGCTGAAGTGGACTTGTTCACTTAAATTGCCACACTACAAATATTTTGTCACCTACTTCTAACAGGCAGATAGTTTTAGTTTTATTTTCTCAGGTTTTGTGATATCCATCTTTCCAGTTTTTCTTCACATAATCAAGGTCAGTGGAATTTAATTTGTAGTGTTTGTGGTGGCATTTTAAAAAAATCACATTTATTATTCACAATAACATCTCTTTCCAGAATCCATGTCTCAATCACGCCACAATTATAATCCACAAAACACACTGAGAGTATTTCGGGGGAAGTGTTTCATCTGTAGAAAGCTGTTCACATTGAGGGCTGTTTCTTATCCAGAGTAACAGGGACATTGTTTCTGCCCATTAAATTCCACTCATCTCAGCTGTATTGAAAAATCTCAGAGATGAACACCACAAACCTTGACATTTTAATTTGGCTGAAACGACACTATAAAGTAAGACCGGTCTCCAGTGACAGGTACGGCTACAAATGGTGTTACATGGCGGCTATTATACCTACAGGACCAATGCCTCCACTTAAACCAAGACATGGTGCCATGTGACTTGTCAGCTGCATAAACTTTGCCCCAGAGTAAGCTCTCCCTTTCCTTCTCCCTTAAGGAATTTGTAATTTGCCGTTGGTGATGTAATGCGGTTCATAATAAGCCCATTAAAGCCTTTCTCTGTGCTGATGGAAAACGCAGTGGCAATATGGACACCTCCGCTATTTATACCTCTCAAATCCTCATGCATATTCACACAGTGCAGAGATGGGGAAAGAGCAGGCAGACACCCTGACAAATAAGTGCCTGGATCTCATTTCTTTTGGAGCCTAAGCTATTTCAGCACACTGGGGCCTCCTCCCCTCCTCACACTATGACCGCAGCCTCATCCATTCTCTAGGTCTGCCTGCTTTCATTTGCTCTCGGTCAACATGAGCGAGAGATGTGTGCGAGAGTGTTTACGTGTGTGTGTGTGAGAGAGAAAGAAAGACAGAAAAAGAGGGAGAGAGAGAGAGAGAGAGAAGGAAGGTAATAACGAGGCTTGGCTGAAGAGTCTAATCTGTTTTGGTTGAGGCGCAACTGCCCCAAGTTGTGTTACTCCAGAAATCACTCTATACTCATCCATCTTTAAAGTGCACCAAACTATAGGCGTCCTCCAGCAACTGTATCCTTCTTTGGTCACACTGAACATGGCTGACTTTTATATGAAGCTGTTGCCTTGCACCAAACGTTCTTCGGGCTGACTTGTGCCATTTCTTTATATACTTTCAGGATTAGTGTATTTTCAGAAAAACACCAACACAGCATCAGTTCATTAAGTAGTCACAAAATATTTTCTATGGTAATCAAGTACATGTGCACAAACCTCCCATTTTTGTGAGGGTCAGGACGACTGTCCTTCATGCCTGCATTACGTTGCTTTGAGTGAACGAAACACTAAATTTACAGGACTGTGACTCCAGATTCCAGAGTCCACTTGTTTGTGTGGTTAGGCTTGGGCAACAAAAGCACTTTGGTTAAGGTTAAAATTAAGGTTGAAATTTAACCAATAGGATTGACTTTGGCTACATTCAGGGAAAGACTGGGATTTTGGTGAAGTATTGTATAATTGTAAATGTAAACATCATTCTTGAAATAGTCATGGAAATGTATCAGTAGAATGTGTTCATGCACACAACTTTTCCATTTAAGGGCTGTGCTGATCGTCACAAATAACAGACAATTCATGCCTATGTGTGTCCTATAGATTAAATTTCATGACTATTTTAGAAACAATACTAGGTTGAAAAGACAGGTGTACATGGCTTTTATACATAACTAATATTCACTGTAATAATCCTATGCCTATGATATTGCTATAGGAACCTGGGTAGGTGTTCCTCAGCACGGTGAAATAAATAACAGACAGACAGACAGACAGAGTACTTTATTAATCCCTTTGGGAGGTTCCCTCCGGGAAATTGGCACAAATGTACTTGTAATGTGTAAATGTACTTAAAGCTACGATATGTGACATTTTTGCATAAAAATGTCTAAAAACAACTAGATTATGTTATATATTTTGTTGAGTTGTGTTATGTTAGCCTGGTCTAAAACCCCAGAGGATGCGTCAGAGAGTGAGGAAGGAAGTTGGCAAACCTAACATGAATGACACTTTAATGCATGACCTCGTCCATCAGTCAGGTCAGACAGATTTCCATCAGCAGTGGTGGTTGTTTGACATTGAAGACTCCCATGATCCCGCGCTAGTTTGCAACATCATCAAAACATACATCTCAAACATAATTCCTACAGACAACCCTCCCTCCAGTTGACCTCACACTTGGCAGGTGTACCGTCAAGAAAGTGCAGCTTCCAACTCAAACTGAAATTGGACACGTCACTTACGACAGACGGGTCAGGACAAAACAAACAAAACAACCAGTCTTTGCAACAATAAATGCTCTAACATGAACAGTGCAGTGTGATCTGATTATCAGGCCAGGTTTCAGCCGCTACTGTGAGACTCTTTGCCAAAGTGCATTCAAGTTGTCCTGCCAGCTCTTGGTGGCCCGACACCTTACTTTGACACTTTATGTTGTTTCTTTCCTTTCATTTGTCGCCCATCTGTGCGCGTCATTGTCACGAGACGGCCCCTGTGTGCTGACAGAGGGCGACCTCGCAGCTCCCATGTCTGCCTACTGCTGGACAGATAGTCTGGCTGACCACACTCGGCTATTGTCACATGAGCCGCAGTTTGAAGACGCCGGTGCGCCCCCTCTGTCCTCCCCCCTCCGTCCCCCCTCCGCACACTCCTTAATCCTGCTTAATTTGAGTGCAAAGAAATTCACATGTGCCAGTAAGAACATTTACAGAGTACACTGCCTCCATTTTCCTCCCTAAAATAAAACAGAGCTTAGACACTAAGCTTTATTGATCTTACAACTTGATAGTGTGATTAAGGGGGAAGATGGTGCCTCTAAAAAAAGTGCACACTTTTAGATTACAGGCTACACTACACTGCTTTTAATTGGGAACTCATTAGCATGTCTGCAGACCTTGGCAGGGAGGTCCCCCTGTGTGTCAGTGTGGACACCCCTGTGTTGTGATGCCTGTGTGCAAATCTGTGCATGCAGTGTTGTTACTTTTAGCATAGGGAAGAAGAGGAGAGACGGTAAAGAATTGCATGCCACTTTGGTTGTCCCCCCCTCCAAAAAAAAAAGAAAACAGTTTGAAGCTTCTTAAAAGGATAATCTGTAGAGGTAGCGCTAACTCTGGCTGCCATCACTGCCACTTACCAGCCATCACAGGGGAGGAGTGGATCTTTGTGTGTGTGAGAAAGAAAGTGAGAGAGGAGGGAGAGAGGGAGCCGTGGGCCAGAGAGATGCAGATTTGTCCCAATGGAGATTTGAACACCTCCATACTGTGGGTGGGCAGACACATGGAGAGACACAGAGCTAAGGGGCTGCACGGCCACCCGGTAGGAGAAACTCTACACCCCGGCGATGGTAGGCATTAGTTCAGCACCAGCTCTTCGGCTCACACACACTGACAAACCCAAAGGCTGCAGAAGTAGCGGCTTTGATCACTGAATCACTGGCAGTGACGACATGAACACATCCACCAGTTCCATTTTAACCCACTTCCACTAAATCACAAAAACTCAAATTCATTTTTTTCACCCCCCCTCCTCTCGACATCAAAGTGGCGGAACAGCACGAGGCTGTTTGGTCCAGCGAGGTTTCATCTTTATTTAAAAAGACAAAGTACCATTCAGCGTCTTTCTATAAAAGCCATTTCAAAAACTAAAACTTCACATATTAGATGCACTGACAAATGGAACAAAAGTAAAAAAGCCGCACCAAGAAGCTGAGAACAAACTGTGCCATATTTTTCCTAAGGTTTTGTTCACATTAAGCCAAAAGGTAAGAAACATGAGACTAAAAATCCTCAGCTGACAATGGCACTATCTCATTGTTTGTGATACTGAATGTAATGTCTCAGATCTCATTGGCATCTTGCTCTGGCAGCCTCACTCGCTTTCCTTTTTGTATTTTCATTGTGGATTGTTGTTTACTGGCTTCAGCGCGTTATATCAGTGCCTCTCTTTCCTCAAAACACCTACTCATTTGAGGACTGATTCATTCCAGGCTAATTCATATTCCCGAGGGATTAGAGACATCTAATTTGGTGATATTTCTGTCATGCACACTTTGGATGTAGTATTCAAACAGTCTTCCCCTCCCCCTTTGCCACAAGCACAAAAACACAAAAAAAAACCCCCAAATACACTGCAACACATCGTGTAGTTATCTTGCTTGCCAAGCTAAGTATCATCTCATGCGCTTGAAAGAATCTCATGTTCGTGTCTTTATTGGACATCTACATTATGGTGTGATAGGCAGATAAGGGTTCAAAATAGGGACAGGAGGAAAACAAGTCTCAACAGCACACAGATAAGTATTTCCAAAATGAAATCGGAGGCACGCTGGAGCACACACGCAAGGTCCAGATAAGAGGGAGAAACTGAAAGACTGAAAGATCTGGACAAGGCCCCCGAATTGCAACCAACAGATTAGATGTGAAGATGGCAATTATTTGGTTGACAGATGCCTGGAAGGATTTGCATTAAAAGTGAATATCTACGAATCTAAGTTTAAGTATATATATCATCCATACACTCTGCACAACCCAACTGTGCATACAGCTAATTTCTATTTGAACACTGAAGGGACCACCTCCTGTCGCCATAAAAGTCAAGATCAAAGCATCAGAAAGGTGGATGAAATTAAATGAAGAAGAATGACAGGGTGGGTCTCACAATAGATAGTTATTATTTTCCCATTTTTGATTGTTTCTATGACTTTGGACATGAATTAGATGAGAAGATTAAAACCACTCTCATGTGTGTACAACAGGTAACTTCCTTTTTCTCACCATGATAGTACAATAGTCCGACTCCATATATGTTGTATCAATATATCATGCTATCTTTGTTATCTTTATATTTACCTCATAGATATGAGAGTGGTATCAATCGTCTCATCTAACTTTCAGCAAGAAAGCAAAAGGCACTTCTGAAAATGTTGAACTATTCCTTTAAGGTTTCAGCATTTTGAATTGCACCTGGATTATTATTATGGAGTCTGATGTAGGCCTATTGATACATACTGAATACTATGTGTAATTATTTGTGTAACTTAAGCAGTACAGGTAGAATAGAGGAACTCAAATCAGGTGTATTATTTTACAGCTGGGAGGTATTCAGATTTATGTGTGTGCCATGTTGGACTGTGGTTCAGTTTATTCAACATTCACAATGTCACTTTTCGGGCATAAAAGAGACAGAAGAGTTTCCTTTTCCTCCTAATCTGTAAAGCCACTGTAGCCGCACTGAGAAAGATTTTATTGGGGTATGAGTACATTTTCTGGTTCAAACTTCACAGCCCTTAGGGTGTAAAAACTAAAACAAACATTTGATGTATCAACAAATTCACTTTTTTGTTCTGTCAATGAAGCAGCTCCAGGCGATGCATCAAAATAACACAACAAATCAGAGTCATATTTTTCTCGCTCGGAGAACTGGTTATTTTCACAAATTCACAAAGTGTCTGCAGGCACAGGAGGAAGTTTGCGTCGAGTTTTCAGGTTGAAAGCGCCCACCCTGCAGACACTGACTCCTAGATTCCTCGAGCCACAAGTGCTGATGCAGTTTCTCTCCCGTGTGCCCTGGTTTTCGGAGGGTGGTATGACAGTGATGGATAGCTGTAAGCTTGGTACCAATAAGAGCCTCCAAGTGGTCGATTTGGGGCCCAGGGCTCCAGTAGATGGGCCCTCCAGGAGACCCACTCTAAATTAAATCCTCTGAGGCTGCCAGGCCACTATGACGCTTTCCCTGTGCCCCACGCCCGCTCTCGACCACCGCCTCCAGCCAGCCTCACTTTTGTTCCCCAAGAACAAGTTTTTCCTCCTTAATTAATTCGACAAAAAGTAATTAAACCTTTGCATTTCGCCGACATGCCTCGTCTGCCCCCACCCTCACGAGACACAAAGAAAAGGTAGGATGGAGAGAGGGGGCGCAAGAAATTAAGAACACTCGGTGCCAAATGACCGTCGGAAGCAAAACAATATTAGCCCCCTGAGTTAGTGGCCGGGACTCATAATAAAGGAATAACAAGACCAGGCGTAGAGCTGAGATGAATGCTCTGCGGTGGTGGTGCGGGTTGCATTGTTCGGCAGGCAGGTGGAGGCTGCTGAGGTGGACGGCTCCAGCCACAGAGCCCGCTCTTAATTTGCTGAGTGATGTAAGTCCTCAGGGGTGCGTGTTGTTCGGCCCTGAGGGGTAATAATGGACTTGGCAACTTCTCCCCGTCTCCCCTGCATTCAGCACTTTATGTGGAAATTTAAAAAAAAAAAAAAAAAAAAAGATGTTTCCTCAGAACTCATAAACTGCTCTTAAAAGCTTATGTGTGTGTGTGTGTGTGTATATATATATATATATATATATATATGTTCAATTATTGCAAAACATCTAAAAGACGCTGAGTCTCCAGTGGTTCAGTTTTGGCCTGAGACAAAATTAACTTTTTCAGAATCAGTATTGCAATGATCTGTGAATCTGTCCCTGACTAATTAGTTGATAGAGAGAAAATTAAAATTTGCATGTAATTGAAAGTGATTGTTAGATACAATTCAATACATATACTATAACTGGGTTTTCCCACTTATTTATTGCAATTGGTTATTATAGTAATAGCGCCACAATTATGACTACATCTTACTATAATAATACTAAAAAGACAAATAATTAACACTGAAATGTCCTGAATAAATTCTAAAAGTTTGAAGTATTTCAACCATACCTCTCATAGCCAGTGGTGGAAATTAATATACATCTACTCAAGTACTTAAAGTAATATTCTTAACTTAAAGTAGAGCTACTTACTGCATAAAACTAGATATTTACTTTGAATATATATGTGATACATATGATTGGTTTATAAATTATGATGCATTTTTTCCAGATTAAAGTAACCAACAGAAGGTCAGTCAGTTAAAATCAGCTCAGTTTTGACCAGTGACAACATATTAAAATGATTCTGACACATTAATGCATCAGTAATATTCTTACAAAAGAACATTATAATACAGGTGAATGTGCTGCTGTTTTTTAGCTCACTTTTCTTCTTTTACTTTGCACTTGAGTATTTTCACATTGTGGCATTGATACTTTTGCTCAAGTCAAGAACCCCATTCAACCAGTAAGAGTTTGTCCCTGGTAATCCACAGTATACATGTTTATGTTCTTTAGACCCCTGTAGTAGCCTAATTACCTCAGTTTCAATGGAGCACATGATCCATCAACACTTCACTTGCATTCTCAGCATTTCAGCTGCGCATGTGGAACACCCATCGCGCATATTCAGCCTGATCACATGGTTTACTGTTTAAATACAAAGCTTTACATGAAATTAGGATAGTTTGGAGATTATAAATGATTCATGGCCTGTCTACTGGGTGTGGTCTGGGGATGTCTTGATGGTTTGTCAAGTAAAGAGAAAAGTTGGTTAAGCCCTTGTCTTTGAACTGTGATGTTGGGTCAGACAGCCAAGGCAGATATTTGCCCAGCAAATATTTTAATCCCCAACTAATCACTTGGTGAGTCCAGTGGGTGGAGGTTTGGGGTTGGGGGGGTTGGAGGGTTGAGGGCTACATGAGGGGGGCTGTCGCGGTGGCCTGGCACATTCTTCCTGTCAGTGACACGCCCTTTTTTCCAAGGGGATTGTGGGAAGAGTCAAACAGGGCGACCTCCGGAGCGAGCCGCCGGATGGCAGGAGGCGTCGACTCGGGCCCCGCAGAAAGGCCACGTGGGTGCGTGCATGTGGCACCCACATCCACGCTGCTACTTACAAATCCACCTAAACTCCCGTGAACAAATGGCTGTAATTAATAAGAGATACGACTCCATTTGTCACTGATCTCAATGTGAAATCGGAGATATAAATGAACATTGTGAGCGTGCGTCTCTTTCATCTTCGGCATAAAGAATGTGCCCTCTAGAAGCCTCACTCTTTCTGCACTTTGGATTACATTTCCTTTGAGTGAAAATGCTGTGCATGCACTGCTCACTCTAAACATTTTTTCCACTGATGCAGAGGAACACGCTCTCTCTCACGCTGTGGCACTCCAGATTCCTCAGCCGTTCGGTGACTCTTGGCATTTGCTTATTATCAGAATATTCTTAATCATAGTGGAGACAGTGCCAGTGGAGAGAGCGAGCCGAGAGAGACACACGTCAAAACATCTTCAACCGTAAAGGACCAGACAGCAAGCGTGATGGGCAAATTAGTCAGAGGCGCTGCCTAAATGGATGGCGAGGGCACAGGGGGAGAGATAGGGAGTACGAGTGTGTGTGGAAATCAGCGAGGGAGCAGAAAACAGAAAGAGAGGAACCTTCTCCATTTCACCATTCAGCGGTGCCTCCTATTCCCGAAGCACTTCGCCAGATCACAACCCACTAACTGATAGAGAAATAAATTAAGGAAAGGCTGCTCAAAAAGATATGATTCTGAAGGAGATTTAAGGAGTGGAACTGATTGTGCCTGTCTGATTCCTGCGCTTCAGAGTCCTCACCCGGGGGGCTTGGCTTTCAAAGCTGAGTGACTTGCACGGAGAAACACTCCATTAACAAAGTTCAGCTCTCCTCTGAGCCCCCCTTCTCTTCCTTCTCTCTCTCTCTCGCTCCCCTCTCCCACCACAGAAGACCTCTCCCAGGCAGCGCTGCTTTTTTTCTTCTAATGATGTTTCAGGGTGCTGTGCCTTCATATACAGCAAGACTGTACATGAGAGAGCAAACAGTTGAGTGAGGGAGCTTCAGGCCTGAGTGGAGTCTGAAAGGATGATTCCACTTTATTACAACTTGGGTCGCATTGTGCTCGTTTTGGACGTTGTATCTTCTGGTTATGATAACAGTGTACTCACCAAGTTAAGTGCTGAGATCTGGGAGAATGTCAGCATCATCTTAAAATGCTGTTGGGGCAAGAACCACAAGCCTATTAGAAAGACTATTAATAATCAACAGTGACCTAAACTAGAGAAACCTTGATCTGATACATTGGAGCAGAATTTATTGAGAGGATCAAATGTTTGTTCATTAATGTCAATGTAATACCATTTTACATCTAAATTAATGCTTATGTGTTTTTTTAAAATGTGTAAACACACCAAAAATAGGTGATTGACTCCTTTCCCATTGCTAGTAAACATTTTTTTGTATTTTTTTCTGGTGTGTCACATTTTACTTTATGAACTCACCTGAAAACAGGGAACAGTAGGAAGTGACAATGTTACTTTATTACATCTATTATATCTGTCTCTCTTTCAAATTCATCACAGCCTGAACAGCATCACCATTGCAGACTATAAAAAACAACAAATACGCATCATAGCATCACGCCAGAAAAGGGGCGAAAATTTTCCAAGTGGGTCTCACGTTTCCATCAGTGCTGATCAGAGTTGGAGCTGATAAATACCTGCGACTACTGCAGAGTCATTGACCCGGTAGTGAATGCTGATTGTGCCCTTTAACACTGAAGACAAAAGCCTGATGTTAGTGGGTGTTAGTGGGTTTTTGTCCAGTGTGAAAGAGTTCATTTAGTCCCAGTGGGCCGCTGACTCAGTTTTAACTGACTCATTGACACTAATTAGTTACACCCAGTGAGGTATGTACATCTTTACTTTGTGGGAACAGAGATCAGTAGCAGAAAGTCTGAGCTTTGTTATCAGAATCAGTAGAAAAAGATGGATCAACTGAAACCAAAACCACTTTCTTCTCAGGGTTTACCTAATATGAACACACCTGTCTAATTCTTAGTAAGTATACATTTGCTTTTCATTTACCTAAAATTGTCATTCTATTTCACTGTATTGCAATTGTACTATTGTTTCTTCTGCCTACTCTGTATATACCGTACAATATTTCACATCTGTCCACTCTCCATTAAAGGTTTTTTTCTTATCCAGATCCTGGGCTAAAGGATAGACCTGTTATATGTTGTAAAGCAGGCAAGCACATCAGGTCAAAGTCGAACCAGGAAGTTGTCGTTGTTGCAATAGATGTTAACAACAGACAGTTTAGTTGCTAATTTTACTGTTTTCCTTTGGTTTTGTCTTCCAGTTACGTTTGGCTGAGGTTTCTTTAGAATGCGTTTGAGCATCTATTTATGTGTCAGATGACATCTATAACATGACATAACATGTTAATTATTGAGCTCTGGAGGTGCTGATTTTATTTCTCTCAGACAAATCCAGGCTGTCTGTTTCCCCTTTTTCAGTCTTCATGCTTTTGCTGCTCTCCTCTCATATTTAGTGTTCACACATGAGAGTGGTGTTCAGTTTCTCATTTAACAAAAAGTTGAAAATAAGTATGAAAATAGGAGCCAAGGTCTTATAAACCTTTATAGTCCTTTAACTGCCTTCTCTGCTTTTCTGCCGTCGCCCTGTCCACTCTAGTGATGCCGAACAATTCATCTGCATACAGAGATTGTGCTAAAGGGTTAACGTTCGCTGAGGCAGTTCAGAGAGAGACAGAGGGGCATTGAGCAGGCAGCGTGGACGAGCGCAGTAGCTCGGGTCCCGAGTCCCAGGATTAGAGTCATGGGACTAGGCAGAGGCAGCACCATTAGGCTACCTCTGAGTGGAAAGGCTCAAACCCAGTGACTCCCTCTCAGATCAGATGGAGAGAAAAAGACTCAGATAAAGCAGAGAGAGAGAGGGATGGAAGGAGGGGGTCCGCGTTTGCTGAAGTGCAGAGCAATTAGGTGTGGTGGGATGGGGAAGATGTGTTTTTATGGTCAGAGGAAAGTCTCGTGATCACTTTGAAAGAGTGTGTTCATAATCTCTACGGAGGGGTTACTGTACTGAGAATGATTGTGGTAATGGAGGTCAATTTCTGGCTTCCTGGATGGGCCATCGCTACTAAACTTCATTTAACTTAGTCCTTCTGAATCCATCTGATACGAGCCCCCCCAAAAACCCCATTCATAAATCCCTGCATTATTCCAGTGGGGCTGTTATCACCTGAATGTGTTGCAACTTTATCGCTCGGCTCATGTCTACGACTGAGCTCTTGACCATTAGCCCCTTTAACTAGTCAATATGGCATTGGAAATATTTGATTTTTTTTTTTTGCATGGGCGAGAAGAAGAAGAGGAAGAGCTAGGTGAGTGTGGATAATTGAGCAGTCTGCAGGCATGGAGCCCAGAGATAAGTGAAAGAGTCAGAAATTGAGTGTGATGCTGAGGCGAGGGCCGGGCCCTTTATTTGATGGAGAAAAGAGGAAACGGGGAAAAAGGAGAGGAGGACGTCTCTGAGGAGGAGAGATAGACAGCAGCAGAGCGAGGGACTCAGAGACAGAGAAGGGGAAAGATATGGATGGCAGGCGGCAATTACTGAGACTGAGGCTCCATGTGAACACAGCCAAGTGTGTGTGTGTGTGTGTGTATCTCTGACAGTATGTGAGGAAGACAGAGGCACAGAGCGAGAGGGATGGGGGGAGGAAGAGGAAGAGGGAGGATTGAGATCTCTGCCTGCCTGGGCCCCTGCTGACTCTCATACAGGCAGATCACAGGCTCATCATGTCAGCTCTGTTTGTGGAAATCCTCCCTCATCAAATGACAAATTTGCTACACGTTTACCTTTATCAGATCTGGGAAGAGAGGCAGAGGAGACGAGCGAGGGAGAAGGGGAGTGTGTGTGTGTATGTGTGTGTAAGTGCCTCTCTCTCTGTCGCCGCTACCGTCGAGGGGCCAATTACTTGCTCCTCCGAGAGCAACTCTGCCATCTCAGGCCTTTCATTCAGCCTCCCACCCTCCTCCTCCTCGTCCTCGGAAACATCTGTCTCTGAATATGCAATGAGCGTGTCAAAGAGAATACATCCACGTCCTGCACAAAGCTAATATTTGCTAACATCAAACCTGTCTGTTCTGCCTGTAGTGCCGTGTACGCCGCTGAAGCAGGATGCCACCGGTGCTGCTGGGAACCTCTCCCCCTCCTGCTGTGAGATTACTGGCCTTGTTACTGACACCATGCCTCGCTTCCCTCCTTCTCTTCCTCCTCTTCCTCCTCTCCGACTCCCCTTTGACCATCCTTCTCTTATCATCCTGGCTGCCCCTTCTTCTTCTTCTTCTACTCCTTCTTCCTCTGCTATTAAGGTTTAATTAACTGGACTTGGGCCTCATCAGTCTTCTTGAATAAACATCAATATTGACCAAAGTTTTGCATGTCAGCTTATAAGCTATCCGGATTTTTACGGCTCATGGATAATGAGTACATTTAACCTGCCTTTACTCGTAATAAATAGGAAAATATTACGAATCTTGCGGTGTTTTGTCGGCTTAACTATTTACACTGAGGAGAAGCCTAAAATCAATAGAGATATGGGAAGATTTGATTGTATCTGTGGGGTTTTGCACTTGTGAAAAACGAGAGCTTTTAGGAGTAATATTCTCATCTTGAGGTATGTTGAGCTTTGTGTGAGTTTGTTTAACTAAAGACTGTTAAATAATAGGCTAATTTGTAGCTCCTGTCCCAAATTAGATTAGATTAGATTCTGAATTCAGTTCAAAAAAGCAAGCTGAAAATAAAATTGCCGACAGATTCAGCAAAACAAAAACAATAAAAAACCCCACATCAAACAGACTGTATGGATGTGTATGTGATTGTGTATGTGTGACATATGTGCAAGAGTGTAAGTAGGCATATACGTGTGTGCTATGTTTGACGTTTATCCAGTCAAAACTTATTCAATAATCATGTCTTTGTTGTTAGGCTACCATTTCACTTGTGTTTTAAAACCTTAAATTTTGATTTCTTTATTTGATCTGAGGTTTCTGTGTCGGGATGTATGAACGAACACCTCCTTCATTCTTCATTCTCACCCAAACACTCCCATCAAGGGTGAAAGTAAAAATTTTAACCATTAAGATAATAATGTACCCACAAGATTGTTGATGTCCTGGTGGAAAGTTTAAAATTAAAAGAACGAAAATTGATGCAAAAACATGATGCCTACATTACCCACAAGGCAACTTTACTGCCAACATTTGGGTCAGAGATTGGGGAGTGTTATGTTAGTGGCCGGATGAGGAGCGGGCTGCAGAGCTGTGGTAACCTCCACCTTCTTTCAAACCTGTAGCCATCGGCCTCAACCAGTGTTGACTCAGTCAGCAGTTCATGAGGCAGTTGATCAGATTTTTACGCAGCTCCCACTGGAGCCACAAAAGGCTTTATACAACTTTTTTTTTCATATATGCAGCGGTGCTCCCCAAGACCTGTAAACAGACTTTGATGTGTAAAATTGGTGGAGTTCCCTTTGATAAGATATCACATGATACAACATTTAAAGCTGCAAGGAAAGTCAAGATCCTTCTCAAGTGCTGCCTCTCAGGACTGCGACACCTCTTTGATTAAGCCTATTGATCCCAACAACAGATAACTCCATACATGCACCTCAACACTGATGTGAAGTGATAATGTGTGAAGGTATCCACACAATTTCCAACATCTTTAAAACCTTGATTTTCATTAGGAACTCTGTCTTCATCTTCCCAGCCTTTTTTTTGGAAATGAACACTTCATGAATGAGGAGAATGACATAGGAGAGAATAGCGACAGAGACACTCTCTCTTCACTGTCTCTGTCTCTGCTGACTGATGAAGATTAAAGAGACAGAGACACACAGAGGAAGATTATAGGAGAGCAGAGATTGACTGCTAGAGAGAGAGAGAGAGAGAGAGAGAAAGGGTGCAAAGGAGGGGAGGTAGAGAGAGAATGGATGATAGCAGGCTGTGACAGAGAGAGAGAGAGAGGGAGAGCATTTGCATAATGTCCTCCACCACAGTAAGTCCCTGAGGCTAGCCATGCTGGATAACAGAGGACCAATACTCTTAATTCAATCTCTTTATTTTTCTAATACTTCGGAAATTAATAATTCGTCCCCATTTCCACCCCCAGCCACCCCCCTCTCGTCCGCAAAACCACCGTGAGCGTCGAGCTGAGCTGCCTAAGTTTGTAACTTTAACCCAAGAAATTGATGTGAGCAGGCCTTGAGGCAGACCTGCTAATGAATGGATAGAGAGAGAAAGAAGAAAGTTAAAAGATGGTCTTTTATAAAGTAATTTAAGAAAATCCTGTTAGCTGGATCAAGTACAAGAGTATAATTTCTCAAAATGGGAAGAGAGAGGAGCTTTCGCGCCTCTCCCGCACACTTAATAACAAAATTAAGGAGGTAAAAAGATAAAGAGAGGGAATCAATTAGGCCGGCCCTCGTAAACAGTGCTAAGAGGGTGGGATGGCCCATGGAGGTGGGATGATGGGTGCGATGCTCAAGTGCTCACACCCTCAGGTGGCCTGATTCCACGCCACCTCCCACACTGACATCCTGAGTGGGAAGTGGGCTGGGTGAGGCCAGAGGGAGGGGGGGCGGGGAGAAACTGTGGCCAGGTAGACACACACAGCTCTGTCCATACACCTGGCCTCATTGCCATGCTGGATTTTGTTCCTTAGAAATGATGAAAGCATTTACCTGCTCATTCCCTAATGAATATTGCATAGTTTGTTTTATACATATAATATTGTGCAATTTATTCTCAAACATATTCTATAAGATGAAATTTTTCTCACTTTCATTTCTCCCCTCTGGTCTCATCTCCTGCACTCAGCAGAGTCCTGCTCTTTTTTTCCTCAGGTTCATGATGACACGATCATTTCCCCGATGGCGGAGACGCGAAGAGAGACAGCCATCAAGCAGACAGCCTGTTAACCAGGCACTAAACACACTGGAGATAAGAGGAGATTATCAGACTGTTATTGTTCCAAAGGGGAGTCCTCTGTCACAGAGACCTGGCCAGGCTCAGTCAGTCGGACAGGGATGGATGGATGGTACAGTAGGTGGTGGTGGTGCTGATTACTTAGGGGGAAGAGGATCCCTCACTATCTCTTCTTTCTGGTGTGAGCATAACCTTGACAGCGCAACTAAAAATCAGATAAATATAAATGAGGGATATTTGACATTTGTTTTGAAAATGACATCATGGTTGTTAGAATATTTTTACTGTGGACTGAGGTGTGCATGTAAATATGTGCAAGACAGAGGCTGTAGATTTAATGCAATCCTTTGTTAAATAGTAAGGTTTAACCCTTTCATATACAGATTTCTGCTTTTTTTGTTTAATCATTTTATTCCACACGATCTGATAGTTTCATATATATAAATTATATGTTAGCTGGTTCCAACACTTTATTTAGACTATAAATCACTGTACATCTGCAGAATATATCGTTTACATATCATATACTGAATGAAATGTTATGACTTGTGACTCCATCTTTCTTGTGCATCATTTTTACACACCTCTTTCCCAAAATTCAGTCTGACACATTTGGTACCTTTATAAACTTTTTGCAGGTCCACTAAAATATGTTTGTAATGCCCGACTCACCTGCTGCTTGTTCAGGAGTTAAAATTATGTTAAGCTTGAATTATCATTTAAATGTGTTATTAGTAATTATAATATTACCTCACATTTTGCATTTAGATAATGCAAACTGAGATGATAATAATAATTTTAATTTTTTTGTTTTTATTAGTAACAAATAAAAGTAAAATAGTGAAAATGTAAAGGAAATTATACGTAAAAACAGACACATTTTTTTCAGTTTTGCTTGTACTGTAATTAAAGTACTGATAGAAAGTGGTGAAATATGTAATTTTGCATTTATATATTTCTATCTTTATTTAAAATTATGGTACATTATCCTTTAAGTCTAAAAAACATATAGCAAATGAAAACCACCATAAATTATTATGAAATCTAAAAATCAAACCACATTTGTTTATTCAGTGTTTAATTATAACTAAGGATACGATAAATGTATTTTACCGTCTACATCTCTAAGTTTACCTCACAGTGAAATGTGACCCTTTTGACCTTTCATCCAGTGTCTCACTTGCGTTCCACTTCCTCACTAGATAAAAGCGAGGATGAATGGTCTCTGTGGGCATACCAAACACTGAGCATTATTTGATTCAGACTCCCCTGGGTGTTATGACTGGGAAATAATTGTACGTATTTGTATTTGTTTCTTTTTCACTGTGGTGTGCTCTGGGTAATTCTTAATACCTTCTAGAGATTATACGGTAACTCCCAAACTCCCATGATTATAATTAAGCCTGACTTGGTTATAAAATGAGCAAATAGCAATTTAGTTTTGCATCGTGTGAGGGAGCATCTCTGTGTGTTCCTCTGTCTTCCTGTGTCTCCATATATCTTTATATTTCTGCGTATACTTGAGGGATTGTGCTTGGGAGTTTGAATATGCACATGCATTGTGTGTGTGACTGTGTGTCAGGGGGAAAAGTGCTGCAGAGGAAAGGAATATATATACGGGAATGTTTGCCTAGGCATGGAGACTGCTATCATCTTCCTTCTGGCAAAAAAAAGAAGAAGAAAAAAAACACAAACATTCCCCCATCCATTCTCTTTCTCCTCCTTATTCTCTATCTTGCTCTCACTCTGTTCAGCTTTCTCCCTCTCTCTTTTCTGTATCACTTACAAAGGCAGCCGTTTCCTCCAAAATGAGGCCACGTACGGAAGGTATGCAAATGAAATCATTGCTCGTGGATTAGAATGGGACACCATATACCCTAAATCATGATTGTCAATCATGGCTGGGGATTAAGGGATATGGGCTCACAGACCTAAAAAAGCAACATTTCCCCCCTCAGGCAGATCCCCATTGTGAGGAGCTCTGAGGAAGAGAGGGCTCCACAGGGGAGGAGAGCAACACTGGAGCACTAGTGCCCCCTTCTGTCTGACGCTCAGCGCACCATTTCATCATCAAACACCAGCCAGTCTGAACAGAAATAGAGGCTGGCACACACAAGCCTATTCATTTACATTCAATGTGGCCGCGGGCAAAAAAGCTTGATTAGACAAATGCACATGCTTTGGTGATGCAGTGTTTCATCTTCAGTGGAGGAGAGAGAGACCTCATTTGTTTCTCTGGCATGTGTGCAGGCTTGGTTCAACATCAGTGGGTTAGGAGGGCCATAGGCCGTACCAACGTAACAGATGTTTGTTTGCCCTGTGAGTGAATGTGTTTAGCACTGAAGTCTCTTAACCATCAGAATCAATTTGTTCTTTATACTGTCGCTGTGGGATTTTAATATGTAGTATATACTGTATGCATGTGTATTTGTACATCAGCCAATCTGACAGCCAGTGGTGGTTTATTTTAAGCAGGCAGGCGTGTGTGTGTGTTATATTAGAATAACAATAAAAATACAAATTTCTGCACTTTAATTATACTGTTTACTGGTGCTGCTACTGAACTACTACTAAAACTACTAATAATCACAGTCAAACATATTAATAATAATAAAGAATAGCACACATGGATAAATATGATTACAGCTTATTAAATAGGCTTAATATGTGGTAAATTAGGACTCCTACTTCATATTTCGGAAGAAGTGCAGCTCCTCACACAGAGACATGTTTAGTGGATTGTGTGTGCAGACCCTGGAGCCCTCAGCTAGAGTGCCAGTCTGTTCCTGTGGAGCAGTCAACCAGACAAACCCAGCCAAGAGAGAGCCAGGCACAGGCACCGGGCCAGGAAATAGCACTGGAAAACACTCCACTATGGCACAGAATTAATAGTGTTCTTATAGGAGAGAAGACATGGGGTAGGTTGGGGGGAAAAAAAGGACAAGCACGCTGGTTTAGCATTATCGAAAGGACGGTTGTGCGTGATTGCGGGAATCGAGGGAGAGTTTCATTAAGCCCCATCAGACTAGACCTTGATAATGAGAAAAGTGAGCAAAGGAGGAGAGTTGGCACCGTTCACATCCTGCACAGTGCAGCTCCCGCCTGCCCAAGACTGAAGGTGGCGCGGCACCTGTGCCATTTTGGCCCCGGCATCGAATGGGCAGGAGGTCAAGGCCAGGGCAACATCTGCATCACATCAGAGGGCCTGGCTGCGTGCCCACTGCATGAAAGTGTCAAACAGAGAAATCCTAAAGAATAGATTAGAAAAGAAACACAAAGTGTTTTCTATGGATGCCCAGTTTATGCACAATTCTCAACTGCAAAGTGTTATTTCCATGATTTATACTCGTTCTTGCAGGTATAATCAAATGTATGACACTTATCACATCTGTTGCATGAGATGTAAATGCACATCTTTATGTTTGAAAATAGCAACAGAAAACGGCATTTGCCTGCATGTGAACCCAGACAGCTCGCTCTGCAGCGTGCCTAGTCACAATTACCTGACTAATTTTAGCAGGGGGATCCTTAATACTATCCCTGTGTGTCTGCTACAGCAAGACCACCTGAGTCATCTTTCTGATGGCGGGTAAAATAAACCAGCAAAATTGATACGAGCCGCCAGCACACTAAAGAGCAAATCATTATGCATCATTAGGTGAAGATTTAGTTTAAACGTGTTTAGCAGGAATTAAGCAAAGCTGTTGTTGACATGGATTGACTGCTGTAATGCTTTATTGTCAGTGCTCCAGGAGGCAGAGGGAGGGCCGGCCTAGTTGGGGTAGCAGCAATGCGCCGAAAGCAAGGATTTATGGGATGTTGGAGGACTAGCCGGGTGTGCAGAAAGAGTGGAAAAACAGGAAAGTATGGTAGATGATTTGGCAGAGGAGACAAAGGGAGGGAGATGCGTGAAAAGGGGTAAACAAATGAGGGTATCTGTGGTCAGCAGAAAAGAGGATTCAGTTGCAGAAATTTCAAATTAGAATCTTAACTTGGATATGGATGTGTAAGGGTTGTTTTTTTTACAGATGTCCAAATCTGCATATGTTAAGGTCCTATTTAAATCTAAGGATTAGATGATTTGCACTCTCTGATTTAGGCTGTAGTTTAAAAACGACATTTGAAATGTGCAATCTGCAGAAATAAGAACGGTGCTCCGACATTGTTGACTGAACAAAATTTGATCCTGCAGTTGTATGTTTCTGTTTTAGGGTTGAAAAAAGGTAGAGAGAAGAGCATCACGCTGCAGACATGATACTGTTGGTGAGTAGAGAGGAGTCATTGTGGAGGTAGTAATTCAGGGCTGTGGCATTAGAAAGATTTCCTGGTGTCTGAATGACTTGAGGAAAATTACCTGTTAAGCTTATAGAGTGTTATTGGCTTTATGAACAGATACTCGTGCAGCAGGAAAAAGCTTCAGCGAGAAGCAGAATCAAAGGTGGAACATGAACAACTTGTCCGTGGTCAATTCAACCCGATAAGTTTCCCCTCTCCTGTCCTGACGCCCCTGTGTTTGTATGTGTTGGCGTCTTTACGTATCTGAATGTGTGTGCGAGAGCTGCTCAAACCCACGACTAGGAGAGGACAGTCTTATCCAGCTCTCCATTGTTGACAGTATTACTAATCCCCTCCACCTGCTCAAACAGCCACCCCAAAAAACACATCCCTCCCCCTCTTCCATGTGCCTGCGCTGGGAGTCCCTGGGGCCAGGCTGCGCCTCTGCCTTCGTCTCCACACCAGTTATCGTCTCTGGCCCGGCTCCGCTCCCCCAACCCCTTCCTGCGCCGTGCACATTAATCGCTGCAAAAACAAATAGTTTTCAAATGTTTGGAAAAGACCCACTGTTTGCATCAGGGCCTAACAAAATAATTTTTACAAGCTATCCAGTTGTGATTAGGGCTGAGAGAATTGAATTTATGTGGCATTGATAATATTAATATTAGCCTAATTAATTATGTTGTTTGAACTTGCACAGCACTGTGTGTACCTTCTACACAACACTAACCAGCCGGAGCTGGAACCGAGCTCTCAGGCGTCTCTATCTCCCCGGCTCTCCCCCAGTCCATGACTACTGCACACAATTCATCAACTCGTAGATATCTAATCCCCTCTGGCTCTGCTCACTTCCTGAAGTCTAAGAAAGAACTTTACTCTGGTGGCAAGAATTCCCATGAATACTTGATGACTTCTATAGAAAGAAAGACTGTTTCATCTCACTTTGAAAGTGACATTCGAGAGCTGGCCAAACTTTCGATTCACAGCTCCCCATTTATGAAGGGTATTCAGAAGAGGGACAATAATAAAATGCAACATCTTTTTAATGAGTCACTAATTAAGGTAAACAGCAGTACAGTGGGAGCAGCTTTGCGTAGAAGACAGTTTCAGGCATCGGGGACATGAACTGCCTTCTTTTTTTTTTAGTGCAGAAGACAGTGACTGAGAACCTCGGATAAGCCCTGTGTGAAGAAGTCTTCTCCAGTTTGTTTCCTTAATCAGCAGAGGTCAACATTTCAACGTCCCCTGACCCAGAAACACTGCAGATCCAGCCAATAATGTCTTTGGACTGTGTGCGCCGCTGGATGAGCAAGTGTTGATCTGTGCAATTACAGTGACACATATTCACTGACCCATCACACCAGTCATCTGAGCCTAAGGAGGGACCACCCAAACCTCCAGAGAGGTTCTCAGACCTGGTTATAGCTCAGATCACACTTCTCTGTGATGGCCTCTTGACCTCTACTTTGTAGTCAGAGGTCAAAGGTTAGAGAGGTGGTCATGTGTCTCTCTTATTCAGACAGAGCTGTATCTCATGCTTGTTGGGGCTGTCTATGTCAGACCCCCTACAGTTCATTACAAAGGGTAGCTGTTCCCAATACACGGTGCTACTGTAGGCCTGACGTCTGACTTAACAGCGTGATTGTTGACAGCCTCCCTTTACAGCAGCTTTAAGGGTCTGTTCCTGTGCACAAGTGCAGCTGCAGAATTTATATATTTGGCACAATCAAAAAAAAAAGTTTCTTTTTACATAAGCACAGAAATCAATGTTGTCCACTTACTTATATGTCAGAAATCTTAGCCATGTGGATTGGTGGTGGATTAGTATTTAAAAACAAATGAAATAATAAGTCAATAGACATTTAAATTTCTTCAGCTTGGAGAAATAAACAATCAAAAAAAAAAGTAAAATGCACATTTGCCACATTCAAGGAGCAGTGGCCTTCATCTCCATGTTGATGTACAAAGCGTTCCCAGTAAAGTCTGCGTGTTGGGGCCAGGCCGAGGCATTCTCTGAAACAGGGATGGGTATTTCCAAGGTGCATCATCTCATCAAAGCATGGGTTACTGGACGGAGGGCAGCGAGGTGTTGAGTCAGTCATTAACTGAAGTGTCGGCCCAGTCTGGCTGAACGGTAGTCCACTCTGAGCTGGACGAAGGCGTGCAGGAGGTTTCGGTCCAGATTGGTGAGCTGTTCACCTGAGCAGACCTGCTTTAGGTTGTCAGGGGCAACAACCAGGAGGTTACAGAGAGCGTGCAGAGTGTCGAAGAGCTGCAGCACCAGAGGGACCTGGAGGACAGACAGACACACACACGATTATACAAGCCGATTAAACGTGATCATTTGCTAATCATTTTTCACATATACTCCATTGAAAACAGTACAAAGATGTATTTAATGTTTGACCTCAACACTGATTTTTGTACATGTCTGCTTATTTTGAATTTGATGGCAGCAATATGTTTCTATCAAGTTGTGACAGGAGCAACAAAAGACTGTGAAAGTTGTGGACTGATCCAAAAACACCTGTTTGGACCATTCCACAGTTAAACAGGTTCATCGGTAACAGGTGATAGGATCATGATTGGGTATGAAAGTTTCATCCTGGAAAGGTTGTTCACAAGCCAGGATGGAGCGAGGTTCACCACTTTGTGAAAGACATTATTTTTAAAGGAGATTACTACATAGGTAGTTGTCAGTAAACACAGTTTGTTTCGTAAACACAAATGACTGCCTTCAATTTTGTACCTTGTAAACCACATACACCAAGTTATTCCCTGCAGACATGCAGAGCTGTAATGACAAATGCTCCAACTGATAAATCCAATTTCATTGTATTGTGACTGAGGTACATCAAGCTGCAAAGCATGAGGAAAACCTGTATTTTTAAATGCTCCCTGTCTGTCATATCTCATAGCCACAGTGTTTGGAAAAACATGTCCCTTACGGTAATGTAGTTCAATTTATCAAACACAAGATTTTATATCTTATTAATCATTCAAAGTTATTTATCAAATACAAATGTCAAACATTTGAAGGGTGAGAAGTTGCAGCTTTTCTGTATAATATCATTATACAATTATTACCTTTTGGGCAGCTGCTTTGCATAAATAAACAATTAAACTCTTTAAACTCTTAGTAGGAGCTTGCAATGACATTTTATAATCTAATCATTTAAAATAATTTATCAAGTAATCAATGATGAAAATAATCCTTAGTTAAAATACCAAAGGATTCCAGAATTGACCTGACCAGTCTACGTAATAACAAACATAGATAGATTGTTTGATTGTTGGAAGAGCCACGTTTTGCCCTATGACCAGTATATCCTGGACCTATGCCCCCTCCACTCACCCTGAAGTCCTTGGCGCACCGTCGGTATTCAGCCACGTCGCAGATGGCCAGCATGCCTCCCATTGAGCTGTAGCTGTACTGCTGTAGGTGCTCGTGGATGAGCCGGTGGAAACGAACGCCCAACTCCGTCAGCACTGTGTCCACATTTTTCCCATCCATGGACTTCCGCACGTGCTCCACCTGTCGACTGACGTAGGCACATACCTTGGAGCAGGCCTGTCAGGCGCAGAGACACACAGGGAATCATGGAAAACGTGCTGACAGGACAACTGACACAAACCAAAGCCAATTCAAAAATTCTAAAAGTTTATTCTAAGAACACCATAGGCAGATGCAGAGTACTTTGCAAGCTGCTGTAGCTGATTTGCTTTGTTTTGCATGTGAGCTCAGTGGTGGAAGCTGAAGTCTTGTATCTCTTACTGTAGTGTACTGGATCATGACGTTGTTCTCGTCCTCAGGCCTGAAATCAGTCTTCTTCTGCTCTGTTGCCAATATGTGCTTCATTTGCCCCACCATGCAGTTTAGTGTTCTGTGTGTAGCAGAAAAGCACATTGGAAAATGTTTGAAAGATGATTTGTTGTTCTATTGTGGGTCTTTGTTTGCCCATATGAAACACACATACAAACATTTGTGTGCAGTTATAAATATACTGACCTGTCAATTCCTGTATCCAGTTTAACTTCCATCTGCTCAATCACCTCTTTCTTCTTGTGCAGGCACTCTGCCAACTTTGGAGATGAGCTGGAGACAACGATTTTAAAAAGGTAAAATCATCCCTTTCAACTAAAATGTATTTATGTATGTGTGTGTATGTGTTGATTAGAGGCAGTAGCCATATTATAGCTGCAGAATACAACTGATTTATCTGACCTTTAACAAAGAACTGACCTTATTAGAGGCATGAGCTGGTCATTAAACTGCTTGTCAAACAAGTGGAAGATAGAGTTGGCCTGTTGAACCACATCCAGGAAGTAGAGGTTGGCATTCTTGGCATCTGATGAGGGAATCGCTGTAGATCAAAGAAAGAGAGAATAAGTCCAGACAAAAGAACCAAAGCTAGGTGAAAGTGTTCTGCTTCACACTATAAACAGCAGGAGGTGCAAGTACTTCACCTACAGTGTATTATCCTACATACACTAGTTATATGCTAGTTACGCTGTTTGATCGAAAATGTTTCTTTAAGAGTTGATAAGACTACCTGAAATACTGGCTAGTCCTAGTTTCTATGATGCTGGAATGTCGAGGGGAGGAGACATAGGCTGAGTCCAGCCTTTGGGTTCTGTGAAGGACACATCTTTGTGGCCTGCAGCCCTCAAAGAACCCAGTCCCTGATTAGGAATTTGAGTTATAGTAAGCAGTGCAGCACCAGTTTTCATCCAGTGTGCTTGAGTCTGGATTGATCTCCTTAACCGGAGGTCACATCAACACACAGAAAGTAAAGATTATGCTTAGCACAAATTAAGTTGGATGTACCTGAGAGGCCAATCTCAAGAGCGTAGTCGATGTGTTCCACACAGAGGTGGTCAACCAGCAGCAGGAAGATTGAGAAGGCATTCTTGGGCAGGTCTGAAGGATCTGAAAGCTGTGTCACCCCCAAAGAAAAAGGAACACATTGAACTCTTTGAGCCCAGCAGGACTTTCTCTCTAAGATTTCTATCCTCAAAACTTCTTTCGTAGCCTCACCCTATGGCATCTCTCAAAGGCATGACGTGTCTCCTGCAGCAGGTTGACAACGAGCTCTGGGGACAGGAAGGTCTCCCCATGGGTGTCAATGATAGGGCCGAGGGGGAGGTTGGTGCGTTGTCTGATCCGTTCCTTCAGTTCTTGGATACTGTAGAAAGACACAGACGCTGATTATTTTGTGACACCATTACATCTTGTCCTTTTTTGTAAAACGTATTCATGTGATGTGGAAAAAAGTGGGATCTAAAATCTGACCTGCCAGTGCCAATTGGGCGTTTCTGGTGATTCTTGGAGTCATAGTAGCGCTGCAGAATCATGGCACCACGAGTGCGAAGGTATTCCCTCTCCATGTCAATGTAGCTTTCCAGGTATGAGGAGAAGATGCTCTTTATCAGTTTAGACAGGAAAGTGTGCTTGTCTGAGCCCAGGTTGAACTCTGTTAGTTTGGTGGCCAATGATGTGGTCCTGGAAAACATATTTAAAAATGTATGTAAGCCTAAAGGTTACTGTGTAGACAGGAAGTAAATAATAAAAAAAGGTGAACCACTTAAATACCTGGTGTAAAGGTCATAGAGGTTCTTGAGGTACTGTTCGACATCGGAGTGTCGAGTCTCATCCAGTTTTTCCTTGACGTGGGCCTGCACACACAAAGATGTCAAATATAATGTGACAAATAAGGTCTGTCTAAATAGATCTAAACAAATAAGAAGTAATACAAATACCTGTAATTTATTTTCAAAGATGTTCTGGATGAGTTTGGCCATAACAGTCTCTGGGCTGCTGAAGACCTCGCCCACCTGCTTGTTGACCCTCTGGCAGAGGACCGCAGTGTCCTCGAACACATCATTCCTCAGGTAGGCCCCCTAGGGAGACAAACGAAGAAGAGCAAAGATTAACCAGGAATCTGTGGATATTACGTGCGAAAAAGGCGGAATAATATGTATGAGAGGAACTTTTTTCCACTTACTTCCTGACACTGCTTGATGTAGACATCCACACAGTGTGCATAGCCCTGGTACAAAAAGGAATGGAGGATTACATCACTGAATTCAAAGCAACATTTTAAGTCATAGGAAAACTTCACAGATACTGAACTTGCATATTAGAACAGTATATAATATATGAAGTTTAAAGACTCGATTCAATGTGGACTAAAAATCAAATGTAGACATCAAATATGAGTCTTCCAGGTCACCTTGAAATGTAACAGAACCGCTGCCACCTCCCGCATACGTCCAATCTCACCCCTGCGCTGGGCGGCAGTAAACTCCTGGATTAACTGACGCTCCAGGTCATGGTACTTACCTGGGTAGACACAAAAACGAACACAGACAAAGACACATAAAAAATATTAAGACTTGTTACTAGCTTCTAATGTATCTGTAATGAGGACTACAGTAAACAGTGAGTTTTTCACAAACTTACTTGCAATTTTTGCCTTGACATCTGCAAATCTGTCAGAGGAAAAGACAATTAATCTTCACGAAACAATTAGTAAATATATCCCACTGTAAACATTTAAACAGTAAATGTGTGTTTAATTTCTAGAAACATGTGATACTAAATTCAAATGCTTTAATACCCGATATGTCTTGTGTTGGGCTTACACTGTGGGGAATAGTCTACATCACTAATACACCACCTTCCCCTTGTTTGACAGCGCTCTTGTCTAAAGCTGCCCCCCAGGATGCCTGACTCACCTGTCGAATGGCAGCTCCTGGGCAATGAGATGCAGCTTCTGAATGATATCAGCAGCCTCCTTAATCTGAGGAAGAGAGAGGAAAAGAGTGAGTGTGGGAGAGAGAGTCAGGTGAGGCAAAAAAAAGAGCGAGAGAGCATGACATGACCATGAGAGGTGGACATCCAGACAGAAAGCTGGCAGGCCGCCGGCGGTGTCTCCACTTGGGGGGATCATCATTTTAGAGCAGCCCTCCTCCACCTCCCCATGTTGAACAGGGAGCTGATAACAGACAGGCTGCGCTCACCTGGGCATCGGCAGCAGCAGCAGCAGTCCTGACTTAGCAGCACATCCAACTCTTTATTGGCATGCCTTTTCTGAATGGGCTGTAATCCCACAGGAGTCTAAATCGCCTTCAATAATCTGTCCGGCCAGGGATATCTGTCTAAAAAAAGGGGGCCCTGTCGAGAAACCCCTCCCCCCCGCCCCTCCTGACATACACACTGGCTGAAAAAGCCCCAGACCTACGAAAGGCCCGCCGTCCGCAACTCCTCTGTTCCCGCAGATGCCTGCCTCAGCTAACATCATTACTCTGCTCCCGTGAGGAGGATCCAGCCTTTCTGCTCGGCGAAGGTTTTCTAAGTATCTGTCCCCCAGCTAAGATTAGCTAAATCCCATGTAAGTAATGTAGCCGTCTCCCTGCAGTCAGGGTTTAGCAGCACTTGTCTCCACGCTGGCGGCCCAGCCCTCCCTTTCAGAAGGATTAGCAAAGCCATCCCCCTTCAGCTATTCACTTGCAGCTTTCCTCTTTCCCCTTCGTCTGGAGGTATGCTCAGGAAAAGGAATCTGGCCAGATATTTCTGCATGCCTCTCCGGAAAACTAGCTCCATCTCCAGCTCTCGTCTCTGGGATTGACCCCCACACTCGCTGCTCTGCATCCACTAATGACGTTGCTACTAACAGGAATTAATCTAAAGCATCCCAATCTCTCTACTGTCGCTTACAAAACTGCTAAGTCAAACTTTCAGGGGTCACTCATCTAACATCAAAATGGCGTCTGTCTAGGCAGGAACTAAGTAAAAGTGTGAATCTCATCTTCCAGCATGCATGTTATCGCCGCCCTTACATGTACGTACCATAATGCCACAAGCTCTTTGCTGCTGTAATGCGACACAAAGCTGAGGACCAACCAAATTCTCGCTCCCAGACAACCTTCTGTAAATGCAATTAGGGTTGACATGAGCATGTTGACATCCATGCTAGTCAATCAGCCAGCTATTGTCAGACAGCAAATGACAGTTTATTAATCCAAATTAGCCGAGGGATCCAACTAAAGGGATAAACTTGACAAATTAATATGGATGGTTTACCTCATAATCCTGTTCATTCTCACCTCCAGCAGTATCACGGCAGGGGTCCTCGTCAATGTTCACACACACTCACATATGCGCATGCACACACACCTCCACTGAAGTGAATGGAAGTAACATATGCAGCATACTCACCTTGTCTGGGTTGTTGAAGACGTCACTGCGTAGGTCTCCATCCAAGAACTCGTTGAAGTAGGTCATCAAACGCTGAGCTTCCACGGCCCTCTGTCGAGGTGTGTTCACCCCCTCCAACTGGTCGCCAAGGTGGCAAACCTTGGTTGCCACATAGCTGATGTGCTCATCGAGCTCCTGGAAATGCTGGAAGGCCACCTGAATTGACAAAGAACAGAGGGAATGTAAAGAAAAAATAAGGTCACGCTGCAATGCGAAGAATAAACTGGTAACTTCCCGCAACGCACCTGGTTGCTTCTCTGCAAGTCTTGCACTTTGTGGGCAAATTCCTTGGCCTCACGATGACACTGATGCTCAAGCTTCTCTACCCGCCGCTGGATCTTCTCATCCAGCTGCTTCAGCTCTTCTATGTGGTTCTCAAATTCTTCCAACAGCCTGTCACAGGAGAAAGAATGTAGATCAGCATACAGTATGTCCTCAACGACAAGTAAAACACACAAAAATGCTCTTATTCTGGAGGAGTAATTGGGTACCACAAGGTTAGATCTGTCCCACTGACCTCATAGTTATAGCTATAGTTAGTTACAGAATGGTGCCGAATGCTTAATTCCTGGGTCCCCAGACTTAAGAAGCTCTGAAAACTAGCAACTTCGTCAGCTGCATTTTAAGTGCCATCAGGACTGCAGTGCAAATGTTCTAAGTCAGCACCACATTTCACAGAGTAGGAAACATCCCAAAATGATGAGTGTATAATCTCTTGACTAATTCCCTCAGCACTGGCTAGAGCTTAAAGACATCTCCCATCCCTTCCCAATAGACACTCATTCCCTGCCTGGTGACTCACAGTATGGTGGCCTCCACAGATATGTTGTCTCTGACTCCTCGCTAAGAGCTTCCGAGGAGGTGGTGGCAATAGTTTTGTGGAGGAAGTAGATAAGGCGGGATGGATCCACAGTATAGTTAAACTGTTATGGCATTTTTGCTTACGAGAAATAACTTGGTGCCCGAGTGTAAACATAAAAACAAGCAGTGAAAATACCATGAAAAAAAATCTTAAGCATTGATGTTTCCTGTTTTCTTCCACCCAACCATCAAAAAACTAAATTAGCATTGAAGAGACTGAGATGAGCTTCAGTAAGGGCAGGAGGACTAGCTCAGTTTCACTCTTGTATTTAGCAAGATGATCCTAGCAGCTATACATAATTAAATCTTAATTCATATTAAAAGACTTAAATTAAACTTAAAGACTTAAACTTAAAACACATCTAATTTGTGTTAACTAGTATTATGCTGGAACAAAATTTTCACTCTTTAAAAGTTGCCAAGAAGTGCTGCACAAACTGCAGTGAGAGAGAGAGAGAGAGAGAGAGAGAGAGAGAGAGAGAGAAAAGGAAACTGTGGGAAACTGTGTGAAAGAGCATAATATAATATTAATAGAGATAGTACAGATATAGTCTGTGTATTTTCCAGTTTATTAGCATGACTTGACCAATCAGAGGATGAATATCTCAATGTCAACATCTGACCAACTAGTCTAAGAAGTATTATGTAATATGAAAAGAGTGCATCATTACAGAGATGATCAAATATGTTGCACTGTCAGCAAACATGAGTGGAAAAGCTGTGTTGCCTAGTTATAAAGCTAGATTAGTTGTGATATAAAACAAAGCAAGAATTTGAGGAATGAACTTGTCACTATCATATTAGTAATCAAGCTAAATGTTTTTGCGAGAAAAATGCTCAATGACTGCAAGGACATTCTATACAGCATAACAGCTCTCTGAATATAAATTTTGATTGTGGAAAAATAACAACACAAATTGGTGCATTATTCTGAAACTAATAAGAGACAGCAAAAATGAATAATAGAACCAGGTGACACATTAGCACATTAGATACTGTCAACAAAGTCAAGGTTAAAACCTGGAGAATGACATTCTGCTGAGTAACTCATGTTTAGGGGAAGAAGAAAGATGTGTGCAGTCAATGTGAATGACAAGCATCAACAGTACCTTTTGGGGTCAAATGCCTCAGCTCCTCCTTTGGAGCCTCCTCCAGGTGTCCTCCATGCCAACCTTTCTATGTACTCGTCTGCATCAAAGGGCTCCTAAAAGGGAGGCGAAGTCATGAATGTTCAGATGATCACCACATACAAAAACATCGGTCAAACACCAGCTATTAACCAGAGATGCTTCAAGAAATAATGAACGATGTTGAACCCTGCTATAACATTTACTGCCTTTGTATTGACTTTAATCACACTAACAATCTGCAACAATAACGTTTCCCCTAATAACTCAGATACACTATATTTATCCCTATTTTATCAAGGTTAGGACAAAAGAAAACATCTCCCCGATTGTGTGAGACATTATTGATCCTCTATTAGATAGTCAGGATGAATGAGGACTGCACCGTTAAGCTACCGTTAATGTTAGCTAGCTGACTAGCTAGTCTGACAGCTAACACAGCTCTCCGGTCATATTACCTCAAACAGCTGAGCAGTTGTCGCCATGTTGAAGATTCAGCTGGCGTAGTGAAATGTAATTTAGAGGAAGGAGCTCAACAATACCACCGACTTCCACATGGATTTGCTGATTTCGTGCAGTTTTGCCCTTTGTTGACAGCTAGCTGGCTAACAATCCAGCTTCCTGTATGAGTGGAGAAGGGTGGGGATAGCTCTTCGCAAGTGCGCAAGTGCGAACGTCAGCTGATTGGTGGTTGTCGTCACGTGAAACAGCAGCAGGAAGTAGATCACTGCGTTAGTCAAATTCATGCAGTGAGGAATCTTTGAATTTAAGAATTTGGTTGATAAGATGCGAATTTTAATATTGAAGTCACATAATAGTCTATAAATTGAGGACTTCAGTGCAGCCGGACTGATGAGTGTGCGTGCTTTGTGGGTTATTTCTCACGAGAAGGGAGAAAATGTGTCAATACGCTTTTCAAGGTATGTTTTTGAGTTATGTCTCTCATATTCCACTGCCTATTTACAGTACTACAGAAGACCATAACAGTGAGATAATGTGGTAAAACCTCTGCTGTCACACTGTTTGCAACCTGCACTTTTAGCGTGTCTTGTGTCTCCCCCCACAGGAGGTTTGCTACCGTGGAGCACCGTGCAAAGATCCTGGCAGGTTCCTCATATACAGCAGTCCCGGAAGAAAACACTGTGCTGCAGCTCCTTCTCACCGAACTGGGGCTTTCAGATTCAGACAAGTCCTATGTAGCTCTCAGAGATGATTGCCTTCACCGTCAGCGATCACCAGCCCTGGAGCTGCGTGTGGATGGTCCTGCAAAGAGGACACTTTGGCCTGTGCTGGCCATCTCACAAGGGCCTCTTATTCTAGCTTGCCTGCCACTAGTGGATGCCCCTGCTGTGCCACGACCACCCCTCGCCAGCCTGCTATCTGTCTCCCAGGGCCTGACACTCCTGGCAGGTCTGCAGACTTTCCTCCTCGGTTCTGGGGGTAAGCCTGATGGTGAGGGACTGGCCTCTCGTCTGGCAATGCTGCCCTCTGTACTCCTGCAGGTTTGTCCACTTGGTTCACCTCTGGATGTGCCGCAACTGGGGTCACCTGCTGCACCCACAGTGCCCACTCCTGCCGGGAACCAGAAGCAGCCAGCCTGGAAGACAGGGCTCCATCGTGGGCGAGCTGTGGTGAACGTAGGACTTACAGAAACAGTACGCTCCATGCAGTATGGTAACCAAAGCAGACAGGACCTGTGGGATGTTTATGGAACTGTGACATGCAAAGTAAGAGCACACTTTAAAGAAAGCAATAATTTCTTTTTTTGCCTGTTTCTACTACTTTTTTGTATTTCTGTCAACAGTGTGAAGTGGAAGGGGTGCTCCCAAATGTGACAGTGACCCTCACACTGCCACCAAATGGTTCTCCACTGCAGGACATCCTGGTCCATCCTTGTGTCACCTCACTGGACCTTAGTATCCTCACTGCCAGCAGCGTGGACAACTATGATGGCTCAGCTTTCTCTGGGCCATATAAGTTCCCTTTCTCTCCTCCTCTGGAGCCTTTCAGACTATGCAGCTATACATCTCAGGTATAAAACATACATACTAAGATACAACTAAACCCAATGTTTAGTGTTAATGTCTCAAGTGATTCCTGCAATTCCTCTTTAGGTCCCTGTACCCCCGATCCTCGGTTTGTATCAGCTCAAGGAAGAAGAGAACCAGCTGCGTGTGTCCGTAAGCCTCAAACTTCACGAGAGTGTGAAGAATAGCTTTGAATACTGTGAGGCACACTTGCCATTCTTTAATAGGTAGGTGGAACAAGGGGATGTCATCTTTGAGATCAGAGGGCCTGCCAGTGTTTGTTATCTGTTGAGAAAAGAGGTCTATATCATCTTTAAGAGTAACGCGTCATCCTGCTTTCCAATCAGAAATAAAGGTCTCTTCTTAGGAGCACTTTTTTTTTTAGGTTTACAAAATTAAGAAATCTGTCTCCCTATGGCAAACTAAATAAATGTAGCTCAATACAATGGCATTCTGGTTTAAAGCCTGAGAAAACATATTTTTTAAGGTGAATAATAAACAAATCAAAATTGAAAAAACTGAAAAACAATTTTCTTTGCAAAACATCTCCAACGGGCTCATTACAGTGCATTAAATAACCTGCCTTGCCAACAACCAAATAAACCTAATAACCCAGTCTACTAGTCTCAAACTCAACTCCATCATGTGCAACCATGTGATAAAATACTCCTCTCACACAATTTGCAGAGATGTCCCAGAGATGTATTTAAACCCTTAAACACATCAATTTTATCAGTAAACTATTCTGCTGTCTAATTCTTAAATTAAATACTTCAGTTCATTGACTCTGTGGGTTTTATTTAAGACCAGAGAGGATAAAACCCATTTAAGAATGGATCCAGTCAAGATAAACAATTCTCTTGTGTCAAATTTGTTTTTATTAGTCACCTCCATGTTCATATCTTTCTTGAAAGCACTGATTAAAGTAGTTGAACCCACTGACATCTGCATGTGTGCTCTATGTCTTGTGCAGGGATCAGTTGGGTGTTGTGGATGTGAAGGTGAGCGCTGGACAACTGGATGTCTTAAAGGAGAAGAACCTGCTGGTTTGGAGCCTGGGTAGGCACTGTGCTCCTGAGCATGAATGTACAAAACTACCCTCTACTGCAACTGTAGTTTGAAAAATAAACTCTAGTATTCCTCTCACTGATATTTAGGACAAAAGTTTCCTAAATCACGTGAGGTCACAATGGAAGGCAAGATCAGCTTTTCTGGCCTGACACCAGGACCTACAGACCCCCTCTGCACAGAACTTACAGCCTATATCAAAGTAGGTTAATATGTGTGGTTAATGATTTTAGATCAGAAGATTTATAATTTATGATACATGATCCAGTTGTTTTATTTACAGTTGCAGTATGTTACAGCTAATTTCTTATGGGATAAGGTCAAATGGATAAGGGAGCTTGATATTATCATTAAGTTGTAAAATGATTAACACCACTACTGTTATGTTCACAGCTCTATTTCAAAGTGCCTGACATGACGCTCTCTGGCTGCTGCGTGGACCAGCATTCAGTGCAGGTTTATTCCTCGGCCAAACCACGGATTGCAACATGTAAGCTCACAACAACTTCTTTGTCAAAATGTTTGCTATATGCACGCTTTCTGAAACTACAAAATGGTCTTTCCGTGTTATTTTCAGCCCGAGAACTCCTGTCTAAAGAGTACTACATATGGAATTCAACAGGAACTGCTCCGGTATCCTCTGGACAGATGATGCTATAGCATGGATACATAGGTGGAAATTCACTTTACTGTAGCAGGACTGAAGAGAGAGAAGTGATCCAGGCCGGATATGTTACCCAGTAAAATGTATTTATTACAATCCTGCTGTTACTGAAGAGCTCGCAAGTGATAGAAAAAGCATTTAGTACTGAAAATAATTCACAGATTTTACATTGTCTAAAATTTGCATGTTAAAGATAAATTTGCTTCTAATCATTACAGTTCACAATGTTCACACTGTGATTGGCAATATTGATGTTGTTGATGGATGGATACTTTTATATATATATATATATATATATAAAAAAATACCTGCCCCTGTAGTCCAACTTCTTTTATCCCCCAATGTTACCCCTCCCTCAAATTTATCCCATTGCAGACACAAGGGCCACCCCTTGCTCTGACAGTCCCACTTCAGTGACTCTCCATCAGCCGGATAATTAGCAGCTGGGGCCTTGTCATCAGCTGTTGTGGGTCTGGAGGAGAGGGGCGGCTGGGCTGTGAAAGGCCAGGCTGCTCTGGCCAGTGTCTTGGCTACAAAAGGCTCCTCTTTTAGAGCTGGCAGGAGTCCGTGCCCCCCTCCACCAATCACTTCCCCCCACCCCCTTTTGACCTCGTCCCCGCCCTGTCAACTTGTGGCTGGTTCAGACACACAACCTCTCCAACTAGACTGTGATTGAGCGCTGACCCTCTGGCCCTCTGAGACTTTAAAGCAGCCGGTCCTATTCAGTGAGCAGGACCTGCCTAATTGGTGAAAAAGTCACAAGGGTGGAAGTGCTTGGGTCGCCTCTTGAAGTTGCTCAGGTGCTTTAACTCAATTAATGTAGAACTTTAAGTATATGATTTTGATCTTTATTGTTATCAGGGCAGACCTCCTTTTATAATCAATACTTAATTATAAAGAAATTATTTGAAAAGGGGCATTTAGATCCTTGCTTCTCACTCATTATTTTACCAGAACTTTGAGAATTTCATTCTGTTGCATTAATAACTTGAAAGGTCCACCTCAGTGTATTAATTTGACAGAATAACTAGCCGATGAAGGGTTAAATCAGAGGAGATTGTGCCCCACTAGTCCACAGCAGCCAGACTCCTCTGAGTGCATTCATTGTCTGCTGTTGGCCTCTTGTGCCCCTTGCTGGTCCAAATGCTACATTCTCACGTGGATTTCCACTCAAAAGGCTGACCATGACCAATCCTCTGTCAATTGGAACCAATTGCTCACACGGCATCCTTCACCTTCTTTTTATGTAGCAGTACGGAGTGGCAGACACCGAGACCTCTCGGCTCTCCCCCTCCACGATGATTTGGCTTTAAGGCCCAGTGTGTGTGGCTAGCGAACTGGAAAAGGAGAAGTTTTTTTTGAAGAGTTGGGCCACTCTAAATCTCCTCAGTATCCCAATATGTGGTCAGTCTGGCTCCTCAAGTCTGCAGTCGGTGGCCTCTCACTGGCTGACTTTGCTTTGTTGATCGAATAACTTGCGAAGTAGATGGACTTGTTTTAATGTTTTGCTCTGCTCCGGTGCCGTCAGCTCATATCTTTGGGCCTTTAATTCTACAGTGTTTTTTTTTTTTTGCACAATAATGATCAAAATAAAACTCACATGGGGCAAAATAAACTTGTGAAAGTAAAGCAGTAGTGTGGATTGTCGTAAGTCACGTTAAAATATTAAAAGGTTGCACAGCCTTAAATGCTGAATCTGGCCTTTCATACCAAAGCATTTACAACACTATTGTAAGCACTGCAACTGTTATCCACTTAACTGTGGGAGCTTACTTCACTGTGTCCCTCAGCCCAATAATGACACCCAGTGGTAGAGTATAATAAAGTTCATGTTAGACTCTTTTGATTCTTTAACACAGTCTAATGCTCATTTCTTCTATTGAAATAGTTCCACTCAACCACTGCCAGCTAATCTTTGCTGATATAATGCCTGTCCAGCCCCATGCTGTGAGATGGGATCCCAGCAATGTTCATCTAACGCACCGTGCCTGAGGAGCAGGCTTCTTTTTATCAGCCACCGTGGCCTCAGGTGTTTGGTAGGAGTCCAGTTCCTCTCAGCCGCTCTAAACCCGCTAAGAGCCGGCCTCAGGGAGACCACTTGAATAATGATGGTGCAATTAGCAGTTTCCTGTTTTCAGACTAATTATTCCTTAAGAGCCACAGACCTTTTCAAAGAAGGGGATATCTTAGGATACTGGAGGATTCTTTTGTATTAAACTCTATAGCAAATTCCCAGTAATAGACCAGATACTTCAAAGCTGGCTGATTTGAATCCCGACTCTTTGAACAAAATATAAAATGTATTTTTGGAGGTTCACTGTCAATATTGTGTGAGGCTAAATAGGCTTCAGGCTCACTGCCTCAGCAGTAAGTTTTCTCACTTTTGTACATCACTTTCACCCATAGAGGGCACCAGAAACTCAGCCAAGCAGGGACCTCATATCTCAGGAACTAAAAGGTTTGTTTACATTGCAGGTGACTAAGTGTTCTTAGTCCAACTTATAGTCCCAGATCCCTCTTGCACCTCTCATCTTCCCTGTCTGATGGTTTCTGGTAGACTCAGGGCTCATCCAACTATCCCTCTGTGTTTGACCCCTGTCTCCCCTTTCAGTTGTCCATGATAAGTTTTTGTCTAAAGACGTTCCCCTGAGTCCAGTTTGTTGAGTTTGACCTTGAGCTCGAACTCTCTGGATCCCGTCTTCTCCCCAGTATGGCAGCTGTTTGTCTGGCTGGTTACGCTGTCTCTCTTCAAAGAGGTGAGGCAGAGATTTAGGGTCCAGAAGGCAGCTGGGGTCCAGACGTTCTCCTGTGGTCTCGTCCCAGAAGATGTCCCTCTCTGTGGGCCTTCTCACAAGTTTCAGCCTCTGGATCCCTTCTGTATTTGGACCTCCAGCTAAAAGGCCACATGACATGAACAATGATGTCAGAATCAAACAGCAGACCGCAGTTGGATAGATTTTGTATCAGGTTTGCTCCTTAAAGTAATCATTTGCACTTGTACCATTAACCGTGTAGACAATTTTATGTCTTCTCTGATCTCTGGCTTGCCGGAGGTGAGCTCGCCGATGCCGGTGAGTCTGTTGAGTGAGAGCTGTCTGAGCCTCCAGGAACCCTCCCTACAAAGACCACAGGGCCGAAAGAAACCAGTGATGGAAATTAACTGAGTACATTTGTTCCAGCAGTGTCCAGTTTTGAGGTACTTTACTTCAGTACTTGTATTTTATGCTACATAAACAAGCATAGCAAGCTTATTAAATATGATGAATTTTTTCAGATTAAACCAGTGGTTCCCAGGTTTCTTGGGCTGCGTCTGGTTGGGGCCCCTTGTCATGTTTCAGATGTCTCCCCTCTTGACTATCGCCAAAAAATGCAAAGATCAGAGAATAATGAAAACAGATTTATTTAATAGGATTTTGTTTTTTCTTCTTTACTAGTGCACTAATTATCTCACAACCCCCAGATACTACAATATCTAAAATTTGCATCAGTAGTAACAATCTAAAAATGTAATAGATGATAATATATCAGTCATTGGGCACATGTTTCTGCAGAACAAGTACTTTTATTTTTGATACTTTATGTACATGTAACTGATAATTGAATGCAGTACAGAAAGAGTATTTTCATGTTGTTGTATTGGTACTTTTACTCAAGTGAATAATCAGTGATTTTGTATTCCAATACTGCGACAAACACATTTACACATATATAACAATGCATACTTAATGTGCTTTATGGGACTCTTAGTAAGCATATTTCCTCTGGACAAATGTTCATTTAAAAGCATATTATTCTATAGAATGATTCATAAGACTGCCAAGACTCTCCCTTTCTTTGTGTCTATGAGTGTGTGTCTAACAGTGGGGGCTTTTCTCTTCCCTGTACCCAGAAAATAGATCCCATTGAGGGCCAGTCATGGCTATAGACCACCCTACTTTCCACTCCACCGATACTTTAATCAGATCCACTGGGACAGGAAGGGCCCACACTCACAGCTCACAACTGACTCTCTCTCTCTCTCTCTCTCTCTCTCTCTTTCTTTCCACCTCGTCTTCCTCTTCCATCTCGCTTAGGCACGGCTGCACACTTTAATTTTACCACAATATAAAAATGTATGATCTGAATTATTTATGTTATAGATGCGCTTCAGCTCTTCAGTACTTTGTCAAGATGCTTTACCTGAGTCATTCTCCCGGTGCCAAAGTGTCCTGTCTGCCCGGTTGTAGAAAACCGGTGGACACCCCCATCTCTGCAGTCCCTCCCCTACAACAAACATCAAATTCCTTATTGTGTTTTCAGGTGGCAGGAGGGTGGTGATGCTGGGACAGTCAGCTGCAATTATTTTTATTGTCTTCTTATTTCATTTATTTATTTATTTATTTATTCATTTTGCTGTATTACCATGGCAATTTGATTGGCAGTGCTTGTGTGGCCAATTTGAAGGGCCAGTGGTTGCAGTGCCTGAGGAGAGATAATGATGGGATGTCTGGGTAAAAATCGCAACCAGTCAGAAACAATAATGCAAAATTATGTCTGCCAGAGTCCAGGCACAGGATTGAACAGATGAGAAACTTCTGAAACAGGCAACAAGAATAGCCTGTTATAGTTAACAAAAATATATCAGGCAGCTGATTTTGCCGCGCTAACCTGGGGTCTTCGAGGTGGGTGGGAGTGAATGATGCTTGAATTGTTGCTTTGTTTTGGTGCGAGGTTTCCTGCAAAGCATGGTTCTTACAGCACACACATGCAAACACGGTTATCACTTATCAAACTCACAACACAGAGTGGGCTGTAAAATATGATAAAAGCCTTAGTGGGAATGAAAAATTAGAGACAGGAGACCAACTAACCTGAGAGTGTGGAAAGAGTCATTTCCTGTTTCAGTGGAGGTAAGGTTGTCTTCCTCTGTCCCAGGGATCCTGGCGGCTGCTCCACAGTGACCGGCAGAGTGGGGAGGGTCCACTGTGGTTTGCTCTGTGCCCCCTCTTCTTGCAGGCTGTTACATGGAGCTACTTTACGCAGCCTGGGTCTGGAGCCTGTGGAGCCCATTGTCCTGCTCCCTGTGCTTTTTACAGATTCTGCTTTATATAAAAAGTTAGTGTCTCTCCTCAAGTTGAGTGTTAATTACAATTACTAATCTCACCTTGATTCTGTCCTGTCATCTGTCACATGGAGGTCACTGTAGATCCACTGGTTTTATTAACTTTTCTCATGTACGTGTTGATTCCCTGTGGATATTTGGCCCCTCCTATAAAAACTATGTTAGTTACAGAATAACTTCACCTTTAAAACCGACTCTCCAACTTGCCCCGCATGTCCCAGTGGCTCCCAAACGAACTTGGTGGTCTTCACATGTCCCCTGCCGGTGAACTTATTGTCTGTCCCGAAGCTTCTCTGTCTGATGCCACAGTAATGCAACAAACACTTTTGGTGGTGGTTAAAAGAATCGGGCTGCACTTTATCGCTGCCTTCATACTTGTCTTTCTCATTATAATGAGCCAGGTTTCTATGGTAACTGTCCCTACAGGTTAGTGTGTAACTCATAACTTAATGCTTGAAAGAACCTGCACCCCCTCCATGTTGGAAAGCCCAGAGGGGTGAGGAGAGAGACAGGTTCTGTGGGAAATTCTTAACTGACTGAAAAATGTGACTTCACAAGTGCTCAGAGAACCGTAGGGGGGAAAAAACTCAGTTACAAAGGTCGGTCATAGGAGGCTGCTTGTCAGGTAGTTGTAGTTTTATCAGCCCTTCTGTGCTCTACATCATATCCACGCTCATTAGTTTGAAAATGTCACCTCTGTTCTTCTTTGCTGGTGCAGGTTTGTATGTGTTTGGTATAGATGATGCTGTGAACGATTTCAAGTCAGTTTATATATTACATTTCACACAACTATTAGATGGATTGGCATGAAATTTACAATGCATGGTCCCCACAGGATGAATCTTACTGACTTTGGTCATCCCTGATCTTTTCTTTAGCACTACCATGAGGTGTCCAGAGGATAATATGTAAAAACTTTTATGACTTCACTTTTCATCTGCTAGTACCATCATGCCAAAATTTCTGTTTTTCAACTACTCTGGTTTATGACTAAATATCTGCATGCTAAACTGAGATGTTATCCATTGCACCTGCCCGACATCAACGTGCTTGCATTATTAGTGTGCTGATGTTCACATTTTACTTAAAACCAAAGCTGCTTGCAAGACTGTAAACTCTTAGTCTTGGTATTAGTTAAATTATTGAACTTTTTTTCATTGATGCATCTGCAGTTTGGCCTCTTTGGAGCACTATTAGTTGTCTCGTGTTACTTTTGAAAGTGCTGATTGCTGGTCCTTTTTAGCGAATGATGCTGATTGGCATTCATTCTGTAATATGACCGGCCCTTGTAGCAGTGTTTTGTAATTCTTTGTAATTTCCCCTTTTTCATATTTTCCTTATATTCTGTCTACTCCATATTTCCAGTATCCAATAATGAAGAATGTGTACAAAAAAGTTGTTATTGTTGCTAAATGTATTTGACATCCACGTCATAAGGCCCCTCTCTGATTAACATCTCTTATCAGCATCCAGCTGGGTGGCAGCAGCTTAACTACTTCATGCAATAAAGATTTAAACATTTCACATTCCTCTGCTTCTTCTAGCTCATTTATTTTAATATGTTAAAATGCCACTGCGGTTGTTTAGCTGAAACTGTCACCTCAGCAAATGCTTCATTAGAGGTTTCAACTCGCTGACTGCACTCCAGCAACCATAATAGCACTGTGGTGTTTGACTCTTGGGAGTGTGTGCGTGTGACAAAGAGTGATGTCGAACGACTGACAAATTACTCCACTGACACACTCATCATCTCAGTAGCACTTTTTCGACTAAAATTTAATTTTGCCACCATGTTATGTGATACAAGAAAGTCATTTTGACAAGTGCTTATCACTGTGTTATGACCCATGGGTGTTTTTCATCGCCAGTCATATTGGCATGCTTCATTTACACAAATTGTGTGTGTTTATGAAAGAGGATAAGTTATTGTAGAAGCAATCACTCTCATCTTCTTCAGTTTGCACTGTATGTGTGTGTATGTGGGTCAGTGAGTGCAGCACAGAAAAGCATGGCATCATATAGCCAAGAGGAATTCTGCAAAGTCACCGCTGCTAAATCAATGCAATGCACTTTGCTGATTACTAGTAGTGTATGAATCATACAGCTTCATTCTGCTAAAAATAGTTGCCCATGATATAAGTATATAATTAAATATAGAGCCAGTCTGGCTCTTATATGCTCTTATGTGACTGTGACAATTTCAGCTTTCAAAAGATGGTGATCACACCTTAGACCTACTTTTACATCGAAATATGTGTCTTTTCTAACATTAGACCATGGAGCCATCAGCATGTTATTAAACTGAGAAAGTGGATATAATGGAAGAAAATTTAAGCAGGGCCATAGCCGGGATTTTAAACATACTGAGGCCACGAGTCTAAATCCAACCAGACAACCTAACAGACATTACAAATAATAATTTTTTTAGTAACTGCCTGCTTTAGTCTAAAATACGAGCATTTTTGAAGCATTAAACGTAATATTTATCCTAACAGCTCCTGCATGTCTGTCCATCCTTGAGGACAGATCGCCATTCTTCATCTTTAATTTTTTCCTGTTAAAGTTTTCAGTCCTTTCTAATTGATAGAACATGTACTTTAATTGTAAAATTTAAATTCCCTCTAATGTTGCTAAAGCCCACAGGATCCTAAATTGCAGCTATAGCCCTGAATGCAAGAGTTACCTTAATCTGTGTTTCTGTCTTGTGGATCATCTCTGCTGAGGTTCTGTTCTGTATGTTGATGGTTCTGCTGCTTTAATCTGATAAATCTGTTGAACTTTGCCTGTGACATCAGCAAAGAGATGCTGATTTGGGCAACAAAAAAATGTAAAAGATGTTCCAAAATATTTTAAAGGCTTGCACATGTGGTCCTGAGCTCAACTAGTAATACAACATTATGAATGTGGGTTTAAGTCTTTTATTAGAAAACAAAAAGAGCCTGTACATCACGCATAGTATAATTGACATTCTTGTATATAATACTATTCAATAAGACTTAAAATAATACTTTTATTGATACAGCTCTAAATAAATATCATAAATACTATGAGATTGAGCCAAACTGGCCCTGTCAATATTTATATTCACAGAATACAGTCCGCAGAGCAGGTCAGGGGAGGACAGACAGCTCTTGGTTCGGGTGCGTGCGAGGAACGGGACTGAGCGTGGCAAATATTTCTAGAAAGTAAATAACACTTTCCACCCTTTCAATTTGCAAGATCCTTAAATGTTCTCAATTTCCCCCCCCTGCAGTGAAGTGGCGAAGACACAGAAGCATCTCCAGTTTAAAGTTCAAGACAATACTTCTGCCTTCCTGATAGAGAGTCCATGCGGACCAGACGTCCCGCCACACCTCCCGGGTGGGCAACGGGGGAACAGACAAGGCTTCAACACTTGTCAACAGCACTCAGTCATGTCACGCCAAAGGAATGGAGACAGCGCCGTTCGCTCGACTACGGCTTCGAGTGTGGACGCTGGACTCTGTGAGCTCCTCGCCGTGCTCCTCTGACTTCTTGTCCGCAATGTTGGCCAGGAAGCGCAGAGTGACCGAGTCCCACTCCTCCGGCAGCAGCAGGAGCAAGAAGCCCAGGCAGATGATGCAGGTGGCTGCCAGGCGCACCACGCTGAAGATCACCTCATGTTTCAAAACATCTACGGCTACAGCAGGTAGGAGAGAGACAGGAACAAAAGCCCGAGTGCGGGACAGGGAAGGAGGGTGGGGGAGGAAGAAAAACAAATTGAGATTAATTACACAAAGTAAGATAAACCACAGGACGCTGCGGCTGGACGGGATGAGTGTAGCAAATGCAGCTTATAATCAGCACAAGAGATCCACTTTATCCCCTGTGTCTTTGCGGTCTGGAGTTCAGGGACAAGTTGCCGTAACCCACTGACCTTCATACAGTCCATCGTGGTTAAAGAAAAGAGCTCGTCTGCAGGCATTTAGTGTCGCCTTGCCAACCTGATCCTCCCTCAGTGAGAGAATAGTTGCAGGGTCTGTTTAGGCACATTGATGATTGGGTTTCCAGGACCAAAGAGGCAGACTTGCTGTGTAATCTGTTTGCTACTGTGGGCCTAAGTGCTGACCTCTCAAGACAAAACCACAGTGTGTGTGTGTTTGTGTGTGGCCATTTACTCTCATTTGCACAGTCGTGTCCATTTCCACCATAATAATCAAGAAATAATAACCAGCAAATTGGCAGTAATACTTGAACCACGTAAAGAAACCTTACCTGCATTGCCCGGCACGCTGAGCAGTGTCCCTATGGAGATGAGAATGGGGTAGGTCAGCACCACACCGACATGGACCAAGATGTTGAACACTGGAAAAAACAGAGGTTGAAAACATAGAAGCATAAATGAATAAGAGCGGGAACAATTAGTCAATAAATGGATTAATCAGACGACAGATTTGGGAGAATTTGCAACAATTTCAATAATCAGTTGATTTTTATTTTGTTATTCTTCTCAGCAAAAGTCAGTCCACCACTTCAGTTAAGACTCAAATGTCTCAACAACTATTGGATGGATTGCCATGAAATGTGATACACAGATTCATCTTCCCCTCAGGATGAACTATAATGACTCTGGTGATCCCTTAACTTTACATCTAGCGCTGCTCAGACAAAATAAGCAATTTAAATATGTCTGTTTAAACTCTGGGAAACTGTAATAGATAATAGATAGATAATTGTAAAAATAGTAAATTGTTAGTTTCAGCACTGCTTTGCTCATGTAAACACATAAGTGCAAAGATGACTCTCATTCTTCTTCAGGATGTACATGCACTCTCACCCAGCCAGAGTCCTGCCAGTCCACACATGTATCCCCAGGGCAGCGAGGACAGTGAGCCCCAGTACTCCACCTTGGTGAAGTAGAGGATGAGGGGCACGCAGGAGATGAAGATGAGATTAAAGAAGCCCATAGTGGAAAGGAAGTGAGCCACTTCACCGAGGTTGGCGCTGCCCAGGAACATCTTGAACAGCACCTGAAGGTGAGGACACAACTGTTCAATTACACCAGTCGCTATGCAAGTATTTAAAATCAATCACACAAGTGGTTCGACCTGCAATGTGCTTGGTGGTCTCACCTTGTAGAGAGCTGATGTCGAGGCCGAGCCCACAGCCAATGCCACGCCCACAAAGGAATCGCCACGAAAACCATCAGCGTAGGCCATCATGACGATACCTGTGATGGCCATGATGGCTGCCACAATCTGCAGGTAGACATTCAGAGCCATCAGTGACATTAGAAGTGAGCAATAACAGTCACTGAATATGAATATAAATCTATCATTGCTGGTGTTTTCATACAGACCCGAACACCCATGAAGCGGTCCTTGAGGACAATCCAAGACAAGAGAAAGACGAAGGCCTTGTGGCAGCAGTAGAGGGCGGAGACATCGGTGGCCGTCAGCTTCTTCAAGGCCAGCAGGTACAGATAGTTTGTCAGCGTCCACAGGATTGAGAAGGGTGCTGTCCTCTTTACAAAAAGCTTGAGAGTCATCCCATCCTCCCCAAAGAGCTTGCTGCACTCCCTGGTAGAGGGAACAAACCACAGAAGGATAAACAAAGTCATGTGAACCTGTTTTTCCTCCTTCGTGTTTTTGTGGAGATGACTGTGCTTTAATGATGGAAATGCTGGTTGCTTAATTGCCTGGTTCCTTGTGGACAATCAGGTGGTTTACAATTTGTTCCAGTTATGAATAAAGAGCAGCAAGGCCTCCAGGGACCACTAGTGGAGCTGTTACATTAAGCTCGGATGAAGATCTTGTTTTACTATGGCTATTTCTCTTTATTGCTAGAAATGTTAAGTAAAGAAGGTTTATTTCATTTTTATTCCACCACAGTAATGATGCTGCAAAAAGCTTTTACACAACAGTAACAGTGGCGAGCATGCATTTTATAAAGTCTACTGAAACAAGTTTAAAGAAATCTAAATCATCTATATTTGATTACAATGGCAGTGTACCTGAATTTCTGTATGGGGGTCTGCTTCTCCCGTGTGAGAGCCACATGTCCCGAGTAGTAGATGGGGAAGAAGAGGATGTTCCAGTTGCTGCTAAACCAGGACATGAAGAAGGGGCAGGAGAACGACTGGAAGGTCAGCTTCACGACCTGAGTGGTACCCACCCAGGAGGAGGAGACGCACAGCACCATCAGCAGACCGCCCAGCACCTTCAGAGCCGTGTTGGTACATGTCTGATAGGACCGGCTCTCTCCGCTGGTCTCGCTGCCGGGTGTCTCTGCATGAGACTCTGAACCGTCCTCTCCTGTTGAGAGACAACAGGAGAAAAGACGATATCAGAAAATGCATTGCAACAGCTCTGCAGGCTCCACTTCCTGTGGCCAGTGAGATCAGAAAGTCTAAAAGTCAGGCTGTTGTCCACCGCTTTGGTCCGGACCAGCATCTCTCAGCAGCTGTTAATTGGCCTCATCATGTTCCTAAATCATTTATATTAACCAAGCTTTTCCATTTTTTTTATTCTTTGTATTCTTTGCATCACTGTATATTTATATATAGCTTGTGTCTCCCTGGCCGGGGTCCAGCACATTAGCATTTATTAATCAATTGATCACTACCACAGTTTGCATTTCTTGCTGCAAAGGCAGTAATGCATAAGTCAAGGCTTCGTTAAAATGTGTTGGGTTAGCATTGCGGCTGTGCATGTCACAAATAGCTTTGTTGCTTCATGATGCAGCACGTACTGTAAACCCATTGTGGTCAGGTGTGCACAGAAACCCGACGCCCAGAAAGCAAGAGTAAACCTAACCACATGACATTCCTCAACAAAGTCATGTCAACCTTGGCAGCTGCTGTTTTTACTGTTGGTAGATTCCTGCTATGAAAGTGTTGCCTTTGGGATATATTAGGACATGAAAATGAGAATTTTATGGGGTACGATATTATCAGCAGACAAATTAGGCACCAAAATTAAACTAGATAGATAGATAAATAGATAGATAGATAGATAGATAGATAGATAGATAGATAGATGGATAGATGGATAGATAGTGATGCATGCTTGATCTGGCTCAGTGCCTTAATGGACTGCGGGAGTAAATGGCTTTTAGACCTTAACTGTGCTGTATAATATGTGAAGTGCTGTGTGTGTGTGTGTGTGTGTGTGTGTGTGTGTGGGCATTTTGTGAGAGCTCAGATCCGTTCTTTAACTTTCAACAGTGTGATCAATTTACACCAGGGCAGGAATAAAAGATGACATGTGCTGGATGTCTGCTGCCTGTGCTCTCTTTGCAAGCTCAGCACGTGAAGCTCTGCCATTCCCACCATGGCTACAGACACCAGAGCCCTGCGAGCACTGGATCTGTAGTATTGCTCCTCTATAACAGCAGAGCATCTCAGGGGTGCTCATTATTGCATCTGATAGTCTTGTGTTTGTAATCTGCAATGACACCTCAGCAGGAAGTCAAGCAATGTGAATGCTAGTAGTCACTGACGGGTCTAGTGAAAGTGGATTGTACTGACAAGTAAATACTTCTTTCTTTCATTAAAGGATAGCCGTAACGCAGTATGTGGAGCACAGACTCTTTGGTGAAGTAACATTAGTAGCACACATTTGTGTGTAAAGCATTTAGAGTGATGAGATGCCAGTTTGTATCATCTAAAGTGTCTGTGTCCAACCTGTTTATTGGACACAAACAGAAGAAAATGCCTCATTTCCAGAAGGGTAATTTCTTTCATTTAGCAAAGAGCAGTCTTGCCAAACTTGTTTTATAAGCTTAATAAATACATGAGATCATTGCTGGCACCTAAAGTAAGGGTTTTAAAGTGATGGCTGCAACTGCATGCCTGAGAAAGAATAGTGTTTATAAAGTCACAGGTTAGAGTCCCATCAGTGCAGTACCGTAAAAAGGAGTCAGATTCTTTACTTGAGTAAAAGCCACAGTGTATTATTATTACAAGTTAAAATCACTGCATCTAAGCTCCTGATTAAGTTAAAATAGTAATATCAGCTAAATGTAGTTAGTTGAAGCAACAAAAGAGAATTATTCCTTGTGCAGGGAATTGATATATTATCTGATTTTAAATTTTTAGGTTGTTGATACTGATGCATCAATGCATATATAGCATTTAACTGTTGTAATTGGTCATGTTGGAGTTTGTTTGAAATACTTTATGTACAGGCCGCCTCCAAAGGGTCACAGGATAAATCTGAGGGGTCGTCAGCAGATAGATAAGAGGATATACTAAACACATTTGCATTTCTTTATTTTGCTTTTTTGTGAAATCTTGGAAATTTCTACCTCTTTGGGTCTTAAACTATTATTTACATAAAACCATCAGAGATTTAAAATATTGATCTTAAAATTAACCTGTAACTGTACCTGTCAGATTAATATAGTAAAAAGTACAATATTTCCCTCTGACAAGTAGTGAAGTAAGAAGTAGGTTAAAATGGAAACACCCAAGTGAAGTACACATACCTCCACATTGTAAATGAGAAGTACATATAATTAGTTACTCTCCACCACTGCATCAGTGCAGCACTGGCCTTGAGTCTGTCCACACTGCAGTACTAAAATCTCCCACTCACAGTACAGTGTTTGAAGCAAGAGACCAAATCCAACTGTAAGTGATCAAACCTTTAGCTTCCACAAAGTGTAGAACGAAGGATGACGCCCACTTATTAAGTCAAACTGGGTTCTTTTTCAGCTCAGCTTAGCTCAGTGCAGACTGTGACTATCACCTCAAAACAAAACCTCTCAGATAAAAACCACAAAACAAAATGTTTCACCTTACAGTAGATCCCAGCTGGGAGCAGATCTGCTGTGTGGTGAAAGCAAAATGTTCAACGCCGATACAGTTTCTTTTCTACAGGATCACCGAGGGATTTAGTCTAATTGCATTCTGTCACAGCAAGGATTCTTAATCAACCTAATGAGCCTGGTGGTTGCAAACTGGCAAACTGAGCTCTGAAATTTCTGCAAGAGAGAAGCAGCTCTTTTATTCCTTTTTCTTAATGTTTCCCCTCACCCACTGAACGAGATGGTTCCTGTTTCATTGCACTGACAAACCTAAAGCTTTTAGTGTTAGATATGGAGTCTTCTGTCCTGAGGTAAAAGCCACTACAGGCTGATATGGTGCCAAGATGCAGTAATATTATAACTCTACTATTCCCCTGTCTCATAAAAGCAGCTCTCATGGCCAAAATTGTACTCTCATAACAGACAGTGTTATCGCTGACTATTATATTTCCAGTAAAAAGTTGCAAAGGAAACAATAATCCCTGGCATGTGCAGACTGCCAGCACAGTATTACAGAGAAATACTCCACTAAAGTAGAAAAACTGCTATTTGAGGTTAATTTCACTTAACTTCGAGTAAATGCACTTGTTTGTAAAACTGCTCAAATTACACAGTAGTAGTCTTGAAGTACTTATTAATTGAGCACCAGCTGTCAGAAATCATTTCATAATTATGAGCCCAGGGACGTTTTTTTTTCCCAAAGGTTTTTGTAGTTAAAATATAATCACATAACAGTACGAAAAAACGCCTCAACTTTAAAATATCGTCTCTCTGCAAATACATCAAAACACTAACATTAGAGTTAGAATATCTGCTTCAAGTGTGGGACTTAATTTGAATTTTGGACAAGTTCCTTTCCACCTCTGCCAAACAAGAATCCACAGGACTGATTATAGAGTTTAAAATAATGTTTATATTCATTGTTGGAATAGTTGACTCTCCCACTGTGACTGGAAGAGGACGTATTAACATCAAGCCATTTCATTACAGAAATCACAGAGCTGCATTCAACACTGGCGCCCATTAAAAAAGCTCATCCACTCTGTGTGACGCACTACGCTTCTGGAACCTCACATTTCAATCCATTCTGTGTTTTATCCTCGCCACTGACGCTGTACGCCAGTGACATTGATGGATGGACCCCCGCTCCATCCAATATGAAGCTCACACTCACATCTGCAGTATGAGGCAGACGTACTACAGGTCAGACAGCGGCTGAGCCTTTATCTAAATTAGGTCAGGAGACGTGACATGGATATGATGTTCAGTGAGTTAGATGAAGGGTGAACAGGATGAACAGACGAGAAATCAGCCGATTTGGGCCTGTTGGTTTGTTTTTGTTTTTAAATCAGTGCTGGGCCACACAGGTGCTGCCACAAATACACTTCTTTACTACATTAAGCTTCTCAACTCTGCCAACAGGAAACTGAGATGATAGAAATATGTTTCTGACACCATCTGGAGAAAAACTGTTGTAAAGCCTATTGTAGATAATATGGCGCCATCTTTTAAAAAAATAAATAGTTTTAAGCAGCCAATCTGAGCTAATGCTGCCAATAACTCAGTTCACGCTGACACACACACATAAGATACAGACAGTCAATCAATGGCGTCTTGGGCCTCTGTGCTTCTTTCAGTTTACCTTCAGAGATGGGGCAGGTCAGGACCTGAGTGCTGTAAGAGCTGAGAGGAGCCACTCGGGCTGAGTGCTTCTTCATCCTCCACTGGGGGCACAACACACTGTCCTTCCCTGGGAAGTTTGTGAGTGTGTGTGTGTGTGTATGTGTGAGTGTGTAAGTGTGCCCGGGCTGCTGCTGCTGCACGCTCAGCAGCTCCTCCTGTTAGCTGCGTGCATCCTCACAATCCTGACTCCTCCGCTTCTTCTTCTTCTTCTTCTTCACGCTCTTGATCGTGCCCCCTCCTCCCAGAACTCTGTCAACTCTTCTGTCTTCTTTCCAGCACTCCAGTCCTGACTCTCGGTTCCTCTCCAGCCCAGCGCTCGATTACTGGTGCTCCCACTCTGTGTCTCTCTGTCTGTCTGTCTGGATAGTGACACAGCTGAGTGGAGATAGCTCAGTGGAAGTGCAGTGGAGTGGAGACTCTACTGTTGCCCTGTCATGCCGTGATCCAGTGCTGCCACTGTCTCCAAGGGAGACTGAGCTTCAAGTGTGTGTGGCATGGCGCAATCACTCCCCTCATCTCTTTCTATCCTCCCCCTCCTCCTTTCTCTCCATCTCTCTCTCTTTTCCCCTCCTCTTCTTTTGCTCCACAAATCAGCAGCTTTGTTTGGAAGGTAACCAAGCAGCCCGGCTAATTATGCTGCGTTAGCTGCTGCCCCCTCCTTTCCTCCTTCCTCCTCCCCTCTCTTTTCTACCTGACCAGGCTCTTCTCACCCCTTCCTCTCTCTATATATCTGTGCTCTTGTCCTCTATCTTCCGATGCCTCTGTCTCTTCTTGGCACACCTCCTGCTCTTCACTACTCCTTGAGAGTCACAGCTCTCTGCAGCAATTGAGCCATGAAACATAACTATCACAAAGACCTGACAGTCCTACTGTATTTCTTCCACTGAAGTAATCCTAGTGCTCTTAGTGTTTACAAGAGGGATGAGAGGGCATCTGCCCACACTCGCACCACTATTACATCACTATTATGATATGCTGCTCAAAGGAAAAAAAGAAATTTGAAAGAACATTTTGAAGTACTCTCATGTCATTATACTGGAGCTGACAATGGTACCCAACTCTCACATTTGTCACCAAAATCTCTGTCATTCCTCCCAGTCTGATCATATGTTGCTTTTCATATCAATACTTTTTTGCACTTGCAAGTTCACCCTTTCCATAGCAAATGCTTCTTTTAAGTAAAGTTTGAGATGTTTAAATTTTCAGTGTGTGAGACTACTAACAGCATCACTGAGAAAGTACTATATCAATAACACAATTGACACTTTGAAATGTAATGTTGCTTGTAGGGAGCTGTGGCCTCCAACATCTGGTTTGAATATAGAGGCACAACAGGAATGAGTCAAGTTCACCAAGGCTCAGGTAGGAGTCAGAAACCTGTGGACTCAGTAAATGTCGGGGCCTGTAAGTAGCCGGCCACAAGGCTCTGTGTTAATTAATCACCCTTGAAGTAACAACAAATCATTTCTCCAGTATGTGACAATAACAAATGGTTATACAACAAGACTGAAGGAAAGGGCTGTGCTTTATGAGGGAGCTCTTTAAAAATCAGAGCAGCCATGAGGATCCTGCTGGGAGAACTATTCCCCTTTTAATAACATACATATAAATCTTAGTTTATCAACAATACCGAAAACAGGCACATATGTACGTCGTGGCGGTTGCAGCAGCAGATAGTCGGCATGAGTGTATCAGCAAATAGTGAGAAGTGTCACATTATGCTGGCAGCACTGCACGACCCCATGAATATGATTGGACGTTACAAGTCATCTTATAGCCACACAGCTGTGAACGAGCCAATGATTGTGAAGCGTGAATGAAACAGCTGATGCCAGCCAGCTCATGCAGACACAGCTTCAGTGCTCTGTCCAAACAAATGCTTCATCACTTAAACTGTGAGCACTTTTGACTGATGCTTCCTCTGTTTTGCTTTAGTAAAAATTTTCTTAACAGGATGTTTGCTGTTAGTGGAGTGTTTTTGCATTAAATATTCACAGCACATTGTGATGACTTTAATTAAATATTTCAATACTTTTGCCAGCACTGTCTGGGGAATCCTTCTCATCAGCAGCCAGTGTGGGTCTGAGGAGGGTCAGCCCGGGCCATGTGAGTCACCCCCGAGACAGTGGTCAGGAGTTTCCATCTCAAGGAAAGCCCTCCGAGCATCCTATCCCTAGCTGTGGTTTATCTGCCTGAGGATTTAATGGACCTAGACACTGCTTGGGCCTTTACATCAACAACATATTGTATCAGTGTCTAGTGTATGCGGTCAGACACATGAGGCCTCGCAGCCTGTAATATAATCTTAATATAACCTATGCTTATGCTATGCTTACCCTCTCACTGGTAAAATCAATACTAGCCAAGCCAGGGACGGAAGCAGCATGACCTGAGAAATAGAAAACATGCAATACCCCAATGCAATGGCCAATTGTCAATTGTTGTGTTGGTTTGTTAAGAGAACTAAATGAGTTTTATTTTGCAGCCATGTTTGCTCCAGGATTTGTGTCATTATATCAGTATCACTCTGAGCCCCTCCCTTCCTGTTTGTCTCTACTCTCCAATGCTCATCAGCCCAAAGTTCTGGCACCTCTATAGAGAGCTTAGCAGATCAGAGTATTTCCCTGTGCATTCTTCAGGCTGTGAGAGACAGCACAGTTACCGTTTGGCTGTTTGTTACAATGGAAAAATATGCAGGGCCACGTTGCAGTAACACCACGGTAATATATCTGAATCCAGAATACAATATTGAGGAGACTCTCTGTTGTCATTTTTTAGGACAACAACACTAACGCAATTGCCATAAGTGATGTCATGAGAATGAGGCTTGATTAAAATGTTTGTGCGTGATGCAAGCACGGGCTGAAACGAATGTTTGATCAGGTGTAAGCAGGGGATGAGCTGGGGGTATGGATCCCCTGAGGCAAGGAGGGTTAAACTTAAAAATAGCACTGCTGATGAGTGGAGCCAACAGCTAGACAGGGAGGGGACAGAAAAACGATCCAGTCAGCACAGCCCAGGATGCTAATCGCAAGCAGATTAAGAGAAATACCTGGAGCATGGGCACGACAGGAGGCCACGGTTCACTTTCAAATATTAGGTCGAGGGCTCAAGGTTCTTTCTCTGTTGTTTATTTGTATATTTTTAGCTATAGGTAACTTTAGCTTAACACAACAGAAGTTTGATGCCGCCTCACAAATTCACTTGTAAGTTTTGCAGCCCAGCAGCATCGTATCCAACACAGAGATTCTACACACTGCAACAAAAACTACAGCTGCAAAATGACCCTGAGGTTGAACTAATAATTCTCCAAAACAGTTTCAAGAGAAAAGAAACAATCTGGCCTTATATGGCCCGGTTGGGTGCAACTAATAAACAGGACAGTGAGTGTATATAACACAATGGTACTATAGCATCCCAGATCAAAGCACAAAATAGTACAGCATCCTCTCTCTTTACCTCCATAGCAACAGTGGGCCTCCTGTGTACTGACGCACCGAACCAATTCAGGCTTCTTTTGTCATTTAGATTAACCAGTGCTCCTCAGTTTATGGTGCAAGCTCCTTTGTCTTTAGCCCCTCTGTGTTACGCATCACGTCTCAGTGACGACCAGGAGCAAAGGAGGATGACGGGAGGTGAGAGACAGAGACGTGGGTGATATCTGCAGCTCATGTTAGCTGTAGTGAACATGAATTCAGTGATGACCACTGGATGTGTTTCTGCTCACCGGACCTCATATCATCAGCTCAACTCAATTTAGTTAGGACATTGGAGGATGAGGACACCTAGTGGTGAATATGATGGATAGCATTACAGGTGCACATGCTGATCATTTTTCAAGAGAAGTGAATGGACTTTAAAGACATTACTGGAAAGAGGGACTTTATTGGAAAGAGCTGGATTAGCCTTTAAGGGGACTCCAGGGGGAAAAAAACACCCTCATAGCAATGAGTTCAATATTTCTCTGTATAGTAGTTCACTGCTGACCTGAACTCATACCACTGTGCTGTTGGTCATATGTTGTAGTACTGTGTCAGGTGACTAATTATTATTATAGCTGGCCCCAGCAATGAAATGTCCGGCCCCCATTGTGTATTTGAGTATGTATCTAGTCACCTACAAGGTACCATGACGTACAAAGCACACAGCAAGCTATAGTGTAAATGTCAGCTTCATTATTTGTCCGCAGATGAGTAAGTACTCCTATGCTGAAACACTGCCTGATTAAACTTACTTTTATATAGGAATATTTTCACTGTGAACACAATGTGAACTAAACTATTAAAGGTCTTAAAACTAGATTTTGACACAAGGCTGAAAAGGCCTCATGACCAGGTATTAATACAGCATCTGTCTTAGTTGAAGCTGCACTTTAGAGGTGAGAAGTTTAGAGACATTTTTCAATAAATTTGCAGTTCTCTATCTAAGACTTTTGGGTCCAACCACAGTTGCCCAAAGCCCACTTTCAGCCAAGATACGTTTTTATTGATTTCTTCAAATTACATTTTTTGGTTTAATTCTTTGAAAGTCACCACCCTTGATTTGAGGTAGCACCAGAAATCTCAGGAGCACACATCTTAAAGCTGGTGCAAAGAACACATAAACAGTCCAAACGGCCAGACACCACGACGGGTAAGAGGATACATATGTTTTTCAGTGATTTTGGAGAAATAACCCTTTGCCTTTACTTTTTTTAGCATCTGAGGATCATTTTGGCTTTTGCAGACACAATGATCTGTTGCGTAAAAAATGTATTTTCATGCTCATTTAAACACAGAGGTAGTAATTATTCTAAGTAGTAAGTACAGACATTCACTGTCAGGCATTTTACTGGAGGCTGTGGATGGTCACTTTATTGTTGTTGTTGGATTTACAGACCACAAGATGGCAGTGTTAGGCTGCTGAGAAAGACTGTTTGTGTACTCAGCATTGTGGTAAGGCCATTGTGATCCTCTCACATATTGTGCCCTTTTATGATGTAATATTACTTCTGGATTAAAATTCCTTGCAGGAGAAAACATTCACTCAACTGTGAAACATTTTGCTGGACCAGCCAAAATATTTACCGTCATCTGACACTCAGTACTATTACATATGACCAATAGCACAGTAGCATGAGAGCGGGTCAGCATTTCTGTAACTCCTGTGGAGAAATATTGCACCCATTACTTGCAGGTTGTTTTCGCTCATTCCCAGGAGCATGTGAGACTAACAGCACTCCAGGAGTCGTTCAGGCAAAGCTCATATCCCATTCAACGCTGGGCTAGTTATAAATAGCACTGAGTGAGCAGGCATGGGAACGGGACAGTCCAAAATGCACGTACAGAATGTTTGAAGCGATGTTGGAGGGAGGATGTGAATATTCACCTGCTGTTAACACTGGATCGAAAGCGAGTGAGTTACCAATCAGTGCAAGCCTGAATGGATCCAAAGACGTGTCTAAAACAGACTTTCTCTGTAGTCTGAAGTGCACACAGAAACACACCCCATTGTGATAAATGCTTGTTTTCTACACCCTTCCTTCATCATTTTCCTCTGAGAGCCTGCGTGTGCTGCTGTCTCCCTGAGACGCCGGCGGTGAAAACCACAGGCACAGCGCTGAGTGGGACTGCCACTACAAGCACCTGTCATTTCTCCTGCACCATACCTGCTCACCCAGCGGGGAGCGTGCCAGCTCTACGCACTTGGCCTTTTCTAAATTAGCTACTCCAAACAAGATACAGAGCAAATGATTGTGATGGCTTTTTCAGGAGATGCTGAGGAGGCATGTGCTGCACACACCGCTGTTGTGTGTGCCAGCAGGAGCCAAGTGGGGGTGCTGTTAGAAGATACTGTCCTTCCTTTTTCTGATTGTCTGATTCTGATTTTTTCTTGTGGTTGTTGTTTGCTTGTTTAGAATGACATTTCTCCTCTTACTTTCATCTCATATCACTGCACATATTATATCATCGCCATGCTATATATTACAGTCTGGTCCCTTTCACCAAATGTAGTCCACAATCCCCCTTGGAGGCATCTTCTAATTCAACGCAGATGGCAATAATAAACCGGTGACAGAATTTTACTAAATATATCATTACCCCACAGGCTTGGCACGATGAGCCTACTGTTCTATTTACGTGCTCCTTTGTCTCACCCTTTATGCAAAATGAAACTCAACAGATTGAGGGACAAGCGACTCACGACTCGAAGTTTACAAACGTCTAAGCGAAAACAAAGTAAACAAACGTGACGCTCTTCAGGCTTTTCACGTCCCGCTTTCTAAGAAGAGGCGAGGAGGACTGGCGCGGGCGCACACGAGCAATTTAGTCACACTCCTTCACAGTGACAGCACCAGCAACAGCATGTTTAATAGCTGTGCAAGCAGGAAATATGGTGACAAGTACGCTGCCCTGAGGAATACCTTCTGTTGACTCTGGCATGCACAAAAAATCAGTTGATGGATAGATGGAAATACACAGGGCTACAGATGGCATATTTTATGAGAGAAATGGGAAATATCTGTCAAATCAAATAAGCCCTCCACTTGCAGATGCACTGGCTTTTATAGGCTTGGTGTAGATGCTATTACAATCCCCACCTGCTCCTTACACCTGAAATTACATCCCAGATGACACCCCATCTTTCATTTCCCTCAGCTACACTATACAGTAGGTAATGTGTACTGGGAACTATGGCAGCAACTATCTATTATTTCCATTATTGATTCATCTGCCAATTATATTTGTGATAAATATTTCAGTGTTGTCTAATTGTCCTGTTTCGCCCAACCAACAGTCCAGAGCGTCAAAGATACTCAGTTCACTATTTTATATATCAAATTGTCACATTTGAGAAGCTAGAACCAATGAATTTTTTGCTATTTTTGCTTGAATAATGACAATTATAGTGTATTGCCAAAATAGATTCTTGCCATTCAATAAGCATTTAGGCCATTAAAACATTTGAAAATAACCAATGAAAAGCAATGACTTTTGTGTCAGAAAGCCAACAAAAAGATCAAATGATTTTTCTCCATTTACGCCTGTGTTTTCAACTTGCTTCTATATCGGACATAATTAGCAAAAATGAACATGTAAGACAATATTAGAAGTCTCAGCGTGCTCAGTTATCACTTTCAGTACTGGAGCCAAACATCTTGTATTTGTTACTCAATATCGCCAGAGGCCGTTGAGCTATTTAAGTTGTTCTGCTTTCACTTTAAACTAAAAAGTTAAAGTGTCCCTCGTTAATCAGGTATTCTTCCAATAGATTAACCTGGACGTGCAGATATATTCTCAAATGAGAGTGCGTGATTACATTCATGGTTAATCTACTGCAACTGACACCCCTGACAAACAAGAGGCAGTTAATGAGAGACAGGCTCATTTCCTTTTGCTCAGCCTCTATCTAAAAATCCATTGAGGTGCTCTCAGCTCGTCCAAAAGGAGCCTCAGCTGGAACTGTTCTCGATTGAATGAGGCCCCTATCTGCATTTTCCGTTGAGTCTTAAAACAACTTGTGTCACTCTGATGCATTATGTCAGGCAGTACAAGCTTCCACTAGTAGATTTGGGAAGGAACGTCATAACACTGGGAGGGCATCTCTCTTCCAGACGCGTATCTCCAAGTCATGAATTTGTAGTTGGGCTTTTATGTAACAGCCAGAGGGAGACGTGAGGGAGCTTACGTGACAAGTCCAATTCATATGGGGTGAAGTGTGTTAGCCTCTGAAACGCAAGAAGCTCGCAGATTGATGAGCAATTACAACTCAGGATGTGGAGATTTATTCAAGAAAAGTGCCAGTTCATTCCTACCTTTGGTAAAGAGTGATGACAATACAATGAACAAGCCAATTATGTAAGACAGCAGTGAGAACCTGTGACTGCTCTAATGCTCCAAACCTGGTGAAATCCTGCTCTGCACACCTTGTTTCATTACCATAAAGCCATTTGTAAAACCACTAATTGGCCACGCGCAGGGCACTGCAATGGTTCTTCCTCTCCCCCTGTCATGATCCCACTGGCACTGGTCTTAGAACTGGAGGGTACGATTTTAAAGATCATCCACTGAACAAAGCTCTCTCCTCCAATCCCAGCCATTGTCTCCCGTGTCAGCAAAAAATTCACAATATTGCCCCACCAATCATTGAGCACGTTGACAAATGGAAATTACACCGGAGCTGGATGTATAGAAGGCCTGCTGTAGCTCAGGCATGTCAGGAGAGAGAGAGAGAAAGAGCTGGCAGTGTCACAGGAAGAAGCTGCTGTGTTTGTCATCTGGCAAATTGATTGTTTTAATTAAATATTTGGAATTCAATATGAGGCTGCCATGTGAGGGAGTGGACCGACATGGGTGTTTGATGTGGACAACAATGGGCTACAGTTGAGACAATTAACTCTGAAATTGAATTTGAAGATGCATCATTTGTGCATGACACTTATAGACACTGATAGAGTTAGATTCTCTCTCTCTCTCTGTCTGTCTCTCTCTCTCTGACTGTCTCTCAGAGATAGATGGATGGGCCACAGCATCACCCCAGCCTCCAGCAGCAGATATTGGCAGTGATTGACATCATGCTGTTCCATAATGGCCTTAATTAAAAGCTAATTAGCTGAGTTTGCAAGATAGGATTTTTTTTTTTTTGCAACAACCTAATTAAAAAAAAAAAAACTAATCTGCTCTCATGCATGCATTGTGTTTTTCTCTTCACACCACTGCAGCTGCATTAATTGCATTCTTATTTTCTGCATTAGAATAAAACACATCACAGTACTATCATATTCTCTTTCAATCATGCATAAGATTGTCGCATCCCCAGTTTTACTTTCTTTCCCTCTCACTCACTTTTGTGGCTGGAGTAGCCCGGGTTGTAGCCGTAGTAGCCGGTGATCCTCAGGATCCGGTCCTCGATGTCGCACACCCCGTTGGCTGTCACTTTGGGGCAGCCGTCCAGGAACACCCCGATCGGCGTCGCCTTGCCGGGCAGGTGCGTGCTCTTCAGGGGCTCGAGCCGGATGTGGCAGGTCTGCTCTCCGCTCTCCAACACGCCGTCCGCGCTCATCGTGGATCAGGAGGGATCTGGGACCAGCCCCCGATCAGCATGCGAGAGACCCTGTCAGCAACAAGAGGAGGACATCCAAGCCCGCATCCACATTCCTCCAGTGATGCTCCCGGACACACGGCAAGGTTATCAAACTCCGGCAGCCTGGCGCGGAGCGGACACCAGGGGGCGTGTCGCTACTATCACAGGCTGTGGATTCAATTAGATCGACTTGGCTGGAGTCAGTGGGGAGACAACGTTCATTAAAAGCTTCATATGAACTAATGTCTTCATGGTGCTTTACATCATGTTTTCAATCTCAGTGAAATAATTTATCATGTTTTGAAATATTGTGAAATATTTCATTCATTTCATTTCATTCATCTTATCTGAATTCAATGTCCCACCTATAGTATATACTGTTCATATATTTCACATTGTGAAATACCTTTATATTTCACATACCTTACATTTACCTTTATATTTCTTTTAGTAAAATTGTTAATATTTTTAGACCTCTCTTGTTTATATTAACTATTCATCTACACTTTTGCTGCTGTAAAACTGTAAAGAATATTTTATCTTATCTTTCATAATAAGTTACTTATGGTGTTTTTATTCTACTATAATATCTCCATAATATTCTATATATTAATACTCATTTGTGTTTATTGTGACAGCTTAGTTTTTTTTTTTTTTTTATCTTTTATGGTATCACTATGATGTTCCTGTTATATTGATATATATTCACAAGTGATCCATTGAAGATAAGATAAGATATTCCTTTATTCATCCCACAACAGAGAAATTTACACTGTGATATTCCTGTAAGTTGAAGCTTTATTGAGCTTTTAAAAAAAGCCTTTTTGCTTCTAAAAATCAATCAATGCAAGATTATCAGTCTAAAAAAAGCATGCACATCTACAGCTGTTTTTAGGATATAAACAGATTAGATAAATCATAACCTCCCATTTAACCTGACACACAAAAATACACACACAAAACACAAAGGATTTATTTTTAAGACACTGTTTTCACCATCTCCTCCTACTCTCTGATATTTGTGGACTAACGCTGCTCCTCCTTTCTGACCCCTCAGCCATGTCTCCATTTGTTTTTCCACAATAAAATATGCATGTGCTTTAGAGAAACAAATGTGGCACAGGTTTGTTTCTCATACTCGTTCACAGCCATCGGCTCCCATCTGCTCTCGAAGCTGGACCACAAGTGTTATTTTTATTTTCCTCTTTTCCTTCATGTATAATACAGCAGCTTATAGACTGTGAAGTTTGTGCACATTATTTAATGCAATGCTAAATAAAGTTTCTTCTTATTACACTTATTGTGACAGGATTTTTTTTTTTCTCTCAAGTAAAACCCAGAACAATCTCTTTTCCTCTCTCCTCTTCTTTCCTTGGCCACAGGTTCTAGGTCTGGCTCTTGGAAGCTCTACTTGACTGGATCCCCCAGCTTGCAGATGCTGAAAACTGGGCTTCAAATCCAATAACAACAAGATGCAGTATTTCAGTGTCTCTCCGATACGCCTCTTTCCAAGTCCTCCACTCTGTGTGTGAAATCAATTCCCAGTGTGTAGAGAATTTGCGCCCCTGTTGGCATTGTTGTGCAGACACATGCTGCGATTTATGATGCCCTTGGACGCCAGTAATGCTTCCTCCCCCTCTCTTACTTACTGAACCAATCTCCACCTCATGTTCTTTTGTTTCACTTTGTTTGTGCTCCAAAGCACTTATCTCACACATTCAGTTCAGGGACAGCTTTGTGGCTTCAACAATGCCCAGAAAGTTTCTCCACGCCTTTTTGGAATTGCTAATTTATTATTGGACACTTTCTTACAAGTCTGTCCAGCTACAGTCCAAAAAAGTTTTCTTCAATCTCCTACTTTTGTCGGGGTACAATTCTGTATAGCTTATGCAACACAAATGTAAACAGCTACATTGGAAGATTATGTGTTGGTTGCTTTCTTTCGTGTCTGAGGTGCTCATCTAAGTTGTTATTTTCCATCAGCTGCTAATGCATTAAAGAGGAATTCAGCTCAAAGGGAAAATTGCTCTCCGACAGCAGTGGGCTCATTAAAAGTCTTTGCAGCCATAACCCACATTAAAAGACCAGTTTATGCATGAGCGGTGACAATGCAAGTCCTGGCTTTTTAAAGACTTTAAATGCACATGTGCAGTACATGAGAATGTCATCTTTGTCAAGTGATCTCCATAGAAATCATTCAATCCTCAGAGCGATGTCTTAAACGCTATCGTGAAAGGAATCTTGTATCTTTTTTAATATCATCTCTTATTGTCCCCCAGTCATGATGATGGAATGAGGCTGACTTCAATCTCAGACAACACGATTAGCATTCAGAGCATCCCCGGACACAAATCACTTTCCTCACCTTCCATCTCCTCTAACCTCGTCTATTTCAGGAGAATAACTCCAGCTGTAAACTCCAATATCATGTTCATCAGATCCTTAAATCTTTCCTATTCTTTTGTTTTACCTGTGGTGTGACAAGGGATTTGTCGGTTACAGTACAGCGGCGCTTATTCTGTGCAGCTTGTACTGTCAGTGTGTGCACAGAGTGTGGCTTCTATTTTTAGAGGCTGCTTCTGATTTTGAGAAAGATGATGTATTTTTGGAGATGAATCAAATGATAGTTTGACCATCTCGCTCTAACAGCTCATTGATTCCTCTCCTCTGTGTTTGTGGTGTAGGTATTCAGCCAGAAAACATAATCCTGAGCCCAAGTGGAATAAAAGGACACACTGAGGAGACAATATGTCCCATGTGACTTCATCCCAGTCCAACCCCAGCGCAGCAGCAGCACCCCCCACAGAGGCTCAGCAAGTCACCTTAGAGATCAGTGACCGACTCCCCAGCCACTTGCTGTATAAATATTCAATGTGCACTAAAGATAACCTGGCTCGTGCAAGCGGGGAGAGAGTAAGAGGGCTGTTGGGCAGAAGAAGTCATTTGAATATAGTGAGCTCAACTGTGGCTGCATGTCGTGTTGGCCTGCAAAGGTCGCGTTTGAAAGCCTGGTAAATATTTCATAACTTTGATCGCCAGGTCTCTGTGGTAATGTATGGCTTTAATTAGTGAAAGGAATAATGAAGGATGATGATGATTTGCAGGATGATTAATAACATTTGCAGACAATGAACGTTCGATCATGCCAGGAAAAAAATGTGATATTACTCTTCTTGCAATAGATTCTCTTGCACAACAGCAGTGCGTGCTGTTTTCACTTTCTCTCTTTATCCATTGTGGCTGCGCACAAGATAAAATATCATAATGTCCTTTGAAGCCTCGTATGACCTTTCTTTGTTGTCTCCATGCAAAGAAAAACAGTCACCTGCTTATGAAGCCTCACAGAGCACCCAACAGCCTATAGGATTTCCTCTTCGTCTCCCTCAAGCAACAAAAGTTAATTTGCCTTGAGGAGGTAATTGGCGAGTCTGCTTGCTCTCTTTTAAGGATGCCATGCCGCATATGAATAAAATATACAATGACCAGACTGCATTTTTAAAAATAGACGACCCACAGTGCTTTGCCTCTTCATCATGCCAATTCACTCCCTGTTATGTTTCACGCCTGTTTGAACATGCTCAGAGTGGAATATACTGTACGTGCAGTACACGCCGCAAACTGTTGTTCATGGACGTGCTGCAAGACAAGTGCTGTACAGCAGACCCAGCAGGCAATTAGCCTGAATATCACATAACTACTGCATGTAACTAGAAGTGTTTTTACACATGAAATTTTCATAAGCAACTGACTAGGTATCCACTTCTCTGAAGGTCAGCATCTCTACGTGTGGCCAAGCATTGTAAAGCATGTACACTTGAATTAATGCTGCCTGACGGGGGACGCCGGAGCCACGTCACTGAAACCATCAGCAAAATGTCTTAAACATGTGGCCTGTACACGAGAAGGCACTTAGCATTTGACCCCATGCTGCATAGTTAAAGAACAATCAATATACCAATCTAAATGAATGGGACTGTCACAGCAGGGCTCTCCATCTCATCATTGGGAAATTTTGTAGAATGCTGTATGACCTTTTTAGATATTACACAGTCATTGATGTATATTTCTATGTGAAGTGTATATTATATTACAATGTGTGTCTTTGAGTATATTTAGATACGTTTGTAGATAATACACACACTGTTCATTAATTATATAAAGATACTTCAGTGTGTGCTGGGTGCCGCAGGGATTTATAAGGTTGAAAGCCAAAAACAAAACTCATCAAAATCCCTCCCCGACATCTGAAAACACTCTGCTCTGAATAATAATTTATGTCTGATAGGTTTTTTTTTCCCACAAAAAAAAAGGTTAGAGTAAAAATTTCTACTCTTTCTGTCTCATTGAAAAATGCACACTCTTGAAATATGGAAGTATTTTCATTTTAAAAGTTTAACAATTGGAGCAAACTGTTTCCTGCATCACTGAAAAACAGTGAATGTGTGCCTCTGGACAAACATCAATGTAATAACAGCAAGCCAAACACATTTTTGAAGGGAGTTGGAGGGAGGGAGTTTTTAGACACTTAAGTATATAAATGTAAAAGTATATGAATGTGTCCATTTAGGATTGGCTGAAAGACTTTCTGCCCATCAGAGCCCAGTGTTTGTCAAGAACAAGTGCACCAGATAATTATTTTATTTTGTTTTTTTATTTTTATGTATTTTATTTATTTTTGTTCCACATCACGGTGGAAACGCTGGCTCTTAGCGGTGAAAACGACATCACAGCAGCTTCAGCACATGTGCATTGTATTGCTATTGTTCTCCATGTTATCTGTACATCCTTCATGCTTAACCATGTTACCATGATGCAGGGTGTTCGTGCTCTCATTTTATGAAAGTGGACAAAGGCTGTGTTCCTCTGGGTGAAGTTTAACTTGATCTCACCTGCTGAGTCTCGGAGGTGACTGTTGGAGATTTATGGCCTCTGGAGGTAACCAAGTTAAATCCCTCGGCGCAGCTTTTCTGCATGCTTCATGCCTCCTCACTGCGGTCAGGATGATGGATTGGGCCGCTCGTGCGAGGGGGCTGAGGAGCAAAGGCTGGACGACAACAGCAGGGACGAGACATTTAGCCTGATTGGCCCGGGTGAGGTTGTTAGTAACGTTCATCGATATTAGCTGAGGGCATGTTTCCCTTCTCACACACTCGGAATTTGGTTTGTTTCAGGATGTTTATTACAACAGATGCTGTTCAGCAGATTGCTTCTATTTCATTCCAATTGCACCACTGGGGCGTTGACAGAAACATGACTGCACATAACAGATAAGAAACATGCACATGCTGAGCTGTCTGGAGAAACAATAGAAAATCTGGTACCACTCTCTCATAAGGAGTAGGATGTAGGTCACTAATAACCATTAATAACAACAACAACATTTAGGTTGACAGATTGTGAAAAATCTGTTTGGTCTTTTGCTTCGGTAATAATGCAGATATAAATAAACCATCAAGTCATAAATGTTAATAAATGATTAATGAAGTGTTTTTAATCCTTCAAGTCTGTATTAAGTGATGTTTATAAGTTGCGAGTAAATGGATTTCTTCTCCAAACAGTCCAGCCAGTCAAAGAGATTTTTCACAGTCTCAACCTCAAAACACTTAGAAATGACCTGTAACTGATATGCAAAGCCTCACTAAATGATTCTAAACTCTAACAATACGTTTTACTCCTTTGTAAAGATGCTTATGAGGAAGTGAAATTCTCTTTTAGCAACGTGAATTCATAAAGACACTGTGAGTCTGCAGCCATATGGCTCTGTAAGGATGTACAGCTGTGCTTTACACTAAATGCTCTAGTCAACATGCCGACATGCTCACAATGACAATGTTAACATGATGAGGTTCAGTAGGAGTAATATTTACATGTTTACCATCTGGTGAACATGAATAGGGTCAGGGGATCACCAACATTTCACAATTCCTGAAGGACACTGAAATGTCAAGCAATTTTTTCAGTCAGGGGATCCCAGAGTCACTAGGATTCATCTTCTGGAGACCATGAGAGTCTGTACAAAATTTTATGGCTTCCATCTAATAGTTGTTGAGATATTTCAGTCTGGACTAAAGTGGTGGGGCGACCAACCAGTCAACCAAAAAACTGCAATGCCAATAATGGCATCTTGGGTCTGACTTCAGTGTTCCATATACAATTCACTAATCAGATTTACTAGATGTTTTCTTGATCAGGTGATACACACCCACATATACAAACATAGCAGGAGGGAAAAAGGTTTGCTTATTTTTAAAGATAATACAGATGCCTCCACCTCATCCTCCCATCCCACAATCGGGATCCTCTTTCAGCACTACATCAGCTCTGTTACAGTTGAGTTGGCTGTGGAGATGAGTTTCTCTCTTCTGCTCCACAGGCAGATTAATGGTCCCATTGAACTCTGAGCCTAAAGCTACTCTCCCCACAGCTCATTAAGCATGAGCTAATACGCGAGGGTCAGTTCTCAGAGTTAAACTCGTCGAACTCTGATGGCACGCTGACACTGGGAATTCAAGGTTGAGATGGGTGTTGGGGGATCTATTAAGGGATTTGGGAATCCTCCACAGAGCCCTCTGTACCAGCCACTGTCATTTGTCCTTTAATGAATAATGGTGTGGGAGGCTGCCATTGTTCTAGTAGGGTCGTCTCCAGTGGCTGGTGCTCTGGGCGAGGTGGCATAGACGCGTGGCCTAGTACACGGCCTAGTGGGTCGGAACCGGTGTCGACCTAAATCTTCTTCTCCCAGCAGCTCCAGCTGTTAGACAGTGTCCACTTTGACTCATTCAGGTCTGGTTGGTCAGGTGTAGTATAACGTCAAACTATGTGAAACCATACCTTTGCTTTTCTACCTTGAATAATGTCAACACTCTTGATGAGCAAGTAGTTTTATGACTGGATCTTTGCGGGTACTTCTGATTATTTGCTCTGTTAAACTAAGGCTTCCAGTTTAATCTTGAAAAATATTGATTCTCATCTAATCAGACCCTGTGCACGTTTGAGAATTACCCATAATGCCCCTCTCCTCCTCCGCTCCAGTTTGATTCATCCACTTAGTTGATGGAGAAGGTAAAGGTTCAGGGTCACACTCTCTCTCTCATGGTCACTGTTTGAGCACAGAGGCATTTACAGAGAATCAATGGTCGCTGATTGCTGAGTCCCTGAGGAGTTTTCTGAAACAGGAAACTGACCAATGACACCTGCTGATGGGATTATTGATAGATCATTTGCTTTGGCTACGCGCAGTGCTTCACTAACATTGACTATAGAGAGTCAGTGCGTGAAATGTCTCCTGAGCTCTGGTCGACCCTCACTAACCCAAATCTACCAGTCAGCAAAAAAGAAACTTCCTGATGATTATGGCAAATATTGCATTAATATCTTGTTGTCATTGTTTTCATAGAAGATGTTGAAGTGCTGAGATACCTGGCAGGAGAAGAGGTGAAACTGAAACCTACAACAAAAGTGTATGGTGTGTATAGATTTTACACTTTCAAATCAAACACAGTAAATGTCAGAAAATGAATATAGTGCAAATACAGAGCGATTCTGAACACAGCTAGAGTCTCTAATTCAAGTCATTGTCTTTCTCCTTTCAGTTCAACACTTCAATTCGACATTAATAATTTAAGTGTACTGAGAGTGAATGCAGCCATTACCATTACCATGTGTCATCTCATTAACTTTAATGAATAATAGCTTGTGATTTTTTTCCCCTTTCACACTGAAAATCCAACACTAGTTTTCACATGACGGTGTTTTTTCTTAAGTAAATCATCATATGCAGATTTTTATATAATGCATCCTTTCTTGTGTGTTGTAATCTTCTCTTGTGTCATATAGGGGACCAAATGCTTTTCTATACTGTAAGACTATAGTGTCATAGCACATTGTTATCATTGTCCAGGAACTGGTGCTTAAATTCATATTATATTTATAATGTCTCCTGAATGCAACAAAGATGCTGTTACATCGACGTGTTACTAATTGGCATTATTCAAAAATGGCTTTTGCTGAATGTAGAATCAGTATATTTACATGCTTTTTCATTTTTTCTGAAATGTATTTTTTTTAAAAGCATGATTAACTCTCTTCTTCCTATAGTTCGTCACGTGGATTAAACAGGTGCATTTGGTTCTCTGCAAGAATTTCTGATTCACATCCTGTTTCCATAGTGTGAGTGTGATGTCGGTGCTTTATTTATCCTCCCTTCCTGTTACAAGATATTGTGTTGTTTACCATCATTTTACAGCTGTTACCAGAGTGCCACCCTCTGGTCAACCTGCTAATCACACACACACGCATCTACACACAAATACACACACATATATAGGACCATTCCCTTAGGCACTGATATTTATAGTGGATAAGAGGTTACAGGCTTTGCACACAAATGTTTGCAAATGTGTGTGAAGGAAAAGCAGAGTGAACTGTGTCTTTTTCCGGTTTGACGTGTTTTGGACCAAATACATTCTTAACGATGTAGATATTCTCAACTGGGAGCTGCACTTTACAGAAGGACCATCAAAGGAAATCACTGCCAGTTTTTCTGATGTTTGTCTGAACTACACTCATTTGCACTGATCATAGATGTGTGAATTATTAAATTCAATGCCCGCTTATGTAAGTGACATCAATGCAGTATTCATGGATATGTTTTAGTGAGTTTTGATTTAGTTTTTGTTGATGGCCATTTGTTACATGTTTTCTGTTTTAATGTCAGGAAATCAGATAACGGCCTCTAGAGGGACACAAGAGTTATTTTACTGCCTGCAGTTAAAACTGGTGGCTCCTAACAACAGATCCCTCTGCTGCCTTTCAGGGCCTCCAACCACCTGTTACAAAGATTTACATGTGGTATTTCCAAACATTACAATGTGACTTCAGGAGTTTGACACAGCATCAGAGAAACAACACTGAGTAATAAATGATCTTGGTTTTCTCTGATGAGACAGACTATTACTCATGAAGATCTATTGTTCTGAATCCAAGAGAAACGTTGCTTACAATAATATAACTGTTTTCATAGAGACAAATATTTTTTAATCATATGTAGTGTAATACTAATAACACTAATAATAAATACTGTTATTATACTATTACTTGTAAACATAACTTTCTGCTAATTTGAGAATGAGACTCACTGTTGTAATTAACTCATCAATACCAGAAAGCCTCCTGTGTACATAATAATTTTGTATGCTCATATTGCACTATAAACCTGCTACATTATTAAAGTCTACAAAGTTCTTCTGGCTGTAATTAAATTTAGCGAAGAAGGCTCAGACGACCCGCTAAGTGAAGATGTACTCAGGGAGCCCTGAGCAGCATTGCCTACGATTGGCTTCACGAGACACAACTGCCTCCCAGTCAAGACTCTGGGAATAATGCCCAATTAGAGTTGTGAAACTTTTATCATCGACCAACAACTTTATGAGCTGTATCAAATCATTATATTCAGTTTCAAGCATTTATATTAAGTTTCAATAACTCAAACTTTGAATCAGTTGAGTTTATTGGTTCAGTGTGAACATTACAAATTAGTGCAATTAAATTATAACCCCTCCTTACATTTTCAAACTCTTCTGTTGAGGTGTGTCTGGCTCTTGTGTCATTAGCCTGAGCTGTGCTGCAGAAAACTCATAATAACTCACAGTGGGGACTAACAGTCGGCTCTGCACTTCACTCACTTTGTCCTCATTATTAGAGCATTACTGCACAAAAAGGTTTTATTATCACTTTTGCAACAATAGAATAACCAACCAGATAACAGGTGTCACCTTTTTTAATGCAGCAGTAGTACTATGATATAAATAAAATATGCAATGTAAGTTCAAGTGAAGGAACATTCCTTAAAAACAATCTAGTACAGATCAGATTGACTGTGTCAGACAGAGGAGACAGAGTCTGACTAAAGAGGCTGTCTATTTATACCTCCCTGAGGGGATTTAGATTTAAACCTTCATTCTTTATTTTATGAACTGGAATGAAAGCTGCCATAAAGTGCCACGAAGACAGGGCACGAAGGACGCATAAAACATGGTATTAAAGATTGCATTTAAGGCAGAACAGTGCTCGGGTTTATTTTCTTTAAGTGAACCACTTCCTCGGGCAGATCGCATCACACATTAAAGTGTCAGTTGTATTTTTCTCAAAGGTGCATGAATATTTACTTACTTGACTATACTCATCGATCAACAATGAACCCCATGTCCCTGCAATCAAGGGAAGATGAACATTTTTCTGGCCTGTATATCCAGATATCTCGTGATTCAGTCATCCTAGAAAGACGTGCTGCTTCTCACTCCTCAGCCTGCAGCATCACTGTTTAGACTTCAGACACACACAGATGCGAAAAGTTATCACACTGGCACCTCAAGAAAAAACATCATCTACTCAAATTAACAAGAAATTCAGCTAGAATGAGTCAGGGAGCTCGATTTGTACAGTGAGATGGCATTTCGCAACTACTTTCTGGGAACTGAGATTAGCAGTAATTTCAGATGTTATAGCGATTGCCAAGTCTCTCAGAGCCTTACTGACTCCAAACCCCAGTTTCTACCACCAGACAATCAGATAAAACCTGTCTCGAAAGCGTGCCACAGAGTGGATGGAACACGCTGACCAGTTTCAAATGATCAATATTACTTATGACAGACTGGGACAGTTGCATGCTGTATACTGTGTCTGCATACTTACAGAACTTAGAGAAATGCAAACGATAGATAACTGAATAAACGTTGCCCAAACAGCTGAAACAACCCTTAATGGCAAAATTTCCCTAATCTAATTTGGTGATTAACATGTGATACATGTGGATTTGTAATAAATGTTCACATCACGGAGGACATCACTCAGTCTGCTGACCTGACTTATATCCTGCCTCAGTGTACATAAACATGCTGTATATCACATGTCAAATTTTCTTTCTTTGACAGGCGTTCACTTATTTCCCTTAACGCTGCATTACTGACTTTTTCTCTTCCCTATTATTTAACTATAAAAACAAGTATTTTGTGTGTTTTTTAAATGTCTTTTTTATGAACCTATTGGCATCCAGCTGCCAATAAATTACTGTAAGATTTGCAGCAATCTTTCTAGAGTGTACAAAATAGTGTATTAGTAATAGTGTTTGTGAACTGCTGAACCTTGAAATGTCTGTTGTCCCTGACAGCACATTGTTAATTATTGTTATGAATGTCGACAGTGATGATATACGTTTATTCCTTTTATTGAAAATGTTTTAAGAAAAGCACTCCACTGATAAGACTGATAATGATCTGATAAGACTGACGGCACAGCTGCTGGCTTTCAAAAGCTTTGCTGCTATTGAACTCATTGTAGTATTGAGGTCCCACAGTTTACGTGTAGATGATTGTGATATGATATCTTGAATTTTATGAGAATCATAAATATGTAATTTAAGCATTTGCAAAGAATTTATTCTAAATAAAAACACAAAAGCAATAACACCAATTGGATGAACAATGACTGCACTCCTGATCTTTTCAAGCATCTTCTTTTCTACGCATTCTCAGAATCTCAGACAAGGGTGGTGCACTGAAACAGATGTTTCTGATTCTGACATCGGATACTGTACTGCAAAGTGCACAGTGTTTCCAATTTTCTGTTTGCTATTAAAGGTAAATCAGTTCATGATAGGAAACACGCAGACTGCTGATTTTTAAACTGACACCAAGAAAAATAACTCAGTCACGCAGCAAATTGCATAACAAGTTGTCCTCCATTTGCCAGTTTATGGGAATGAGCATTTCTTGTTAATTTGAGGCTTTTCACTTATTCCTCATATCTCAGGAGGCTCGCTCTTGGCCTGCATGCTTCACATCATCTCAGATACCATCTGCTTTGGACAAGACAATGAGTGTAGTATTTTCCGTTCCTATCTGCCTGCATCTTTGAAATTACAAAGTGCTCTCATCTCTTCCTCTGCTCCACTTTCCTCAGCTTCCATCTCATTTCCACAGCAGGAAGTAAGTATGTATCAACTGCCACTTGTGCCTCTTTCAGTTTTGGAATAAGCACACAAGAAATAACACAATTTCCCAGAAACAGGAACAGGAACCTCTCCATTCAGAAATGCAATTTATTCATTTCAGTTTTGATGATCCGTACAGTAGCTGTCTGTCTCACACACTATTAGATCTCAAACTCTGCAGTGTGAACCGCGCACCATATTTCACGAGTGCTTATTTCCCATGCTGTAGTGTCTGATGTCTCCCAGCTGCTCAACATCTGCAGATTTGTGTTTCCTGCCCAGAGTAACAAGGTCTGTCGATTCATGAGCACATTTCCCATGCTTGCGTGCTCAGCCTGATCCTGTTGCTTCCATGCTCTGTGCCCTGTCTCCGAGGCCTGTAATCTGATCCTGGACCCGACAGAGTGCACGACGCAGATCTCGCAGCACACCATCCCCAGCACCACAAGGCACACTGCCTAATAGTTATGAGACATACCCCCCCACCCCCAATCACCCCCGCTGCTGCAAATCCCTTGTCACTGTAGACAGAAGATGAACAGCAGTGTGCAGGCTCCTCAAGTTAAGTTGGCATTTCCTTCAGTGGCTTCTTCACATTGATAAGAGCCCTCCCAGGAGACACGGGGGGGGGGCAGAGTGTGGAGAGGAGGGGAGCACCAGTGTAATTGCCGATATCACGTGAGTGTGTAAAAACCACTTGCCAGAACCCATTTGTCAGAGTTTATCTGTTCTGTGGAAGGCTGTAGAGAGCTGGGACAGAGGTGGGGGTGGGGGTCCCTTGGGACGGCGAGCCCCTTACCCTTCTAACCTCACCCCCGGCAGAGCCATAAAGCTGCTGGGTATCTCTGCGGTGAAAGTGGACAAAGTCACGACAGAAAGGACCCCGGACTCATTCTGGTCACAGTGTGGGAATGTGTCCTCTCAGGAAGAAGCAGGAATAATAAGAGGAGGAAAACCACGGGGAAGAGGACAAGGGGGAGGGGGGAGTCACTTGTAACTGCACCATCAAAGGCGGTAGATGTGGGACTGCTCCTTCCCTTCAGTTCCCCTGCTTAAGAGACAGGGGAACCCCCTTTTGGTTTGAGTCCTAGCGTTGAATTCCAAATAATGGCTCATTTAGTACCATTTAGTCTCCAGGCCATCCCGCATATACATTCCTGCCTGTTATGACCACACTGTCACAGTGTCCCATTAATCACCAGCATTCATCCGCTGCGTGATTAATCTCTCCATCTGCGGCGTGCTGGCTGCGCAGGTGCCCGTGGGCTGGTGTTTCTTTACAGCCAGGTGTAGTGAAGTGCGAGTGGAGAGAGCCCAGAGGCCAGACAGTGGAACATTAGAGCAGAGTGGCAATTGTTCAGTTTCAAAATATGTCAAAATGATAGATGAGGTCAGGGCTAAGTGCTTGCGTTTGTATGTTGGGGGGAATACAGGATCAGGTGCAAACAAAAGGCTGTGATTCTTCTCTGATCGCAATGACATGTGATTGTCAAGGTCCTGGATTCATGTCGGACTAATTATGAGATCGTCCCTGTTGTATTAAATTCATGTCATCTGTCAGCTGGTTTTCCTGGTTGTAAATCCCCAGTGTGTCACTCATAGTAGCTTTTGGAGTCATACAGTAGAACTGGCATAAGAATAAAGGTCAAACCAACCCAAAATCAATGGTAGCCCTCAATTATCAAAACTATCTCTGACCTCCTCCATCTGAAACCACTGCTGATGGACTTACATGCTTGTCTTAATTTAAGAGTTTTAACCATCATTTTCATATAAGTGACATCACATTTGGGTATTTGAGGATGTTTTAGTTTGGATTTTGATGTTAAAATATATCGTCTTCAAGTGAGTTAGTTCTTCAGCTGATAGAAAACTCAGCTTCCATGCATTTGTGCCTTGTCGATAATTTTATCAGGTCAGATGTGATGTGACATTTAGTTTGTTTGGCTTTTACTCAAGTTGTTTTTTTTTGTTACCAGCAGAAGTAGTTATCTGGGCGCTCTTGAGCTTTATACAGTGTTTACCTAATGATAAGTTTAATTAATGAGGGAGCAGGGTCTGTGCCTGATGTGAACATACATACCATTCTCGCAATCCTGCTGATATGAAAGTATTTCCTGAACACAGCCTCATCGGCACCACTTTGTCATCAGTGTGTGTGTGTGTGTGTGTATGTGCGGCTGCCATCAAGCCGCCACTAGGCTCCTTTTAATCCCGGGTCATTCAGGTCTGCTTAAAGACGGAGCCGCAGAATGTAAACACAGCCTTATTAACACCGCCGGGCTCAGTAATCTTCCTCAGTAACCTTCAACCATGACTCAGGCTGCAGCCTCAGATGTGCATTATGGCACCTACAGCAATGCAAAGTTTGATTTTTAATGAACGTCAATACTTAGTCACATCACACCACACTGAGATAAAACTGACATCAAAAAATGTAAATATGTGCATTTTGAGGAATTGGCATGACTAATGATTAGTGAGGAGATTGTTGCAGTGTATTTACAAGCTGTTTGATGGAATGTAACCAAGGCCCTGTTTGTGCACAGATGATGAGAGCTGCAAAGAGGCTCTCTAGCTTTTAACTCTAAACACTGCTTCTAAAAATTCCAGATGTCCCTCCTTAAATTTTCCCCAAATGCTCAGGTTAATGCCATGACTGTTTTTTTTTTTTCTTTAAATCTGCTAATGATGCACACCTCAGCCAGGAACTGTACTATATAGCACTATATTAGCATCACACTCACTTCACACTGTCAAAACCTGGCACCTACATTACCCACAATGCAACTTCGCCGCCAACAGCTTGGTCAGAGATTTGGGTGTAGCCCCGAGCAGCTACCCTCAGACACAGACGGGGAGGGGGCCACAGATGTCTAATAAGTTCACTTCCTCTTAACGTCACAGCCCCAGATTTTTTCATTTTCAAACTTGTAGCCCTCAGACCCGTTTGACGTTCAAGTGACATCACTCGTCAGACTTTTTGCAGCTCCCTCTGGAGTCGCAAAAAACTTTACACAACTTTTTTCACATATGGAGTAACACTCCCCAAAACAGACTTTTAATATGAAAAAACAGTGCAGCTGCCCTTTAATTACATCAAATCAAACCATTTATTGGTTACTCTCCTCAAGCCAGACTACAGGCTTCAGACTTCAGGAGTCAAACCAGGAGCTTTAACCTCTGCGCTTTGGTTGAGAGATGATCTTTCTCACCACCAGGCCGTCCTGCAATCCTCGCTGCCTAAACAATCTCATACCAAAACCTTATCTCGGGTGATGGCACGGCAACTTGGACATTTAACAGGCATCTATGTAAGCCTTATATCTCAGCCCTTTTCTCTCCCGCCTCAGGATAGTCACTTAGTCTCATCTCCACTGGGAGCTCCTGTTCCTCCTCTTGCTGATCTGTTTACAGACCCCGACCAAACACCCGGTGACTGGCCCACAGTTCGTCTCTGTCTGTTTACGCTCTGAGCCAGAGTATGCACGTCAGAACTGAGCCACAGGAGCCAAGGGCTCGGACTCTAGGGAAGCCGAAGCCGGGGCCCGGGGGAGCCGCAGGTGCATGAGGTGGAGCTTAAGAGTCTGAGGATTTATGATGAAAATACAAACTCCAGAGGCACGATGAGAAGAGGCGGAGCGGACCAGTCTCTCCACTCTGATCTCTGTGATTCCTCTTCCTGCCAGGAGTCAGAGGTCACACCCTACATCAACACTGGGAACAAAATAGTAAAGTCAAAGTATCTCCAGTCCACCTAGAAAAGCCAGCTAGCCAGCGGTTGTCCATCTTAAGTGGGAATCGTCGGAACATGACGTTTTTATCAAATCTTGTTTGCCTTTTTCCATGAGAAAGTTGGGAGCTCTTGGACGGGCTCCATGTGCTCACGGCTCTGTACCTAATGCAGTGCCTCCCACAAAAAGGGCTCCTTCGTCATGTGATCGAGCTCGGGGACAGCCACCCTTCCCATGGTGCTCATGTTCCTCCCCTGTCCCTCGAGGGGGGGAGGGAGGGCCAGGTTTGACTGAATGAGGGAGGGAGACTAGAAACAGGGTCGGTGCGACGAGACAGAAAAAGCGAGACATCTGCTTCTCATCTCGATGGGAAAATTCCCCCGATCCTGGAGATTAGGATGGAGTCCCCCAGACAGAGCACGCTGGCTCCTCCGAGGCTCACCATTTGTAAGCAGCCTCCCTCAGGCCTTGTTGGCTTTAACCTAGAGTAACCCATTTAAGCGAGTGAACCTTTGCTTGTGTCGCAGTGACACACCCCCAACAAGCCGATACAAAATCAAATAAGCGATCATTGGTCTAATTGTGTTTCTGCTTCCACATACATCTGGTCTCATTTTGAGGGGAACTCGTGATATTCTTATAATTCAGGAAACAGAACTGACATGAATATGGGTAGACCGTGTCTCATGATGTCCAGGCGTCACCGTCCTGCAGTCATTGCTCTTGTTACCATGATGCCTGGGGGTGCTGCTCTGTTTATTTTCTTCTGATTAGCGCTGCACATTTTCACTCGTTCACGGCTCGGGGTGTTGGGAGTCACTTCGTGGTCTGTGTTCATTCAACACCGGCTCTTTCCACTGTGGTTCAAAGCTTATCATGACACCTTCTAACCCCCAACCACCCACCCACCCCGACCCGTTCGATGCCAGATCTGCTCCCGGCCCACGTTCTGCCTTTGTTGATCTTACCGCTGGGATTGTCAAACACCAGCTTTCAATCATTCCCCAAGCCGATCATTGAGGAGATAAAAAGCATTGCCCATTGGTAACACAGTCTTGTATAGTCTGAAAGCAATCATGCCTGTAATCACACTTGATATTTCTGGGATGTCACAGTCTTACAGACAGGATGAACGTCCTGTTCTTCATCAGAGTTGCATATTGGGAGGACCTCACAGTCGGTTCCTAAAGAAAAGAGTCTGGGCTCTGCGACAGATCCTTCAGCTAAGCACACCGCATTACTGGAATCTCCACAAATGTAATAAGTGAAGTGAAGGGTCTTATGGTGTAATGTAATAGCTGTGAAGCTCTCATAGGGCAACATTACATGAGCGATCAGCTTCTATTTGGACATGGAATCCAGCTTAAAAATCGCTGAAATTGAATCTCTAAATCAGTAAGAACACCAAATTTCATGTCGGCAATTATCTTCAATCATTTCCAAATATTTGAGGGAAGTATGTGGATTAGTCGAGGGATTCTTTCTGTGCAGTTAGTCTGACATCAGAAACTGCAGAGCGAGAGAAGAATTACTCGTAACTGCGGGGCAGACGTGCTCCTCCTTTCTCACAACCCCAGACTCACCATCCTGGAACTTGTGTATTTATTTGCTTATTTTCTTTTTTAGGGTAATGGAAAATTAAGCTTCAGCCAATGTCACTGAAAATGTTTCTTTTACAAATGGAAAGTCATCACGATTTGGTCACGGAGAAGAAAGAGAAAATATCATTAAGATGCACTGGTCAAACCATCTTTATCCCTTTGCTTTAACTTAATATAATGCACGTTCATCCTGCAGAGCCGGTGTCACAGTCCGGCTGTTTGATCCACCCTGGTGGTCCTCATTTATTTGTCCCCTCTGGGCACAGCGCCATCTGGGATTGGTTGTTTCCGCCATCTCCCTGGCAGCAACACTTCAAGACCAATCGCAGGAGTAAAACAACAAACACACACATTGTCTTGAGTAATGAAATCTTCTGTCCCAGCAAGTGCACAGTAGCCACCAAGCAATGAGGAGCTCCACCATTTTTTTTTTTAAGCAACATGAGTTAACCGATGATAATAAATGTGCACTGTTGCCAAATTCCCATCAGTTGGCTGTATTATTTATTATTTCAAGTTATTAACTTTCCCTGGCTCTTTGACCTCCACCCACCCTCTCTTTGCTCTGCTCCCATTCTCTTGTTCCTTGTTCTACAAGCTATAGCTATTTGAGCGAATGTATCTCTCCACACACAAATAAATCTCCATGCACAATTTTGCTTGGCTCCAGTTTGTGTAAACAGTTGATGAACACAGATGAACTTCACCTAACACTTGCTCAGGCCGCGGCCTACTTCTGTACTTTTCCTCTCAGGGCTCCTCTCATGACAGTCCATTTCACCAACATGTCAAAGTCGCTGCCTTTAAAAACGAGCCTCAGTGGGTTGGAATAATTTGAGAAGGGTGAGACATTCCAGCTCTCTCACATTGATGTGTTCTTTTTTTTTTAAGATCACACCTTGTACAATCATTGCTATCTGTCTCATCAATCCTCCAAGCCGTCACTTGTTAGAGGAATCATTTGGGAATCACACTGTTGTTTTTGCACTTTTGGTTTTTGGACAGATTAAACAAACAAGATATAATGCATTATTTAGTGAGTTCTAGAGGCACTGATGGATTTTGTTACCTTTGGACAGACACGCACTTTTCCAGTCTTAATACTAAGAAAAGCTAACGGGATGCTAGCTCTCGCTTCATATTTCCAAATTTGAAGGTAGGACTCATCATTTCATCTAAATCAGATGTCAAATCAGTGTTTGAATAATTGACTAATTGACTAATATTGAATAACTGTGGGCTCCAGTATTATACACTCAAGCATCAGAGCATGTTCTTTACTTCACTTCGCGCGCAGCTATAGAAACGTTTATTTGAGCTCAGAGCAAAGTTTAAGTTTAACGCCATGTTTAATTGTGTTACACGGCTACTGTCAGCTCACCCAGGTCTACTTTATGAATGTGGCTGATGTGTGTGTTTTCTGAGGAAACCTTTTAAAAGTCCTACACATAGCCCCTGAGGGAGGATAAACTAATTTGAGGTTTAATAAAAACACTCCGCGCCCTGAGAAAATAAACGGCAGCACTCAAGGGCGATTGCAGTCAAGTAAATCTCGTGCCTGATTGAGTTCATGTTTACGCAAGTGTCTCCCACTTCTAGGAATAAATCTAATCTTGCTGCCAATCGATCTCAGCGCAACATTTACTATTAAAAGGTATATTCCATTAGCCTGCGCCTCCTTTATCTCTTTTACTAACATGTCAGGGGGCTGGAAAAAAAATCTTGTACGTTCACAAGGGCGCGTGTTTACAGAGTAATCTGAGGCCTGCTGCAGTACACCTGCTGGAGCCGGCTGAAGTGAACATTATATTTACATTAAACATAATTTTGGGGTTATAATTTGAAGAGAATGTTTTAACATGAGAGAGATGTTAAAAACATCTCATTTATCTGTTTTAACGGCCGAGGCTGAACCACCACCAACGGCGTCAACCCATGAACTCGTGAATGTGCTCCACATGTGGGACCTCTTAATGGAGTTTAGAGTATCACCAAAGGCCTGAGTTATAACCTGCTCTCTGACTGCTGGACCTCTTCCGCACAGTTCGCACCGCCCGCTCTTCATTTATAAAGCTAACGGCTTTTACAACTGGCAGTGACACAAGCCGTGATAACTCACTCTGAGCGCTGTTTTTTTCTTTTCTATATTACCAACCGCAGGCCCTTGTCCTCGCAGCTTGTGGAGGTGATGAAATTTTATCTTAGACAAACAGTCAGTTTCCTTTCAGAGAACGGCTGCTGCTGTGCTCCAGCTCCTCTGCGCAGTTAGTCGGGGGTGCACGGCCTCATGGACAGACGCAGAAATCCTTCGACCAGGTCTGAGCGGCTGTGGATGTGAGCTAATGTGAGTCATAATTAGATAAAAGAAACGCACATGACTGTGAAGATGCTGGGCTGACCAAATGTCATTTAACGGAAAAATGTACAAGCACAACATAGTTTAATCTATTAAAGAAATAGTTCAACTTTTTGACAAATGCATTTTCTTCATCTGAGAGTGAGATAAGTGAAATGACACCTCACTCACATCTGTACACAATGTACGGACCTGGAGTCAGCAGGTAATTAGCTTAGCTTAGCTTAAAGACTGGAAACAGGGGGAAACTGCTAGCCTGACCTCCGAGTTCAAGAATCAGCACACCAACACTTCTAAAACTCACTAATGAACACTTGTTTAATCTGCATGCAAACAGAGATACAAAAACTGATTTCAAGGAAGTTGAATGTGATGCAACAATTTCTTGATTAACATTTTATCCATCCAGAACTTTTTGTTCAAAATAGCTCCAGCACAAAACAGGCCATAAAACCACAGATAGTCATTTTTTACATTTCTGTTTAAACTAACGAAACACAATACTCACAGAGCTTTAGGAAGCTTTTGGAAGCTTTTGCTCAGTATTGATTGAATGCCACGTGGTTTTCTATAATTGTTCCTCAGAACACAATAAGCCATATTTTTTCTTGTGACATCAATAATTAAATCCTCACTTACCCTGTGGTTACCAGAGCCAGCTGACATTGTGATGTCCAAGACACAGCTGCATAAGGTTAAATAGTATCTGGAGATCTCTGCAAGGGCTGATTCATGATTCCTCCAGACTGAAATAACTTCCAATTGTCTGTTAACATGTCAACCGGCTTCCTACAGAATGAAACAATGCTCACATACGAGCGGACAAACAGGATGACACCTGACAACCTTGGGACAAATATGTGTTTGAGACAAAAATATGTCAGTGTAGCACGGAAGTGTAAACAGGATTTGACATGTTTTAAATGAAAGAGCTTGTTGTGATATAATGCTAATCACCTTAGGCAACGGTAAGCAGCTTGTTACTCATGGCCGGAGCCCTTCCTATTTATTTCAATTATACTTTCCTCACAATAATACAGTTGGTGCAGGAGGAAAATATTTATGGTTTGTCACAACTAATTAATGACAGGAAGAAACACTCTGGATGTTAAATATTGTCGTATCCTGTTTGGGTCTGCTGTCCAGGTGGTCCAGCATGAGTGAAGCCATATTACATCATATCCCAGAACCCTACTGTTCATGCAGGTTGTCCTTTCCATTCTTACACATGTGCTTTTTTTGATGTTTTAAAATATTTATTCAGCAACATTCACAGTTTGGAGGTGCATCATTTAAATCAAAGATGGTGCATAGACCATAAATAAACCTATAAGAATTACAATGGCTCCTGTCTTCCACAGAAACTTTGTTCTCCCTGTAGGGCTCTAACTATTGTTAATGAGATCCTTCAAAGTAAGGGGCTCCCTGGCTCTCCACCTTCCCCTTAAAGGCCCCACTGTGGAGGAAACTAAAGCTGCCCCAACAATGATGAATGGACATCATTAATGTTGTTCATCTGTTTACTTTTTACTCGGCAATCTGGGAAAATGAGGGGTCAACAGCAAAAGGGAAACGTGCTTACTTTGGCACTCCAGTTCCTGAGAGCCACCCATTTGGTCTTCACAACATCAAGAGACACTGCAGACTGTGAGGGACCGATTCATTCGACAGGCTGACCTTCCCTCAATCACAAAACCCAATTAGAGAAGAAGTTTAGGTGACATTTTGATCTTTGTATTTCATTTTTGGATCAGTTAACGCTTTGAAACATTCTTGATCTTTATGAAGAAACGTCTTTTTTCTTTTTAAATTCCTGATCATAACAAGCCCGTCTGTCTGCACAGTAGGCTGGAACTTGATTTCAATAAAGAGGCATCAATTAAATGGATAGTGTCTTGCTTGAATACATCTTTGATTTAGAAGGCGCCTATTAAATCTAAGCACTTTTCTTTCCTCCAAACACAACGAGAAGACACATGGCTCACACTGTGATGCTTTGTGGATTTAGCAACGAGGGCCTCAAGGTTGTTTCACGATCTGGCAGCGCGGAGATCCATCTCCCCTGGAACACGCTATCGCCCGAGCCAGGTTTGCTTGTCTTGTCAGCGTGTATTTGTAGTGCAAACAATTTGAGTGATCTTATTAGGCCCTATCAGACGGTGCACCTTTAAAAACACAGATAGATCACTGAGCAGATGGCGAGATGGCGCTAAGAGTCTGGCTCTGTCTACTGAGCAAACAAAGTCTGTGCCGCAATGGTCTTTAGCTCTTCTATTCAAAATATTTGAAACGAAACATGAAAATCACTTTCGCTGTATCGGCCTCACTTTGGCTTGATGTTGATGTATTAATTTCGCTACATTGAAAACAGCTTGCGGGCAGCCGTTTTGGTCCATCTGCACTTACAATCCTGCAGCAATAAGAGACCAAAAAAAAAAGAAGATTGATACTGTTGTAAAATAAAACTCAGCACCCAGACAATGACAGCACAGCTACAGAGACAGGGCTTAAACAGAATAATTGCAGAGTCCCATCGTTGCCGTGTAGAGATGCAATTTAAGAAAAGGATACTGTGATATTGCCCGGCTTAATTAGAGGAAGTGTCTCTCAAAATCCCTGATTGTTTGCACTTACTGACGCTCGGCCCCGGGATGATGGTAATGGAGGGGGGTGGCTTACTCTGCTTAGAGCGTCTGAGATGTTTAGAAACACCACGCTCCTGTCTGTACAATAGAAGGAGGCAGTGGAGCTATTCAGCAGCGTTGAAGGAATGTGTGGAAGCCCACAAGGAATCCTTTCGTTCCAGGCTTTCTCCAAACACACAAGATTAACTCTATGTGTCAACAGTAATGGAATCTCCCTCTCTGTCTCCGCAAACTTTGACTAAATACTAAAGCCTCAGAGGAAAATCTCTGTGCATCCCGGAGCCTGGGCCAGCAGCGAGTATACCATCCATGTCACCAGCGGAGAGAGAGACCTCCGAATGTTTACCTTGCCTGAATAGCTTCTGAGTACTCCGAAGAAGTTTCTCAGCAAGCCTGTGTATACTCCAGCATAAATCACCTGTGGTGTATAGTCTAGGATCCAGAAATAAAGCATCAGCAGGAGTGACCATTGCATACATGCAGCAGCTTAAAGGGGAGAGGAGAAGAGGGGAGGGAAGGAGGTAGGGGGGAGCTTCATCTGATCACTGAGTCCTGTGGAGGCAGATGAAGCAGAGCAGGAGAGGAGCACAGAGAAGGGGAGGAGATCTAAATGACCAGCTTGTGAAAAGGTAGTGTGGGGCAATTAGAGGCAAGTGTGTTTGAAAGGAGTAAGAGCAGGACTGAAAAGCTGGAACTTAATGCATGTTTTTTTTCTTCAGAGCAACTTTGGACTGATTGGGTTTTTTTTTCTTTTTTTAAAACTTTGTGCACTGAATTCACTTTGTGCTGCTACTCCAGACTAAGTCTTTCCAGGCTTTGTGTTTTCTTTTCTTTCTTTTTTTTGTCTTAAATGTGAATATACAGACATTTTATTTCCTCCAGTGTCTTTTTATTGCCTCAGTCTTTTATTCATCAGTGAGCCCAGTCGACTTCATCAGGTTACAGGCGGCTACGTGACTGCTCTCATTCTCTGCCTTTCTAAACCGGGAACTTGGAAATTCTGGGTCAGCATCTTTTTTCTTCTTTTTTTTCTTTTCTGAACACTTCGAGACTTTTTTTTCCTGTTGGATTGTTTTTTTTCTGGCACACATCACGAGATGAAAGTCGGGTTTGTTATCCAGACTGCGGCGGCGCTGCTTTATCTGCTGCTCTCACCTGCACAGGTAAGAAAAAAAACAGTGAGATTTTATGATCAGGAAGAGGAGCTTCTCTGTCATTTTAACCCAAAGTAAAGTCACCACATAAAGATTTTAAAGATTTTCTGGATATACTCTTAAAACTGCAAACCCAACCTATTAAATAATGTGCATATTCTTACATATATTAATGGTGAAATGAGTCAGAAGAAGCCTATGCACGAAGTGTTAATAATCCACTCATGCTCTGACACCTTCACACCCTTTTTGAATGGGAGCCAGGCTGCTCAGTTCATTCATAAGATGAAACGTGACAAACTGCATCCCTCTGCCTTGTGGAGCACATCATGCAAAAGTGACTCACTGTTATTTGGTGAAGCTGCCTAAGCTCATAATTACAGCTGCATTACACTTGAAAGCCCAGCTTCACAGACTTGGTTTATTCCCACTCCTGTATGAGACTTTTTTTTATGCAGTGTACATTTCCATCAAGGACATGCTCTTATGAAATAAATAATCGAACCTTAATACCCAGAGTTTTTTAAACCTTGCAGCAGTAGATGTAACAGATCCTGGTGAGCTAGAAAGCTGCTTAGTCTGACAGACAGACAGTGTTGGCAGTGTATCAGGTAAAACTGGCAGGAAAGTTTACAGTCTTCACTTCTTTTCATCTGCACCAGCTTTTCAGTCTTGTTTTATCTCAGCATATATCTACATGTTTAATGGGTGCGTGCAGTGTCCATAATCACCGTGATAAAGATGAACCAGAGTGTGTGTGTGTATGTGTTCAAAAATCTATTCAAAGTTAATTTCAGGCCAGTCATATCACTGTCAGGCTGGCAGTAGTACAAAGCTGTTCTGTTCTCTGTTGCCTGGCATTGCCTTATAATGAAAAATGTGCCAGAACAGGACAGAGCTGAAACTGGAGTGAGATCTCATTCAAAGGCCTGTGTTACGCTGCAGAAACACTTGTAAGAGGAGGTGCCGTCGGACAGCGGGACGTGTGCCAACTAACGCTCGGGCTCTTGAACCCATTCAGTCTCTGATTTCCTCCTGAGGTGTCTGGGGGCTGGCATCTCATGTTTAATGCAGGCCATTCTTCGGCCCATTCACTGCCACTGTCACACTTGGTACACTGTTGCTGCTGCCTGTTGAACACTGCAGCAGCTTCCCTTTTTGCCAGGCCACTGTCTGCATAAAGAAGCTTCACACTCCGTCTCTCAGGCTCCTCAAGGTTGGAAAACGCTCCCCGACCCACCAGATTCTCGAGACTTTGCAGCTGTTGCTGAGTTGAGAGCGAGTGGGAGAGGCATGGGATCACCACATCTCCACTAATCCTCGTAATCAGCTCATGGCCTGCTCAGTCAAAATAGGAGTGACAAAATCCAGGGCCCTCAACATGTAGGAGGTTAAATGGCTCCCCGCTGCCCAAAAGACTGACGGCAAATGTAAACCAAACGATTTGGAGATTCAACAACCTATCTGTCAGGTCCCACGGGCTGTCTATGAGGAGCTGGGCTTGTGATCCTTCAGTTGCCATTCATTGCTTTAGGAATTAATGCTATACAAAGCTATACAGCATATTCATATCCAGCTGTTTATTCTGTATATAATGTACTACTAGCATTATTAGTCTAACGCCCCCTCTGTATATTTACACTTATACCTACAATTGCCTACTGTCACTGTTGCACTAGTGTAGTCATTTGAGTCATGCACATACTTTATTTATCTTAGTGTATTCATATATACCCCAGCTGTTATTTATATCTCTGTACATATGTACATTACTCTGCACTTTACTGTTTTTGGCACTTGTGGTGGGTTGCTAAACTGCATTTCGTGGTCTCAGTACTTGAACTGTGTGCAATGTCACTAAGGCTGAATTAATATAATCTAAATGCTTTTTGCTGAAAGATCATTTTACAGAGAAAAGCTTGTTTTGCTTTCCTGCTTTACACACACATGATATCTAACCATCAAGAACAAAAGAACAAAATATTTCACATTTTTAAAAGTCACTCGTGCAAGCAACTCTTTTTTGAGACTCCTCTGGTTGGTGTCTGTCCTGCCAGCTGCCACAGTAAACTGTCAGACTGGCGTACCAAAGTGGAAAAAGCAAACATTGGCTATGTGGTTGGGAATTCTATTTATAAATGTCTGCCTTTGTGATCCTCTACCCATAAATATGTGCCACTAATTGATAATGATGATTTTTCATCACTGCCACAGCTGGAGCTGCCGTCAGCCGCCATGTGACTTATGCAGTCATTCATGTCCGCTATGAGACGTGGAGCGGCCAGGAAAGGGTGGGGTTAACTTCAGTTCTGCTTAATAACTCTGCTTTACTACCAGGATTTACAGCGTAGCTCAGCGCTTGTCTGTGTGTGTGTGTGTGTGTGTGTGTGTGTGTGTGTGTGTGTGTGTGTGAAATATGCAGTCACTTTTTATGAAAGGAAATCCTTTGTCATTTAAAAGTGTTTGATGAAGCGAGGCAGATGCTTATTGTGGCCTACTGGATTCTCTTCTTCTTCATATCTTCATAGTGACTTGTAAGACTGATATAATAGTTCGTGAGCTGTTAGATGAAGTAATGTCTGCTTATGTCCCATCATCACTGCTGCATATGCCAGTAGTTTATTAGTTTATTACCAGGTAAGCTATAGAGTGATTTTTCTCCCTTAACCTCTCAGATCCATTCTGCAAACCCTTGTGCACTAAGTTGGCTGACATGGCCATCGTAGTTAGTTTAAAATGTTATATAAATGTTATTGCAAGAGTAAAGGTCATGTAGATTTGATGAAATGGCTGCAGCTGAGTATACAAATTATGCATCTAAACCAGGGCTGATGAAGGTATAATCTACCACAGTCCTTCGGCATGAGTCACTTTTTGCTTAAGAAACATTATTTAACATTATCATTATATTATTATTATATCAACAAGTACTCTCAAAATTGCTAATACAACTGATGGAATTCACGATGTCTCTTTAACAGTGAGTCTAAATCATGTGTGCTTTCTGTTGATATGTTGTGGTTCATTTTTTTTAAACTGTCTCACACTTATATGGCTCTTGATAGAGGGTGGAAGCACCTGGGTTTCCCTTTGGAACAATGGTGGCCTCTTGGTCACCCTGTCGCTGTGGAACGGAGAATATAATATAACTGTCATCCACTGGTTATTTTGTTCACGTTCCTCGACACATTCTCCCGTTCAGCGTGTTATTGGTACTTGCTGTGTATATAAATCACACACTGTGCATGTGTGTATCTGTGTTTCAACACTGTGAAGATCAGTGCTTGGATCCTGCCTGTGCTTCACTTTGCAGAATGAAAGAGCACTGCCAAAATCTACAGTACCTGTTGCCTCCTGCCCATTTGACATTTTTCCCCACCTCGTTAAGAAAACAATACTGGGATGGACTGTGCACAATACCTCATCTGTATTGTCATAGTGATTGTGTGCATAAAAATGCAGCTGAAATCTTGCATCAACACAACCAAACCCCACTCTCATTAGTCAGCGTTTCCACTCAAGTGCTGGAGACGTGGGCGCCTGCACAACTCAGGATTCAGCTATTAGAAGTATTTCTGTTGCATGAAGGGAAATCAGCGAAGGATGAGAATTACAAGCCTCTTCGGTATGAGATTATGAAATTCTTTGATCGATTATAGAAACCAAATATAGGGAAAAAACTACTTCCCTAATTCATTTGACTTTGCGGTTGGACTCATCACTTCACCGGTGAAGCATGTTCCTGATGTCTCTTGTATCTGTGTGTGTGAGGACATGAAGTTACACAGGTGTTTCCTTTGCGTCGTCACCAGCAGCAAAACAATACTTGAGTCTGACCATCTGCATCGCACACGTGTGTCTGTGTTTGTGTTCATGGTGTGTTTTTCTTGTTCATAACTAGCCAAGTGTAGACGGCATGACGTCACATTTCCAGTTACTATAGAGTTTTGAAAGGGGGTTTGTAAATATCCAAAACATTAACAGTAAATGTGCAACTTTCAGTTCCCGATAATCAAAGAGTTCTTGCCAAGATGCAGCTCATAAATCCCCAATCAAACATTAAGAAGCCTCCCTTCTCTCAGTAAGCTTGCACATCTCTCTAGCTCAGACCTCTGCTTGCAGGACCCTGTAGTGGTAGTGACCTGCTAACTCACAGGGCTCTTATTTGTGCTGTTGTGGTATTTCTCTCTAGTTGTAATGCCCCGGCCCAAGGGAGGGTCACAATCGCAATCAGGAAATATGGATTTCTCCTTCCTCCTGCGGAGGAGGAGGAGCGGTGGCGCTCGGGGCAGCCGTCTACTCAGCAAGCTTTAATCTCCCATCTGGATGTAATTTACTGTGGTTTACACAGGGAGAACAGCGTTTACTGTAATAGAGACCACAATTACCACCGGTCAGCCTTATCTCAGGACCTGTGCCGTGTGTGTGTGTGTGTTTGCGGACAGGGTGCGTGGTTGGTACAGTGGTTGTGTGTGCATGCGTGTGTCTTCAGGGGGACATTTGTGCATGCATTAATGGACTTACACTGAGGAAATGGTGTTTATCTAAATCAACATTTATATGGACCTTTACCTCTCCCCTGTCACTTGACCTTATTTTACTTTTTACTACTACAACATGATCGCTTGTAATGTTTTCAAACTTACAGACGACAAAGTGAAAATATTAAAGGATATAATTATCTTTATCTTGAAAGAGAGTCTTGCAATGAGTCTTGGAGGAATAGTGTGGGAATATGTTTATTTGCTTCCTGGCTGAGAGGTGGATGAGAAGGCAGATGCCAATCTCATACAAGCCAGAGCCAAGAGAAAGTTAGTATTTGTTAGAAAAATACCAAAGCCAAAATGTAAAAATGTCAAGTGTTCGTTTTACAAGGGGTGTAAAAGTGCCAGACTTTGTGGATTCACTGTCAGGCCAGGAAACCAGGAAGTAACTACTCCCAGCCAAGAAATAGTACCGCACATAAACCCCTATATAACAATCATTTGTCATTATTAAACTTCAGTCTTTGTTTGGGTTAAACCAACATGATATAACATGTGAGCTGTAGAGGTGCTGGTAGGTGGATTTTATTACCTTAAGACTGAGCCAGGCTAGCTGTTCCCTCCTGTTTCCAGTCTTTATGCTAAGCTACGCTAACCGTCTGCAGGCTCCAGACACCATGTGAGTGCAACTGTTCATATTTTGTGTGTCCTAAGAGTTGAAAAGTATTGGCACTGGTCATATTTCAAAATCATGTGGTAACGCATTTGTTTATTTATGCTACTTTGTGGTTGGACTTTGCGGTGAATCACACCCGAACTAAAATTGTGTCAGTTTTCTGTGGAGTGGCTCAGGATTTCAAAGGCTCTGTTCACCCACATTACTTGGGGAATTGTTGTGGCACATTTACCACACGCTCTGTTGACGTTTGTTGGTGTTTTGGCAGTGCTCTGTGATCACAGGCTCTGACCTGACCACCCTAGGGACCCAGCTGGATACCGTCAGACCTGTAATGGCAGCGCTGTCATTGTAGGTTCACCCAGCGCATGTATACAAAACAGAACCTGGCTTTCTCTGGTGGTGGCGGAGGATAGATACAGTGACCTGCAGGCCCTGCGAGAGGCCTGAGAATTAATGTCGCGGTCATGGTGTTGATGATGTGGAATCTGGTTCTCCATAAAGCATGGATGAGGAGGATCAGTGAGGCAGGGAGGTAGCTCTGTTTCTCACTCGTCTAGCTGTCTCTGTGTTTGTATTCACTTGTTCTGCTTTAGTGCCCTCTGTCCTGTGTGGTCTCGTGTTCACAGTCAAGCTTCAGTAAGACCGAAACCAGGACACAGTCCCCCGCTGGCCTAGATGTTCTCAGCATGTTGGAGATGCAGGTGCTTCACTGGTCTCGATTAAAGCTGGGACGTTTGCCAGCTTTGCTTTTTAAACTTTTCTGCTAATCTTCCCCTCTAAGTGCAAACCCCCCGAATCACCAATTTCTGTTCAAGACGCAGAGATTACCAAACCGCAAGCCTGCATCTTGTCCGTGATCTGTTTATCCACACTGTCACCCTCACTGAATAAGGTTACGTTTGAAAGTGGACCCTTTTGGAAAGCAATGTAAATAATGGCATGATGCCCAATGACTGGGCTCATTATTTGCCAGAGTCAAGAAAAATTGTAGAGGAGTTTTCCAAAACCAGTCCAAATTAAACCAAGTACAGAGCACTCCTCATTATCCTAACCTTTAAACTATGAAATTTGTCCAAACTTCACTCAGTTTCCTGTTACTCGTGAGTCTGTTGAAAGTCTTTGCCTGTTGCAATCCTCAGTCAGTTGACGTAACTTGAGAGTGGTCAGCGTGCAACGTGTTGTAGGTCTTGGAGTCTTGTTAGAGGACTGATACTGCCGCTGCAGTGGCGTCAGTTTACACCTTTTAATACTCCTGATAATGGTATAAGCTGCTTTCCAAAAACTTTCTTATCTTAACTTTGGCCAATGCCAAATATTTTGCCATTGTCTATCACAAGAAGTGTGACAAGTCGATCATTATTTGTCAATTACTGGGTATGAAATGACATCTCCATTCAAAATAAGGATTACATTTTGTAAGTACCTACAGTATTGACTACTATTACTACAAGGATCCAAAACACAGTGAAAGTATGTCATCATGATTTTTGGGCTTCCTCAAATACCTTTGTAACTTACTTGGAAACAAGACACGGCTCACGCTTACTATCACTGTTGTGCAATCCAGAGGAGAAGAGAAACTAGATGACTTACTCCAGCTCTGCATCATCCTTGAGTGGTTTTCAATACTCTACATCTGTAAGTCGTCTCCATTTATCTTGGAAACACACTGTGGAAACATGCTGGCTGGTGTCCACAGCTTTTTGGCTTTTGGCCAGAGTACCTGCTGTTGGATTACCCATCATCCCACACCACAGCTTGACCCTCAACGTTGAAAAATCTTTTATGACCATTATGCCGGGTCCCCATCATGTTTTGTTTTTGCTCCCTACGCACGCTGCCCTTCCTCTGACAGATGGAGTTAAGCAAAGAGGTTAAAGATGACGCAGTTCAGCTGTGTGGGAGTGGAGAGTAATGAGGCCCGGAGCCTCTGTGGCCTGACAGCAGGAGCCCAGGGACACAACAGGTCCTCTGATCTGACCCAGAGGATGGAGCGAACTCTCAGCCAGCAGCTTACAAACTTTCACTGGAGACTTCAGAAACATAAGAGGCTAGGTTTCAAAACTGCTTCGCAATCAAGAACGTCGACCCCTAAGTGCCACAGTTTCATTATTGCTGTAACTGCTATGGATGTTTTAATGTAACCTCTCTTGCTCAGACCTTCACTCTGCAAACCAGATTGGTTCTTTGATTTCAGCAAGTAATAAGCAGTATTCATGTAGCACTTTTTCATTTTTCTGACTTAAAATTTTATGACTTACAATAAATAGTGAGGCAGTCTTTACTTGATCATGGAAGTAATTGTTAGTTGCAGAGCTTGCAGCATACAAACTTTGACAGAGATCAATAAAAACTTCTTTGATCTGCCCCTTTTTAATTCCTGGATTATTTCACTTATCCATGATTTCCGTACTCCAGCATCCACTTCACTAGCTTTAATAATGAGTTTTCTTTTATACATGTTCAAAAAAACTAATAAAACCAACTTCTAGCTGCAATTTTTCAGTTATATATATTTTTATTTTTCCTGCTCAGCTGCTTTCAGGGCTGTTTTTTGTGTGTATTGTCCAGACCCTGATTCCATTCTGCCATCACCACTGATATGTTTTGTGTTAGATTGTGCAGAACTGACAACTCACAGTGGAGATATTTTTATCTTCTATGTGCTGCTTTTTGTTTCTAATTGGAATCAGAATTTGTCTTCTCACAGTTTTTGTATTTTCCAAACGCCAGATGTTATACAGAGGAAATAGAGTGAAGGTATTCTATTCTTAGCCAAGAGTAGAAGAATTTATTGTTAGGTCAAGTCAAGTCTGTAAAGCCTTTAATCACAGTTAGTCTCAAAGGTCTTGACATCCACATTATGAAAACAATAAATGTAAATGACACACGCCAATGTTAGACCCTCACTGAGGATGTAAAAACTCCCTGAAAAGGTCGTCAGGGAACGAAGTGAAAGAAACCTTGAGTGGACGACTTGAAGAACAATCCTGCCTCTGGGATTTATTGGACAAGTTTATACACATTTGCTGATGTAAAGTGGTTCTCCCTTCCCTACCAGAGCGGAATTACCTCCAAGTCACCATTAATCACTCAGTAAACTCAGTAATACTGTAAGTGCACAAGGAGGAAGAAATGGCTACGTGAGGATCTTCATGTAGCCTTTCATAATCTGGCAGCTTCTCGCGGGCAGCTCACTCCTCTGCTCTCAACCACAGGAGGTGCCAAGGATGCTTCCTGGCCATGTCAAAGCTTAACCCATGACCGAGGTCAGAAAATCCTCCCCACCTCACCACATTTCTGAACAGCAACTGAGAGCAGAGCCAAAAAGCCCTTGTGATGTGCGGCAGCCTCATTAACACCCATAGACAAGAAGAGAGAGAGAGAGCAGATCATATGCCAATTAATGCTGGAAAAGGATTTATTTGATCTGCCTGGCATTGCTAGAGAGGAATAAAAAAAAAATACCCCAGAGAGTGTAAGCCACTTTCAACAATAACTTAAAGTGAACTGTGACTTTCCCATGCTGGGCACAAAGCTGATTCTGCTGGTGGAGCTTGCGTCCCGCGGTGCTGTTGTAAAGCCGGCACAGTTCAATGAACGCCGCTCTATAGAACAGCTCCTCTGTTGGAGGAGCGGCCGTACATTTTGGCCAGATGACCAGCCGCTTTGGAAACAAAAGGGAGATGCCTGAACAGATCCCCGAAAACGCAGGGAGGACTGAGCCTAAGTGGTTGACTGGAAGCTCTTGTGTGCCTATTGATATCTGTCGTACAGGGCGTTCTGTTGAAGGGGAGACAGATCTGTCCCACATACACACACTGGCCTGCCACTTATCTCTGTGACAGTTTTACAGGATCCTCCGAAATGTTTGTGTGAGTGTGAATGCATCATCATCAAAGCAGGACATTCCTCTTTAATCACATTCTTTGGAGGGGAAAAAACAGCAGAGTGTAGCACTGTCCTGACAGATGTTATCCTCACCCTCAAACTAATTCTGGTCCATAACAGGAAGTAGATGCATTTCAGCAATGGGCAGATGGTGTAAGAAACAACAGTCCATATTGCTGTCATTTGGGAAAGTCCTTGCCTGTTTGTTTGCTATTATATAACAACTTTTGCTCCAACACTTTCTGGTAATCTCACTATCAGTGTCACAGTATAAATTTCGCCATGTGTTTGTGCTATGCAGAACTTGCAATGTAACACCAGGGATGAGGAGAGATGGCGGAGGCAGGTTGTCTGCTGCCGGTCCGGCTCTTCTGCTGGAGGGTATTTTATCAAACGTAGATTTCCCTTCCTGAGACGGAGTCAACTAGAGGTTTTGTGTTTTCCCAGGCGAATGAGAAATGCACTCTGTTTATCATGGGATGATGGGAAACGGAGGGGGAAACCATCAATAGGAAAATAAATAAAGAGCTAAATCTTACACCACAGGAAACAGGTTTTCAACCTAAACAGTTGGACACACAGAGGGTCAGTGACACATATGAGAGACATATGAGGATCTGCTGCTTGTCGGAAAGACTTTTCCATTGCAGGGTGGACAAAAAGGTGTGTGATCATCTGCTTTATTTAATGTAGTTCCAACTTTCACCACTAGAGGACAAAGGTGCTTGAGTATCTGATCATGGTATTTAAGGGCAGGCTGATGGGACTTTTATGTAAAGGGTATTTTGTCAAAAGTGTGTGTAAAGGTGGGCATGATGTAATTACCTCTGCCTACATTTGTATGTTTCCCTTTTCAATCCCAACCATTTCATTTTGATGCTCAACTAACAGGATTAAGGGTTTTACACTATATAATGTGGTCAAAGAAAAACTACAAAGAATAATCAATAATTTCACTATTTCTTTCTGTTTTACAGAGTCTACCCTTGTCGAACATAAACAGTACAACTGAAGGTAAGAAGAACTGCTTGTTTTATTTCTGAATTCTTGTGTTGAGTGTTGGAGACGTTCCTTTTAGAACAATATAGGTACTTAGAAAATGTACTTCCAACTATTTTGGTAAACCATATTTTTTTACAGTGTTTGTGGTAGAAACTCTGATGCAACCCAAATGAATGGATGTCAGCCCTGACAAAGCCCTGACGTATGAACACTGGTTTATTCATTCACACTGTCACACACTGTCGAGAAATATAAATGAGCGAGCCCTTCGTTCTTTCATAAGTTCTTGAATCTTGCATGTGAGTTCAATGAAATTTATCTGAATTTACAGAAGAGCAGGACATGTTCGAACTGGCTGGGATTACTCAAGAGCTTGCCATCCCCACTGATATCCTCCTCCTCCCTCACATCACTGTAAATGAGTGCTGAGAGAGAAATAAATGAAATGTTCAAGGCTTGTAGAACTTGCAGCCAGACGATGACATGTAACAGAAATGGCCAGATAAGCAGCAGACATACAGTCAACTCAAAAGAGCTGTAACTGGCCAGTGAACTGGCCCTTTGTACTGTCCAACATTATAGTTTGTGGCCCCATCTCCCGACAGTAGATGCTTCCCCAGCCATCTCCTCCCAGCCTGTCTGCTTTTATAAACAGATGTTGTGGTGTCGGGCTCCATTCGGTGACCCCCAGGGGTCAGCGCAGTCCCAGCGGTGCCTGCGGGGCAGCTCAGCTCCAGCTCCAGCAGGGTTCTGTTCATGGCCATGTTTCCAATGTTTGTTTTCTCTTCCTTCTCTGTTTGTTCGGCCATAGTCGTCCCTGTTCCTTCCCCCGCAGACTGTGCAACTGGGACACTTTCACACATATACCCTCACAGGAAAGGGTACTGTACATTAAACAAACATTTTTACTTTAGTATGAAAACAGGATACACACTGGCGTATCGCAACTGGTTTTAGGTTTCTGTGTACATGGGATAAGGTTGCCATTGTTGGATTATTACAGATCCTGTCTGTATATGTCATCATTGACAGTGCAGTTTGATTCAAGTAGGACAAAATAGGTTTTTTTGAGGCAGTTATAATTAAGCTTCACCTACACATGTACAAATAAGTTGGATGTCAATTGCACTATTAAGAAAGATAGGTGGACAAATGCTGCTCTTAAACAAATTTACATTTATCTGACCACACATTCAGCGCAACATCTGTATTGCACAATTACGCAAAAGCAACACTGACTCGTTTGTGAAAGCTGTGAAATGGCCCATGCTCAGTCTCCGACTCTCATCCACAGTGTTGATGTTCCAAGAAGTATGGGGTCGCAGCTTCTGCCGGACCATTGAGAAGCTGGTGGAGGTGGTGCACGAGTATCCGACGGAGGTGGAGCATATCTTCAGCCCGTCCTGTGTGCCGCTGGTGAGGTGTGCAGGCTGCTGCGGGGACGAAAACCTGGAGTGCCATCCCACCCAAACCACAAATGTCACCATGCAGGTAAGAGACGGGCATTGAGCAATGTAACTGTTAAATGAGTTTGATCCATTACTGGATGTACTGTAACTGCTTCTGTTGATAGTCTTAACTCACTTTATCCCTCAGCTGTTGAAAATCAGGCCATCAGAGCCGTCAGAATATGTTGAGATGACTTTTGTGGAGCATCAGACATGTGAATGTAGGTAAGAAAACAAGTCATAGTTTGTGACATGAAATATTCATAAGTATGCAAATACCAACCGTATCTCCTAGAAATTACGTTTACATACATACTAATTTACAGCAAATGAATGCCAACATTTTATCAACAAAATGAGCAAACGTTTCTAAAAAATGTAGCTGCCAAGTCACGAAATGTTCCCATTGAACATATTGGCAAAAAGTACACTCAGAAAATATTTTATTTGTTTCCCTACTATATCCACTCATAGCAACTAAAGCATTTAGGGGTTTTTTTATGGTTAGAGTTAGGCAACAAATGCATTTTAATTTTGAGAGGTTAGGTTACTTTATAAGCATTTAACAAAAAACCACAATCTTTTCCTAACTTTAGAAAATGTGCATTTGTTGCCTAAACATAACCACACGATAGATTTGGACCCCAGTTTTTGGGTTCACCATCCTTCTTCTCCATATGACTTGAGCATGGTACAAAAATGCAGTGCTTCTGTGAACATAATCCAGTTTCCTTAAAAGAGAAATTTATTAAAACAATTTTGCAGTATATATGAGTAATTTCTGGGAGACAGGGTTGGAAAATTGACTATTAACTAATATTGTGCTTGGATTCTCTTTCTAATTTACTGTTTGTTCCTCAGAGTCAGAAAACCTGGGAAGGTTGAAAGGTAAGAACATGATTATATTGTTGAAAAGAATAAATATTATCCATTTCTGAGAACAGAGGCTTAGTGATAAATCTGTTCCCCTAGTAGGAAAAGGCCAAGAGGAAGAGGCAGGAGGAGAAAGGAGAGACAAAAAACAGCAGAATGTGACAGGTGATGGCACAGTCTTGGGAGACAGAATTCATAAACAATCCAACAATCACTCAAAATCATTAAAGGTGCATTATTCTCTCTTGCGTTTGCCAGGTGCCAGATCCCTCGCAGGTAACTGCAGTGGCGACCCGACCCCCTGTTGCAGTGTGGCTCACTATTTATTTTCAACCCAGTGACAGCATCAAGAGTCTCCTCTGCTTATCTACCAATAGCAGCCAGAGACTCAAACAGCTGGGTTGTTTGCCTGACGCGCCCTCCTGCCGATGGGCACAGCGTTTGTGATGACAAGCTTCAACAGGAAGTGTGTTTTGATTGGTGGACACACTGCTGTTACACACCTGACATAATGGACATGCCTGGGAGCCAGTGCAATGTGGAACCAAACAGACCGATGCCTTCTCTTTTATACTAGTTATTACTGTATCAGTTATTGTAATTTGGTCATTTCTTTGGTATTTAAAAGTGGTTACACTTGTTTAAAGTCTATATTTATTGATACAGCTGAATATATTTGGACCAGCAACTTTTAAGTTTGTCATTCTTTGTTCAAACATTACCCAAGAAACCTTGACTTGTCAGAGCAGCCTATATTAGACTGAGCGTGCCGCTGCTTTGTACATGCAATAATGTAATGTCTCCCTCTAGTGTTTATTGAAACAGTGTTCAAATCTGCTCTGTAGGATTTTTTTTTCTTTTCTAGGTCAGCTATAAAAATAAGAAAGGACAGTGTCAGTTACAGTCAATCACATCAGCAGCGTATTTGAATCTTCTATCAGTTATGATTTTGAAGTGTTTTACTCTGAATTCAGACTTGAATAAAAGCAATATTTATCAGAAAAGATTTATGTCTACAGAAGAGTGTGTATAATTAAATCACTTATATATCAAATTGTCAAAAATCTGAAAATGAAAAATTGTTCTTTGGAATTTGTCTCTGTTTCTCTGTTGTTTTGCAGAGCTGGATACAATGTAAATTACATCTGTTTTATAAATGAGTATGGAATCTAGCCATTGCTGAAACTATTCTGTGCTCCTAATATGTGGCTACAGCTCTGGATAACCAGGCCTGCAAGAGAAAGTGTTCTAATAATACAGACACAGCAGATTATTTCAAAGCACACCAGGAAGTGTGCTGTAGGCTGCAGAGCAAACATGGCAACCCAGGAGGAACGGGCAGATCAATACTACAGTAATCAATACACTCAAGCACTACTCATTCGGTATTGGTGCCTATTAAAGAGCATCAAGTATAATGATTGTTTTCTTGTTTTAAATGTGATTGTAAAGTTCTCACAGATACAAAAGCATGTGTGTGCTTTGTGCAGTTGAACAGCTCACATGTGTGTCCACCCCGGTGACACAAGACTCCCATAAGCCCACACCACAGGTGTCTTCCTCTGATTATGGAAACACTGCAGTAAGGAAGGGATCAGTTCAAGTAGTTACATAAAATGTTGTCCTATTGTTTTTTTTTTTCATGTACTACACAAAGAAAATCTATGAAAATGTAAAAGGTAACATTTCTACTGTGTTAGTATTTTTATTTCATTCAAATATTTATTTTGTCATTAAATTGTTATGGTTGTCAGCTTCTCTTGTGTGATTTATTTCTGCAATAATCTATTAGTACATTAATAAAATATGTATTGTATAGGCTACAGTCGACGTTAAAATGTTATTTAGCCCATATTGAGAGGCAAGAGGGGAAGAACCGAGAATAAACCTGACTGTGTAGGAGTTCGCTTTCTCCATTAGGTGGCAGTAATGCAACTCTAAGGACGCCAGCTGACGTTCAACCTCAAAGAAGAAGTAGAAGAAGCTACCAGACCAGTCGAGTACAACAACAGGAAAACTAGAACCTTGGAAGTCTCTAAAAACGGATATTTGTTTTCGAGAAAAGGGCGAATTGGTAGGGTTTGTAAAAATATTTGTATTAGATAATTATCTTATCGAAAGTCTCGTGTTAAGCTGGTTCCTATGCTAAAGTTACGGTAGCTAGCGTCAACTAGCTAACTGAGCTAGCTGCGCAGGGGCAGGGCAGTAAACAATGAAACTGACAGTCGTCGATACAGACAACAGATCGCTCATGTTTCAGTCCTCATACTCACATTTTGTTACGTGTTGCAGCGTAGTTGTCTAAGCAAGTTAAAGTTAACCAGTGTAGAGAAATTACCAGCAAGTTATTTGTCGATTCTAGTTAGATAGTGTTGATAAAGTTGCGTGTGTAGACAACAACAGTGCTGGGTTAGCTGTATGAAGTTATGCCTACAGGACAGTTCAGACTCCTAAATTGTGATTTTATTGTTTAGTTTGACGTTTTTTCTTTCTTACCATACTTTAAGCAATGTGCCTCTAACATGAACCCTGAAATCAGATTGACTGAATGGGGATGACAGGCCCTAAAACGTCAAGCTCAACTCATTAAATGAACACAACTTTCACACACCCAATATCATCCTTTTTGTATGGGTGTGTGTGAGCTTTTATCTAAATGAGGTGGAAAAAATACCCAAAACACATTTGACTATAATGACTTTTTAGTTTAGTTTAGTACAACAGAGGCTTAAAATGTACTCTTTAGTCATCAACGATTCAAATGAGCAGTTTCAATAAGACAGTGTTTCAAAGAGGGGAGGATTGTTAATCAGAACCTGGTGTTTCTGATTTCCTGGCCTATAGTGTACAGTAGACTGATCAGGGGGATGGCACTGGCCCACTGACCCATCAACACTAAGTTACTTGTGCATAATTTATGTAAGTACAAACTAAATATTAATTCAGTCTCAAATGTGCTCCTTGATCGGCCGAGTTGAACTATTTCCTGCCGATAAGACATTAAAATGTCAGGGGAAGATGGAAACAAACTCAATTATACAGTGTAAATAATGTAGAAGACTTTGGAGTCCCATTGTAGTCCTGCTAGTTTTGATCTTGTCAGTTAACTGTCCACTCTTTACTCTCAATTTTTCCAGAAGAGACCAGCATGAGTGGCTTTAGTAGACCCAACAGACACAGGACACCGCCATTCACCAGGGCAACACACCTTGGAGCATCCAAGCCTGACCTGGAGAGAGATTCAGGCTTCTCAGGTTTGATTCGTTTACATTGGCCTATAGTTGTCTTGCTATATACCTTTTCATGTTATCCTGACAATTTTTTTATGTAACTGTGGCACGTGTTATGATTGTGTACCCATATATAATTAGCATTTTCATGATTAGACAAAAAAACTAGTCACAAACAAGGCCCATATTAATCAAATCTAGAGATCTAGGTCATATTTTGTATGTAGGTTATCCTCTATTGGGTCATTTTTCCTTATGACTTTTATTTACGCTATGAAGGCTGACCTGGATTTGGTTTAGCCCTCCTCATCAGATTCAAGGTATCCTTTTTCAGATACACTGGAGATGCTTATCTACATCTGCCACTGTTTTCATAGTACTAATGTCCTGCCTCAGGTACACAATAGAATGGTGAATGGGTTGCTTTTACTCTTATGCTTATCTTCCGCTCCTCAGATGCCAGCTCTGAGTACCTCAGTACAGTTGATCTGACTGACTCTGAAGACACAGGAAGGAATGGGTCGATAGTCGGCCAGGACCCGACTGGTGCACAGGTGGCTGTGATGGGAGGCTCGTACACTGGACTGTCTCCAATGATCATCATGAATAACTTTGTCTTAAAGCAGGTAAAGTACAGTCTGCCTCTGCCGAGCACTGCTTATTTCATTTCTTTCTGAGGCTTTTAACTGCCTCATTGCCTTTGAGCTGTTTTGGCTCTTAACTCCAAGTGTTTTGTTCTGCTAGTAGACCAACCATTACGTCTGACATTTTTTGCTTGTTCCTCTGAAATTTGATAAAACCAAGGATAGCAGTCGATAGTGTGACACAGAGCCTCAGCCAACAGTTGCAGCAAAGCGACATGCATTTTGCTCAAGGGCAACTTTGTCAGTGTGTTTTGGTAGCTGAAAGAGTTTATGCAGATTTTTCTTTCTATTTAGAAGAGATGGTTGAGTTGTTGCAGCTAAGCTACCTGACTTTTTTTGGTTCACTAATCCAACGCTCTGCTTACAATTTAGATAGAAATTACCTTCAGGTATAGAGTGTAAATGATTTTAATGTTTGTTCTGTTTGTACATGATCCATGTGTTTAAAATATACTGTATTATAGGTATTACACTATAGGTTATATCAGGATATTAAACGTTGTTTTTTTTGTCTCTAGCCTTCCTCGATGGCACCAGCAGAAAAACAGTGGGGCTTTCCTTCACCCTTGGATGTGATGCCTCAGTCCCAGGTGGTTCTTCTTCGACCCATGGTACCAAATGGCAGCAGCAGCTCTCCAAATACTGGCTCTGAAAATATCCGACAATCAAAAAGCTACATGCCCATCCTCAAGTCATATCCCAGAATCGCCCCACACCCTGCAGATTCACCCACTAAGAGAGCAGGATCCTCCAGGTTGAGAGTGAGTTCAGTGTCAAGACATGACCAGCGAATGAGGAAGCACCACCGGGGCCACAAGCTCTACAGCTCCCCCAGCCCTCAGCCAGCACCGCAGACTACAGTCAAACCCATGTCCAACTTTGAAGTGGCAAGCAACCCACCACAGGCAGCTGAGAGTCAGGAGCAGCCCGATGACAAGTCACTGTCCCTGCTGACGGGGATCAGCTCTCTGCCCCCCTACATTGATGAATTCAGGACAGTGATTGACAGCGACATGCATGCTGACACACACCAGGATCCCTTGTCAATGGACAGTAACAAACAGAAACGTTTCAGCAATACCTACAACATTCTCAACAAATCTGGCTTGCTGGGAATCACCATGCGCACAAAGCAGCTGATCAAGGATAATAAGCGCACCCAAGGCCAGTTACAGCAGCTTCAGGAGCAAACAGCTCTGCTGATGGAGGCTCTGAGCAGCGGAGACCCGCAGCTCTGGACTAAACTGCAGCTCTCTCTGCAGCACTCAGACAAGGAGCAATGGGGAGCTAAAGCTCAGAGAATTATGGAGTAATATATCGATGGATGTGACCAGCAGTTCTCAATCAGAGGTTCACAAGATGATTTATTGAATGTGAAAACTTACAGTATATCTCAGATCTTTAAAATATAAGCTTTCTTTGCTTGAAATAGTCATTACAGCCTCTAGCATCACAACTAAACTAACTTATAACTAAACAATATAATTGTGTCAGGAGGTTTTAAGTGCAAAACATCTTAAATTTACAGGTTAGGGCAGCCAAAAACATTCAGAACTGCTGGTCTAATTTGAAGCTGAAGCACATTAATAAGTGGGAGTTAAGAAGCATGCTTACGTTACAAACCCTTGCCTATAATGAATTTTCTTGCCTCTCCTGCTTCAAAAGGGCAAGTATCACTTGCAATAGGGCTATGGCTTCTATATACTGAACTCCTAATTGCAAAAATGCATGCCTTACAACACATGTGAGGACACATGGGGTTAATTCCTTATACATGCCTTGAATGTGATGGCTTTAGTAAAAATATAAGCATCATTTGTACTTTTTAAATCAAACAGAAAACCTGGTGTGGGTTTCCTCTTTACTGAGAAGCATCTTTAATCAATAGGGCAATGTTTTGTCCATTTTTTTTATTTACTTCATTTTTAAATCGGATGGTAAAACTGAAGGAGCAGATGCGTCCTTCATGAGAAGTGTATATACGTATTTTCAGCAGCTGAGTAGCTCACAGAGTTCAGAGGGATGGTAAAACCATAACATTGTTTCTTTTTTTAAAAAAACATAATTTTGTTACTTAGTGTCAGTATTATTTATTTGTAATTATGTTTTTGACCAACATCACACATAAAGCTGTGTGAGTAATATAAACAAACCAAGCACATTGTAATGAGTTTGCCAGTTCAGTGGTAAAGCAAACTCCCTTTTTCAAAAGAAAAGAAAACCTTTAAGAACATTGAAGGAATTTGCGAAAGCATAAACTGTAGCAAGTTAAGCGCTGTAGCCATATATTATTTTTCTTCTCTTGATATTGCAATATGTTGCAGCCATGTTCATTCCTGCTGCTTAAGCTTAGTGTGATGTGTATTAATTGAGACTTTGAGGCAAAAAACTGACAGCTAAATAGTTTCTATTAGTTTCATATTACAGACTCTTGCACTTTAGTTCTAAGATTACTGACAACATTTTTAGGCAACTGTTATAACTTGTATCCCTACATGAGTGTTCCGTCTTGATAAAATGTGAATATAAGTGTTTTTCTGGATGCCTGTGCCTTTTTGAATGTGTTCATGTTTGTACTTCATATCAATGCTAGAGCAGCTTACATTGTGAGCTTCATGTGGAAGAACGTTGAATGTACTTAAAGGTCTCCAAAGAATTAATATATTCTTTTCTGAATCAAAAAACCATGCCCTGTCTTGGCAATGCATCCAGAGTTCCTGTAGGAAGAATAGCATGAAGACGAGTCATAAATGGTTGAGTTTTAAATGTAAAGTCGAGGTTAATTGTTGTATTATTTATTTTAGCAACAATACAATACTTTTGCAATATTTTCTAATCATGCATAGTTGTAAAACTAAGAAATAATGAAGTCAGTCTTAATTTTTAAAAGCATAAAAGATGGGTTACAAATATTCTTTCAAAATTACTTTTTGGAGATTGCTTTTTTCTTGTTATCGTGAAATGTGCTTTCTGTATCGTTTCTTAAGCAAAAGTCCTTTTGACTAATAATGAACTGTCATAAATCTGTTTGAAGATCACTTCCTCTCTGTCATTATTTCACTTCATAGCTCAGAATGTGCAATTTAAAAAAAAAAAAAAGAAAGTATGGCTGCTTGTTGTGATTTGAATACTTTTATTGGTATAACAGTCAAGAATAGACAAAATAGCTCTAAAAAGTATATATATATATATATATTGAAATCCAAAACATCTCTCACACGATGTTGAACATGTCAGTGGCTGTAGCCGCAGCATAACAGTGAGAAGTCCTTAATACTATTATACAGAGGGCCCTATCATCAGCAGTGTGGTGAATATCTCATCTTTGGGGTCATCTGTAAGCATGAGTTTATGGCACATTGTGAATAATACCCTGGATGTGGTCAGCATCATTACATTTCCCCCGCTCACTCTTATAAAGGAGCATATTACTGCACCTTCATCAAACTGCCTTGAGTCACATTCATTTGAGTAGAAAACATCAGGCTCAACATGTAACAGTTTATCATCAGAGCAGTGTTGTCAAGCTTGGCAGTTTACGCTGTAGACACATAGTTTCCTCTTCTGCTAGCCCTTAATATTAGAGTAAGTTATTGTTGTAAAAACTACCATAAGTTTCCTGAATGTCACATTGTAGCATCCTACAAGGAAGTGTGGAACACACTCGACTGGTAATCTCAGAGCGGCGCATAACGCAGGCGTTCAAATCAAAAGCATGATATAAAAATGCAAAGCTGTGGATGCATGCATTTATGCAAAGCCATCTTTATATTTTGATGCATGTGATAGTGCATGTCAAACTGCAGGGCGTCCGAATGACCAACTTATTAGTCCTAATATTGCCTTGTCAAAAGCTACCTACTTAAAGGATACACTTACACTATGCACTTATTCAATAGTTTCACACTGATATATGGCTCCTGTCCTTAAAGGAATGTGTGCTAACAGCTATTTCATGGACTACTTTAAAGGTCATAAAGCAGTCGTTTAGTACTTAAAATCAATCACCACATGGATCCCACGAAAGCGTTTTCTACAACTTGTGACCTATTTGGAGCTATCGATGCGACACATGGTCGTCGCTCAGTCTTGTTTATGTGCGTCTGCGTCCTCAGAGCACGTCTCCACCGTCTGCACAGGCATGATAAGGCCAAGGATCCAGCGGGTACCAAAAACGTCCTTGAGGTTGGTTTTCCAGGGGCTGCGGTTCTCCACGAGCTGCCCCCTCTGCATCTGACACCAGGTCTGTCCCCGGGCCACCAGCAGCACCTGCTGGCAGCAGAAGCCCGCACAGACCAGGCCGATGCCGAGCCACACGTACAGCATCAGCACCAGGAACAACTGCAAGCCTGAGATTGTTCCTGTGGGAGGAGTTGAGAAGGAAAACTGTCATTCATGTATCTTAGATGATCAGCTGTAATTGGAGTGGACTAAACAACTCACCCATGAAGAAGTAAGCAGTGGAGAGAGGCAGAAGGGTCAGGAAGGTCAGCGGGTTCTCAAAGGAGATGGAGTATTCCACTGTGAGAAAGGCCACACCCAGAACCAGGGAGTACAAGCAAGTGCACGACGTGTAGATGCAGAACATGATGAAGTAGCGCATGTTTTTGTTGCCAATGCAGTTTCCAGTGAAAAAGCAATGGTGATCCCTCTTGAGAATAACTTTCTTACACAGTTTGCAGAAGTGGCGACCGTTCAGGAGGTAGTGCGCGTCCACTTTGTCCGAGCAGTGCGGCGAACACACCGGGACGGCGGTCTCGTTGGCGCTTTCAGCAGGATACTTGATAGTCATTATGTAGTTTCCCAGCGCGTTGAACATCAAGAAGAGGAAAAGGACCGTGTGAAGAGTGGTGGAGCCCCTCAGAGACGTGTCCGGGTTCGGGAAGATTGTTGGGATGAAGAAGCAGAAGTGCAAAATGAAGGTGACTGCTGTGGCCATGAAGAAGTATGCAGGTGCTACAGCATTGAGAAGTCTCAGTTTTAACATCCGGGTGAACATGTCTGCGTGAGAGGGAGGACACAACGAGCAGTGTTAATTTGAGTGATGGTGTAGAAACAGTTTGACATGAAATCAATCTGCATTTCAAACATTTACTATGAAAAATTCAGTTTGTTACAGGTTCAAGTTACAGGTTCACAAAATCTTTTCTGGATTAAAAATAAATCCGACTAATTAAATCTGAGAGCCACTGATCATGATGTCATCAAAAGAAGACATTTTACTGCTTCAACATTAACACTTCATTTTGCAGATCATATAATAATAACACACAACAGAAAGCAGTTTTAAAATGTTATGCATATTGTAATATAGCATATCACAACAAAAAGTACGTCTTCTTTTATTATTATGTCTCTTACAGATTAACAGTTCAATGAAGAAAATATGAATTCAGTATTTATTTGTCTACAATTTACAGAAACATTGACTTTTATAAACACATTGCATGTACAATCATTGCTGCTTTTTATATTGCATATATTTAGATATTTTCATCTACTTGTATGCATATAATGTTCTAAGTATATTTTTATCTTTTGCAGCTTTGTTTTTTTTTTTTTAGCTGTATGTTTATCAGTCAAATTCCTTGTACGCACACTTGGCCACTCAATGTGATTCTGATGAGTAATAAATAAATAAGCAGATCAGAGGGAAAACACTTCCAGACTCTCATTGGTTCAGGTCTGCTCACATGAGGCATCTTGGTGAAAGTAACACACACCCCTCTCAAGATAGACAGATCAAGATTGTGTGATCTCATTTAAGAAAGAGAACTAAGTCAGCTGCAGAGAAAAAAAAACTAATCTCTGCAAACTAGGGAAAACTCTCAGGGGTCATTATGAATACTAAGAATATCTGACCCTTTTCACAGTGATCTCCTAACCTACAGCACCAACATGAGCAAATCAGAGATGATCAAACAACAGGAAGGAAGCAAGGATGCAAGGAAGGAAGGAAGGAAGCTCCATTAGAATAAACCTAAATCTGGGTCTTTATGTGACAACCCTGTGCTGCAGGCCAGTGAATGCCCTAGATGACAGAAAGCATGTAACACAATCAGGACTATCGCAGTTTCCTGGCTGATGGCTTCAGGAAACAGATGAGTGATGCTTCAAACAGTGATCTAATAAAAAAGGCCGGTGCTCGCTTCCTACCTGCAGATGTGAGGGAGCAGCTTCTCCTTCCAGCAGCCTCAGATGATCGGAGCTCGCCTCAGTCATTCAAACGCCTCACCGACGTCTCCGCTCATTACCGGGGTGTCCGCTCCTTTGTCTAGCGCCGCCTGCTGGACTGGATGCGTCTGTCAGCATACTGCTTTGATTTTTCATTTTTTAATTTGATGATCTTGTATAGTAGGAGGATTATTTATTAAAACAAAGCAATAAAACTGCATAAATCTATCACCTGTATATTGGCACTCGTTGTGTAGAGCCCTTATTTTGTATATCATTGAAATGTGATTATTGACAGTGAATGAGAGGATATTCAGATCATTTATGAGAGAAAAAAAGAGCAATAACACACTGTAAAAAAATCACTTCATAAAAGTGTCAAAATATGTTTTAAATAAATGTGCTTTAAAGACATTTCAAATAAATGTTCTCATTGCACAAATTATTAATTATACTATTAGATATATTATATCATTATTCATTCGTTATTGTGTAAGTAGTGTTTTACTGTTGTAGTTAATGGTTCTCATTTTAACTAATTTGCATACTCTTGTTTAATCGTTGCAAATAATACTGGGTAAACAGTGCATCATATTTTTTAGGCTTATCATTTGTTCTTTGTGAAATCTTGATTTGTAAAGTGACTAGCTGTCAAAACAAATGTAGTGGAGAAAAAAAGGACAATGTTTTCCTCTAAATTGTGATGGAATAAAAGTGGTTTATATTGGAAAAGTAGTCATAAATAAACCTCAACATACTTCAGTAAATAGCTGCTTTCCACCACTGATTGTTCATAATGCCAATCAAGCCTATTCAATTGATAAAGAGAAAGGAAAGATATAATAATAATCAAAAAAAGCACTTTGTTTTGTCTGTCTGGGGTTAATAAATGTAATGTTTGAAACAATGCATGCAAGGCAATCTTCCAGCAGGTGGCAACACATCCTCAAAGATTTTATTTACATTAATGTCAGATTGGTGATATAGATATATGATTTTTAGTGTGTGTGGGGGGGACAATCCACATTTGTTTACCTTTAGTTGTCTCATCCTCTGAAGCATCTTGGTTTCTTTTCAGCTTTAACAACATGATAATAATTTCATCAGCATAACACATAATCTAATTTGAATGTCTGATCAGATAATTACATACTCTGGTTCCGTAATTAGCAGCTATATTCTAAAATTAGAGACGAGAACAAAGATTTCTTGACGCTCCCTTAGCAGCCGTGAAGGCAGGTGTTTAATTGTCAGACGGTCCCTGAGTGAGTGGGAGTTTCTCTTGTTTCTTGGTGCCGGAGGAAAAACACAGAGCAACAGCAGCAGGAGCAGGAGGAGCAGGAGCATCTCCATCATCAGCAGACAGCAGCGATCAGGAAGCTTTCTGAGGTGAGAGATGATCAAACTTACGCATGCATGTGTGTGTGTGTGTGTGTGTTTGGTGATGTGACTGCAGACTGGAGAGGTTTATGGCGCTGTTTGTGGCGCAATGGTTTTTCATCAAGTTACAGAGATGGATGAAGGTGGGTGTGCAGACTGTTGTTGGTGCTGCAGTGAGCTGGAGTCTACAAATGTTGTCTCATTTGAGCTTTTCTTTCAATCACAAAATCCTGATTTTAACATGAAGTGAAATGTAAATGCTGTATTAAGGCTCCTGTTGTTATTGGCTGGTGAGGATGAGGATGACAACATGTCAGACTATTTTACCCATAACAGATCCATCCCTTCCTTTTTAACACCTATTGTTCCTCATGGAGACAATTAGGTGGTAAAGCTTTAATCAGCACCGTTAGGTGTAATATGGAGTTCCCATTGGAATGAACAGATAAGGCAGCATTAGGTTTCCAGTCATGCTGTGATCATGCTTCTTCTGTCTGCTCTCTTTTGCTCTGTTGGATTTACTACAAAGCTTTTATTGGTCATGTGAGCAAACAGTTTGACCTGTTGAATCCAGGCTAATGTTGCTGCTTATTCAGTAGGTTTAAACACTGTCTGCCTGGCTCTGTTGCATTTCATTCTCCTGAGGTAAACTGAGGTCACGCTTGTTTATACTGGGTTTTTGAATACGCACAAATCTGTTTAGGTTGAATCTTATATTTGTAGTCATTTCTAAAGCAGGCGACAGAAGAATATTAACGAACAACTCCTGCCATTTGCACCTGACTCTGATAAAGGGAAGTGGCCTTTAAAAAGACAGATTTTTTAATGGCTTTCTGACATTTTAGTGGGTCACTCGAGCAAAGCGTTTGCGTGGCAGTACGCTGAATAATGTGCCATGCAAGGTGGAGACATGTTTGCTTGAGCTTCCCATGTGGAGAAAAGGTCTCATTGTTTGTAGTAGACAGTGATGTTGACATAGATTTTAATGAGGACGCAGGGAGTCCTGTTACATTACTAACATGCAAGCTGAGGTCCAGACACACGCAGCTCATCACATCTGAGGGTAAATGACAGTGATGACGACAATTAGTGTTAATGAGAGAGGAGCTCTATCATGTTTCCAGGCTCCTCTTCATGAACTTTGTTTTGCTTTGTAGACGTGTGAGAAATTTCAAGAATGATCCTCTGTGACAATTAGTCAATTACTTTGAGCATCAAGGCTTTAAACATGACTTTGAAATTTCATCACATGCTGCAGAATGTACACAGAAAGTTTCACAAGAAGAATTAAAGCAGGACAACTTTAAGTATCACACAGGCATTAATATTTCAAGACACTCTGAGCTGAGATTGAAAAAAAAGCTCGTAGTAGGCAGATGATATCTTGTACTTGTGCAGTTGCTGAACATGCAAACAACAGAAAGTAGCACCAAATTGTAAAATCCATGGATCTACTTTATCTGTCTGGCTTCTCTCTATCTGTGTTTGTTTCAGCACTGTGATCAGGTGGACAGCTCCAGCTGCAACGAGTGATCTAACAAGAAAACCAGTGAAGCAGATCCACAAAGATCCTTTTATGATCTTTCATTTTTCTCATGGTGCAAAATATCAGAATCACATAATCTTCTCTGCTTCACATGAAAGAATTCAAGATGCAGGCCAGAGACTGTACAGATGAATAATACCCACGACACTAAGGTTCAAACTCCAGAGATGAAACATGAATCCAGGAGGTTTAAGTGTGATTTCATGCTTGACCTAGTTTAGAAATTACATTTAAATTTCAATCTAAAATCATTTTCTTGTCACTAAGGAGGGAGATTCTGTTGATCTAGTGCCTCAGGACTCCTAGAAGAAGCTACTCTTTCTTCTGTATTTATGTACTTTAGTGTCATGAGTAAGCAGTATTGCACATACTGCATAGTAGATCCGGACGTCGATAAAATCTTCCATCACAGTATATGTAATTTTATACTGCATGATCAATACTTCCTTTACAGTCATATAATCACATTTTCTGGAAATTCAAGTGAGTAACCTATTAAAATAACTAAATAGAAATGTCAGTTTTTAACTAATTAAATAACTGAGCAATCAAGTCTAATCACATTTAAAGATCATATAAAAACCCAAAATGACCATAAGCATTATCCCCACTGGCCTAATACACCCAGATATATCAAAGTATTACTGTTCTCGTGGTATACACTGTCATAGTACTAGTACTACAGGTGGATGTATTTGTTGTCTTTAGCACAGTAATGAATGAGAGTTTATCTCTCCACTTGAGCCCAGACTGAGAATCTGAGAGGAACTGCCCACGCTGTTAACAGATTGCACACACTACTGTGTAGCACTAAGCAGGCGTCTTCCTGTGTACGTTCCCTGCCTGCCCACTCTGCTAGTGCTGATGATGAGGGTGGTGTTGATGGCACAGAGATGTGTGGTGCAGGTGTATGTGTGTGCAATACCTCCAAGATTGCATCACATGTGAGATGTATTTCTGTGACTCATCTCCTCAGCCACATGTCACGGGCTGCTGGGTATGAATAAAAATGTCAGAAAACACTTTGGTGAAAGCCTCTCGACAGAAAATCGAACACAAACGGAATATCAGATGATATCACGGTTGGCTGTGGAGCCTCCATTTGTATTCCACCTGCCGTCCAACCACAGCAGTTATGTGCCATAGGCTCGGCTTTGTTCTTTTTATGTCTCCGGTGGAGAGTCGGCTCCCTGCTGTTTGAGATTCCTGCTGTGAACTTTCCTGCTATTCCGCAGGGGTTCGCCACGGCGATGGCGATGCATGCAGCATTATCCCTGATGTACACATATACTCAACAGCGAAGGGCCTGCTGCCATGAGCTTCCTGTAACACCAGGAAGCAGCTATCTGATCCTATCACTTGTCACACATTTTATTCTGCCTGTTGTGTGTGAACTGAAGGCTAGTGGTCCCGTGTGATGCACCTGTAGGACCTCTTTGTAGAGGTAGCTACATCAGATGTTGTGATATGAGCCCATTTGTCTTCTAGCTGACTGTGATTCAGATGCTCAGTCATTTTTAAATGACCACACTGTGATATCCATTAACTACAAATGACATATTTTTCTCATTCGAGCTGAAACAATTAGTCAGTTAATCTAGTTGTCAAATGACTGACTTTTTTTATATATATATAACTGATCAGTTCAATATATTTGTTTTGATTTTCAGTCTTTTAATATCTCTGACTTTTGTTGGTCAGACAATATATGATATTCAAACATGTCAACATGGGCTCCGGGAACTCTTGGACATTTTTACTATTTTGTGAAACTTTAAAGACAAAATATTTAAAATAATAGTTTGATCTGTCCTTAAACTTGCTTGCTTGTAGTCCACAAAACAAACAAAAATCAAGCATGGATCTTGATAAAAGCGCAAAATAGACTTGGACATTTTCTGGTTGGTAAAGGAGGCTGCTCAGTTTCTCAAAACTCAGATGTTGGAACTGTCTTCATCATCAACACCAACAGCTGAACTGTTGAGTCATTATCACACGATTACAACCTCGACAACAAATAAATAAATCTTAAGCATACTTCAGCCTTGAATATTATTTTCATATCATACTGAAATTAATGGAAAGCACTGTCTTCCAGGACAGTAGGAAATCAGACTCATGGGATGCTTTGAAATATGATTGGCAGCAGGGTTATATTATGAATGAGCATAATTAACACATGAAAACAAAATATACAAAACTGCTGGTAATATCCTTTAGTTTGTTGTTGAATGTCCACGCTACCTTCAGATGTGGTTTAGATGCTTGCAGAGGCTGCAGAGTTCTCTGAAGGAGTCTGTTACGATGAGTAGTGTTTGCACTTTTTTCGTAGATGAGGGGGTGAAGGTAATTTTGACTCTGAGGTTTTCTCGCAAGCTCATCTTTAGGATCAGCTCCAGCAGGTTTTGCAGTGTGGGTGGAATCTTCCAGAGAGTCGGAGGTATGGATTGAAACCCCAGAATAGGCGGGTTCAGATGTGCGTTCAGTGACATCCAGCTGACGTTGTAGTGAAGCCATCACTGATGCCAGATGGGGTCTAATGAGGAATGGCTCAGTCCACACAGCGGCAGCAGGGCAGACACACAGCGCTCCCCGGGGGCCTTCTGAGCATGTGCAGTCTGACAGGAAGCAGGTGTTTGGTTTGTTGAGCACGGCCCGTGTGTGCAGCCATCGCTCCGGTCGAGCTACGGCTCATTCGGCCTTCAGAAAAGAGAAGAGGCTGGGTGGGGGGATGGTGCATTAACTGATGATTGAGTGATCTGTGTTTGTGTGATGTGTGATGGAGAGAGAGAGAGGTATGAAAGAGGAAAACCACCTCCCTCCTCCGCTGAGCAGGTGGTGAGCAGATTGTGTTAAAACCTCCGCCCCTTCTCCCCCTCGGGTTGAGTCTGACGAGGGTCGCCCATCCACACCCCCCTCCCCAACACCGCCCTCCAACCAAAACCATCACAGCAGAGGCCTGTAGCTCCTGTAGAGTTGAAAATAAGATGCACTCAGACATGGCATCCATCTAAATCATACAACCCACGAGCTGGTTTGAAAAGCATGCTTTCTTTAAAAAAAAATAATAATAAAATCACGGAAATTACACAATTTATCACAGCCAGAAAATGTGTCGACAGAAATTATCAGCAGATTTTCAACAGTCCCCAAATTATGACACTTCCATCAGGAAAATAACCAAACCTGATCTTAAAATAGCGATGTTGTTAGCCATAAATGACCACGTCAAGACCGACCACTGTGACAAAAATTCAGTGAAACCAGAGAAAGTTGGCAGTGCACTTAGAGTCATTTCCTGTGTCTGTGTCATGTGGTTTCCCCTTTTAGGAGACTAGGTCCTGAGTCTATTCTCACTCCAGTGGGAGAAGTGAACATGAGCACAGATTATGACTAATTCTTTCGCTCCATCGTCAATGAAGTAAATACTGGACACAAATCTTCCAAACATTGCGACATTAAATTGGCAAACAAATGGTGAGAAACTTGACTTAGTTTGAGACCTGTCTCTGTCTCAGTAACACACTCTGGCAAGATCTGGCAACACAGACGTCTCTTGCTCTATAGCCTGTTTTAGCAGCATCTAAGGTTTTAAAATGAGATGTTTAACGACCACATACAGGCGTAATGTTCAGGTGTCCAGACACTTCATGCCATGTAGTGATAGTAACTGATTGAGTGCATTGATAAGCTGGAAAAGTCTCATTACATCCCTCATGTGATTTTGCAAATGCGCCGTCAACTCCTGCCGCGACTATATTTGAGCTCTGCTTTGATGAACCATTGTTCAGCCTCTGGTCCACATGGATGATTGGATGACTTTACCTGTGGCCTGCAGAAAGCAGAGGAGTCAAAAATGCTCTTTGGTGTCTTCATGGTAAACTACAGGGGGCAGAAAAAAATAGTATAAATGTAACCCACCTTTACCCACTATGTAAAGTGAGGGCCTCCTAGGTTCTTGTGGTTTTATGAAAGACTAATTAAAAGTCCACCACCTAACGCTACTCACTGTTACTTAAATTTCAACCACTCTTAATACACCATAATGACACCCATAGCACAATCACACACACACACACACACACACACACACAAACTGAACAAAATGACCAAACCAGTAGGTTAACTCCAAACTGATAATTTACTGAACATGTAAATTATCACTTAACACATAGCTCAATGAACATACAAAGTTAGAATTTAATTCATAAATATAAACCATGTGAGGGGCCCACTCACCATTCACACACACACACGCATGCACACTAGCCGGCTTATTTAACTGTGAAATCTTAAACGTTGCAGGCCTGAGCGGTGCCTGTGAGCGGCGAGGCCCAAAACAAAATGGCCGCTTCACTCAATGAGCCAACCAAAACATAGTTGTTAATGTGAAGAGAGTCGAAGCACGTGCTACGATGGCGGTGCGCTAGCTCACCAGTCCGTTGTTCAGGCCTTGGCTCACCGTCACCGATGTCCAGAACGAGATGAAAACCCACCAGCAGTCCAGCAGCACTCCTCCAGCGACCCAAACTTCACCTCCTGGCCGGACGATGAAAAGCGATCCATGTAGCGAGCTAGGTTAGCTTCGCTACTCTGCAGCTGCAGCATCCACTTAGCTAGCGGATGCTAGCCTCGGCGTGCTTGTCCAATTAAGAGTTTAAAAACACATTTTGTGCAGGACAACTTTGATCAAAAATGTCCAGTAGCACCCAAGAGTGTCCTTTATTAATCACTGAGTTAGTGAGTAAAATAAACTCTCCTAGGCTACTATTCAACCCTTTTAACAGCGGCACAGCGCACGTGCTATCTCCACTCCGTCTCTTCGTCAAGCTCTCCCCTATAAGTTCCTGTCATCACTCACGTTAAGACAATACAATAATTGACTTGGAGCGGCTATATGCAAACACAGTACTTCCTCTCTCTCTTCATAATAAAGCAACAATAAAATACAATAAAAGCATTTCATATTTCCCTTGTTTTAACTCATTTTAAACATTTTTAAAACACAGATGAACTATAATTTTAACTCATATTTACATATATAACTTATTTATATTTTAAAATCTTTTTAAAACTGTAACAACCTTATGAATTTCATCAGAATTTAATTAACATATTTTCATATATGTCAGGGTTACATCAACTATAAACCAGTGAAAAATGACTTAAGCTCTGAAATAACTTTGTCACAATTACAAATACTGCCACAAAGGTTGAGTGTCCATTAGCTGCGTTTGACAGCCGTAAAAGAGGATTGTCATTCAGACAGCATGAGGCGTCAACAGAGCTCCAAGTAGGCCAAATCGTCTCAGCCTCTGTCATAAGCTTTCATAAATTTCATAAGTCAGGAGGAGGGGCTGTCTTGAAATTTGTGACAGCAGATGCTAAACACAAACAAACTACACCAACCAAGAGAGGCTTTGGTTAAGTGTTGAAACAAACCAACACAGATATGACATGCATATGCATAACAGTGGGATGACAAACAATGCTTATTGGCATGCAGGATATACAGCCCATCTGCTAGTCAGTTCTTTCCCTCAGAAGTTGAAGACCAAAACAAAGCTAAAAGGAGAATGAACACTGGACTTTTTCAGATTAAATCTAATGTTCTACCATATCTGCTGGATGCGGAAAAGAGTTAACTTTCTTTGTCAATGTTGTGATTTCACCTTGTTCCAAGTCAAGTCAAGATGTGTTCACAATATTTCGTCTACCCCTCATTGCCATTTTAGTCTGCTCCCATACATCTCAGCATACAGCATGAATGTGTGAGCAGTACTGTAAAAGAGCAGCTTCTACAAAATGTAATGTGCATGAGTTTTATTGGCTTGTTAACAGTTAATTAGAGAGGGATTGTTTTAACAGAATACCTTTCAAATACCAGGATTTCCATAATCAGGGTCTCAGTTTCACATCAACATGCAGAGCACAGCTAAAAATCGCTCATGCATATTCTACCAGCTCTGGGCCTGTGAGATGAAGTCGATGACGGGGGAACCGTCAAACCTCTCCCTTCCACGCAGGTATATATCGCTGTCTGGAGCAGAGAGAACAGTCTTTGCCAGCACAAACAGAACAGCGGCAGGGGAAAAAACGGGATGTTTAACAAGGCTTCAGTCGGCGCAGTCAAGAAGAGAACAACAGCTCTGAAGACATCATTCTTTTATTTATGGTGATTGCAAGTTGTCCTTGGTTGCACGGTTTTATCTCACAGTAGCTGACAGTTGATAAGGTGCAGAGGTTTGGAAGTCAGCCGAAGTTCACGTTTTATTTATGCTTCATCTCTCTGGCAAAGCCAGGCCGCCTCTCTCTCTCTTGTTCCCACAGCTGAATGTTTGACGACGGGAGGGAACGCTCTTCTGGAGCTGTCTGTCCACCAAATGGTTTATGTTGTTGATGAGGCTTTGGTGCAGCTGGAAATGAGGGTCCAGCCTCTTTGAAACATGTTTAGATGTAAAGATGTTTCCTGTCGTGGCTTTATATATGATAACATATATCCAGCTTCTCGTTTCACCATGACAAAGCACTTGCTTTGGGATGAAGTGATTTAAAGGATGATAAAAGTGAGTGGTAGCAGCACTTGGTTTCAATCTTGGCAGGGAACTTCATCGCACACCATCCCCCACTATCTCCACAGTGTTTTTAGCCAGACTAGCAGCATGGCTCCATTAATGGCCGTGTTGGTCAGTCCACTGAAATATCTCAACAACTACTGGGTGGATTGCTGTGATGTCCTGTACAGATCCTTGACTTAGATAGACTTGACCTATTGACTTTGTGGTTTTGAGTGAAATTCCTTGAAAATTATTGGATGGGTTTCCATTCAGTTCAGACGTTCCTGCTCCTCTCATCATGAATTGTACTAGCTTGGGTGATTCTAACACTTAATACCTCCAACGTGAATGACATTCCCATTAGCTGCGCTTTATGTTTAGTGTTAATTAGCATATGTTATCATGTCATTACCATAAGAGCATGGTAAGCATTATATCTGCTGAGCATGAGCATGTTGTCATGTCAAAGTGTCAGGGTTTATTCCAAGCTATCCATCGTCTGACTTACAGTTTAATTGTTTTGTCTGTATCACCTCAGGGAAGATATCTCCTCGTGCTCTCTCTCTCTCTCTCTCTCTCACACACACACACACACACACACACACACACACACACACACACACACACCCACACACACAGATTGGTACCTCAGCTGTTTGTTTTCTGGTGCAATGAGCAGATTAGCCGACCTGAGCCAGCTTTTTCCTCTTTTACAGCCAGCCCTTTTTTTCTGCTTTTCTAACTCAGGTATATCTCATCACCTGCACTGACCTCAGCATCTGTGATCGAAAATCAAAAAAACATGCATGCTAGATTAATTTCTCTGTCAGCGCCCTCGATCAAGGCACTGGTTTGGAACTGGAGTTGGTTCCCAGCTGCTGCTCAGTGACTGGTCACTGCTCCTCATACTTTGGGTTAAATGGATTTCACTATATGTCGTGCTGCGTATGATTGTGTGTACGTGATAATAAACTTGTTTTGATTTCGCTCATAATAGTCGAACTGAGCACAGAGGAGAGATTTCACTCACGCTGCCAGCGAGAGGCACAACACTGCTTCCCAAGCCAAACATCAGTTCGTAATCTGCTGCGTTGGCTTGGCTGCCTGATCCAGGGAGGAAGAGGAGGAGGAGAGAAACGAGCAGAGGGAAAGGATTAGAAAGACTTCAGATTTGCAGAGTTGAGTAAAGCTGGAGAGGAAATGGATATCATGGGATGACTGTGAGCATGTTTGAGTGTTTATACATGAGGGTTAAGACAGAAAGAGAATATCCACGGAGTCTCGTGGTTAAACTGCTGAGTCATGCGGTGACGTTTGTCCAAATGTTGTTTGAAACCACACCATAGTCCGCCTGTATCCCTCAGCATCCTGCTCCACTCTGGAGGTGGGGAGGAAGAGTTTAGCATCAGCACCCGGCAAGTGAAGGTTCGTCTCATGCAGGAAGATGAAGAGCATCTCAATGAGCCGATGAAGGTCTGTTAAAGCTTCTGCATGTCAAACTTTGTTAGAGCTCACTGTGCTTCCAGTTTGCAGCTAACTAGTCATGTTTTCTCCCATAGTGAGGCATCGTTTCTGTTTGTTTAGCTCCTGTTGCTGCGTGTTACACAGTTGGTCTTTGATTTGTTTTCTACCATCAGCTGATCAGAGGGATGTAAAAATAGGCACAGGATATTTCGCTGCAGCTTTCTGTCTGAGGCTTTTCAACATGATGGTAGAATTAATTAAAAGCTGCAAACAATGTTATCATAAGCAATGCATTTTATTGAGAGGAAGTTTTTCTTGATGATCTGTTGATCACACAACTTAAAAATCCATGTAAATCAGTTTGTTTGTGCATCAGTTTGTTTCCAAGTGTGTTTCCAAAGTTACACAAATCTTCACCTTAAATCATTCAATATCTGTAAAATACCAAAAAAAACACATTTAAATGTTCAGGGTTAATTGAACTGTCTGATCGACCATTTAACAAGAGAAGGACTTTTATCTCAGAGCTGCCTGCTATCTGCTCGTCCTGTTCGCCTGTGTGGTTATTAATCCATTTTTAGCTGTGGAATAATCCCTTTGTGCATATCGATGGCTTAATCTATTATTGGTAGAGAGAGAGAAACAGTGATGTCTGGTGTATCAGCTTCTGTGGAAAGGCAGCTCTGCAGACTGCGTGTGTTATGGGTTTGCTTTGTGATCCATCCTCAGGGAATCTCCTCCCCGGTCGTCTCTACAGGGAGGCTCAGATGCCATGTATCTGACAGTATCTGAATATTGACTGCGAGCTATACAACAGGAAGTGAGAGAGAGAGTAGAGTGGTGCAGAAAGATGCTGCCAAAAGATCACTGGGTCGTATTTTTATACTTGTGTGTATCTCTGGGCCTCGCTGACAGTGTGATGTACAGCAGCCCGGCAGCGCTGCCATTGATCAGCTCGCCTCCTACATTAGACGTCCTGCTGGGGCTTCTGTTGCACAATAAGCACCGTTTGGTAAAATGCTTCTCAAAGCCGTGATGGAGCTTCTCAGGAAGTGACATCATTGGCGCAGTGATAAATCACACCGTGGTCGGGTTCAGTAACGTGTGCCAGTTTGGAGGCCTTTAGCTTCCTCTGCCTTTTCTCACTCGTCTCGATCTCGTGCTACCTCGCAGCTCTTGTGAGAGTTGGACGGCAGAGGCTTGTGATGCAGTTTTGGCTGCCGTTTCCTGCTGCGGAGCTGTGTTTACTACGGAGCTGTCAGAGTTACAACATCTCTGTGGAATCTCGTGTTTCCCATGAAATCTGAGGATTGATGTGTTTTGCTCAGGTGGGATCGCGGCACTGATGCAGAGCTTTGTCAGCACTCTGTTGCTGCTCCATTTCCTCAGACTGTTTATTTAGTGAGGAGTGTACACAAGGCGAGCAGCTGACAGTCGGGACTGTATTGATCCAAAGTGAGGAGTGTGTGTGTGTGTGTGTGTGTGTGTGTGTGTGTGTGTGTGCTGCTGCTGGAGGACAGATGGTTCAGATCTCCATTCTGTGGTCATGGCAGTGTGAATGATCATATCCTCTGTATGCTTCTTTAGACCAAGAGAAATGCACAATAACAGCCAATCCCCAACAAGCTGGTCTATTTGCAGAGTACACAGTAGAAGCTTTTACTCTTGTCTCTTCATTGTCACATGAGAAATATGTTCTTGTCTACGCAGTTAAATGGGCTTGTTAGCATCTTCCTGTTTATGGCTTTTTAAAGAGCCTGCAGTATATCTGTCATCCAATCAGTTTGTCGCTTCCATGTGACGTGTCCACTTCCATTTGTCAGATAAAGAAACACACACAGATCAATGGCTGCTAATGGTCTGTGATGGTCATTAGACTGATCCTTGCAAATGCTAACAGAATTGCACTTAGAGTGAGTGGCAGACACTTGTCTGAGGAAAGTGAGTCACAACAGTTGTATGTCGAAAAAAATAGACCATTAAAATCCAGTTCCATTGATTATTACCAACGCCACACCTATACTCACTGTCTTCATTAAAATGCAAAAACATTGTAATCGTAAATAAATACAGGCTGAGTGGGTCAGTCGATATTGAAAGGGTTGATGCTATATGGCAACAAATGCCATGACTAAGACTAAAAACTCCTGTCTAAAACATGTCTAGTCAGATATGAAATCACACATGAAATACAAAGTTGTTCAACAGGTGTGTCTCAAAGCTAAAAACACTCCAACCATTGACCAATCGTGGCTCTGTTTTCCCTTCAGGTATGGTCCAGTGCTGATGGCGCACTCTGAGCTTTTTGTGACGAGAGCGCCCCCTGTGGAGGGGAGAGCCGTGGAGCTGGATGTTCTGAGCTTCCTGGACTCGTTTGGGGAAGACAACAGCACTGCTGAGAGATGCTACCGCTCACACTCCCGCAGCAGCGTCCTCCAGGGGCTGCCGTTTGGAGGGGTGCCGACAGTCCTCGCCATCAATGTGGTGCTCTGGATGGTACAGACACACACACCCAGTAATATACACACACAGTTTAAACTTTTAACTCCACAAAGGCCGTGATCAATTAACAGAAATTACTATTTTCCCATAGTCCGACTTCCTATAATGAGCAGTGCCGGTGAAAGTCCATGGTGATGTCTGACCAGTCCACATCCAATAGATGATATTGAGTTTATTATCGTAGATGTCTCAGTGAAATAGAAATTACTGAATGAAAATGACAAATTGTTACTAATTACTGAGAACAAAAAATGTTCAAATATTACAATTAGTTATCAAAATACTTTTTTCTTCATTGGCAAATGAATGAATTGAGCCATAGAGTCTGTAGTTAGAACCATGTTTGCTCTGTTTAACAGGAACCTCCTTGTCCATCTTGAACACTGAATCATCTCTTCTGTCTATACTGCTGCAGCACAGAGGACCTTGGCAACAAGGTTTCTGAATATAACCAAAGCTGCCAACATCCTGCTGAGATAATATGAAGAGCCCTGATACAAACAGACAACAAGAGGTGAAACATGGTCAGAGGGCTGCTTCTGTTAAAAAAAAAAAAAAAACTATATCTAATGGACGTCAGCCTTCAGCCCTTCACTCTGCTGTTGATGATAATAAAGTACAACAGCAGCAGCAGCACTGAACTGGACATCACACATTAATGTGTGAAATGAATGCAGACATACTGTGTATTGGAAACATGTCAACACACACACACTCACATTTTAAATTCATTGTGAGGACCTCAAACCTCACTACCACACTCCCAAATGTAATCCTAACAGTAGACCCAGTCTCCACTTTAACTCTGACCCCAGGTGCTCTTTGCCTTTACCAAGCAAGCAAGCAAAGTTTTTTTTATACAGCACAGACACTAGTCGCAAAGTGCTTCAGAGTCAAATATATAAAACCAGGCAAAATCAAATAGATGAAAATGAATAAAACCAAGAGAAAACACCAGATAAAATATACAAGTGGCAACAGAAAAGAGGACACAAGTAAAAACATAAAATACCACATGCTACCTAAATGCCTGTCTGAACAGATGGGGTTTTAGCTGCTTATTAAAAGAGTCCACAGAGTCTAAACCGACCTCAAGCTTGTTGGGAGACTGTTCCAAAAGCTCAGGGGCTGGAAAGCAGGATCTCCCCTAGTCTGAAAACTTGTCTGAGGTACACCAGAAAATCCCTGAGAAGAGTCATGTAGGGCTCTTTAAATCTGAACTCTAAATTTTAAATTAGGCAAGTTCAATGCCAAGTATATTCAATATATTAGATCATTTGCTGTAAGTACGACTCTGCATCTGCAGTTGGTGATGTCTACATTGATCATTCCTTTTACTATGTATAATTGTGGTGATACTTTGAGGCAAAATCTATAGTCCAAATACAAACAAAAAAGTAACGTTTGAAGGACGTGACCTTTTACCAAGTGGGAATGATATAATGAAAGTTGCTCCTGGGTTACGTTATGGGAATTGATTATCCAGTGTTTTTGGAGCGTCACCAATAAAGAGGAATAAAAGTCAGGATACATATTTTTCTGCTGCTTCATTTTTCTTTTCAGACCCATCACTCACAGGTTCCATAAAATGCAACACTGTTTCTCCAGAGAGCAGCTTTAATATAAGGAGCAAGACGAGTCTAGACAACAAAATCAAAAGAAGTTATTAATGTTTTCAGATGCTCTTAAAGCTTTATGGGGTGGGTGGTAAATTTTTTTTGGTTTCATCTATATAAAATTGGATTTGACATTAAAAAAGGGTGTTTATTAGAGATTTTAACTGCTCATAGAGGTATGAATGGTCGTCTTTCTATATGATAGACTGGTGGCCAATAATGACTCAGTGCATGCTGGGATAGGCTGCAGCCCCTAGTGACCCTGCAAAGTATAGGCAGGATGTACAGTCCTATATATCTGTGAGTGATATATTCTCAATTAAAGAAACAACCAGAAGAGTTCCTGGTTCAGCTGAGGGAACAGAAAACCCAAGAATATTTCATGTTTCATTTTCCTCTGCTGAGCTTGGAACTTTAATCTGTTATTTCTATGGGAGAAGTCTCTTAAAACGAATCCAAACTTTAAATTAAGTCATTGCCTTGCAAAGCACAGTGGAGCTTTTTCCTTGTCTCCTTCTTGCCAGGGTCTTTGGATCTGATGAAGTTGATGAGTTCATTAGATATATTTTCTTCTTGAGTTTATGTCAAAAATCATCACATTCTGTTTTATTTATGTTTTACACTGCGCCCTGCTTTTTTTGGAATCATCTTGTAGTATACTACTTGCACATGCTGTTTGCAAACACAGTTGTATATTGTTTCCTCCCGACTCCAGATAATAATAGGCCGATTTCACTCGTCAACCCCCTCCACGTCAGGCCTTGTCAAGCTTGATCTCTGCGCTGATATCGCTCTCAATCTGCCACCTCCGTGTTTTAATTGGCTCATTTTATCGCCGCCTGGTTGTCAAGACAACGTGGAGGGTTGAGCGCCGTCTCTTAATGACGAGCATGAGTCAAAACACACTTTGCCTCCCCAGGTGACAGGAGCACGCCTCTGCATCAGTCCCACCATCATAGAGAATAAATCATCTGTGGGACCTGAGGAGAGCGTGCCCACGCCGTCAAGACCACATGAAATAAAACAAAAGGGAGGAGACGGACGTCGGCAAACACATGGATAATGGAGAGCTTCTTATTTAAAGAAGGAGTTCAGGCCCTGACTGCTAATGTGAACACACACTCATTATTCATCTAGCTTCAGTCGAGGATGCCCTGATTGGGTATGCATAGCTCTACATCACTACAGCCTGAATCATTCAACATTTATGGGACCTTTCTCCTTATTAACATGGCTGTCACCCCTGCCCACTAAACCAAATGGCTTCTAAACTCAAACCAGTTAATGATTTAACGCCGTAATTAAAATCAAACATTCATCAGCACTTTTTGCTCAATTTGCATTTGTCAACATTCATCTATCATCACCCAGTCCATGCTCCTGGATATTTAACCAGAGCTGAATCCACCGTTTGGCGCCATAATATATCATTGAAAATGCTTTTCTCACTTGGTTGTGAGGTTATGGTTCAGCTCTCCATGTGCGGCAGAATGGAAGGCTGTTCACATTGATGCTTGCTGTTGACCACACTCATTCGTCATTAGCGCGCAGCGTGTGTTCGCGTGTGCATGCTGACCTGTCTCTGGTAGTTTCCAAGACAACCACGTACTACTCTAAAGAAAGAAGATGGCTCATTATTGCTGCTGCAGTTTGAACCTGTTGTTGGTAGGATTTTTTTTATCAGAATGCAGAGTCGGGCCTCAGCTTTCAAATCAAGCTGTATGGAAAGGTTTTAGATCACGTTAAGCTCAGAGCAGATGAGAGCATAGAGAGTGTGAGTGTAGTTGTGTAAATCAGATTCTGAGGATCTCTGTATTCATGTGTCTGTCCTGTGTTACAGTTCCTGTTGCTCATCTTCTCCTGTCTGAGGAAGGCTGCGTGGGACTATGGCCGCCTGGCTCTGCTGATGGAGAACGACAGGTGAATCCATCGCTCGCCGTCTTACACTTAAAATCTCATAGGCTTGCTGGCCTGTGAGCCTCGTCAACATTTAAGATGGAGAAATATAATTCCCAGTGGAACCACTCCTGAGTGCTGATCCTGAATCCTCCAGCTCCCTCTGCTGAATATACATGGTACTACGCAGGGAGCAAATTACTGCGAGGAGCTTCTACTCTGTACATCATAGTCATTTGCTGTTACTGGAGTGATGACTGTACTGTGATAGTGTTAACAACAAACACGTACACATACACAATATATGTAACCACTGGTTTTGATATAACTTCCTTCTCACTCTTTTAGAATGAAAGCTGCAGTCAATCCACAATCATTTCCATTTTTGATTAATCTAGTGATTGTTGTTTAATTTAAGATGTAAAATATGAGAGAAAACAGTCCAAAACCACAAGGTGTTCAATTTACAAAATTCTAAAACTGAGAACAGCAGCATTGCAACATTTGATTTTTTACCTTCATAAATAACTTAAAGGTCGAGGCTAGAAGGCTGGTGTTTTTTCATATTTTTCTTATTTCTAACAAATCCCATGTCAAAAAAACAATGTGTTTGTCCATCTCCCAAAACTTTCTAACTTTTTTACCCTGTATGTGACTCTTAACCCAAATTCCACTGTTTTCTAGCAGAGAGTGAACGGGTCACAAATATTTTCATTTTTATAAAATAATAGATTGCCTACAGCTGGGTACTGCAGTTTTAAGCAAATATTACTCAGGCACAAGTACAATACAACAAAATATACAATGCATGTCAATATAAAGCTTTGTCACAACAGACAATACACATCAGGGGTATCACATTGCTGGTTTTTGATTTTTTTCGTGGGATTTGTTGACAGCAATGCAGAATATCACCAGACTTATCCTTTAAACAGTCGGTTGATCGTCTAATTGAATAATTGCTTCATCATGTATTCAGATACCTTTAAGTCGAGTCGAGGTCCGCCCAGCGGTCTGCATGAGTCTGCAGCAGTTTTCATCTGCTTGACCTGAGTCTCCTCTCCGGGGGATTGCAGGATTGATTATTTCTGCCTGACCGACGGCGGCTTCATAACACCCAAGGGCAAGCAGCATCTGTGTGTTTTGCCAAGCGGTCGCTCTCGAACTAATTCAATTATGCTGCTTAATTTGACACGCTGTTGAACTGTCAGTGGTACGGCCCACAGAGAAATATCCACAAACTCAATCATCACACTGCCTTTATTAGATTCGACCGTCCTGTATGTGTTTTATGTCTCCTCTATGTACACACACACACAGGGGTTGGTTTCAGACAGGTGCTCTGGGGCAGCAGTTACATTATGTCTTGATTGTGATCTCCTTCAGGGCATTGACATAAACATCAGATGTATTGATAAGCTTGTGTCAGGCCACAATTAATATTTCTTCTTTGTTTATACTGTCTTCCCGATCCAGTCTCACCTCCCTGTTTTATGGAGAACCAAGTGAGAAAGAGAAGTCTCCCTCAGAGTCCAGCCCCTCCGACTCTGAGACCAAGGATATGGTGAGTTTTGTTCATTAGCTCCTAAAAGCAGCAAGGAAGCCCTTAATAGCATTTTCAGATCAATTGACGGCCCCATGGGTCTCATCATTAACAAACTCTGTTTTGTTTACACCCAGCCTCTCTCAGCAAAAACACATTTTATGTGTCCTGAAGGTCTAACATGAATGCATTTGTTACTTGATACAATTTTGCAAACTTTTCTGTGGCCTTACTTTAAAGCTGCACTTGCTCATATTTGTTATAAACAAGGCATCAGATAACTTTGTGAAATGTGAAACAGCAGAGAATAATCACTCAGCTCTCTAATCTATATGGGACATTTTTAGTGTTTTTCAGCTCATTGTGCAAGACTATTAAGACAGTAAATTTCCCCGTTGTGGGACTAATAAAGGAATATCTTATCTTAAACTATACTATACTATACTATAAACTCTTATCTTAAATCTTACTAAACTAATGCTGATGTTCTTGCGTGTCAGCTGGATGTGGAAATAGACACACACTGATCCACACAGTAAGCTGCTACACATAACTGCTAGAAGAGAGTGAACCCAACCCATTGAAAACAGTGAACCTAAGATTTGTCACACAGAGGGATCCTCACAAATATTTAGACATTTTCTCTGCCTTTTCTTTTCTTTTTTTACGTAAGTGCTCTTTCTTTCTTCCCCGTCTGCCTCCACAACCCACACTGTCGCCCTGCTGCTCTCAGCTCTGGTGCAGATTGGCCAAACAACTTCATCCCAAACAATGGAAAACATTGCACTATTGCTTCCTTTACTGCCAGTCAGGTCACCTGAGGACACAGATTGGTCATGTGCTCAGCAACTAGGAAGGGCAATCTTGAAATTTTGTCAAATAACCGGGACACTTTTTTATTTGGTTTGTCCCTTGTCCCTGTTTGACCGTTCCTGACTTGTTATTACAAGCGGTTCAAAACTCCACAGGGCGCCACAGTTCACTGAAATAGTATAATTCGGGTTAACAAGCATTGCATTTGAACAGAGCACTGACCAGTTGTTTGTAATTTGCAAAATACATAGAAGAAACACGTCTCTTTTGAAGAAACACTATCATCAACAATACTGGCTGTCAGCCTGGTCAATTTCTCATTCATTTACAAAGTGTCACATTTGTTTGTCAGTGATAAATGATAATGCTGCACTTTTCAAATAAAGTCTGCTCGTCTGAGATGGCACCGCGTCGCCCGTCGTAAGTTTGGATCGTGACTCAGCAGGACTGTCTGTGACTCGACGACACCTGTGTGATAGACTGAGGTCACTCCCTGCATGTTTATAACGGTGTAAGACAGAGAGTCAGACTGGAGTCATCGCCCTGTGCCTACACAAAGCTGAGGCTGCAGTAAAGTGGTTACTGCTCCAGGCTAGACCTATTAAATCTCCATCTCTGTGTCACTCTGCAGACCTCATTACTATGCAAATAGTGGAAGCATGCAAGTAGCCAGATGTGGTGTGCCAGACTTGCATACATATGCCATTTATTATCTTTAATAACGAATCCATTGGATGTTTTATGATTCTCCTCTCCTTCCAGGGCTTCTGCTCGTGGCTCTCATCTCTTTACCATATGAAGTAAGTACACAAAGCAGTTGCCCTTGTAATTATTTTGCCCTTCTCTCATCTCAGCTTCCATCCTTTTATTGGCCCTCTGTCTTCAAAGCTGATGTCACCGTCAAATATAAAGTCTCGTGTTATATCTCATTTAGCAGGAAAAACAAACGAGTCTGGGCTCATGTGACCGCTGGTGCCGTGGTTTCCCCTTGAATATTTGCACTTGCTCGAGTCTGACTGCACACAACAGATTTAGGCCTGTAAAAAGGCGATTTTCACGGTGCCCATGGTTTCCATAGTATTGCGGTGGAGTTTGGGTGCTTCTGTATTTAGCTCTCATGCCAGTGGCTCACCCTGGGATCCCTGGGAAAGTGCAAACCCACCCTGCAAGTTCGCAATGTGTGGGCTGCAATGAGACAAGCATTCACCTCTTCTTTTTTTCATGCATTTTTTTTTTTTTTGTTCTATTTTATGACAGTGGGTTTCCTGAACCTCCCGCCTGGTAACCACAGCTTCTGGCACCAATGTAGTGGTGCCACAGTTTTACTCATGATGAGGAATAAGCTATCGGCCCGTTGGACCTGGCAGTGGACAGAGCTGTATACATAGGAAACTCTGATGATCATCACATCAGATGACTGATCACTGAGCAAGTGGCAGCATCTCTTTTTGTTGTCATGTAGCAGAGAGTTTGTGATTGTGTTTGTAATTGTGATGAGTTTGGATATAGGAGGAAGAGACTCTGAAAGTTTCCTCTCTCTGTGTCTCTCCAGGGATGAAGAGATCCGGAGCAAATGTGGCATCGATGCCGTCACATACCTGTCCTTCCAGCGCCACATCATCCTGCTCATGACAGTGGTTTGCCTGCTGTCTTTGGCCGTAATCCTGCCGGTCAACTTTTCCGGGAACCTCCTGGGTATTTCGGTCCCTACATGATGGTCTAGCTAGACGACTGTTTGAAAAGCCAAGGGATATCCTTAACCTCAGGGCAGACGAATGGGGCACCTTGCAGGGAGAGCGGCCAGGCCACACAGAGACAATCGTCTACACACCAAAAAAAAATCTTAGTTGAAAGGTCAGAAACTTAAGCTTAGTACAGTCTGCGGCAAAGCTGAGTTTAAAAAAAGCCAAAGTATCTTACATAAGTGAAATGGAAGGTAATTCTAACTTAAAATGATCCCTTAAACAACAGTATGAAGTAAAACTACTGCTGCATACACAAAGACTACATTCCATCTAATTGCAGTTGCTAACATACCAGTGGCAAATCATCAAGAGCTTCCCAGACTATAGAAATAGAAGTGCTTCATTTCCGCTTAACATACACATGTAGGTGTCAGGGGTGAGGTGGTGCATAAAATTAGCCACCAAATAGCAGCAGAAAGGCTTTTTGGCAGTGGTGTGCTTATTTTTTTTAGGAAGTGTTGACTAAGTCATTCCATAACAGAGCGAAGGCAGGAGTCATTACGGGGTCCACAGAAACTCTTTTATTACAGCTGGCTGTCATCTTATGGACAAGTGTGTCACCCCAGTCGTTAAATAAACCAACACCCATTGACAGACTGCCATGGCAACAGCAAACAAAGAGGGCCCAAATTGAAACAGCAGAGTTCGTCATTACTGCCATGTTTGAATTCTGTGTGAAATTTCATTGAGATGAGTGGGATTTCATGAAATTCGATGGGGAGGGTTTTTTCTCCGAGTAGTGACATTGCTCCATTGTTGCCTCACCCTCCAGACAAAAAGTCATTTAGAAATTAAAATGTCTCCCTCTCTGTCGTATTTCATTATTCCTACAGGAGACAGTCCAGAAAACTTTGGAAGAACAACACTGGCAAATGTCAGCGCAAAGTGAGTCTAACACTTGATGAATGACATCAAATCTCATGATACAGCACAGAGCCGTGAAACAACACTGGAACTATCTGCTTTGGTTGAAATGACAAGGGTGTTTTTTGTGCCTCGCAGGGACAGCTTTCTATGGCTCCACAGCATCCTTGCTCTGGTCTACTTCATCATCACGCTGCTGTGTATGGCTCACCACTCCATACGGCTGGAGTACAGAGAGGATGAGAAGGTCTGTCACCGTCATGTCACACTGTTCAGCATCAAGACCTGGTCATTTCTCCAGTGTAACAACATCCATCTCATCAAGTCACTTACTCTAGTTTGTCATTACAACATAAGGCTGATGGATCACCAAAGTGATTACAGTTCATCCTGAATGTCTGTTAAAAATGTCATAGCAGTCCATCTAATAGATGTAGAGACATTTCACTATGAACCACAAATGTCAACCTACTTGTAGTGTCAGGATTCATCCTCTGGTCAAGCATGTCTGTGTAATTGTTGAGATTTTCCTGTTGCATTTGTATTATAGTATATTCACATATACCCCTCAAAGTTATTTATATATCTATATGCATGCACATTACTCTGCATTTTACTTGTTCTCTCAGTACTTGAACTCGAAATGTAATTTCTCTCTGGATCAAAGTGGTTGGGAGACAGGATGGAGAGATGGTGATTTCTTTTGGTTCTTCATAACATAACTGCTCACAGTGGTTGCATCATGTGTTGCAGGTAGCCAGGACACTGATGATCACCTCCATACCGAGAGAGATCTCAGACCCAGGACTCATCACCAAACACTTCCAGTACACATGCTCTCTTCTCTATTTCATTGTTAAGTCAAATTCTGCCATGTTTGATTCATGTCACGGGAAAGTTTGGACCATTTTTTTGGACAATCTCACCACCTTCATTCTGATTAACCTTTTGCTCCATTCACCAGCGAGGCTTACCCCAGCTGTACTGTCACTGACATCCGTTTCTGCTTTGACGTCCACAAGCTGATGAGGCTGGACTTAGAGAGGTACAGTAGCTCCTGCAGATCAGAGCAGCACAGTTTGTGATCGGCGAGAGGCTCTGGTCTAAGGGTGCTGTGTTTTGCAGGCGCAAGGCCATGAAGGGCAGGCTGTATTTCGCCACAAAGGCCCAAAAGGAAGGGAAGATCGTGATCAAGACCCATCCATGCGCTCAGATATTCTGCTGCGACATCTGTGGCTTTGAGAAGGTATGTTTTTATTAACAGAATTGGGATCAGTAGGTGATTGTATAGTTGTGCTGCACAGGAAGTATGTTACCACTGGATGGCACTGCAATCCAAAAGTAGGAGCATCCAGCAGCAGTCTATCTTGTCACTGTGAATCTGGGGATGTCTCTGTGAGTGAAAGATGCAGTGAGAACACATGCTCTAACTTTTTTTTTTTTTTCCCTGCAGGTGGATGCAGAGCAGTACTACAGCGAGTTAGAAGAAAAGCGGACAGACGAGTTCAATGCCGAGAAGAACCGCATCTCCATGAAGAGGCTGGGCATCGCCTTCGTGACTTTCCGTGATGAGAGGATGACTGCTGTGTGAGTAAACAACAGCACGACACAGAGGTTTATGTCTGTCAGGCCCTCTCATCACGTAAGCCCTGTCACAGCGGGGAGCAGCCATAAAATTCAGGGATATAAAAGCGGGCACTGCGGATTGCTGATGCAGATTCCCACAGCTCTTTTATACACTTTTGTTTTCCAGAATTGTGAAGGACTACAGTCGCGTGCGCTGCCGTCGCAGACCCCAGCAGTCCAGCATCACCACTGTGGTGCAGTCACACAAATGGGGGGTCAGCTACGCACCTGCTCCCAGTGACATCATCTGGTCAGTACTGACAACACCCTTAAACCTTAACAGCCCCAGTGCTCTTATTCTCCCTTGATTGCCCTCAAAGTCAACATCATACTTATTTTCTTGCACTGACAGAAAAGCAGATATGCATCCATCCATTACCTACACTTATCCCATGCATGGCTGCAGGGAGCTGTAATCCATCCTTATTGGAGGAGAAGCACACACATACTATTCACACTCACATTCACACCTACAGGACAAGCAGTCTATTAACTTGCATGTCTTTGGACTATGGGAGGAAAGTAGAGCAGTAGGAGGAAACCCATGCAGACACATATTTTGAGTGTAATATCCAGTTTTACATGACTTATGCATCATTTAGACACTTTTCCCTGTAATTACCTCTGACATATTTGGTATCTTTGGAAACCTCTGGATCGTGACTAGACTTTAAACCGAAGTTCTATGGGCTGTAATTTTGCTTGTCGATGCAACATTAGCTTGTTATGAAGGACCTCAAAGAGACTATTTATTTAGACAAGAGGTATACACTACGCAAAATTATGCACCTCGACTCTGTCAGAGTATCTGTAATAGACTCACTATACCCATTTCTTTTTTTCGCTCTGCGCTCGCTTCAAGAAAATCAAAGCAACCAACAGCAGCATTTAAGATGCATCAGTAGGTTGTTGCTCGTGTTCAGCAGATCACAAACACCGTTTAAAGCTCATTCCCCGTCTGTGATTGGATTAGCTATAATACATGTTTCTTATCTTGGAAAGCAAATGCAGCAGTCCCAGCGAGATTATGTAACAAACGAGTGATGCATATGTATGGGAGATTAAACCGGAGAGATGGTAGCGCTCACTGTTTGTGCTTCACGCCTGCTTTGTTCCAGTGTGTGCGAATGTGTTGTATGCACTGACTAGATGGGAGCAGGTACTTTGGTTCCTTCATTAAAACTGAGCATTGAAGTGTGCTGCTCTCCAGTGGAAACACGCTCGCACACAGAGAGGCGACTGAGCTGGCTATTTCAGGCTTATGTCAATACATACAGTAGAGGAGTGTCAGGGGACGGCGGTGTGTTAACTGTCCTGTCTGTCCTGCTGCATGACTGTGAATCGAGGCTCATTATTTTCTCCCGTCACCAGGGAAAACCTGTCAGTGTGCGGATCCCGCTGGTGGCTCCGCTGTGTCCTCCTCAACATCCTCCTCTTCCTGCTGCTCTTCTTCCTCACCACTCCCGCCATCATTGTCAACACCATGGACAAGTTCAACGTCACAAGGCCCGTGGAGAGTCTGCGGGTCAGAGTTTGAGATTGAGTTGAACTGTGTGACCCTGATGCCACTTTTTAAACCCTCTCCTGAGTTATTAATTAATCATATTGCTGTCCAATCCAGAGCCCTGTCATTACCCAGTTCTTCCCGACCCTCCTGCTGTGGGCGTTCTCGGTGCTCCTGCCCTTCATCGTCTACTACTCAGCCTTCTTTGAGTCCCACTGGACCAGGTACTCAGCAGCCATCGGCCACCACTCTCCCCTCTCCTCTGAAATGGAAATGCCTGTCCTTTGCTTCTTCAAATGGATCCTTCATGTTTTGCCGCCTGTCTTCCTCTCAACTCCCAGCATTTCTTTTTTTTTTTCATCTCAATTATTTTTTTTCTCTTTCACCCTGTTGCTCTTTTTACTCTCTCCCCCCTCCCGTCTCTCCCTCCTTTTTTCTGTCACTCTCCCTGCACTGTTATTCTGGGCAGGTTGTCATAGAGATCTCCATGTGAGGATAATGATATGCACAGTAGTCACCATGCACAGAGGAGCAGGAGGAGGAGCGGAACAACTGTGCATAAGGAGGCAACCTCACGCAGCACCTATGAGCACCCTTTTCTTTACATAACCACCCCCTCAAACGTGTTGTGCAGGCGTGATGTGCGAAGGGCCGAATGCAAATCGACTGTTTACTGGAGTGAAAAAAAAGCGTAGTTCGTGCTAATGAGCCCAACCGTCCTGTAAATGTGGAGTCAGCTGACTTTACATTAAATTATTTCACGTTTTGAATTGATTAATGTTGAAGTATCACCGTATGTGCACGATGCATAACTGCATAATGATCTTCTTACGACGCCTTGTGTTTCATTCAATGCCTCAGGTCTGGTGAGAATCAAGTAACGATGCACAAGTGTTTTTTGCTGCTGGTCTTCATGGTCATCCTCCTGCCCTCTCTTGGTCTGTCCAGGTACACTCACAGCACATCTACAGACTCGAAACAAAAAAAAAAAGATTCAACTTTTTTGTGCAATTCTTTTTATTTTACCCACTTTTTGATGTTTTTTGAAGTATGTCCTTTTTATATTTGATTCTGTCTGTAGTCTGGACCTGTTCTTCACATGGCTCTTTGATGTCAACTTCCTGGATGAGAAAGATGTCAAATTCCAGTAAGAACACTCTTTTAGTTGAAATGCACCAAAGCGTCAAAAGTTGCAGTCAAACACTCACTCAGGTGTCGTCGTTTTCATGTCGCAGGTGTGTATTTCTTCCTGACAACGGCGCGTTCTTTGTAAACTACGTGATCACATCCAGTCTGATCGGCACATCTATGGAGCTGCTCCGCATCCCAGCGCTGACGGTGTATGCCCTCCGCCTCTGCTTCGCCAAGTCCCAGGCTGAATGCATTCATGTCAAACGGGTTAGCTGAGCCTTTCATGCTCATCTCACCGCTTTCATGTCAAGCAAATTAGACGAGGGTGTGAAAATCTTGCTGTGTTTACATCCATAGAGTCAAGCCTACGAGTTCCAGTTTGGCCTGGAGTACGCCTGGACTATGTGTATCTTCGCAGTCAGTATGACCTACAGCATCACGTGTCCCATTATTACACCCTTTGGTGAGCAACACACAGTGACCCTCCTTAATCTACCTCCATCCCATCACCTCCCCTCTACATCTTGTGTGTGTACGAGCCGTCTCTCCTCGCACCGTGACCTCACTCTCCTCTCCTGCCTGCCAGTCCGACGCAGACTGTGTGAATTTGCTGCTGTAGTCCCAGACACCCAGACACAGCGAGCTGCGAGCCAGACGCCCACTCTGCTCCTGTCTCTGCCCGGAGCTCACCAAGCTTCTATTTACTTCAAATCCTCAGTCAGAACAGGGCCCTTTCATACATAATACCCTGCTGTGCTGTGCATTTTACCTGTGTTGCTTTCTGCATTTTAGTCATACAAACATTTTTCCGAGGCAAACAGTCTCAGGTCGAGTTAAACCTCACTTGGTGGAACCACGAAGAAGCAACACAGGGTTTCATTTAACTGTCAAACCTGAGGCTCAAAATATTGATTTGAAAAATAAACCTAAGACATATTTTCTTTTTTCTTTCCCATGAGGCCACACTGTAGCCGTGTCACAATACTTTAACTGCACATTGATCATTGCATTAAACATATATATTCAGAGTTTGAGGCCTTAAAGCCGGGAGGTACAAGAGAACAAAATGTAAAATATCGCTATGATATTAAAGTCTGAATCAACTATACTGCTGTTTGTTTTCCAAAGGTTGCTTTCTGAATTCTGTTTCAGGTATTTAAATAATTAATTAATTATATAATATAATATAATAATTATTCTCTTTCATGTGGCAGGGACTGATCAGTCAAGTCGTGTGTGTGTGTGTGTGTGTGTGTGTGTGTTCTCTTCTGCCCCTTCAGGTCTGCTCTACGCGATCCTGAAGCACATGGTCGACCGGTACAACATCTACTATGCATACGTTCCGACCAAACTCAACCAGCGCATCCACAGAGCCGCCATAAGCCAGGTCATCGTGGCTCCCATCCTCTGCATGTTCTGGCTGCTCTTCTTCTCCGTGCTCAGATTAGGTACTTTGTCAATTCCTTTCTATTATTTTACAGCTTTTGTAGACGCCATTGTATTGTGAACGTACATTATAACATCGTGACACTGTGATTCCTTGCAATCTCTCCTTACCGTCACAGGTCCCATGCATCCCATCACCCTCTTCACCTTAGTGTCCCTGCTCTCCTCTATTGCCTTCTCCCTCTTCCGCTTGTGCCTTAGGAAGCAACCAGACAAGTCAACGAGCTACCAGGTCAGCTCTGCCGTAACCTCACTGAGATGTGCTTCAGCTGGAGATGCACTGATACTGAATGAATAGTGTCATACTGTTTGTTTCAGATGTCCGATCAGCCAGCAGAGGGGACGTTCACTGACGCAGACAGGAGTACTGTAACATCCACCACCGCCTCCAGTGTACAGTATCCCATTTTACTCCTGTTAACCTGACAGTGTCCACCAGTACAACAGATCTTACAGGATCATTTTAGTATTTTTGCATGTTTACGTCTACATACTGAAAATCACACATAGATTGCATGAGAGTTGATTTCCTTGTATTCCTTCTGCATTTCTAGCTCCAACTGTCAGAGACCTGGATCTTGACATGGGTCCAGTTTTATTTGTCTGTAACTTACATTGGGTATTATTGTTCAAAGAGTTTTCCAGGCTGGTGCATTTGCTATGAGGGCTGCATGGATGTCAAAAAACATAAATGTTATGATTTGGATGTAACAGCATCACATAAGTCTTGGATGGGCATCAAAACCATACTAATAAATTATGGTATGTTTGGGACATGAAAATAGTGCAAATTATATGTGATATAATAATGGATTGAATATGTCAAACCATATGAAGAATTACTTTTACTCAAGTTCCATATAGTACAGCTTTGAGGTACTTGCAATTGAGTATTTCTATTGGTTGCTACATATTTCTACTGCACTACACACATCTAATGCATGAGTGTTTTTACTTTTAAAACATAGAGTGCACGTTTCTAAACTAAAATTATGAATACAGGACTTTCACATGCAATGCATATTTTTACTTAGTGGGATTGGTACTTTAACTTTACAAAGTGATCTGAATACTTCTTCCATCACCGAGGTAAAACAGGCACCATCGTCTGAACGATCCTTCAAAGCATTAGCAAGTTAAATTGTCTTATTTGTTTATAATTTTTGCCAATAGCTTTATTTTTCAGACTGAATCCAGGATATGAACTCTCAGAATTATTAATTTGTTAAGATCTTAATTTGTATCTGTAGGGTTTAAGTGTAGGGTGGGGAAACCAAACCAAATATAAAGCCACACTCTCCTCTCATACACTCTCCGTGAACCGAGTGATTTACTGTGTGACACCATCATAAACTGTGTTGATCTTCCTCCCTCAGTTGTTTGTGGCGTCCGTGCTGCTGGAGCCAGAGCTGGCTCTGACTCCCATGCCCTCCCCGGCGCACCACAGCTACGGCGCCATGGCCAGCTCCCAGAGTTCAAGCCACGGCCCGGCGGAGGAAGAGGAGTGTGAGGAAGACCACGCCCAGACGCACGAGACTGAGCTCCAAGACCCCCCGGATCCCTACTGTTCCAGCCCACTCATGGACAGCCCTGTGAGCTACCAGTAACACCAACCCCCCCCAAGCTGATTCCACGTGTCTTCACCTCGGGAACACAGATCGCTAAAGCAGCGTTTTCGCCACTGACCTCAGACTCCAACTTAGCTGCCTCAGACCTTGAGACTGGGCTTGTTAGAAACGATGAAGAACCCAAAGAAGGAAGAAGCTTGAGAACACAGGAGCAGTCTATAAATGTATAAATGTATAGACAGCAGTTTACCAAAACATCTCCTGAACCTGTCTTAAGGACGCAAACATCAATCTCGACAGAAGATACATCCGCCCTAAATGTACAGATTATCTCAAACTAAAGCTATTGGATGCTCCATGACAGGGATTCCATCTTCTTCTGTGGCTTCATTTGCAAGTTCAAAAGGTTCAAAGTAAGGAAAGCGACCGGGGTGGAATTGCCTTTGGTTCGCTATCAGACATACTCTGTCCGTGCTGTGCCACTTGGACATGAGTGGAGGTGAAAGTTCCCATGAGAGTGGGTGGTGTGAGCAGGCTCGCCCCGGCAGACTGACAGAGTGATCTGGGCACGGGTGATATCTGGTTCCTCGACGGCAGAGCTCGGGGAGGCTGAGGGTGAGGGCAGCTAGTTGTGAAGCCATCTGCAGTGAGAGAGCAGACAGACGGAGGGCCGAATGTAACTCAAGAGATGTACTGTAATATATGTACACTCTCTCCAAGGAGGCACAAGCAGCTCAACTGTACCTGAAGCTTGTTGTAACTATTATCAATTTAAGGTTGCTATTTTTGCTACAGTATTTTTGGTGTCATTGATATTGTGCTTGGGGTGGGGGGCGGGGGCGACTGGAGATTGGTGAAGGATTTGCAGAGCTGACCCATCTTAATCAGAGTATTCCCCTATTATACTGTTTTGACTGTACATGCGATCCAACTCAAGTTTTAGTTATTTTAAAGGAATAGTCCAACATTTTGCATTTGCTAATCTGCTTTCTTGCTGAGAGTTAGATGAGAAGATCTACACCCCTCAAATCTGTACAGTAAATATGAAGGGGTCTCCATGAGCTTGGTATTGATGCTTTCATCTAACTCTCTGCCAGAAATCAAATAAGTTTGTGTCCCAAAATGTAGAGCTATGAGAAAATTAGAAGCACATCCTGAAATTACAATATTTTGAAAATTTGCCAGGGAGTCTGTTTTCTCCCACAATATAGATATATATATATATAATATAAGTTTTTTCAGTTGTACAAATTCTAAAAGGAAAAACAAATTTGTTACCATAATGGCTCAAAATCATATATTTGTATTTATTTGTTTGGTGTTGGTCAAATATTTCTCTGCTTAAATTAAGTTTTGTTATGTCCCAAATACAAACACTAAAACTCCAGCACTACTATACTGTACCATGATATCAGTTCATTAACCTGTTGTGTGTGACACTTCACTGCATGTTGTATAAATGAGGTATGCATTCATATCCTTATCCCTAAGGTCAAGTTTGAAATCTCATTGGTCTACAGTCAGTATGTTTGCAAGTTGTTGTTTTTTCTGGGGATATTTTTCTTTCTTCATGGTGGGAGGAACTTTTTTTTTTTTTAAACTGAATGTAAACTGATTGTAGTTCGTTATTCATGTCTCTTGCTGTGCCTTGAACAAACACTCCCTTTTCGTGTGACAATCCAGCATGGCCTGAAATATGCTGCATGGACTGAAAACTAAAAGAGCAGGGGAAACAACCAAGAGATGAAAACAACAACAACAACAACAAACACAAAAACAAGTCAGGGTGGTGGTTTTCACTCAACACTCAATGAGCAGTTCACTCAAGAAGTCAACAGACAAACAGTGAGCTCATTCCACCAGTTGTCACACCACACCCACAGACTGCTGTGCTCTGGATCTGTTGACCATAATACATGTCCTTCATTAGCAGATGAGTTTGTTCAGTTGTCATGAGCAGTTTGAGGACTTTTGTTCATATTGGCATCAATGTTGATTCTTGACTTTGGAAACATTTTGAGAAAACAACACCCACTCAAGGCCCTCTTCTTTTCTCTTAAGTAGCAACTACAAAATGTACACGGAGAAATTTTAAAGGTTCCCAGAATAATACACACTTTGAACATCAAGAGATCGGCGACAACTGAGCAATCTTCATCTGCTAATGAGACTGTGTGATATGGTCAAAAGCTCCAGAACAAGCAGCTAACCTCGAGTAGTGGAATTATTATTTTTTCAAGGTCAAAAACCATCAAGTTCAACCACTGTTTGTCTTAATATCACAACTGTTCCGACACATTTTTAAAGCTGTTTTGTGTCATGGCCTCGTTGGTGCCTTGTTGTTGATTCCAATCAATATGTTTTCAGTTCTCAGCTGCTCTGTTTTTTAACCATAAAGATGATCGTGTAAGATGAATGGCCGAGCTCACTGTAGAGGATTCTTTGGAAGTTATTTCTCCAGTGTCATTCTCTTCTCTATGATTTGTCTTTAGGTCATTTTAATTTGAAGGCAGTTGATTAACAGTGAGACTGCTGTTGATCTGTTCACCCACAATTTTTAACCTTTAAAATCAAAGGACTGTGATAGGATTTAAAAAAGAAATCGTTGTCCTTTTATTAAATTGATATTATTGCAAAAGAAATCTATTTGCTCTATTTCACGAGGAATCTAATTCCAGTCGCCTGTGCTGTATGAAACAGATGAAAGCTGGCAGCAGAGAGTACAAAGTGATCAGTGCGTAAAATCTTAAAGTCACATCTAGCTGGGGAAAAAAAAACATCAAAGAGCATCTCAAAATGTCTGCCTGTGAACTGCCAGCATGTCCTATGGGTTTCCCTTGCAGAAGCTTGTTTCATAGATCATTAAATGTACTTTCCTTTGAAAAATACAAAATAAAACTTATTAGGGTATTCTTAGCTCTAATGGCCATGCAAGGAGGGATTGTCCATTTTAATGCTGAACTGGTTTTATTGTATCCTGTCTTGTCTGTTCATATACTGTCGGCTTGGCCGTCCACGGTCTATTTGGAGGTACATTAGCTTTCCAGACATGTCCGCCGGTTCCTGCTCCGGGTTTCCAAACGTGTGCATCATCTTTCTTTCATATGTGACCAGCCTGCTGTAAATGTAGGTTGTTATATCTCCAAGGAGGCTGAGGTTGAGGGACAGACTGCGTTTGAGATTGATCTCTGTCAGGCTAACGAGTTTTCATCTGTCAAAAGTGAAGTGCTGTGACCTGAAATTAAAATTAATTCAGCTCAATCCACTCATCCTGTGCCATGAACTCCTTTATTGCTCCTCTCCTCTGCTGTGGTCTGTGATGAAGGGTTTTTGAGAGGCGGTGAGTCAGACTTCATGTGGTAAATAGTAGTGCTAGAGTGAACATTCACATGATGCCCTCAGGAAATGTGCAAAGTTTATTTTGCGTACAATCCTGCTTCATGACTAATGTTAAAATTGACCATTTTAAAGGAATAGTTTTTGGGACATACGGTTGTTTCCTTTCTAGCTGGGAGGCAGCTCGCCTCTATGCAAAGGCAACGAAATTGGCCTACCAGGATCTCTAAAGTTCACTAATTAGCACTTTTTTGGTTTCTTTAATCCGCACAAAAACCAAAGTGTAAAACAGCAATACATGGTTTTATGGGAGCTACAGGGGGACTTACTGCAGCCAGCCAAGGATTAGTCCCCTTGTAAAACTACAACTTGTTTCGTGTTGTTTACACCATTCAGTTTTTGGACTGAATACAAAAGTGAGGTCTAACATTTGTGCTTTTTTTTCTCCACAAAATGTCAAACTATTCCTTTAAAGTCTGACAAATTGCACCACAGATGAACGGACCGTCTCTCCAAAAATAACCACAGACCAGATACCCTCATTTAATAGAGCTGGGAAGCAGCGGCTAATAAATGCAGGTGCATGCCAGTGTTTGAAGCCGTGTGTCTGCATAGAGAAAAGCCTCGCGACGAGCCTGTGTAAATACTGCAGGCCTCATTTGTCCCTCAAACCACATCTGAGGATGGATGGGGCAATTAATTGTATGAGCATCTGCTTTTATCCAAACCACATAGGAAAGTGGTCGCACCATAGTGCCAGTGGTCGATGCCGCTCCAGAAAAGTGGTGTGTTTTTCTCAGAAACATCTCACACAGACTGACTGGATGGATGTCATTTTTTTTCTGCAGTGAAAGGGAAAAAAAACAAGATAACATGCCTGCTATTATATGTAGTGCTTCTTCGTTGCTAAGAGTTCGGGAGGAAGAAAGAAAAGTCCCTGACATTTCCCCAGTCACCAGTGGCAACTGTTGAGAGCTCGCCTCTCCGTGAAAGGTGAATTCCTCTGGGTGCACGGCCCGCCGCTCGCCTTTCTCCTGCCCAGATGCTTGGAATAGAAAATGCCTTTGCCTCCTGCAGCAAACATATTGTCACTCCCATATGGGTTAGGTTCAGCATGCAAATGGAGCTTAATAAGATGGTGTTGTTTGGTATTTACATAATATTGTGGCACAAAGTAGAGGATTTTTTTTCTTACTATATTTGAACTTTTTAGTGTGTATGGTAGTTTTCAACTAACTTGTAAAAGAAATTCATCCTTGACCTTGAAAATAGCACTTGGCAAAACAAATATAACAAGTCCATTTAGTTGTTCAGTTTGAAATCTCCATTTTCCTCATCACTGTAAAGACCTTTGGTCCATGTTGTCTTGAAAGTTGAGATCATACTTGATCATCAATGTCACCATTTAGCAGCTGTTCAAGACCTTTAGATCATATCACACAACTTATCCTATCGCTGATAGCTGAAATTATGCAGTCAACCAGGTGGAAAGTGGTTCAGAGAAGAATTACTTCTTGAAGTCAGAAAGTCTCTGGTATAAATTGCCATCTTCATTATGTCTAATGTGTCAATGTCTTATGTCAAAAGGTGTCAAGAACAGTTATCAAATGCAGCAGCCGTGTTGACAACGGTATGGATTAAAATAGAAGTATGTCTGTTCTAACAGTGCCTCCTGTGTCAACTAGCTGTAACACACCAAATGTGTATTAATCCGCAGCTGAAAATAGTCCTGAACAAATAAACTTTTTACTCTGGTTTAAGTAGCGTTTGGTAAAAACTACAGAGTCATGCTGTTTTTGTAAATTCCAGAATGATTTAGTGAAACTATAAATGTGACTTTTTTAAAAGGATCTACATCTTGGGAACCAATGGGTTTGAACCACAGACAGGACAGTGAATTCAACAAGCATTGAGAGACAGACCAGGGCATTGTTCAGAAACTATGAGCAACACCAGCCTTATCTTTAAACTGGCTGTACCTCATGTTAGAAGTGACTGTTTTGCAGTTGCTCACAGACGTCTCATCCTCACTGTTGTGGTCGTTGCTTGGCAGGCTCGTGTTGCTGACTCCAGCTCCTGAAGGAGCCATCACAGTCAACCATATTAGCCTGAGCCTGCATGTGTATAGTGTCTGTCCACTACTTGCTCCTCTCCACAGCTTGATTTGGGATGAGTGATCCAGCAATGCCTTGCCTTCCTCCGTCGAAAACAAATGCACACGCGCACACACACGACTCTGGACCATCACTTAACAGTTGCCATGACAACGTTCAATACCCCTTCATTCCTAAACACATTGCAGACTTTCTAAAAATAATGCGTGTTGTCTTTTCTCGCAGACTCCTCTGCAGACGACAGCCTTCAGAGCAAATCCTCGCTCGCTACAAGGTAAGACTGTAGAAGTACGGGCACTGATTAATGAACAATTGAAATAGACAACTACTCTATTTTAGTCAGTAGCTTATTGAGATTTGCTGCAATCTAACCATCGGTTGGTGACCCGAGAGACGGCAGGGTCAGAGTCTCCGTGAAGCCCGGTGGCCAGACAGACAGCTCTGGCTCAGTGTTGTTCTGGAGGCGAGACGTGGAGCAGGGAGCCAACATAAATACAGCAGACTCTCAGCGGGACAGAGAGAGTGAGGATACTGTTGGTTGAGCGCAGAGAGACAGATTAAGGCCATGTCAGCCACTGCTCCGACAGCAGAACAGACAGCCAGCTCATGGATGTGACTTTTACAATGATACAACCAAATTGTCCATCGGGGAAAAACGAGCCCGTGTGTGTTCAGATAACTCGTTACAACGACCATCTCCACTTGTCTCATTACGATGGCTTCACCTATAGGACACACACGCAAACTGATACTCAAGCAGAAACACATGCAAACTATCCATAAGGATTTTACTTGCTGTGGAGGTCAATAAAGACAAAATAGTGCACAGAACCAAGTCGCAAATTTGTAAAATTCTGTGAACAACCTCGACAGGACATTGTGCAGTTGCATGAGTAAGTGGACTGATGTGCCTGAAGTCGCCCTCATCTCTGTAGCCAAGAGCGATGTGCCATTCGGCGCTTGGATCTTATGTAACACTCGGGGATGGGCTGTCAGTGGGAAAGAAATCAAGCATCGTGTGATTGATTTCAAAGGCAGACCATTGTGTTGTACCCAATCATCAGTCTGTGGCAAACAATCCGCGAGCGAGAGGAAAACACACTGACCTCGTTTAGCAGTAAAATATCCACACATCACTTTATTTAGTCTCAAGTAAGCACACAACATTTTTTTATCTTTTAAAGTGTGGGGATGGAATCCAGTTCACAAAGGGTGCGTGCTTGCATTAACTCTAATAATAATGTGCGTTTTTTTGGTCGAAGGATAACTAGGTGAAGTCATCGCTGTTCAGTAGCAGCCGATAATGATGAGGTAGACAGTGACACACTCAGGATGTACAGAGCTGGATGTTAACAGGATAACACACCAGTTGTCAGTCATGCCTGCTAAAAAAGACCTAATGTCAGGTAATTGGAGACATGGAGAACAACAACCTGCATAGGGCTGTGTACTGATACTAAGAAAAGAATCACTACAAATACACCACCTACACAGTCAGTTCATAAACGTTACACCTGCGGGCTGGAAAGTACAGACTCAACATACTATGCAGGGATAAATAGAAAACTCTGCTTGTATAACTTTCTGTAAGGATTGCACAATTAGAGGTTGATAATATTTGATTAAATAAAGGATATACTGTGCAGTACATCACACTTGAAACGAAAAAAAAAAAATCTTTAACTACACATACATTTCAGAATATAAAAATAAACTTTATAAATGTAAACTCAGACTAAAGCGATAATAACCACATATCAGCAGCTTGGATTTACAGTTGTATGGTGTTATTATCTAATACTTGGCGCACTGTTGCTAAGTTACTTGGCATTATGACCATGAATGTAAATAACAGCTGAGAGATGATACATACAGTGTTATGGCAGCAATCATAATAACACACACATAGTGGACAGTGTCAGCACACAGTTTCTCTGTATTACTTGCTTTGTGTTCATAACTTAAAAAAGGATATCGATTAAGTTTGCCTGTTTTATTATCTAAAATAAATATTCACTCCCAGCTTCACTTTCATCTGGAGCTTAGTGTCAGGGAAACACCTCTCATCCTTGAGGTAATACTATACTTGTAGCCACAACAACACAGTTAACAAGCATTACTGAGATAAGCGACTACAGTACTACAAAACTGATTTACACTAACAAGAACTGGAAACTGAGTCAGGAACAAGGGTGTCAAAATTCCTCCAAGTTGCCTTTCAACTTTCAAACTCTAAAAAAAAGGTCACATAACAGTCTATTACTTAGAGTTTAACAGTCAGCTGAAGCCTATTGAAATACTCACAACCTCTGCTGAGGAGAGCATCACACACCGTTTCGAGTAAGGTGCACGTGGACGCCTTAACAGTCATAGATCTCTGAAGAAAGATATCAGAGAGTATAACAGTTCTTGTCAATATCTATTGGATGTCAGTTTTAACAGTTGTAATATTGTTGTATAATCAATAGCTTAAATGTTAGATAACAAAGTCACACACAACAAGAGTGAAGTGATGTGCAATATCAAAAAAAAAACACAGTAATGATTATGATTAAGGTGATAGGATTTTCCTCTGTAAAATCACATTGCTTTGTCCCAAAACTTTGAATATGTTTTGCAAAGAATCACTGTGTTCCAGTTAGATAGAGAGCTGCCCATGCTGGCCACAGTAACCATCACAGTTTGAGTAGTGTGTGATGCCTAAATATAATATCTAGTGTTTCACAATTGTGCAACTCTTTTAAGATACATCACAAAGACCACTACAGTCACTGTTATCATTTGAGTAGATATATCAAAGCCGTTATGTACAAAGAGACTCAACAGTTGTTGCTTTTTGTCAGTGTGAGGCGATCAGACTACGGGTCCAGACTCAGAAGAACTTAAGCAGGGTGGCTCAGATCCTCACAGCTGTGCAGCAGCACTGCCTGGTAGCTAAACATCCACAGCAAAGAAAATAAACTCTGCGACTGGTCGGTCTGATTGTAAAGTGTAACCACACCATACATTTGCTACTCTATGCGACCCCACTCACAGACCAAACGTACAGCAACCACGTTGAGTGATTTGACAGCATCTGCTCAGCAGCTCCCGCCGTGCGCCTCAGTCAGCCTTGTCCTCGCCGTTCTTGGCCCAGCCTCGGCTCATGGCCGCCACCACGATGCTGTACATGTTGAGCCAGGCCTGACGCAGCGGAGCTGTGTAGGCCTGGCCCAGGCTGCACTGCAGCATGTAGAGAAGCGACTCACCCACCATCTGATGAAGTCCAAAACAAACAAGAACACAAACACACAGAAGAAAAAGAAAAAACTTTTCACAGTTCATTCACTTGTGAAATTGCTTTTTGAGAGTTGTAATATGAAATGTTGGCCCTACAGCAAATGACTGGGTGTTGACTCCCACTGCCTGATGCTTCCTCCCGAGGTTGAGCAGGAAGTCCTCCAAGGAGTGAAGGTCGTCCAGGTGGCTGACCGCCGCATCGATCACAAGCATCACCTGGGATCACACATACAGAGAGTGTTCAAAACTGTGCACAAGTACAAAGTGCATACTTGTAGTGGTCGCTGCGGCGGACGGAGCTCACCTTGGTGACATGTTCCAGGAACTCAGGGCTGGAGAGGCAGTCTTGTGTGGAGCCACGGTTTGTACTGTAGTGGAAAAGACTGAGGAGCGCAGGGTCCAGCTCAAACAGTCTACCACAGACAAATACCACACTGTTCTATAGGTGTATACACAAGGCATGGGTTGCCAAACATCCACACAGACACAAAATCAATCTGTAAATCATACATCTACAAATCTCTCCTGCTTGGCTCTGATTTAGCGGCAGCTGTCAATTGTGGATTATTGCAGTCTGTCGCCAAGCAACAAGTCAAGCTTCCGGTCCCTGCGTGGTGAAAGTGTGCAGCGAAGGACCGAGCTTGATTCTCTCTCTGTCTCAGCAGATACATATTCTAACACCACAGCTCTTAAGTAACAAGACAAAAAACAAGCAAGATCCTGTTACTTTTAGTTGTATTAGAATTCCCAGATGACTGTACAGGACAAAATTTTCTTCTCTCACAAAGTCTCCCTTTTGAATCATTGTGTAAAACATTACCTGGAAAACAAGATGACACCATGAGGAACTTTGTTCTTGCCCAGGCTCTCCCAGCTACCTCGTATCAGCTCCTTGTCTTTCCCTGACAGCTTCTCCATCCTCCCTCCCGGCTGAAAACACAAGTTCTTCTAGAGGGGAAGCGCAACTTCTCTACAGGACAAGAAGGCTCAGCTGGAGGAGAGCCATGATATTCGAGTTAATCCACAGACCAAAGTTCTGCCAAACCAACCTGGAAAACAAAGCGGAGCATCAAGTGAGTAACACATGATTTGTTAGTAATGTTTAAAGAGGGGGACATGGCTGCAGGAGGCTCCCAGGCTGGAGATGCACAAGCATACTGTACCTTCTTCAGGTCAGTCTTCTCTCTGAACTTCTGGTGCAGCCAGGCTGATGGGTTTGTCTGTGCGTGTGTGTCTGTGTGTGTATGCAGGCAGCAGCCTTGCCTGACACTCTGGTGCACTTGTTCTCTCTTTCCCCCGGCCCACGGTGCAGTCAGGGAGACAAGTTGTGCCACGCTCTTATTTGTCACACTGGCTGCTATCTCTCTCTCTCCCCTTCCCGTTTGCCTCTTGATATGCTCTCTCTCCAGCACTGGGGATATTATTCATGCCACTGAAGGAGAAAAAGAGGGATCTCTCTCTTCTGCTCCGGAGAGCCTGTAGCGAGCCACAGCTCCTCCTGCAGGTGAACCGAGGACTTAAACATACAGAGATCATACATGCACGCACAACATACACTGCAATTAACCAAATACATGGCCTTTGTACTTTAACATTTTAATCAAGATAATTTAAATAAACAAGAAATTAACACGAACAACAAAATAAGCACAAAACACAGAAAAGGCTTTTCATGCAGCACAATTGCTGATGTTTTAAGGACAGTGAAAGGCTGAGTAAAAACAGGTTTGAACCTAAAAGCAAAACTCTGAGATTAGATGGTAAAATTAAAAGTTCAAGTTTATGATGGAAAAAAAACAAAACTCAAACCCGGGCAAGCAGGAGAGATAAAGGAAACTTATCCAAGTACAGAGGGCAGGCAAAGGGGTCATAACAGAAAAAAGGAATGAAAGGAGCCAGGCCAGCATATATGCTACTGGGGTGACAAGGAGGTGAACAGGTGCACAGGTGGGTGGGAGGGATCAGATGATGGCAGGTCCACAGGGGTTATTGCACGGCAGCTGGAGTATCTTACACAACAGGGGAGTTGGTACAGAGCAGGTCGAAATAGAGAGACGAAGAAAATGTGAGAGTGGCTAACATTGTGACAGTGAAGTCCATCTGAGGCCTATATCATCTATTATAGGGTGTGTCCTCAACTGCCTTCATTTGCAACCCATGCATTTACAGAATTAAATGTGTGGGAATTTTTATATCGTTGAGCGGCTGGAATAATAAAAGACCTGTACGCACCACCTTGGCAAAATTATATTGTTCATCTGCTAAGCAGAGCCACTCCTCAAACAGCGTGATCATAACATTCACTGGCCAAGTGCACAGCCTCTCATTAATCTAAATGAGATGTGTTTGTTCCCTTTCTCAGCTTCCACTCGCATTCGAGCCACTACAGGCTGTTTAAAGGGATGTCACAGGCGTCTGCTCCCTCCAACACTTTACAGGACGCAGGTTCACACTCGGATATTATGTAACAGGTGGGGAGAGATTGGTTACAGCCGTGCACCGGGGGAATCAGAGGTGCACAGCGCTCTCCTGAGGGACCACGAGGCAGAGCGGGGAGGGATACACGGTTCCCATGACAACCTGACAGGATGGAGCCCTTGAAGCTTTGTCATGTGATGTTTGAGATCTCCAGGAGGGGACTGCAGGATTACGTATTACATCTATAAGTACTATGTAGTAACATTTTGGATTTTCTACTTTCTTAGCTTTTTAATTATGTAAAATTAATTGTATTGTTATTTTATTACCCAGACAGTCATATTGTATACAGTTACAGTCACCTTGTAGGCTGGCAGCACAAAATTGTATTGTAATTACATGTAACATATTGAGCTTTAACCTGAATGGTACATTTCAAAATAAGCATTCAATAGTCTTACTTTAGGACAAATTATGATGCCTTGATCTGAACACACATTTCCCTCAACAGCTTTGATGCATGACACAGCGGCCTACCAGTGTGGGTACTTTGTGGTATGTACTGGTGTCCATGATTACATTTTGATAATGATTATATACATATTTAGACATTCCTGTGGGGCTGGTATGTAAAAATGATTTTTTTTCAAATCCTGGCAGTCCACAGTCTAAGCATAAGTGAAGGTTAGTGTACATTTGATGTGGGTCTATGGCAGGGAGACTCAACCTACAGCCCCGGGGCTACAGTGGGGTACCAGGCGGCCTGCTGACCATTTTCTTATTCAAAATGAAAATAGACTAATTTACACTAGGAGTCTTTTAGTTTGTTTACACCAATTAGTAAAAGTTCAATAATGCCCTGTGGCTGTTAGTTGAGAAGTTGTATATTAGCCTATCAGCAATTGTTGCAGTGTACAGAAGCAGTAACTTAATGATGTATTTGCTTTTATTTAGCCATCTAATGCCGATCGTAAACCACTGTTTGAATTTCAGTGCAGCGTTCCCACCTGGTAACACCATGAGAAATGAGGAGATTCCGACTTTGAAGTCATCTTATTCTGCCACATCAATGATCCTGACAGCTGGTGGCAACTGCTGCTGAGAAAGCCACTGCTGCTTCACTTGGTGTAACTTGGGAACTAGCCAAAAAGAACAAAATATTTTATTATTCTGTTTATCTGATACATAATAATGTTTGTTTATGAACTTGCTCCTGGCTTCCTGTCATTTTGCAAAAGTGGCCCTGGGTAAAGGAAACTGACTCTGGTCTATGGGCTTGGAGCAGACCACTGAGCTGGTCTCTGTGAACTGTTTGTTTAGGTGGCAGTGTGGCTCTAGAGACAAGTGGGAACTTCAAGCCAACCATCTGAGAGAGGCCAATGCCACGTGCTTGGTGTCCTTACAGGACCTGCCCAATTAAAAAATATACATCCGTTCATTTTTTTCAAAGGGAAATACAACTAAGAGCAGTGACAGATAAAATGTCTCACTTGAAAAGTAAAATCTTTTTTAAATACATCAGAAGCTTCCTGTTGGGTAGAACACAAATTAATGTTACAGACACAGTGGTCTCAACTGGTGTTCTCATTTTGTTTTTAAACTGTTTATTCTGGTAACTAAGTGTTCATCATCCTCTAAATTACAGTGTTCATATTCTTTAGCAAAATTGTTGTCATAAAACCAAAAGAAGCTTTTTATTTTCAGTTTAATCTGCTTGAAATGTCATGCAGATTATACGTGTGTGTTAAAGTCAAAGCGTATAAAATATTAATCACTTATAAACATATATAGTTCTATAAACTTTTTATTTTCTTTCAGTTGTAATCCCTAACATTTGAAATTGTAAAGTCCAGAGGTTTTGTAATTCCATAATTCACAGTTCCACATCTTAAACTATCAAACACTTGGTGTGGATAGTTAGCCGTGACATGAATCATTTCTGAGGACAGTGTTGTTTTCTAAGCAGAGAGGCCACAAAAAAATCTGTGCCGCCTGAACCTTTTTGATCATGGCATTTCTTCCCCTTTGGACTTCACGCACTTCTCTTCCACATCTTCAATTTTCTCCCCGTCGTCTACATTTTCTTCCCTAAATCAGACATGTTGGGTTAGAAAATGGCTATATTGTAATTACATCGAACTTTTACTTGGCTACAGTATTTGTCTTTTCTTCACTAAAAACTGCAGGGCAAGCTCTGAGAATTATGTAATGTAATATGACCAAACCACATGATGTCCTTGGCTCTCCAGCACCAGTGCTATTCATAATTTCACCGTGGACACAGTGGTATTACATAGTGGACGAACAAAACTATAAATTCTTATTTGTGCATACCTTGCCTGAAGGTCACTCTCGTCCTCAGATCTGGATGATGTTGATGTTCCTTCGGCTGCTTCTCCATTTTCTTCAACAAACTGCTCCTTTAAGCCTGCTTTCTTCAGCTTGTTCCTGTACGTCTGCTCGGCATGATCCTTTGCATTTTTCTGCCGGTGAAAACTCAAAGTTATGCTGGAGGGGATGTCATTTACAATACAATGTAATCTTCTCAGCTTACTATGTCACCTACCTGTTTCACCTGTTCGAACAAATAAGGGCGTTCGCGAACTCGTGCCTTCATATCCCGTAACTCCCTCATGTACTCTCTCATCCTTTGTTGGTCAGCCGCCCTTCATGTCAGAGAAGATTATAGTTTGAGTATACTGTGGCAGGCGTGTGCGGTTGTTGTGATGTGAGCTGCAAAGGTTGCGAAGCTGGAGAAAGGCCACATTTGACCAGTACTCACCGATGGTGCTGTAGTTTTTCATTATGCACTTCTTTCAGGCTGCTGTGTGGGTCCAGAATCTTTGCATGAAGTGTGACGGTCTTCTTCATGGCCTGGGACCTCATTTGGTATTTCCTCAACCAGTCTGCACTCTCTTGTTTCTTGCTATCTCTCATCTCCATTGACTTTCTGTGAAGGTAAAAAATATTCAGCATGTCAGAGGATATAACTATTTAGTGTGTAGAATCTATAGAGAGGAAAAATCCAGAAAGGTTCCATGATGATGAAAGTCACCTGATGGCCATACAGCGCTTCCTCGCAGCATCTGTGATGTATGTGGGGAGTGTGTCTGTGGACAGTGATGTTAAGGTACCAAGTGACTTGCTTCTGCTGAGATTACTTATTTTTGGCACCTGTAGATGAAGGGAAAAATAACAATCAACAAATTTAGAATTCCCTGAGAAAGAAAACCCTGCAGGGTGCAGTAACAACACCAAATTATACATCAGTGTATGAACTGATGTGAGCCAGATGTAAGCATGCCAAAGCATGCTTTATATAGATATGGCATTTCTGTGCATTGAGCTGTTACATATATAGAAGGCTTTCTGTGAGAAAAAAACTCTTTATTCACTGTGATCAAAGCAAAACGACAGAAAGACGAATTGATGAGAAACTGATGGCTTTAGGACCACATATTTTGATTTTAATGTTTCTGAGATTAATCATACAATAATGTTTACTATGAAGAATTTATGAAGAAATTCTGTACAATTACTGATGTGATGTTAGTCTACAAATAATATAACTATGTACTACAGTAGCTTCTTTAAGTGCCACTCTTTCAGCAACAAAACTAAATATATCTATTTATAGCATTAGTTGAGTCAGCTTGCTCTTAAATGTCTGACATGGTTCATAATGTCAGATTTCCCCTCAGGGACAGTAATGCTTTACTCTAAAATAGATCTCTGGTAATTGTATAATTTTGGCTAGAAAATATGTGAAAGGAGGAAGGCAGGAAGGAACTTTCACTGATCACATAGTTTATTCAACCACTTTGGATTAGTGTAAATTACTGTTTTTCTTAATTACTGTCATAATACTTTTCACCCTGTAATGACCTTGTGTGAATCATCCACCCAGACAAATTTCAATGACCATATAAAGCGATGGTCTTGTAAAATATGTCACGAATCTCATAAAAGAGACATTTCTGCTTGAACTGAGGAGCAAAACGTGTAAATATATAGTTGTATATCAGGCGTTGTACAAACAGGGTTTCAGTTGGACTTGATAAATTATGAGGTAGAGAAAGTTTGAAATACAACCGGAGGAGAATATTTTCTGCACGAAGAGAGCCGACTGTGCATATTTTACACCTCCACAATTGAGGGAGCTGGTCAGACGGAAGCTAAAGAAATAACAGATATTTCATACAAAAACTTAACCAATACCATAAATCTTATCTTATTACTCCCAAGGACACAGAACAGAAAGCCAAATGTGACCAGGTCAAAGTTCTTTGTCACATTTTATGAAATAATCACTTCTGAGTGTTAAGGGACCAAGGGAAAGAGCATTACACAGTCTGCAAAAACTGTAGGGTAAACGCCTGTTCTTATTAGGCCTGTTAGTCTTCATTTGGTGCAATCATAGTCATATAGAATTTTTTCAGTCAGCAAGGATTTAGGTAATCAGCACTGTTTGTCCTGTGGAACATTATAGGCTTTAAGAAAGGCTAGTGGTTTCCTCCTTCCCTTAAAAAAGAGAAGTGGTGGGTGGATGTGTTGAACCATCCATCAAGCAGAGAAATAATGTAAACTACATCATGAAGCCATCTGGTGCTTTGGAGTCCTGGGTGTCTTCTTCTTATGTAATTCCTCTATAGACACTGGCTCACCAAGACGTGCATTATTCTTTACATTTTATTTTTATTTTGATGAGATGTTTTTGAGACAATCGTTAATTAATTCTCAAACCCCTGCCTACCGTAATTATCACTTCTGGGAAATCTGTTCACCATAACAATTCTAAAACTTGAATGAAAGAAAGATTTGATTAAATTCAAAACAATATAAACTAAAAGGAAATTAGCTCATATTCTAAAATATTCATATCCAAAACTACATGTCTGGGGTAAATAAAACATTTTACCTGTGTGTTTTCAAGGCTCACCCTGCTTTGCCTTACAGGGAGAGCTGATGTCCTCAGATAGAAGGGCTGGCATTTTATCACATCTTTAGTCTGTGGTTTTCTCAGTGCCTCTGTCTGCAAGGCTTTGTGCAGCTTACTGAAATCAGGGACCTGATGGCTGATTCTGGGCTTAAAGCTGGGTCTCTCATCCAGGAATCCCAACTTTTCTTTCCTGGTGCGGTCAGCAGTGCGAAGTTTCGGGCTGCCAGACACAGCAGGATTGTCGTGTCGCACTGTTGTCTGAGTGGGGACTTGTCTGCAAAGCCCCTGGTCTGCACAGAATTACAATAAGGTAAAGTAGAGGATGAAGTCATGTCACTGCATAAAGTGTATCAGGCATACTGTATACATGCATTCAATATGATACAGGGTGAAACATTACAATACAATTACACTGTGTCTTACCATAAAATATTTTTATGTTATTGCACTTACAAAGCACTGCTTTTGTTTGCATATAAAATATCATTAAGGCTGAATGTTATAATATATTATATGTTGTTGATCAGGAAGTCTCCGTCAAGGATGCCTTTGTACAGGTTTCCAGAACACATAAGCTACTGTATATTATGAATTTTTGTGAATCATCACATCACATATATTTATTGACTATACAAGCTGTTCCCAGCCGGGGAGTCAGGATCCATAAAGGGGTCCAAAATAAATCTAAAGGGTTGGAAGATGATTTACAAGGTAAAGACGAAGAAAATATTTCTTGCACTTTTTTTTAAAACTTTTTAAATACTCTTTTGAAATCTTTGACTTTATCTTGTGAAATATTGAAGAAGTTTAATCTTTTAAGATAGAACAATCTGGGGGGAAGACATCACTCTTTCTTTGAACTGTTTACAACTGAGTGACATATGCAACTAGCTAGCACCACCTGCGTCATCCCATCAGAAGAGGAAACCTACCTTTCAGCTCAGAATCTGATGACTCTTTTACATCTTTATGAGGAGGTTTCCTAACAGTGGGAGCCTTGTGTTTCTGATCATTTGAGACTTGGTTTAACATTTCTATCAGCTTCTCCCTTTTCTCCTTTTCTCTCTCATGGAAACTGAAAGGTTTTTGAATGGAGAGCAAGAAGTCCCTCCTCTGCTCAAGGCCCTGCTTCCTCCTCTCTTCCCTCAGCTCCATCATGTCCTGATAGAGGGGCTGAATGACATGGTCGGGGACAGGGAGAGCACAGAACTTTTTCTGACACTCAGCCTCGGCCTCCTCCTCTTTGCTCTTCTGTGTTGTTTTAGATGAAGCTAACCGCTCACACTGTCGAGTCCTGGCAGGAGTCAGCGTGGAAGCACTGACGGAACAATGCTTCCAGTTTGTTGGAGATAGCCAGGCTGGAGAAGATGAGTGATGTGTCCCTGGCTGTCTGGGATTGTGTGAAGTCTCTTTGTCTGAGGTCAGAGCAGATGTAGAGGTGGATGTCCTCATTCCCACACGTCTGAAAAACAGTAAAGATCTTTAAGAAAATAGATTAGAATAATGACAAGAAGACAATTGAGGAAACCTACTTGGCCTGATAGTTAACTTCATTTTTATCACTACACTCTTGGTCTGTTGACAGTAGAGCGTTCTGATGAATTCTCCTCTCCAACTCCTCTGTCTGTCTCCTCTCTGCCTCCTGCAGCTGCTGTCTGAGTGCCTCACCCAGGGCCTTCAGCTGCTGCTGGAGAATTAACTCTGACCTGAGTCCATCCTCCAGCAATGTTTTGAGATTTGACATGATTCTCTGACCTGTGAAACTAACAAAAAAGGAGGCGGTTTATTCCTGTAAACAAAAAGTTCTTCTTCATTTATCTATCAACAAAAAGTAAAGTGACAAGAACTATGTGAATCAATTAACTGTTGAAATCATACATCAAGCAAAAATCCCTCAAAATAATGAGATGTGATCTGTAACAGAATAATAGACATTCCATGATCGAAAACAAGCGGGGAAAAGATAACTTTTGTATTACCTGATCTCTTTCTAAAAATATACATACAACATAAATGTTCTGCCATAAATATTCTACCAATACATTGATTGAACAACCCTTTAAGACACATGCACACAAAAACACACACAGACAAACAATTAACTTAACTTGAACATTACTCACAAAGTTCATATTGACCAATTATTTGATCTCTGTTCATTTTCTTTGAATTGAATAATAGTTGACCAACATTTTAAATAGAGCATAAATGATTAGTCAATGAAGTAATTTTCTTAAGATAAAATCTGAATTCTTTGATTCCAGCTGACTTTGGACCATTGGTAAAACAAAACATGCAATTTAAACATGTCACCACTGGGAAACTGTGATGGGTAGTTTTCACTATTTTCTTAATAAGAATAACCCAATCATGACATTATCACCTGTTACCAGCGAACCTGTTTACCTGTGGTAAAGGCAGTCTTTTGATATTTACAAAAACCAATGAAGTCCATATATTGTCTGTATTGTTTTCAATTGAGTATATGTCAAAGAGGATTAGCACATTATTACATTCTGTTTCATTATGTTTTACACAGACCAATCCATAATTATTATTTGAGAGAAGAATCTTTTATCTATAATGAAATTATAAATTCAATATTTAACAACAGTAATCCTAACTGATTCATATACTAATAAAAAATAATTGAGTTTCTCCTTTTCAGTATTTTAAGATTTGCTGATATAAAAAAGTTGAACACATGAAACCACCTCCAGTCTGTGTAAACGGGTTACCATAGAAACCAGACCTGCGCTCTCGCCGTAGTGTTGGTGTTTGCATTAGCTAAGCTGATAAATGTAAGTAAATACGTAAGGTTTATTTACGTATTTACTTTAATACTTCTACACAAACTTGCTTTATGCTTTTGCCACTTCAATACACATGGTAAAAATTTAATCAACCATATTTAAAGTAAACGTAATAACGAGCCGCCAACATGGTAAAAGCGACTTTTAGGAAGTGTTTCCTGGCGTCGAATTGTCATTCAAACTTCTAACGTTACATCTCTGCTGACAAGATACACCGCAGCTTATTTGCTAAGCTAATGAGGTCTGCTTTTATAATTTGACAGTATTAAAACTAAAATGAAGTAAAGGTCTCCTACCGTTTGGTATCGTCAAGCGTTTGTGGACAGGAGCAGCGACGTCAGCCACGTCCGACGTCTTCTGTGATTGGACGAGAAACCGGAAGGACTCCCTCTGTAGCGCTTGTCAACACAACATGGCTGGATTACAGAAGGGACAGAGCTGAGACATTCAAGGAGAAACGTCTGTCTGATTTTCTCATGAAAGTGTCCAGACTTCTAGAGTAGGACTGGTGTCTCCTATTTCAATCGGGGATCGTCCCATATGAAGACAGAGTGAAGACAGAATCATGCATAAGCTCACAAAGGCAACGCTGGCCTTGAACGGTCTTGGCCGGTGTTTTATAAGAGAAAAGCGATTGTCCTCTATACAAATCATCAGCCGGGGATTAATGTGTTCAGAACATGGGGACGATTCTGCCAAGACTGAGGTTTATGATGTTATCATATCAGGGGGAGGAATGATTGGAGCTGCAATGGCATGTTCCCTCGGTGAGTAATGCCTCCCCAGCACTAAATGACCACATTTTGGTGTGTGCCTTCACCTATTATTATCCAGTCTTTAGATAAACCTGTGATAATTACTCCAAAAGCTCAATTCCAGAAATGCCTAAGCACTCACAAGCTTCACCACAGAGACTCTGTATTATATATGTGCTGGCATTTTTCTATAATTACATGATTTTGACAGGCATGGATCCCAACTTGGAGGGTAGGAAGATTCTCCTACTTGAAGCTGGCAAAAAGAAAGTGATGGACAAGGTCCCAGACACCTACAGCACCAGAGTCACCTCCATCACTCCGGGCTCCGCCACCCTCCTCAGTGGTACAGTATACACTTACACAACCTGACACACTAAGACATCATTATAAAATGGTTTACGACATTTTTAGATTTAAAGAGGCAGTTTCACCAGACACAGAAGAAATCCAAAAGTTATTTCGGTGGTGATTAGCTCCCTTCCTATGAGCTGCTTGTGGTGCTAGACTACTAAATGGCTCTCACAAGGTAAGCCACGGATCAGACACTGTCCAGTCACGCCGTCTTAGCAGGGATCATATCTGACCTTAATTGTTCCTCAAGTGATAGGTCATCTGGGATGTTTCCTGGCACTCCTTTTGTTCTTAGTTACGCTTAGCATGGGAGTTTTTTTCTAGCCCAAACTGTTGGATTAGAGATTTTGGCCCAACCTGTGTAGCTCATCTGTTAAACAAGTTCTGTATCCTAAATCCACCATATCAGGCTTAGAATCCATTATGTTCATCACGCCAGACTCATGCATTTTGTTATTTCAAGTTTTTCAGGCTGCCTTCATTTGCTGTCGCACAACCAAGCTTTTCCACACATACTTCACACCAATAAATCATGACAGTTTACAAAGAAAAATACAGATTATTTTGAAGTCTAATTACACTTTTCAAGTGCCAAGGCTGATTGTTATTTTCTCACCTACCCCATAAAACAAACACAGAAAACACCATTTAAAATGTCTCAAGAAGGATTCATTTTTTTCATTTGAGGTCGTCAATCTTCTGTAGATATGGAATTACATAGACAATAATCATTTGGTGTAATTACCTTGCTTGTTGGACACTTATGTTCATCCACATTTATCCTGATTCAGGTCTTCAGCAGTTTGGTGATAAGAGCATGGACAACAACAATTACATATTTCTTCAGTAGATCACTCATTCCAATACACTATGATAATAATTTTAGTCACTATAATCTTTGCACTTGTGCCAGTGAGAGAGAGGCTAAAGCTTTGCTTAACATCTCAAATAACCTCCTTCACTCTGCTCTCTCAACTAATATGTGTACCACTGGTTGACTTTACAGTGTTAACCAAATTTACCTGACACTGAAATGTCAATTGAGTGTTTGAAAGGAATGCAGTGCCGCAGTGTGGAGGAGTTTGTTTGAGACGTAGTGTCAGCTGTGACCTCATTCCCTCCTCATTGGCACCTGCACAAAAAGTAAAAGTAAGAACTTGTCTCATGCTTATGGAACACAGTGTATCTTTTACAGTAACTTTGAATGGTTCGAATTCTTATTGTATTGTTTTTAGAATAATCAGGTAAGGTATTGCCAACAACCACTTAAAATAGTGTATGCTGTAGTTCTAGCAGGTAGCACAAAAGCAAAGAATCAGTGGAACAGTAATGAATGATTTTATGTATATTTAGGATAATCTCATCACTTAACACCACAAGTTTGTCTCTTCCTTGAAAGGGTTACAATGTTTTATTCAATAAATTGGCTTTAACTTTCTACTGTGCAGAGTATGATTACAATAATTTGTAATACATTGGCATGCATTGTTGCATTGAATTAGATTTGGAATTGTTCTATCAATGTGTTTGTGCACACGCAGGTATTGGAGCATGGGAACACATCACACAGATGAGGTGCAAGCCCTATAAAAAGTTGCAGGTATGTTGATCTTCAGCTCACTATTGCACGAATTTGCTTTTTTAAAATCTGTGCAACAGATGGGTTCAGTATGTCAAAAGTTCATAAAAAATATAATTTCAAGACAAACAAAAATAGCTAAAGCCAGTGCTGCAGCACCGAGCATCTCCCAAAATCCGTCTGTTATACAACTTGCATTTTCCTTCATATGTCTTCCAGACTGTCTAATTTACAGGCATACGGTATGTATTTCTGTCATCCATCCATCAAAGCACCATACAATTTGTGGAGAGAAAAATCTGTGACACTCAGCCTCTACTCAGTCAACTTAATGAACAAGCAACACAATGCTGTATCATATAATCATGTGTATTGTATGCAATTGTTCACATTAAAATGGCAAACAGTGGTTTTGTGTAACATGCATTTTGTTCATTCCTTTGTGCAATTTATGCCCTTCCAGTAGCTTTGCTGCTTCTGTGCCACAAGGAATGCCAAAGAGCGCAAGGTATTTTTAAAAAAGGGCCATCTCCTGGCACATTCAAAATACAGGACGCTTCTCTGATCACGCAAGTTTCATTTATTAAAGCCATGTTTTCTATAAAGAATAAATCATTTTGACATTTTCAAATTGGTACTCATTTCCCGCATCTTCTAATTATGAAGATTCATGTGAACAACGGGAAGAAGATGAAAGATTAGGAGAGTGGTTGTTTGCTGCAGAGTGAACCCGCTTTACAGCTGTGGGTGCAGGCTCAGGCCCTCTTGTAAGATGTGGTCGGTGTGTACCAAACACTCGACCGCAGGGTTTCTCTCTGGGCCTAAGATGTCATCATGCAGGGCCTTACAGTGATTATGGTAGTGTACCTCTCCCATTATACCTTCACTCTGCTCCCACTGTTTTGGCATGTTTGCCCATTGAGTCCCAGTCATATACATCTCCAACCATAGCGCTGGAAAGTATGTACTGCAGGTCAGCCCTAAATACCATTCTTTCCAGGCAATAAAATGCTCTTCCACCTTAAATGTCCAGTAAGCGCTGAGGGTTTTAGACTTGAAACAGCAGGCAAACCGAGTTTTTTTGGCATCTCGGCGTCATTTTGCCCACATTTTTCTCTATAAAGTTGCAAGGAAGTGCATTGTTTAAATCTCGCACACAAAGTGATCTAGCAACTGATTCCACTCGAAAGCTGCATCATTTCACCCTGCATTAAACAAACCCAAAACAATTTCTGGGCTGGTCTCAGTAAATCTTTCCTACCAACCACTTATCACAAGTTGCAAACCCACTGCCATTAGTGGTTTTCTGTAGGGTATAGCCCCCTACTTTATGGCAAGTTGGAAAAAAGTAGTGCAGCAGCATATTACTGCACAATGACGGGTTCTGTCACCATAGTTACAAGCCGGGAGAGAATTAACCTTGTACAAACACTTTTCACCCCCTCATGTTTAACTCAAATGGTGCTTTCAGGCCTGGAATTACAGGAGCCTAAAACTATATCTCCTTCTGCCACTTTTGGTTGTGGATAAATATTGACTCGCTCTTTATGTTCACAAACATGTCATTTGTTATTTGTGTTTCCAAGAAAATGTTTGCACAAAAAAGAATCCACATCATACAAAAAAATGTCATTTGGTCGTCCGCCTCAGAGGGCCCCGTTAAGCTGGAGTCAGCCGTCCAGCCAGAAGGGGTGCCGGTGACCCTTATCGCTCTGGGTTTGATGTATGCAGGCTTATGCCAACCTCCGACAGCAGCTAGCAACTTTGATGTGTTCAGCTCAATGAAGCGGCACTTCTCTGCTCTGCTATATATAGGGAGAGGGGGATGCATTTAAGGACAGACTCGTAAACCACAGTCATAATGGGTCTCTCATTTAGGTTTGGGATGCCTGCTCCGACGCCCTGATCACATTCGATAAGGACAACCTGCAGGACGAGATGGCCTACATTGTGGAGAACGACATCATCGTGGCTGCACTCACTAAACAGCTGGACAGTCTGTCCGGTAAGCACGGCATTTATGATGAATAACACGAAAGCCACACACAGTAGCAGTGCTTCTTGATTTCTCTGCCATCTGCCTAACTGACGCTGAGTCTCGCAACTTACGCCGCCACATTTATTCCATCCTGTCCCCAGGTTTTGTTTATTTGTACTCTCTCCCAGTGGCTGTTTTTAAAGACAAGTTAAGCCCTTGGAGCTGTTCATGCTTTTCCTGCAATTTCAATCAAAACCTCACATTTTGGGAACTACAGAGTCTCGGCACCCTCTGAGGACACGTGAAGTGGTCCAGTGACCTATTTAAAGCAGCCATGTGCTCCCGAGCTTTGCCACCTCTGAAGAGGCTAAAGCGCTGACAGTGTCTTGCACTGTATTGCTGTTGACATTAGGCCGACTTTTGTGAGGTTCGCAAATAAAACTAAGTTCTGCTACGTGCTTGACAGTTAAAGTGGCATATTTATAAACAGTTTTCAACATTTTGCACCAAACAACGGATGTGTGGTTACAGCACGTTTTTGCCTCATGTGCCTCCCATTTGTCCGCCTCTCTCTCATTTTAGTCGTGGTGTTGTTATGCTCAATGCAGTACATGAGAAGTGTTCTCCGAGCCAGCTGGTTTCAGTGTAACCCTGCTCTCCAATCACTGAAAACCCATATTTGACATTTGTGTTCAGGCACCAGTAGCCGGTCTGTGGATGGGTCCTGCTCCAAGTCAGCATGGGCCAGCATAGCTCAGGCTCCTTTCATGTGAGCACTGTCCAGCTGCTGATATTTTAGGATGAGGGGCACGTTTAGTGCAAAATCTAACAAGCTGGCAGCATGTGCAAAGTGTGGCGTGGTGTTCTTGTAGATAAACACTATTAGTCAGGGCAATGTGGCAGGCCAAGACCATTAAGGAGATTGTCAAATGTGAAGTTCAGCAGCTGCCATGTGCCAGGGAGGAAAACCAGTGGTGTTTTATGAGGTGGTTTATAGATCTTCCACTGCTTTGGCTGCAGGCACACCATCCTCTCGTTTTGACAGAAAAAGTAGCAAAAGCACTGATTTAGTGTGATGAATTATACACGGGATCAAGATTGATCCCTTTGTTGTGTGAGAGTCACACCAGTCAAGTTTTATTTTAAGAATCACCCCTCTTTTTCTTCTCTGCCGCCTTCGCAGTCACCAGTTTTATGTCTGTGTTTTCTGTCAGATAACGTGCAAGTTAAGTATAGGTCCAAGGTGGTGAAGTACACATGGCCCATGCCCTACCGAGCGACAGAGTCCATCCCATGGGTCCAGGTCACGTTGGCCAGCGGAGAGGTTATTCAGACCAAGCTACTGGTCAGTTTGATTCCATCACACAAACTGTAGCTGTTCTTTCCTTGTTCCTTTTGTTTTTACTGTTTTTCCTTCTTCTCATCTCATGTTTTTCAGATTGCTGCAGATGGACCAAACTCAATGGTGAGGCAGGCACTGGGGATACCGACGGTCAAGTGGAATTATCACCAATCTGCTGTGGTTGCTGTGCTGCACCTATCAGAGGTAAGTATTACATTCAATTCATGCACACAGTATAATTCTTCATACTTTATAATAATGTGTGCATCACTCCCTGCATACTGTGTCTATAGTTTTTACAAACACTATTGTCTATCTTGCTGTGAGTGAAATGACTGAGTGTGATGATTATATGATAATAAATTAATGTCACATCTGTCAGCATGCAGAAAACAATACGCCCACCCAGAAGTAGCCATGATAATATTTTATGTACAATATAGGTATGCAGTTCAAAGGTATGCCCAACAATGCAATGCCACAATGAATGTTTCAGTATGATTTAACTTCATTTAATTTATGTGTTGGACAGCCTACAGAGAACAATGTTGCATGGCAGAGGTTCCTCCCAACAGGACCCATTGCAATGTTACCGGTAATATATCCGCATTATTTACTGTGATACTCTTGCAAAATATTCACTTGTCACAAGTTTTTTTTTTGTTTTGTTTTTTGACATTGCTGTCTGCTCCCTGCACTGCAGCTGTCGGACACAGAGAGCTCTCTGGTTTGGTCAACCAGCCACCAGCAGGCAGAGGAGCTCCTGGAGATGGACGAGGAGAGCTTCGTCGACGCCATCAACTCTGCCTTTGTGAGTCTTACCCCAGCTTTCAAACTGCTGATGTGGAAATCTGACTATAAATACAACATGTGTCAGGGAGGTTGCAACATTTCTGTGTTTGTGTAGAATGTTCTGTATGCGGCAGGGCTTCTCGATAGCCTTACTCACATGTCGAGCTGTTTTTAGTCACTTCTACAAACAGTTTTGTCGTTGTTTTGCCCAAACTTTTATACAATGCTAATATTTCACTGTCCATTTTTTTATGTTTGGAGAAAGTCCTTTTTCCCAAGCTGGCTATTTTTACTGGGCCTGCCGATGGACGGGGTCACCACGGTTGAGTCACGTTTGGTTTCAGGCCTGGTTTGCTAATTAAACCTGTGGTCTCCCAGTGTCGACCATTACTGCATGGAATGTTTTTCAAACAGAGCTAATTCAACTGCATAGCCTGGCTGGCATCTTCTTTTAATTAGCCCAGCTCCAGAAGCCCTGCCAAACCAGTTAGTTAGGGAGGGGGGGGAAGCACTTTCGCTGGCCTGGAGTTCAGCTTTGCTCCTATGTCAGCTAATTTCTTTGTCCACTCAAAGGGATAGTGTCTGTTTTCTCTCTCTTCTGGCCATTTTTCATTCTCTTGTGAATATGTCTGTGTCTTCTTGCCTGTCTGTGTGCACACTAACAGTGGAGTAATGAGAACCAGTCGAAGCTGATTGAGACGGCTGGCTCTGTGTTCCGCGGTGCCCTGTCAGCCATCATGCCATCTGCAGGTTCACCTCGACAGCTTCCCCCGAGTGTGGCAGGGATTGGACCCAAGTCCCGGGCCATGTTTCCTCTGGGCATGGGTCATGCATCTGACTACATCAGGCACCGGGTAGCTCTCATTGGGTAAGATAGTCAAAATGAAAATTAACATTTTTCAACACTTTTTTGTGACTGAAAATACAAATCAAGTAGGGTTTTGAGCTGTTTCCTCAACTAATGTTTTACTTCACGTGTAAGTGAATGACACAATGTACTGTGCATAAAATAGCACACTGTGAGTTGTATTTGGACACAGAGGGATATTTTCGTCTTTGCAGGGATGCAGCCCATCGTGTCCATCCTCTGGCAGGTCAGGGAGCCAACCTGGGCTTTGGGGATGTGGCTTGCCTCACACAGATCCTGAGCCAGGCGGCCTTTAACGGGAAGGACCTGGGTCAGTGAGAACTCCAAACAGACACGAGCGCTGCAGCCATAGCACAGTGGTTTCCCCCTAAGCTCTTTTCCATAGCTCCAGCTCAAACGCATGCTGTTGATCTGAATTATAAAAAGCATCAGCTTTTCCGGTAACATTTATTTGATGTTTTTTTTCTGCTCGTTCTGCCAAGAACTATATGTAAGTTGCTTTTCATAAAACATGAAATGCTGTTATGAGATATTGTTTACTTTTTCCCCTGTTAAATGTCCTGAAGTCAAAATAAGACCAGTGTATTGACTTAATGCAGAAGACATATGGCACACACAAGCTTAAACTTTGCAGTTTTTAACCCCCGGTTTTTGCTTGTTTGCGCAGGAGCCATTCAGCACCTGTTAGAATATGAGACTGAACGGCAGCGATACACCGTGCCCATGATGTCCGCCATCGACCTCATGAAACGTCTTTACTCCACTAACGTCGCTTCTGCTGTCCTCCTACGCACCTTCGGTTTGCAGGCCACCAACATGCTCCCAGCGCTAAAAGTAAGCTCCCTCTCTCCGAGCTTCTACATCCAAACATATCCCTGCATCCTTCGAACCTGGACATCACTCAGATCCTATCAACCACCTATCAAACCTAAGCCCCACCTCCACTCGGACCCCACCCTCCACCCTTTTTTCTGATTACACGGAGCTTTACTTTAGCGGTGTCTATAATTTCCATGGTTCTGAACCTACTACTATGGCATCTAAGTTTAGCCCCAAATTTAGTGTTACCAAAAGTGTGTGGGTGGGGTGCAGGGCTGGCCCTGGGGTAGCGGACAGCGGTGTTGGCTTGTGTTTTCACACCCCTTTTATTACCGACCACTCATGTGAAATGGCTTTATTCCCTACTAAGTGATTCAGACCAACACAACTATAACTGGTTGTAAAGGCATTTCGTCGTGGAGGCGCAAAGTTAAACGTGACATTTTTTCCATATTAAATGTGAGTTCACCGGTTTACAGGTCTCGTATCGAGGTCTGCTCACTTGTTACAGTCGTTCAGCAAGCATTATTCAAAGGTTACAGAGTTTCTGAGCTGTTGTCCGTTTGCCTCTGCAGGAGAAGATCATTGAGTTTGCAAGTAAGTGATGCATCAGTCATGCAGTGGCCGTCGGTGGATCTCCAAAGACTGAGAGCTTTGAAGGCTGTGAAATTTTGTGAATGTAAAAACATACAATAAAAAATATATATTTTCACTCATTGGTGATATTTTTTTCTTGTGTGTGCTTTGGTGAAAAATCCACATCTACATATAATGCACTACATTGCAACTGTCCCGAGCATATCATATCAAAAACATCATGATTTTGTATTAAAATCTTCCACTGTTTTCCAAATACAGTTCATATATCAAGTTCTGACTCATCCAAGAACTACATCTTTCAGACATGATTTGAAGACATGTGAAGAGCTTTTATTAGAATATGCAGACTGTGTATAGTCATAGATAATGTTATATATCCAATGTAAGCAGTTTGATCAAATTATTTTACACTCAAAGAGGACGTTTTTTTACAAAGTAGACAACAGGATACTAGTACACTATATCTATCTATCTCAATATAAAAAAGTATAAATACACATAATGCACATTTTCTATCTTTTATTAAAACATACATGTACTGTCTAGTATACACTTATTTCACTGAATTTAATAAAAAACAATTTACACTGTCAGTCATCAGGTTATTCATACCGATGAACATAGAGGCATTTCTGAGAAATTGTGCAGCATAAAGTTTCTGCAATGTAAAAGCAGTTCCTGTCCAAAGACTTTACAAATACAAGTTTACATTATGTATATACAGCAGTAGTTATTGATCAGGATGAATACTGGAAAGACAGCAAAGGCACGGCTTAAAAAGCAGTTACACAGAAGGTTCAAGAGTTAATATTGGATGAGGATAATTAAAATACTCTACATTAGATAAACTTAGTTATTTAAATATTTGTACAGTTCACAAGAAAAATTGACAAACAGAATTCAATATTGCTAATGTTTTTGAGTAACCAGCAACAAATAAAGGGGTCATGGGTTTCAGACTTTTTACATAATTTCTGTTTATATTTTCACTGTATATAATGGCTGTAAATTATGTTGACTATCTACCCTTGATGAGAGTTTTTTTTCTATTGCTTGTCTAAAATACAGTTCAGACCAGGGGCCCCTGCAATTTAGCCATGCTCGATATGGTCTTTTCCACTCTAGACACAACAAACAATAATGGCTGAACTTAAAAATATAGGCATTAACCTTACACGTAACAGCTATACAACACAGTCTGTGAGAGGCAGCTCTCCACAGCTCTCCCCCCTCAGTCACGGTGAATCCAACACTACATGATGAATATGTACAACTCGTTAGTCGAAACATGAAAGCAACCGATCGTGTCTCAGCTACAATATCTGCAATTAAAGTGTTATGTGCAAAGTCGAAGAAGAGAAGCTGCGTAGTTGTCAACGGCTCTATTTCCAATGATGTCTAACTTGTCTAAGGCTAGGGGCAAATGAATTAGGGTCCTGTGAAATAATTTACTGCTAGAATAAAAAGAAAGACAACTATGGTTGCATTTCCAGCAACTCGTCGCTAAATAAATCCCACTGTAGTGTACAGTGTGCACCAGGACCACAGTCAGCACCAAAATACCAGGACTGCTTGTATTGCTTCTAAACTACCCTCTACACACTTACAGGCAGGCCAGAACAACATTTCAGATCAGGCACCCATAAGGAATCAAAAATGTAAACGTTTTACAAAAAAAAAATAAAGTCAGCTCACCAGTTATGAGCTCAACATACAGTAGAAATAGCTGGCCTTATAAAAATATAGTGATTTCTTTTCAACAGTTCTCGGAGTGATCGCAGGGTGCTGAGGTTAAGGTAAAAAGAGGGGGGGTGAGGAAGCGTTGTGGGTGTGTCTGCGAGGGGGACGGGCCGATCGAGGGTGGACGGAGGAAGGGAAGCCCCAACAGTGACAGACTGTCCCTCTCAGTGCCGGCTGCAGTGACAGTGAGCTGTCCTTTAGTGGATGTTGAGGTTTCTGAAGTAGTCAAAGGTTGCCCCCAGGGCCCAGCTCGTTTCCACGTTGTTCACCTTCTTGGCTAGCTGTTGAGCAGAGCGACAGGAGGATCTACATTAGCACCACAAAGGGACAGTTTCCTGCACCTGCTGCTGCACTGATCTGAACATGTTGAAGTCATGTGACATACTGTACAAAAAGAATATTCTGTGTCATATAGCTTTGTATAATTTTTATCTGTGACTCTCACATCCAGTGACTCTGATTCGCTCACCTGCAGCACAGTGCTGTCCTTGAAGCCAAAGCCCTCCTTTAGCAGACAGGTGATATATGTCATATCCATGCAGAGGAAGGGGCTGATGGCACGGTATTTGGTCATTTTGTTGCACACTGCAAACACAAAAAGCCACAGGTTTCAGACATGACATTAGCACGGGTTTCACATATCACTGACAAAAAAGAGCTGACACACGGAGACACCTATTGCATCAAATAACAGAGTCACGTTCCACGCATTAACAAAAAAAAACACACCTTTTCTAACCCCTGTGCTACATGATTAAAAGATGACCTTTCTGTTTTGTTCGGCTGAATAAACAGGGAGGTGCGAGGGTCAGCACAGGGCTGCGGGTGGGTGGCAGTGTTAAACAGCCCAGTGCACAGTTTGTGTGTGTCAGTATGTGTCAGCCCCCAGGTGGTGTGTGGCTGTCAGGTGCCCTCCTGCCTGGACCAGACAGACGTCTTCAGCTCAGCTGCCAGCCCGGCCTGAGCCAGATTTGTTCCTCGAGACCATGTGACAGTGTTCTCACAACACAATCAGACCTTACGTAACGCACCAACTCGTTCCTACTTGCTATAAATCTGGTTCGACATGGACATTACAAGTGTCACACGCTCCAGCTGATAAGCATGGTGTGTATCGGTTAAACTTTATAAGAACTTTATAGTGGTGTTAACATGTTTTCACTCTAGAATAAACTACGTTTGTCTTGAAATCCATCCCTATAACACGCTTAAGCAAATAATCGGTTACATTTTACAGTTATAATAAATTCTTTTTTCGACAGGATAAGCTGTGCCAATTTGGTGCAATTGTGCCAAGTGTTTGGGCACAAACAAGTTTTAGTGCTTTTGCTGTTTAGACTGTGTTGCATGAAGTTTCAGCGGTTAGACGACTGATATATATAACTTGTAAGATTGTTGGTTTCATACACAAGTTTATCCATCCCTGGAGAAGATAACATGTATCTCTTACCTTCCTTGGCTCTCTTCTTAAAATCCCTGACTTCAAGTGCACCACCTCGACTACCATCTGTGCAGGGAAAAAAAAACAAACATGCAATTTGAATACCTATTTTGTGCAAAAGATGATAATTAGCATGAAAGATAATGGCACTGGATGGTGACTCCTTGGTCTGTGCCCACTCACCAATTAGGCCAGACTCCACAGCTCTGTCGAAGTAGTAGGAGAAAGCGTAGAAGACGCTGCTGCCCTTCACCTCGTAAGGCTGGTGCACGATTCCTTTGATGACCTTCATCACCTCGTAGTAGCACAGCTTATAGCCTGCATAGCCTGAGGAGACAGAGAGAAGAGGCGTATGTAGGTTTGTCAAAGACTTATACAGTAATATTGAAAATGTTGGAGTAAGCAATGAGTTAAAGGTGCTTGGGTGCAGCGATGGTTGGAATGCAACCATGCAGTCTGGAGCCTCGGTCTGAGGTCAGCCAGGGGTTGGAGCTGGGGGGCTCACCAGATAATGTACAAGGGAAGCCCTAGAGGGACACACAGGCCCATGGGTATGCTTGGCTCAGTTGTGCCGGCGAAACCATGTGCTGACAAGAGCGGCAGTTAGCAGGGCCTGTTGGGCTGTCTATTTTTACCACATAATTGTGAGCGGTCCAGATCAAGCCACTCGTTACACAAAAAAAATAACAACTCAGGGGCAAGCCCAGCATCTTTTGGCTACTTGACTGTGGTATGGGAGTGACTGCCTTATTTGTGAAGTTAACTGACAGTTTTCTTTTCGTTTAAATACAAGGTTGACTGCAGTATAATTGTTCGAGAGGGAGGACAGAGAGAGAGAGGATGACAAAACATGCGTTTGGCGCCAAGGTTACAGAAACTTGAGCGGATAAATGTTCTCATGTGAGACTGTATTATACTGTACTCTATTGTGTTCCAGAGTCGAGAAAGGAATGCACTGGGAAGGAAATCAAAACCTCAGCATGCTTTTATCTTACCGTCTGGAATCCCGCTAACTTTGTAGGTGGTTCCTCCAAAAGTCACATCTTCTCTGAACTTTTTCGGGAGGCATGAACTAGTGAAGACTTTCCAATCCAGACCTGGCGAAAACAAAAACAAGAAACAGTTTGCCATCTCCCAATGAAGGAATGACACAGAGTACAGGCAGAAAGGTGAATAAAGGGGCGAGATACTCTACCATCAGCTCCTAGTGCTCCGAGAGTTGCCAGTCGAGCTGCATACAGTCCATTTCCAAGGTAGCTGTGTGATGTTGACAGACAATTGTGGTAAGTCTTTAGATAGATTTAGCAAAATCAAATCAGTAGGGAACATAGCATCTTTATTTACCTGTGTGTGTAGAGTTGATATGTGTGATTGAACAGGTCAAATTTGGAAATGTAGCTGGTGGGAGCAGACTGGATGGTTTTCTGTTGGATAAACAACAAATGTTTAGTGGTGTATTTCTGAAGAAAACCTTTTTAAACTTATTCACAGCATTAAATATTATATTCACCTTTGACTTGGGAAGGAATGTGATCTGTGTAGATCCTCCACCCAGATCCAGGATGCCCACTGTCCTCCTGGTGTTGGAGTACAAGTGACCTATGAAAGCATAAGCACATCATAGTGAGTGATGCAAACTTGGGGTGAGTTGCAACAAACAGAGCCTCTTGTGTGTTACTGTCGAATTATCACCAATTTCAGTTAGAATTTATTTCATTTACAACCTCTAGTGTCAGAATGATACACACTAAGAGATCAGACTTTTTTGGTCTGAAGCTTGTAGTTGAAAATAAATTTGATGGTGCCACAGCTGTGTGAAAAACACGAGGAAACATTGCTTGTTTTTTCAACCTGTTTGGGGGCCAGTGATTCAAGCTCAGAACCTCAGACAGGAGACAAGAGTCTTTCACTGCCGGGCGTGTGTGTACACTGGAGCCTCAGGTATGAGCCCCCTGACCACTAACACCAGCATAGCAAAACACAAGCAATGTCTTACCTGTGAGGAAGTTCACTGTGACCCAGGCCAGGACTCCTGAAACAGCACAGGGGTGAAAATGTGTGTATTAGTAAAAGCTTGAGAAGTGATTACAAGCGACCTGCGCTAAATGTTCATGTTCGAAAGCGTTTGAGCCCAAAGAATAAACTGACGATGACTTTGAGTCCAGCTCTCTTTCATTAAGCTGATATTAAAGTAGCAGTGTTGGTATAACAAACATGCAGGATTGCAGACCAGCCCAGGTAATTACAATTGTCTCAGATGTCAAGTTATTGCGCTCATAAAATGAGGATAATGAATGGCACATACTGTATGATGAAACATAACATGGTGAGGGTGTCTTAATGAGTGATGTGGAGGATCGCACTAAATTATTGGGCGTGGGGCAGCAACTCACGCTGGCATATTTATTTGTCTCAATGAGGTAGTGACAGACCTCTTGTAAAAAGAATTATGAGAGCACTGTTGTTTGATACATCATCATTGAATGAGTCAGTTCAAGCACCTGGTCAGACAATATTTTAAAATTCATAATAAAAAACAAAATATGTTTTTGTGTGCTAATTGGTTCCAGGGCATTCCAAAATAACATACCTTCTTTTGCTCCGTTCATGATGGACACGCTGTTGTTTGGCACAAAGAAGGGTGACTCATCAAACACATGTCGTACCTGTGGAATAGATTCATCACCATTTAATTACAACAATCTGCTGGATATGTCAATGTTATATGCCATGTTAAAGCAATACAGTGATGGTAGACTACATGCCCAAATACTGTGCTGTTGTTAGGATACAGTCTAGTCAGACTCCAGGAGCTAAACAGTGTCTGTTCAGCTTTAGAGTGACAGATCACTCAACCACAAGCACAGCTGGAACAGTAGCCTGGATTTAATACTTTAAATGACAAATATGGTTACTCCACACAACCCCACAACAGCTGTTTTTTGCAACATGATGGCCACCAAATGGGCAGACTTGCTGCCTTTTTTTTCAGTGACACTTGTAAGCACTTAGTGGTTTCTCATCCCGCTCCATGGCGGGACGGGTGGTGTTTGTGCCAAACTGTCTGAGGGCAGAGAGAAAATGTGCCTCACCTCCTTCAGAAGATCGTTTGCCTTGTCCTCGGGGAGCAGACGCAGACCCGCTGTGGCCTTCAGGACCACGGGGGTCCTCCTCCAGTCCTCCTCCGGCACTGCCTTCTTGGCGATCTTCAGCAACTGGCGGATGGTGTTGCCACCCTGCAGCGTAATTGTCAGAGGAGACGTTTCATAACTGAGCTACGAGATTTCGTCAGCGATCAAGCTTTTTTTCTAAAAACATGTATGAATCAAAGGCAGGTAAATACAGCAGACAGGAGCGGGCAGCAGTGACATCAGCAGCAGGAGGTGTTTTTGTAATTACACAGTGTTTACATCACATGAACCCAGCCCAAAGAAAATCCCAGTGGTTTTGACGATTTGCAGACAGTGAACAACTCCCTAATATACCTGCTAATTAATAATAAGTGATGGTGTAAACAGGCACACATACCTCCTCAGGGTTGTCCTTGTAAGCAGACAGTCCAGGCTTCACTGCATGGTAAATCTCATTGTCCAGGACGGGCAGCTCAACTACAAACAAAAGAGAGAACAGATTATGAACAGAGCTGAGAGACAGAGTATGATCCTCAGTGAATAAAAGAGAAAGTGGAGTACATGTAATTGCATGCCTTTTCTTTTACGGCTCATGATATTTAGACTGCAGCACCTCACCTACATCCTGATTCAGCTTTAGAGGTCTGCTTCCTCCACAGCTGCGTCAGACAGGCAAATTAAAAGTCCACCTCAGCTACTTTTGGAAAGCTTGCATTGCCCATTGCACTGTGTTGGTGCATGTTTGTCCTGACAGCACACAGTGAATGACCTAACAGCATGCAGACAGAGTGGGAGCCAGCAGCGTGTGTGCACAGAGAGAGAGAGAGAGAGAGAGAGAGAGAGAGAGAGAGAGGGAGGGAGGGAGGGAGAGAGAGAGAGCTGCTGCACCTACCTGGGTCTTTCTGGATGAACTTATAGATGTGGATCCTGCTGCCTGTGCTCCCAGCATCAAACATGATCCCGAAGAAAACCCGGTTCACGCTGACGGGGGAGGAGGCTTCAGGCACCGGCTGGTAAACCTCAGGTGGCTGGTAGGGCTCAGGTGCAGGATGCACCACCTCGGGCACCGGGTGGAAAGCCTCCGGGATGGGGGGGATGACTTCGGGCGCCGGGTGGAACACCTCGGGGATCTCGGGCGCCGGGTTGGAGACTTCGGGCAGGAGGTTGTCCGTGTTGGACGCGTGCTCCCGGTAGCGGTAGAAGTGCGGGACGTAGCGGTGGTGACGGTAGTAGGTCGCTTCCACCGAGAGGCTCGCGGCCAGGAGCCACACGGAGAGAGAGAGGAGCAGACTGGCCATAGCGTTCACAGCCCGGTGAGGAGAGCAGACAGAGGGTGATGGAGAGATGGAGAGAGGCAGAGCGGATGCACACTCAGGACTGTCCGGTCATCTGTTTACAGTATATAAAGACATAAGGGCTTGGCAAGGGGCCACACCGAGAGCAGCCATCCACCAATCCTGTGGAGGTCCATCCCAGCTCCATCAGGATGAGGAGGCAGGAGGAGTCCCCCCCCTCCTCCCCCTCCTCCTGTGAGCTGGAGGCTGGAGGCTGACTACCTGCAACAGCATTTCCTTTTTTCTTTTTTTTCTTCTTTTTTTTGTTGGGAGGAGAAGGAGGATTATTTTTGGTTATGTTTTTCCCCTCCTCATCTTTTGGAAGTAAAAAAAAAAACCCTCTTTGGAAAAGGAGTCAAAATGAATGGCTCCCACTGCAAAAGAAATGGTCTTAAAATACTTTTTATGGGAGCATTTAAGGCTTACATAGTAACTTCACCCTGCAGCTCTTGGGACTCTCATAACAAGAGTGATGCAAGTTTCTATTTGGCTGTCATCAAGAGTTTTTAAAATGAATTTCTGTTTTAATTTTCCAATGTGTGCACTTATTTCTGGGATTAATCTTTGCCATGTAAGTACTGGTGAGTTTAGCTTTTTTTTTTTTAATAGTTTGGGTCTTTTGTGGGGAGGACAATTAATTAAACCTAAACCTAAAGACCTACTTCATTACGTATTGTAGGTAGTATGGTTTTTGGTTTTGCTTTATTAGGTATTAATACCTCCACTAAATCATGTTCAGTGGCTGGAATGAATCATGCATGTATTAAAAAAAATCCTTTCAAGCTCCTCGTCATGATCCTGCAATAATCACCACATTAAGTCGACTGCAGCCTTTTCACCAACCTTCAAAAATGCAAATGTGACCTGCACTCCAGCTGGCATAAAAGTTAAAAGAATGTTAGCAATCATCTCACTCCCACTCATCCCTGTGTTAACCACAGGCTTTCCAAGGGAAAAATATTTGGGCAGCAAGGCACGTTTCACGAGAGAATGCATGAAAAGCATGAGTGGCTGTTTCTCCGTTTTAGGTGGGTGGTTGGAGCAGCATCACAAGCCATGATGTAGTGTATCAACTAATGCTTTCTCATGTAATGTTCAGAGTTATAGTTGGCTTTCCTGTGGGACGCATCAAGGATGTCCCACAGCAGCGGAGCACTGGAGGCGCAGCAACTCAGAGACCTTAGTTGAACTGAGATTTGTACGGGGCTGTGATATTTTCCACCCACTTTGTATCAACAGAAAGAGGTGAGAGATCTGAAACAGGAGGCGCTGGTAGTCTAGCAATTGAGGCATCTCTGAGTAACTGACCCTGGTCCAACCCTGACTTAACATGTGCTTCTAGGAGACTGTTTCACCTCGTGCGGAGGGCGAGCGAGGCAGAAAACCGAGCCATCGGCCAGCCCAGCCAGGAGGGTAAGAGGAGGGCAGAGGTCCTGCAGATGGGCACGAGAGAGTGCGGGAAGTCCACCAAGAGGACAATGTGGGGAGGGTGGGGCTTGGCACCAATGTTCACCATCATGCCATTCCACTCCCAGGACACTCGACTGTGCAAAGCACTGTTCCAACACTGTAATTTGGACTAAAAATATTGGACTTTCTTTCCTCCTTCCTTTTTTCTAAATACTGTGGCTACTTTTTTCAATCCTGTGGCTCACCAGAATGGTCGTTCGCCCCTATCAAAGAGTACATGTGCAGGACCTCTCGCTGACTTGTGCACATAGATGTCTTGGCTGCATGTTAACGGTGTGATAATGTGACTCATAAACTCTGGATTAAAAATGGGCGATTAGAAATATTTTTCAAAAAATAAGGTCACGTTTTGTTTGGGGCGTGTTTTCATTTTGAAATCAATGTTAGATATCTTCTTGCTATGAAGGTTCAGACACATCCTGCGGTTAATGTAGCAATTTATTTGGATCATGTGCAGTGTTTGGACAGCTGCAATCCTCCTTAGGCCATTTAATGCATGAATCACAGCGTGTTTTTACTTTAAACACACACCTAGTTTTATATTATCATTATAATGTGATGCAATCGGAACTGCCCAAGACATTTCAAGCAGCAAGCAAATTTTGAATATTCATGCTGGAATAAATTTCAATGAACTGAACAATATCTAATGGGAAATGTGTATTCTGCCAAAACATGTTCGGAAGTCATCCAAATGCACCCAGCTATGGCATAAACTGTGTTAAGTGCTCCTCTACAGCATGACACAGCACATCACAAACACAATGTTTTAAAGGAGAAGTGGTTTTGATACAAGCTTTGGGATTTTGTTTCAAGTTAACTGAAACCATAACGCATGAGAAGGGACCCCAGCTTTGTAATCTGCACTGTGCAATATATCATTAATATGCTGCAATGTTACCCTCAGGAATGCCATGTTTGTGGGTGTCCTGCCCCAGAAAGTCCATTGAAGAGACCCAAACCTTGTCATTACAATTCCAATGATAATGACAGCTTTGAAAAGCTCAGGGTTATTTCAGTTTTCTCTCCTCACTGTCATAGTAATTACCTTTAAATTTAGTCTTCAAACTCTGTTCATGATGCCAGAGCAGAGAGCGACCCTATATATGATTCAGTTTACAGTAGCTACACCCAACACCTTTATGGTATCTAGTTTTTGTTTGATGAACAATCTACACCGGACAATCTCAGGCTCCTGCAGAAAGCTAAACAAGATAATGGAGAGAATTTCAGTGGTTTTGAGCCTGAATTATGACCTGCTCTAACTTTACATTGTTTCTTTTGGATGGGTTTCTTCGAAGATGTAAGCCAGCTGCGTCTACGTTGATCTTTGCGGTTTTCCCATAACTCCAGTAAAAAAAACAACAATGGGGATGGCAGCGAGAAACACATAGTTCTTTTCAGGGCTGCATAGACAATACTGCTGACAGGAGCCAAATGTATTTCATGTCATCATGTGGGAGGAGATCATGTGCAAACAGATCCTGTTTGATAGAGCCCAGTGTGAGAGGATGGTAATTACAAGTAACAAATACAGCCAATCTGTGTCAGTCCACAGGGTGTTGAGCAGAACAGACAGCTGTGTCTTATAATATCCTACAATGATTGGTGGATTGATTAAAACCTTTATTCACACATCTCACACAAATCACAAATGCTCTTTTGTGCAAGGAGGGAAAAAGGAAAGAAACAGCTGGGGATAAATAAATGATAATATGGAAACAGGTGTTGCTTAAACAGTCACATTGAGCTAGTGGTAATTTTTTAATGATTGGAGTCGCCAACAAACTAAATAACTTGTTAATTGTAATAGAGAAGAAAGTGTTTATCATTTGCAGGTTCCAGAAGAAAATGTTAAACATTTGCCTGTTCCATGTGTCAAATGTAAGGAATTGCAGTTCGACTATAGTTCAGGACATATAAAATCTTCTAAAAGGTATTTGTTGGACTGTTGGATTTATAGTTTTGTTATGGGCACTTTTCTGCCTTAATACAGGCTAAACAATTCATTATTTTCATTTTTTTTCTCTAATCTACAGAACAAAAAGGTCTTTATGATTGGTAGCATTCACATCCTGATCAAATCACTATTAACAGGAGACATTTTATACTGTGTCCCCCCCCCCACCACCACCACCACTCACATCACTGAGCTCTTGCTCCATCTGGATTTTCCTCTCTTTCATTTTCTTCATTCCATCCTGGATCATGTTAAAATCACAGGACTGAACAGTCTTTGCATCTCATTGATTTGAAGTGTGCAATCTTCATCCTGTTGAAACCAATCATATAATTAGGTACACAGACTGAAAAACATTCTACATGTTAAATGCATGCTTGTAAAAAAAATGCATCCATAAATATATACTTGAGCTGCTGCTTTGCTCCCATAAGTGCAGCTTGTATCAGACAGGGAAAAAGATTCAAAGTCTTTTCCAAACCAACTTCAGTACAGATCAGTCAGACTAAATACCTCAAGATGCTACTGTGGACAAGCCAGCCAGAGGAAAAAATGTGACAAAATGACCAAAGTCACACAAAAAGTCCAGCATTTTTACAGACAATAACAAAGTGTTTGACAACAGAATTTTCACACTATTATGATGATCTTGAATACAATTGTGTGTATCAATTATACATTATATGAACACCAGAGGGGCAGGGGCAAAGAAATTGGACCTCTTCCTCCATCTTCCTCCACCTGCCTCCATGGCAACAGCACAACACAAACAGTGAGAGGATGGCTGCACGAGCTCGTTCCCGTTAACCAAACAGTAAAAATCCTGGAAGAATTATCGAGGACCTTCTTCTATTTATGCTAGTATTTGCTTGTATTTTAGTATATAGCATTTTAACCAGTAATATTAGCAGCGATGCCGAAGAAGAAAGTAACCAAAGTAAAGAAAGCAAAAGCCGGGTAAGTGCGCCTATTTTTGTATTTCTACTTTTTACTGTGTTCAAATTCTTTTTGGAAAAAAATGTGTTTTATATCACAGGAAAGGGAAGAAGGAGAGCAAACAGGAGTCCAAAGAGTCGGACATGGAGAAGGTGAAATCAAACGCTGCCCTCTGGGAGCTGAGGTCAAAGGTCACGGACGAGTCACTTGCGCAGTACAGGGAGGCATGCCGGAAGTTGGCACGCGCGAACGAGGAGCTCACCGGCCAACTTTACCGCGCGGAGAAAGACACCATCGATATCATCGCTTTTCTGCGGAGACAAGATGCGGCTAAAGAGGAGAAGGTGAGTGAGCTTGTGTCTTACCATCGACGAACTCGACTGCTCTTTAAAAAAAATCTATCATTATGAATCCAACAGATCAACACGCTGCAGAAAAGCCTCGAGAGTCAGGACGCGCTCGCACGTGAGGAGCAAAACAAGCTGGTGAGTTCAATTTTAAAACACGACCACAAGAAAAGAAAAGTGCGCCTCCAGCTTTCACTCCCGAACCCGCAGAACAAGCTCCAGCTGAGCATTTTCACAGCAGAATACTATACTGTGATTTACTGCGCGCAACTTAAACCTGTAGCATCTGAAAAATGTGCTGCGCTTGTGTCCTAACAGCTGTCTCGTGTGTAATTATGTTGACGTTTATTATGTAAGAAAACAACAACCAAACAAAGCCACCATAAAACAAAAAAACAAACCCTCACATTCCCAGTTACACGGTCTAATGTTATTTTTATTTATGTCAGTGGTCACATGGAGAGAGGAGAAAAAAAAGGATAATTTAAAAGTGCCTGGTTTTGGAAAAGGCAGTCACACTGTTTGGTCTTGATGTGTTAACCATACCTCACACAGATCCTTGCTCTGAAATGCCACTTTAAGTTACATAACACACGCAGATGGGACGAAGTTGGACTGGTTTTGTGCCCACTGACCTCTGCTGCTTTTAGTTATCAAGCTATCAAAGTGACATGACAAAATCCAAGTGGCTTTACTAGACAAAAAAAGGTACAAAAAAAATCTTTGTGCCAGCAGCTGTTTTCCATCTTCCAGCTCTTACTTCATGCTGGTAAAAGGGAGTCCAATAAGCTTTCTGAGGAGGGAAAAAAAAGGAGGCCTGGTCTGGACCAACTTGAAACATCCCTATTTTAGACATGTATGGAACTGTCACATATGTCCAGCTACAGAAAAAAAAAATACTGTCGTGTGGTTGACTCTAAAGATGTGACTTCAAGAGATGCAGCCCTTCTCTCATTGCGAGGTGATTAGGCGCTTCATCTTGAAAATTGACTTAGCTAATGGAAAGCACTTCATCAAAGCCGCTCGAGGGGAACGTGAATGCCCTGGCTTTTGTCTGAGGAGAGACGTGATGAAACTTGAGTGTTGAGAAATTCAGTCAGCCGAATAATTGTTCCATAAAAGCTTTTCCAATTGCAGTTTCTGCACAGCGTGAGGAAAAGACGGATGCATGCAACACAAATCACTTTTAGCTGTAAACTGGTGGATATTGTGTTTTGGAAAGCTGGAAGACTGGAAAGCTGACAGATCACACGGAGTGAAAATTGCCTACGATGCAAACCAGCGTGAAATGAATAAATAAATACTGTAGATTGGTGCATTGATGTAGATGGACGTATACAGAGTTATGTGAAGAATAACGATTAGGCCTAAAGTTGTAATCAGATGGTGCATAGCCTCTCATTTAGTCGTCATGTACATGTTTGCGGGTACGTGTTTTGCTGGTCTCTCGTGACTTTGGTCATTTTGTCACATTTTTCGCTCAGGCTGGCTTGTCCACAGTAGCATCTTGAGGTATTTAGCCTGAGTGATCTGTGCTGAAGTTGGTTTGGAAAAGACTTCCCTGTCTGATACAAGCTGCACTTATGGGGACAGCAGCTCTGGTACATAGCGCAGTGGATGCATTTTTTTTTTTTCACAGGCTTGCATTTAACACGTAGAGCGTTTGTCTGTCTATCTAATTATATGATTGGTTTCAACAGGTTGAAGATTACACACTTCAAATCAATGAGATGCAGGAGCTGTTCAGAAAGAAGTCTGGTGACTTTAACATGATCCAGGATGGAATGAAGAAAATTAAGGAGTTTCAGAAGAGGAAAGCCCAGATGGAGCAAGAGCTCAGTGATGTGAGAGGGGAAAAACACAGTATAAAATGTTTCCTGTTAATAGTGGTTTGGTCAAGGTGTTAATGCTACCAATAACATTGAGCTTTTTGTTCTGCAGATTAGAGAAAAAATGGATATTGCTGACAAGGAGCACAGGGAGAACCTAAACCAAATGGAGTTCAGATTCTTCAAAGAAAAGGTATTGTCAAGTCTAAAAGAATCACAAAAAATGTCTGATCTGATGTCTGAATCACCCATTTGGAAGTTGAAAATCTTGGTTAGTTGTGGAGATGTGGCCCCCTATTCATGGACAGATATGGGAAAATGATGGTGGAAAAACTAGCTGGTGGCTGATGTTATCCCACGCCGAGTGAGTTTTGCCAATGTCCCTGCAGGCCCGCCTGGAGAGGGAAGCTGAGCGAAAGATAGCTCTGGTCGTGGAGAAGGCCCACAATGAAGCCATTGTGTGAGTGTGCTTCCGCCGTCTCTTTACCATCTAATTTTATTCTCTAATTCACTCTTTGATGTGCCCTGAACGCAAAGGAAAAATAACTCACTCACAGGAGCGTTTATGTATGTAAATATATATAACTAGAACTAATGTTATTTTCTCGACCGCACTGGTTGGTCATGTTCAGTTAGTGTACATCACCGAAGCCAACCATCACATCTTCAGCTGCCCCACAGTGTCCTGCAGGAAGACAGTCGTTTATTACTTTTGGGGCTATAGGATGTATATTTCTTCTCTGCTGTGTTTAGTTATTTTTTACAGCTCGTAAAACATCAACATTGATACTAGTGTGGTCCTGCCTGTTTGGTCTTAGTATCAGTACTTTTTCACCATGCTCGGCTTGTCTTTAAAAGTCAAGTACGCTGACCCAGTAAATTCAGTTTACTGTGCTGCAGCTAAGAAACTGTGAAATGTGAAAATGTGTCATGATCAACTCGTCACATTCGTAGCTTTGACTAATAAATGGTCTTAATATATTTTGCAAAGCATTAGGTTTTTTTCTACTTGGAACACTTGCAGGTTAAAATAAATATTTATTTGTATAATCATTAAAGTCTTACACAGGATGTTTGACATGAAATTAAGATTTTAGGGATGACTTCTCAGTGGCTTTTTTGTTTGCCTTGTGAACTGTTTAGGCAGCTGGAAGACACCTCGCGCTCCGTGTTCAAGGAGAACGTGCGTCTCAATGAAGCGCTCAAGTATCACATAAAGGCGGCGGAGGACCTGCAGAAATTGACAAATTCATTGGCTAAGGAAAATGCCTCCCTGGCATTGGACAAGGTACGTTTCAACCATAGGACAGCAAACAGCAATGTTGCTATTAGGCGCTGGCAATGCTTGGATAGAGACCATTCATCTCCATGAAGTCATTTTCAATCATTTCAGTTATGAAACGCTTGTCAGATCTGCGCAGAATATATTTCAGGTGGTTTTTCCCTTGTGTTGTTTACTTGTACTGACCCTGTGTATTTTGCTTGTGGTCCTACTCCAACCCCCCCACCTCCTGACTACTACTCAGCCTCTCAGTGGTCAGTGGTTGTGGTGAGTTTCCACTGGTGTTTGGGTTCAAATTTAGTGGCTTCTTCTTCACAAGCTTCTGGCGCTGATTCTTTAAGACAAATAAATATTGGGCACATTAATCTTACCTCTGATGATGACAGTAAATCAAGGGAGTGAATCCACCGTGTTGAAGCTTTGGCCACTCACTCAGCAGCACAGGCTAGCACACAAATCCTTATCTGTTCCAGCTTTACAGTGGTGCGTAAAGGAAAGGATTCTCCAAAGTTAGCTCAGTATCATTGATTTCACTGCTTTGCTCTTCTGTCTCCTCACTCAGAAAACCTTTGAGTTGATGGTTAAGGAGAATGTGGCTCATAGGGAGGCCCAAAAGAAGGAGCTATTAAAACTAAAGGAAAAGGTCGCTTCCCTGGAGCAGGCCCTCGAGCTAAAAGCTGGGCAAACCGAACGAGAGAAGGAGAAGGAGAAGGAGACCCTGGTGAGCATCCAGGCCAGCCAGGTAGAGATGGAGAAGCTGCAGAAAGTGCTTGCCATGCGAGAGGGGGAACTGGGGCACATCAAGCAACTGGCCAGCACCATCGTAGTGCAGCGCACAGAGCTGGAGCAGTTCTTCCACGAGGCACTGGCTCAGGTGAAGCAGGAGATCATGGCCAGCAGGCTGCAGTACAAAAAGGAGGCACTACAGGCTTATCGCTGGAGGCTGAGAGAAGCCACAGCCGGGAAGCTCAAGTTCCCTCCCATCCGCACATTCCATAAAAGTCCCCACAGTACCAACTCTGTCCATTCAGACATGGAGGCGGCTGCAAGGTGGTACGTCCACCTCCTTTCTCTTCCTGTTTCCATGACTTGTACAACTGTCTTAATAATAATCTTAATACAGCCCATATATGTAAGAATGTGCTCAATAGCAGATGGTAACATTAATATTAATTTCATCCACCTGTTTTTAAAGGACTCATCAACCAGGCAGCAAAGTTGAAATGTCAGATCTCACTTGGGAGCAGAAGGAACAAGTGCTCAGGCTTCTCTTTGCTAAAATGAACGGGCAGAGGCAAAGGTAATAAAACCACCCAATGATTGTGTTATGTTTGTATTAGCAAAAGATTTGCTGCTTGCTTGTTTATCGCTCATTGACATCATCCTAAATAATACTGTAAAATCCACTCGTAATCCCCGAAAATGGAACTGAATCTTCTGGATGAATTACCTCTGAACAACAAAGTGCAGTGACACCAAGCAGTAGTTTAGGCTGAACTTCTGGTGACTCCTCCCTCTTTTTAATGTTTTAAACAGCCATTTTCTCAGCAGAAGAGGATACCATAAAACATCAGTTAGGCTTCAACCAATTTTCTTTTCCATCCAGCTGCTTAAAAAGAATGAAGAAAGAGTCTGGGCACAATATTAAAAATAGGCCCAGCCGCAGAGTCGTGTGCTTGGAAACAAACATCTGGTCACGTCGATTTGCTTTCAGCCTATTGGCCCCTCTTCACATGCACCAGCAGTTTATTTTGTTCTTTGAACGCTTGTGGTCAGAGAGCAGCTGGTAACATGATTTTCAGAAAGGAGTGTGCAGGGGATCTGGACGTATGGGGGTATGGCAAGTAGGAGGAGATGTATATTCATGTTAATAGTGGTCTGGCACCTAGTCCAGCAGAATAACACAACATTTGGCCACTCAGGAGTCAGTTATCCAAGTCCATGTGCATTGTGTTGACCCAGAGTAACCCCTTTCCAAGACAGGCTGTAGACCCAAGTGCATAGACACCAATGTGCTAAAACATGGCTTTTCACTCTGAGGCACTGTATTTAACTGCAACTCTGCATTTTCCCGATAGGAGAGCTGGCCAACATCTGGCTTTGTCTGCCTCCTCTGAGAAGAAGAGCCTTATTGACAGCGATGCTGCCGGGTAAGACACTTAAGGAATGTACCAGAATAAAAGTTGCTGCGCATCCTTGCAATTACAAAGCCCATACAGATTTATTGGTCCCAGATTCCACGTTTAGCTGAAAAAGTATTGGCTGTGAGAACATCAGTGCCTACATGTGATTTATCAGACACTTGGATTTTAGTGTTGCATAATGATGACTGTCTTCCAGAATTAGAGAGGAGCTCTCCCAGGCGACTTTCATCACCCAGGCGCCTGAGTCCGTTTTGCCCTCGAACCCAAACAGCCTGCCGGATATACACACCACATGACCTCTGTGTGGCCTCTACATTGCACATCACACTCTGAATTGTTTGCCTCTGCTTTGTACGCTTCCCACAGAGCATCAATCATGTGTATAGCAGAATACAAGAGGATTGTTTGTGCTCATTATAAATATCTTAACGTGCTACATATATATGGCCTATGAGTATTCTCTTTCATACTTGGAGCCTGTTTGAATTCTGTCACAACACATTTAGAGGATCTGTTCCTTCAAGACAAAATTACTTAGTGACCGCAAATTGCTAATACCAAAATACGCACCAGATAATATACAAAATCGCAGAGCAATCATCAGAAGGTAGGTCAGTGGAGTGCAATCTTCAATCCTGGGATTATAGGCACTACACTGTGAGTAAGCACACGAGTGATTCAGTATGGGTGTTGTATTTGACCTCGATCCAGTGACTCAACTTTTGCATAGTTAAAACTTGGGCACAGTGGTTTACATTTACACAGCATCTGTACATTCACATCTAATAAAGTATTTAAAAAGAGGGGATATGATTATATATAGTTTTCTGTGTGGAAGAAGGGCGTCTAGGTCTTCTGGTTTATGTGGATAAACACTTGGAGTATTTAGCGTCCCATAGTTGGCATGGTGACTGCAGGACTTTTCAAGGTGGCATCTTCAGCTTTCCACTGAGAGGTTACAGTTTTGATCTGGGTGTAGAACTGGATGCCCTGGAGAGAAAAATAAAAACAGTTCCATGAAAAACTTGACACGGCTACATGTGAGCTTTGTTTGTGCCTGTGAGTAAGATGTGGTTCTTCCATACTTGTTTTCCATAGAAGTTCATGTCTCCTCTGAAGGATCCTCTCGATCCAGTGAAGGAGAACATGGGCAGCGGAACAGGGATGGGAACATTGACTCCAACCTGCAGAAAACAAGTATTTTCCCTTTCATTTCCATAAGTGGAAGCTTTGTAAAACAATTCCCCAGGATCCTAAATTGCTAGGATGAGTAAAATGCGGCTGATGAGAGATGTGGTATATCCATGCTGTTTAAAAAACAAGCTTACATGATCGCACTAAACAAAGCTAAACCCGTGGCTTATATTGCAGTTTTTAAAGCAGAGCATGGTCTTATGAAAGGGAAGGAAAAAAAAACTAACTAAAACATTTTGTTATGAAGGCAATCGAGGCATGGCACGGTTGGTTTAGAATGTTTGAAACAGCAGGAATAAGTTTGGACACACTCAGGCCTTTTGGCGAAGGTGCAGGGAGGGGAAAAAAAAAAAAGGAAAAGTAGATGTTTGTTGCATCGAGGCTTGGAGAGGAGGACAGCACATGGTCTGCACAGCATTCCCCGACATGTGAACAGCAAACACAGGGCATAACTAAGGCTCCACAGGCAAACAAACAGGGTAAAGGCTGGCCATATTTATGCTTTAACATTGAACAGGACCCTAGGAATCCCTCCTGAGTTTTAGATTTCCCTCCTTGAATACTAGCCGGAAAAATATTTCTATGTCCCCCTGTTTTCATTTCATGGACACATATTTGCTGTAGCTATTAAAGGCTGCATTTGCAGGGGAAGTGGAGGGAAGGGGGCCGCCGAATGTGTTTATTTTAGGTTACGGGCAAACAAGGCTATACTTGACATGGAAAAGAATTGTTTTTTTTTAAAATGTGTGTGAAGGTTTTCAAACAGAAATGTGATTTGTTCCTATGTTTGAGATGCTGTACGGGCATGACAGAGGGATGTGAATGTCTCCTTTCTCCCAAAACAGAGGAACACATTTGGAGGCTGCGGCCGCTCACCTGGCCCACGTCCACCTCGTGCGTGTATTTGCGGGCAGTGGCGCCATTTGTGGTGAAGATGGCTGTGCCGTTGCCGTAGGGGTTCCCGTTGACCAAATTGATGGCATCATCCAAGGTGTCAGCCTCGAGAACCACCAGCACAGGCCCGAAGATCTCTTCAGTGTAGCACTTCATCGCAGGCTGTGAGAGCACAAAAGTTTACACTTTTATTCACAGTTTAGTTTTAGATTTCTTATTGATGCTTGGATTCAAATACATATGTCCACATAGAGATATTAAACCCACGTACTGTGACACCGCCGATGATGGTGGGACCCACAAAGTTGCCCCTCTCGTAACCCTTGACGTTGACGTTACGGCCGTCCAGGAGCAGCTTAGCCCCCTCATCCACACCACTCTGGATCAGACTGCAGACTCTCTCCTTGGCCTGGGGAGAGATCAGAGGCCCCACGTCGGCACCAGGCTGGTCTCCTAGCAGGGCCCCAAAAACAACCGGCTATAAGGTTACTCGCATGATATAAGCACATTAAGGGGACTCAAATGTCTTTTGCCACAAACACGCAGAGGCCAGGACGAGGGGCACTCGGAGGCACTCCCTCAAAAATGGATACCTACGGGTTTCCTGTCTACTACACAAATTAGAGTCCATATTGCTGCAAACAGGGAGAATCATTCTCTTTTTTACCAACATCAACTTCCTTTCTCAAAGGATCTGATGCTCCGACCCGCTATTTAGGTCTGTGCCGCAGATCTGGCCACAAATTTGCAGCATGGCTGACTCAACAAGCCCTCGTTCCCAGCTGACTCCAATGTGAAGTTACAACAGGGCAAGAGGCGAGAGGTGCGGTTAGGGCGGTGTGGGTGGCCCTCGGGATGACTAAACCAAAAGGCCCCTGGGGGCCCAGGAGCAACAGAGGTGAAGGGCGGGGTGACGGGGTGCGGTACCTGCGTTCACGCGCAGAGCCTTGGCGCGCTCCACCAGCTCCGGCAGCCAGCTCCGTGCTTCGCCCACCAGGATGGCTGTGGACAGGGCCATGCAGCGCTGTCCCGCTGCCCCGAACGCTGCACCCACAAGCTGGTTCAGAGTGTTCTCCTTGTTGGCATCAGGCATCACCACACCATGGTTCTTGGCTCCCTACAGTACATGAGAAGTGGTTAGCCTTTTGCTGTTTGATCTCCACATGACAGCAACTGGTTAGTCACAAGTGAGAACTGAAGATTAGGGAATTACATACAAAACAACCTACAAATTTTATAGAGTAAATTTGTTCCACATTTTAGCCCATATGGGGTTGAGGAACATGAATCAAAATAAATAGATGAATCAGCCTGGCTCTCCAACAGTAGTAAACAGCAGTGTGGCCTGATTGGGCGGTATACTGTCAAGGCTTGTTGCAGTTTACTCAGTGAGATAAAACCTAGTATTTTGATTTGAGCTGTCCCTTTATTTTTAAGGCAAAGGTCAGCAATGGAAAATAGTTTTATAGTTGCATTGTATGATGTAGCCTCCTGTCTGTGTTCAAGTGTACTGTGCAATACTTGAATTGATTTATTACAGTCATATAGAAAAATTGTGACAAATCGTAACATCTTTGCTATTATTTATCAATGAATTTGCATTGATTATCATCAATAATAGCTGTGTGGATTTTCAGCAATTAGTGGGCTGAAAAACATCAAACCAATCTGGCAACACTGATGCACAACTACAATCTGTTTTGCACCTCTTTCATCTGTACAGCTGGCAGTGAGGAAAAGTGGAGGGTCAACAATGTGTTGGACAATGCTGCCACCTCCTGGACATTTACACCAAGTGTCAGATATTATACCCGTGTTTTATCATTTGATACTCACCATGTTGGATTGGACCCTCTTGCCATTTTTAGAGCCCCTCTCGTAAATATACTCCCCAGCTTGATTCGAGCCAACAAAGCTGATTGCTTTGATGGCCGGATGATCACAGATGAAATTCACAGCTGTGGCAGAAAGACATTTATAGTTATGCGTCAACTTATACGTCCTTTAATGAACCACAGTAATTAATAAGCAATGATATTTTAAATACTGTGTGGTACAACATTAGAGAGACTATCAGGCAATTATCCCAATGCTGAATTAGTAGGTCAGTTATATGATTAGAGGAAATTAAGTTTGACCTTGCCCTTTCACACCAGAGTGAACTGAGACAATTTAAGATGAAAGAGAGATGAAAACTGATGAAACCTTTTTGCTGTACATAAAAGAAATGGTAAAGAAAAATCTATTTAAAAATACATCAGTAGCTTTGTAGTTGGGTAGTAACATATAAGCCAATTACAAGCCTGCCTGATAATTTATGTGTCTTAATCAACTAAATGTGAGAGGGAGCAAAGGCTCTAAACACAAAAGTAGAAGACAGTATAAAACCAAAGTGTCCCACTAATGATCCAAAAAAGTCATAGTGCCACATGACAAAGACTAATTTGACATCATTAATGTTGATGTTTAATGGGTGTTAATTATTTCTTCTGTGCCTCACGTTATCAAGTTGTTTATGTTCAGAGCTCAGATATCTTAAAATGTGGCCTTCTTCATCATCTCTCCTAAATAATACAGTTTCATCATATATACTGCCTTGTATCTACACTACACATTAAGTTCAGATACAAAGCAGTGTATTCTGACAATCGCTGGCTAAAGGTCACAGAGACCAACTCTTACCAGCGTGTTGGCCGTGGATGACATTGAGCGTCCCGTCTGGCGCGCCGGCGTCCTGCAGCATCTTGGCCAGCAGCATGGCACAGGTAGGCACTCGCTCTGAAGGCTTCAGCAGGTAGGTGTTTCCGCACACCATGCCCATGGGGAACATCCACAGAGGGATCATGGCAGGGAAGTTGAAGGGGGCGATGCCGGCACACACCCCGATGGGCAGGCGGTAGGTGTAGGTGTCCATGTCCTTGGTGATGGAGGGCAGGGTTTCTCCGAGCATCAGAGAGGTGATGCTGCAGGTGTGCTCCACGACCTCTGCACAGATTAGAAACAACCAGAGCATGCGACGCATCACTTATCTTGCATTTTGTAAATTTGTTGAGACATAAAAGAACTTTCTGCACATTCTGAATTAGAATTTTTTGATGATAACATCCTGATTTTTTTTTTTTTTTTTTAAATAATCTTTAAATCAATCTAAATAGTCAATCCACTCTCAAAATATAGGTTAAATGTGAAAACAACAGCAATAATGAGTGGCAATCATTCAAAGAGCTCATGAAGAAACCCGCCCTTTGTTCAGGTATAGGATAACTCATTAACTCATTTCCTGTGACCACATAGTATAAGCCTACATAACATGTAACCCTTACATGTTTGTTGCCCTTTGTGTCAAGGTGTGTGTGTGTGTGCGCACATGCATGAGTGAGATAAACTTACGCAATCCTCTGAACACATCCCCCTCTGCATCTGCGAGGGTCTTGCCCTGTTCCACCGTGATGGCCTTGGCCAGTTCTTTCTGAAACACAAGGTGACCCTCATGTCAGTCCTTTTTTGCACCTTTAGCTTGAACATGATCTGAACAAGTGTTTTCGTATCAAATATAAACAGCAGGCTCTGACCTAATGTTAAATGGTCAAATATAAATTAATAAATTATCAGTAAATCAAGTTGAACAGCACTACACCATAAACTATTGTTTTCAGTTGCACCTTACACTTTCTAATCCTTTGACTTACAATGTTGTCCTTGATAAGTTGCTGATAGCGCAGAAAGATCTGCTGCCGAGCCAAGATGGAGGTCTCGGACCAGGAGTGAAAAGCCCTGGAGCACGAGTCCACGGCAGCGGACATCTCCTCCTGGGTGGCTTTGGGGACACGAGCGATCACCTCGTTCGTAGCCTGCAGTGGGGAAAAGGGAGACATATTCACATTAATGTAATAAAAATGATTTAGGTTCAATTAGCAGGGGTTGATTAAGGTCACTAAACATTAGATAAAAGGTGAATCTGAGCAGATCTTGAACAATGTGGGCCATAAATCTGATTGTATTAGTTACAAATAACAGGGTTTCCACATTCAATCATTGAATGAAACATTTATAATTCTTATGTTTTGACTTATTTTCCAAGTGTAGCAGAGGTTTAACTTATATTCATTGCTTGATTTTGGTATTTGATTTATTTATTTATTTTTTTAATTCTGGGGGGGAAAAAAACATACTGTGAGTCTTCTCATATAACTAAAGCAAATACATTTCCTAATTTTTACAATCAACAGGTTAGGCAACTCCATGGACTTGAGCTATGTCAAAGTTACCAATCCATATGAAGCACTCCAGCTACAGCAGGATATACCTAACCCAAACACACGTGTGGATTTTTGCACAGTTTACTGATCCAGGCCAGGTGACATACTTACAGGATTGTGAATGTCCAGCCATTCTGAGGTCTTGGATTCAACAAACTTTCCATCAATAAACAGCTTGGTGGTGGGCTGTGAGGAGAGGGGTCATCACATCTGCATTTAGTCAGCAGGTTTATTATAAATGCATGACATTTGATGTAAAGTGTAAAGGCAGACAGACAGACAACTGCTCTCAACTCACCACTGAGGAGGAGTAGCACAGGCGGCTAACTTTAAGTGGCACCTAAGAAAGAAACACAGGAGGGACTGTGAAATCATCAAATGCAATAAATAATCCAAAAACTATACCTATAGGTTTGGTTGACTTATTTTGTTTATAAAACCTTAAATACACAAAACCAGCTGCTTCCAGTTGCAGCCTGAAGTGCCCCTAAGATTAATGAGCAACTACAAACTGTAGAGTAATGAAAGGGCTTGAAGGGGACAAGGTCAAGCTGACTGGAGTGAACTGGAGTGAGTGCAATCACAGCCAGTAGGTGCAGGTGAGTTTTCAAGGTGTTTTAATTTTGCACACAGAACAGTTGAACGAGGCCACTTCAGGCTCCAACAGTTCAAATCTAAATCCTGCACCACATGACACCTGGCACTTTGTAAACAATGCGAGCTGTCAAAAGCTGCCTGCGTCATTTCCAACTCAGGACACTTTTAAAGCTGTAAAGTCTTACCTTTGCCATTAATACTGATCTTAATGCTGTTGTCGCCATGGTGGAGATGTTATTACTGGCAGGCGACTTCGCTTAAGGCAACTCCGCAGGTAGGACGGCGGCCAGCAGAAGACGACATCCAGTTCCCTCCCTCACAGAGATGTAGCACCTGTGGGCGGGCTCTGAGAAAAGCCGAGGCTCACTATTCGCTCCGCGTGTACACCCCCATGAATAGCGAAGCCTGATTGGCCAACTGTGTGTGCATTTTATCCAATCTCTAGTTGATATTTTAAATAATCCCGCCTTAGCCGTGGAGCTCCGCTAATCATTGGACAAAGGATTCGACAGTCTTTCATTTACTAACAGGAAGTTATACAACACGAAGCTGAACTGTGACCGAACTCTGCTAAAACTCGAACAAGCTGGCTTTATTCAGGCTGAGAGCTATGTCTAAATAATGTCATAAACTCGCGGGAGAAGGACCTCGCTGTGAAATGTGCAGGACACGTTAATCGACATCTCTTTGAGCGAGCAGCACATGCAATCCTACAAAAGCAAAAGTCATAACAATGCATCTGTCCTTAGTTTCCCTCGCCAAGGTAACGTTACTGCAATAAGGTTGTTGGCTGTTTACAAAGTGTCTGTGCAAGCAGGCGGGTAGTGTGAACCATGTGAAGCCCAGATGTTGCTTAGTCATGGACCAAAGAGTAGGTAGGAGGGATTTTTGGAGCACATCCTATTGGCTGGAGGACGAGGAGAATGTTCAGCTCCAGAAAAACTGTTTGCAATAGTTGATGCAGTGTAGTTGAGGGAAAGTAGAACCAAAAAAAACTATGGCAACCCAAACCAAGGTGAAGCAGCAGATACAAGAAAAGTTCACTATGTCAAGGGAAAATGATGTTTTCAAATTGACTGAATGTTTTCTGTTTTGTTTTTTTTCCTGTGCAGCCTGTTCTTCATGGATACTTCAGGAGTTCCTGCTCCTGGAGGGTTCGCATTGGTAAGTCATGCCACAGCATTTGACTATTTAAGCTGTTGCTTTAAGCAGTTTGATGTCAAAATGATGATAACTAAAACTTTTTTGGCACCAGCTTTTGCTCTTAAGGGTGTTGAATATGACCAGGTTCCAGTCAATCTAATCAAAGATGGAGGTGAGCAGGTACGGTATAGATTCACAGGATGCATGTCTTTGCACAAATGATAACGTAACTGCACTTGATTATGAGCAGGAGACACAATAAAGAGCATTAAAACCGTGTACAATGGATGCATATGCATGTTTTTTTTTTTTAAATCCTCCAAATCTATGTGTTCAAGCTTACACAACAGTACAAGGCGTTAAACCCCATGCAACAAGTGCCTGCACTTGAGATTGATGGCATCACCCTCTCCCAGTCAGTAAGTCCCCACTTTCTTCACCTGTGTAAATTCTACATGACCATATTTTAGTTAAACACACTGGAATACTACTAAAAAAAAGTTTCTGGCTCACAGCTGGCAGTGATCCAGTACATTGATGAGACCAGGCCCGGGCCTCGACTGCTTCCAGCGGACCCAAAGAAGCGTGCCCAGGTTCGGATGATAAGTGATCTCATTGCCTCTGGGATACAGCCTCTGCAGGTGAGAACAGCACATTGCTATTTTGGATTGCAAAAGTCAAGGGTTTAAAGTTCAGGCATGACATAATATAACATGGTCACTGTATGTCACAACATACAGTATGTGTATATGTAACTTCATTTTATTCATTCCTGGTTGCAGAATTTGTACGTGATTCAGAAAATAGGAGCCGAAAAGATGCCGTGGTCTCAGCACTTCATTGATCGCGGCTTTCAAGGTCGGTGGAAGTTTGTTTTCGTCTGCTTCATCCAGAGTTAATCACTCAACTTCCTTTGCAATATTCATATGCACCTCTCTCTTTCAGCTCTTGAGCCCATTCTGAAGCAAACAGCAGGGAAATACTGCGTAGGTGATGAGGTAAGAGCATGACTATCCAGTTAATGCAGGACAATAGTGTGATATACAGCAGAATCTGTTCATCTGACTCATTGCTTACCTCTTAGATATCCATGGCTGACATCTGTCTGGTCCCACAAGTCTACAATGCAGAGAGGTACGCAATCAGACATTTCATAACAACTGCTACATAAATACTGCATTGATACTCAGTCACCCTTAATTAGAAGAGGTCAGCATCAAGGTCATGTCATTTCAACTTGATAGTTATAGCATATCATGCATTATTTATACCCTTTTGTTCACATGAATCTACCTGCTGAACTTTAAACACCCTATGCAGAGAAGCATGACCCTTCTGTGTCTTTAATCTCTGCAGGTTCAAAGTGGACCTTGAGAAGTATCCAACTATCAAAAGGTTAAATCAAACTTTGCTCGAGATTGAAGCTTTCAAAGTGAGCCACCCATCTCGGCAACCAGACACACCTGCTGATCTGCGTGCATAGAAAAACAACTCAGAAGCTTTACACACAGCCGTGCAACTCTGTACATTGTTAAATAAAATGTTTTTGAAAATAATCCTATGTCTGTCATTACTTTAAATAACAAGGAAACTTTCAGTTAAAAATATTTATTAGCATTTTGACTTGATCCACTTATCCAGTCCAGCACTCTACCCTCAAATACATACGGATATGTCGGGACATTTGTAAGACATGCAGATCAGAGATTTGTTATGCAAAGTGTAAAATCTCTCGGCTCAATGCTTGCAGCATATTGCCTGTGTGGAGAAAATATGGATAGTTATTACAAGAGATGTAGAGCACGAAAAGGAAGCTACAATAAAGCTGCAAAATACTTCATGCAAAAATTAAATAACGTAAAGAACAAACAAAGCACAAAAATAACTTACAGATACATAAACTGTCACATTATATGAGCAGATCACAGCATCTCCACCTCCACTGTTTAAATATTAAAACATGTGTCCTGTTAGGATTTCTCCGCCAATGAATCAATCACTTATCACCAGGAATCTCCACTGTGCACTTGACCATGTCGTTGTAGAAGGTACCGCAGCAGTCTGACCCGCCAAACACAAGCAACGTGCAGTGGACACCAACATTTTCGCCCTGTTCCTGCTTCTCAGTGTCTGTCAGGATGGAGCAACCCAAACTGATCATGCTGTGTCCCGCACGAGGCTTAGAGCAAAGCAGAGGAGACACTACTGAGCTCCACGTGTTGGTGCCTGAGGAGAATCAAAACAGAGATTTCACTGTGCACAATAGTTGATTTGTGATGCACTGAAACAGAGTGACTTCAAGTAAATTCCCATGTCTGTTTAACACTTTAACAATTTACACACTTAACCTGATGACTGATGTAGCTTTATTTTATTTAGTGGCCCAAACTCACCAGTGTTGAAAATATGGACGTCCTGCAGGGCTCCGATTGCACTGCAACCTCCACACACTAAAATCCTGTTGTCTGAAACTGGGAGAGCTGCATGGAACCTGTCCATGTAAAGACAAGGAGGTTTTTCATATGAATCATTATTGCTCACAAGCAATTCTATTTCTACACATTATTAAATACACTCACTTTTATTATATCACGTTGAGCTAAAAAAAAAAAAAAAAAACTATAATTCTGTTACTAAAGATTATACTTTGTGTTAAAACTCATGAAATTCAAATGCAGTTCTGTCAGATGCCAAAAATACTAAAACCAGATGGCTACATGAGTGACATCTCTCAAGGTTGATTAGTCCTGCACTCACCCTCGAGGCAGCGGTGGCATGTTCCCACACTTCACAGCTGCGTACTCCATGAAGCCTTCCCTCATTAAGGAAAATTTAAAATATCAGTTTAAATCTGGACACAAAACTGTCCGATGCATCGACAGAATCTCACCCAGATCCAGAACGTGGAGATCGTTCAGGTAGGTCGCAGTCGTCCGTCCACCAAATATTATCAGCTTCTGCAACATCAGCGTGGCCGAGTGTCTGTCGGATGCAAACGTAAGCATGGAGTATGTAGGAAAAATGAAACAGTATTTGGATGACAGTAAACTCACTAGAGACTGACCCAAACCGAGGCAGAGGTCTGTCCCCCTCCACGATTGGCTGGTACCAGAGTTCAAACTCGGGGTTGAATATGTACAGAGCGTTGCTGCAGGATTTATCCCCAGGAGAATGGCTCGGCTGAACTCCACCAAAAACAAAAAGCTCTTTCTTGTAAAAGGCTGCAGAGTGATACGCCAAATTTGGAACGTTTCCTCTTGCCTAAAGGGGGCAAGAAGGAAAACGTTTCTACACCTCCGCTTCAATTATGTGACAGGAAACATTTTAGCATCTTGCCACAAACCCACAGTGACAAGCTTCCACTTCCAGGTCAGAGTATTGAGGATGTACAGCTCACTGTAGCGCTGACCCTCCCTCAGGCCGCCGTAAACGAAGACGGACTTCGAGTCTGGGTCATAGGTCGCCGAGTGTCCCCGGGCACACGGCGGTACTGGCCCAGATGCAGAGGAATTCATGGGAAACCAGAAGTCATTGTCTGATAAATGGTCAAAAAGGAAACCGAGCGAGGAAAAACACATCATGTTGAGTGTTAATGTGCTGAATGTGCAAATATTTTAGGAGTTCCTAGTTTGTCTTACTTCCTTCTTTGGTTGTAAACAACTTTACCTCATGATCTGCCCCCAGCAAGCTGAAAGGCTTTACAGACAATAAGCTAATTCCACTGACCTAACTCAAGCTTCCACAGCGAGTCCTCGCAGTAGTTCTGATCGGCCGTCTCCCCCCCGATGAGGACGGCCGTGTCGGGGTCGCTCAGACACATGGTGTGACTCCAGCGCTTCGACGGACACACTGAAACTAATCACCAACTCAAAAATCAAAAACCATTCTGTGCATTCAGATGTGACCACAATGGTTGCTAAGTGCTCGTGTCTGACCTTCTCTGTTCTCAGTCTTTATCTGCACAGTCATTTCTTCTTGGCTGTTCATCCTGGACAGCCTCCTTTTCTTTGGGGTTGAGGCCTGGTCTATGTCCTCGGGGAGGCTGTCCATGTCCTCGGAGCTCCACGTCAGGTGACCTCGCTTGCTAATGCGTGTCCGCCTGGGTGTCTTATCCTTCCAGTTGCACAGAAAAGAACAGAATGAGTTACCTATCTTACACACATGCTGGCGTTGATGTGTTCTAAAGCAGGACTCTTACCGTCGGCCAAACTGGGGGCTTAGTTCCCATAGTGAAATCACTGGTGTCAATTTTATTTACTTGGACTTCAGCGTAGAAAACACTATCACCCAACTGTGAGGAGTTGGGAGTTATCTGAAAGCCAGGACAACAATAAAATGTAACAAGAATGTAGATAACAGCAAAAATGATTTTAACCCTGTTTATCTCACCGTTTCATTTCCAGCACTTTGGTGTAATGTGCAAGAGAGGTCAGTGGCATTGTGCTGCTCTGGGAACAGACATTTCCTTTGAACCAGAGGAGTACTGCTGAAGACGCTGGATTCATCCTGTGGAATCATTGCACGGAACAGAAACAACACACAATATGATCCACTATGACGCCTTGTAAATCTGGACATTTTAACAGCAACTTTTATTCGTGAGTTAATTGTCAGATCTATGATATGCAATATAAACATTAGAACACTTGGTGGTTTTTCTTATGCTGAACATTTAAGCCTAACAAGTGAAACCTACCTCTCCACACACTGTGAGCACAACCTTGCCATAAACTCCTCTCCTTCCTCTCTCTGCTGCCACTGAGACAATGTCAGGGCTCCAGTCGCCCTCCCAGGTCAGACACCTGAGGACATTTTAACAATTTAGCCTGGAGGTTTTTTTTGAATGGAAAGTAGCTGATGAATTTCTTTTACATACCTTGATTTGGCCGTCAAGGTCCCAATTTTCTGGGCTGGTATTTCTGCACTGACCAGAACATCTACTGATATAATCATCTCACTGCTTTTCCATTCTCCAAGCCCAAAGATGATCAGGTGTTTGGGGAGAGGCAGTGGGATGTGCACCTGAAAGCACCTCCGGTTCGATTTGCTGCACATGGGGAGAGCTGTCGTTTGAATGATTGTTTCAATGTGAACATTTTCAGGTTTTTAAGATAAGATAAGCCTTTATTCGTCCCACAGTGGGGAAATCCTATAAAGTCCTACCTGATGAACTGGCGGGGAGCATCACGCAGAGACCAGAGCACGTAAAAATTCAGCCTACCCATGTTGTTTCAGGGCAGAGAAGCTTTGGTGCAATGTTGAGTTCAGGTGAAATGTGGAGACGCACAGGTGACACCGCAGTACAATCAATTAACTGCAGGACACAGTTTAACACCTGCACTGTTTGTGTTACAGCTGTTTTCTAATGATCAAATATATGTAGGCTCAAATGTATGAAACAACAAAAAGAGCTATTTTTCACCTTTTATGTAACTTATCTGATTAATGGCTTCACTCACCTGTGCAACTGTGGAAGAAAAGCTAAGTGTTAAAATCAGCCAAAATTTTTCAAAGATTTTGACTTTTTACTTAACCTTTTTTTGTTTATATGGAGAAATCTAGAGATCACAGCTCTATTTTTTATTTCATTTTTAAAATCTAATTTTTGAAACAGAGCCCTGAAAATGACTTAAAGTTGTTTTTTTTTTTTAAATCAACTGATTGTTGTTGCCTTTTTTAACCAATTGTGAGGAGGTTAAAGGCTCTAGTTTACATTTTTAAGATTTTAACGACTAAGATTAGGAGGCATTTTAATTATTCAACACTATAAATTGTTTTCAGTGATATTTTTGATTTGTCTGATAAGCTTTTATGTTTTCAGTTTAGGGACTCTATAATTGTGGTTAGGCTGGTGTTGAAGTTATTTTTCTGCCTCCCTCGTGTACAAATTGAAACACCTTCATTATAATGCAGTTAAGTCTCAAGTTTGCTTTCAGACTCTACTCAGCTCCACAGACACATAAATAAATAAATGTTGCTGGCTGCACAGGTGAGATGATATACTCACAGCTAAGTATGTATATACAAAGTGCTGCAATTTATATTTGCAGAAAGATTATCAGCACATTTTAGCATTTGTAACATCATAAAAGAACAATTGAAGATGTTTGTCCTAATGCTTCTTAAGATATAAGTGATATAAGTGGCATGAGATGTAACTCTGGATTCTGACTGGCCTTGGGGGAGAGCTGAAAATAAAACCTGGTTTCATCAGCACCTCCGTAACAATTACATCAATCCCCTAATGCCACAATTTAATAGAGGCACAGGGGGCCATCCTGAAGCGCTTTCTAATCCTGGATCAGCAGCAACACTGTTATGAAATGATGGCGTCTCAGGTGGAATGGCCACATTTGGTTGGACTACACACACCAGCAGTCTATGACACCTCTGAAGTGTCATGTTACGTTTACCTGCTCTTAAATTTCCAAAATATCATCTACTAAACGCAGTGTTAATAACATCAATCCGATTCCCCCATTAATCACAAAGAGAGCTAGACAATCTTCTCTTTATTGTGGAATATAAATTTCAGGAACAAACGTCATCATGACTTACAGTAAAGATACAACACAGCAAACATGGGAAGCTTTAAACCAGTTGCTTTACATTGTATACGGCATTAGCAGCCAAATCTGTGACATCTTTGGGAACATGCGCACAAACGAGGTGTGGTAGAAACATTGATTTTACAAACAGGATGGAACGAGGCTATTCAACACATGTATGGCCAGCGCACTGAGGATATTCAAAAACAAACACAGACCTTCACCTACATAGACCTGTGCACAAAACACATTTAGATGAGATATCACACCCGCTCCCTTCCTCTGAGACAGCAAATTAAAGGGGGGAGGTGAGGCAAATGTAAATATTGAATCTATATTATATAATAAAAGCTTTATGTGATAAGGGATGACTTTTATTTGTGTCATAAAAAACACACTTTGGAAAACTGTGACCACTTGCTTCAGTACATTCAACTTGAACCAACACACCACTATGACAGTAGACAGCTCTGTGCACAAAATTTATGTTACATAATTATATTCTCCATTATCACGTGATTAAATTCAACACAGATAAAAAATAAGTTACGCTACAAAGCAGAGGGATAAATACAAGTAACAGCAACAAAGCAACATAATCACAGAAGGTGCACGCAAACATACACACAACAATTTCTTTAGAGCACTGCTGATTAATCACCTGCACCGGCGAAATATATTCTGTGCAGATGTTCCCTGATCACTGCTACCATAGAAATGTTACGGCTGAAGACAATATGTTTTATGGTGGGCACTTGACCAAATAGCACAGTGCATACATGGGAACATGGCACATATGCAAGGCTTATTCAAATATCTATCAGCAAAGACACTGGAGTAAATGTTGCGTTCAAAACTATCGTAAATTCAACATGTGGCAACGCAAGCCGATAGTGATAAAAAATAGATATGCCTATATTTAACCTTTTATATTATAACTTCATCTTTTTCAGAGTATGGAATCAAAAATAGTTCACGTTCTTAAGAGTAGTATTTTTCTGTAAAGAATACATTCATAAACAATAAATTTGCATCTCAGGCACTGTAATAGACTCTGTAGTAAAGAGTTTTATTTCGCCATAGTGAGTAGGAGTTGTCAAACTTCAGGAGGTAAGTGCCTTCACCTGGAAAATCGTGGCTCCCCCCATTCACGGACAAGTGGCTGTCCTGGCGGTATACAGGTAAGATTTCAGCCAAGTTTGAGTTGGTCTGAGTTTTGGACCCCTTCTCGACATCTCCATTGCTGACAGGCCCTGCAACAGAAAGCATATAAACCACAAAGTCAACACGGTGGCCAAGATCATAGGCCAGAGGAAAACATATAAAAATGCAATTATGCTGTGTTTTGTAGAGACAGAATGATTGATATATTTAAGGTATAAAACAAGTCATAGTGCCATTTTAAATGTTCAATTCTCAATTTGCAAACACTGACTGACCTTCCAGCTCCTCCTCTTCGTCTTCGTCATCGCTGGACTCGCTGATGTGCACAGTGATGGACCGGCTGGTGACAGGAGTCCAGTCAAAATATATGCCGAAGCCAATGTCATAGCCGTCTGTGGCAAACTCCCAGCACACTTTTTTGGCCTCGGGTACGGTGGGCACGTGAACTGTCATGATGTCGCCTCGGTACACCGTCACCACGCTGTCCTCCTCCGTTCTGAGCTTCGCCTTCAGCTCTTTCAGTGCAGCAGATGTCCATGTTGTGGGAGGTTTCAGGGGCGGCATCTGGGCTGCCATCAGGAGCAACAAATGTGTTCACAAGAAGCATAACAACAACTCGATTATTTATCTAGCTTAGGTTATTCAATTGTAGGTGTTTTCGAGCTTGTAGTTCACTGTGATCGGATTTATGAAATCTCTCAAATCCAATAGATGAAACAAAGCAGCAGTCATGATGGCAGACCCAGCAGGTCCCTCACCTTTCATCTCAGCGGAGGGCTGACAGCTCCCAGCACTGTTGTTCTCCTCGCCTCCTTCCCCGAGGGCCGGCTCAGCAGGGGCCTCTTGATTACCCTCAAAATGCAGATACACAACACTGATGTTACAGCTCAGAAATGATATTATATTGCACTTCCCAGCTTATTGCCACTCATTGACAGCTCTTCCGACACAGTTAAATATTAACTACCTCTGCATGGAGCCCTGAATCCTCCTTGGTTTCATCCATGTCGGCTGGGTTTGTGGACTGGGCGCAGCTCTGTGAAAGGTCTGTGTTCTGGAGCCTGAGGAGCAGCAGGACACACATCACAACATTTCAAGAGTGAAGACACAAGGATGTAAGAAGAAGCAGCTCATCTCCTCTCAGCAGCTGTATGAGCAGCAGCAACAGGATCTACCTGTCCAGAGGTCGGTTGTCGCACTGCTTGGATGTAATTCCGGGGAACGACGAGAAAGACAGGGACGACAGCCGTGACTGCAGCTCTGATGTAGCCTCCAGTCCCTCCATGACTGTAAAGACAAGACTGACACCTCAGCCTCTGTGCCTGGAGAGGATGTAACCCCGCCCCTCCCAACCACACGGAGGGAGGGAAAGATGACCACACTCAAACTAGCCTCCTAATGCAGCAACTAACTAAACAAGCTGACATTAATGAGCCGTGTTAACTACAACACCCTGGTGGATTAAAGGCTAAAGTCGTACAAGCGAAATGTGTGTGTTTATGTTCGCTCTCCATCTTCATAAACTGACATTAGCTCGCAGCTAGCTGGTTAGCTCACGTTAGCTAACGCAGCCTAGCAAAGCAGAGAACCGATGCTGCGGGCAAACTGGACACAAACTCACCCTGTAAAGCTGATAGTCTTCAAACTGGATACTGGATTTTTACTAGAATCCAAATCAGGTCATGTGAAAAAACGCCTCCATGTCAGTGTGGTCATGTAACGGGTCTTTTCACGGTGTCGCTGCTGCCTGACAGGAAAAAACAGCCAGATTTTTGACACTTCCGTGTTTTCTCGAGTGGTTCCGAAAATCTACGAACCCGAGGAACCGAGATCCTGTTCACGAACTAAAGCCCATTTCAGATTAATAGTTCGTTAAGGAAAACAGCAGGAAGTGTTTCATTTTTTATTGTTAATTTAGCATTTTTGTTTTCGTATGAATCTGTCATTTTTCTTCTTATTTAGTGAATTTAAAAGTCTGATATGATCTCAAGAAATGTTATATGTTTTTATTAAAAATGTAATTTGTAATGCGTTTTAATGTTTTGTGCATTGTACTCTGATTATGCATGAAACACAACTGAAAACAAACTGTTGAGTCTTATTTATTCTTATGTCATCTTTCATATATCACATGATACTTTTCAAAACAAAATGTCCAACATAAGGAAAACAACCTTTAAACTTAGGTCTGTACAGTCAAGTTTTACTTTAGAGAGTAACTGTCTGATTTTGCTGGTGTCTCCAGCAGTGATTTATATGCTGCAGAGATGCACTGTTGCAAAGATTTGCTCCTTGATAGAAAGCACAGCAGAGGTGTCTCCTTGGTTTGTACATCAGTGAGAGAAATCCAGGGAAAAGGCCTTTGTGGAAGAAAGAAACATAAGATTTTAAATAAGTGCTTTATTTTTTTTCTTTATCTTTCGAAACTGATTTATGTTATTCTCTGTAGTAAACATGGCAGAAATATTTTTTTTTCTCCAGATATACAGTGTTGCACTTACTCTTCTGAAAGAAGGGAAGATGCAAAAGATGCATTAATGAAACTTTTAACATTTAATTCCACAGTGTGTGGCCACTTCTCTTTAAGGATGCTGTTGATCAGAGAGAGGGCATCACTGGATCCCAGACCAACAGAGGTGCAGATGTTTAGGAGGCTGTACAACACTGCACACACCCAGTTCAGACCTAGAGAAATGCCACCTAAATAAACAGGAATAAAGATTAATCAATATATGAGATGTCAAATCTGGGAATCAAATTTCAAATGTTTTCCCTTACATCTTATATAACAAGACAAGTTCAAATGCAAGCTCAGAGAAAGATGTTGAAGTCTGTAGTAATGAAACATGACATACCGCTCATAGTGAGAGGACAGGATGCCTCTATAAGCAAAGGATCCGTCAAAGCCTTGGTCACATGAGTGCAGGACAGCCACAAATCTGCACTGTCACAAGCCACAAAGTCATACTGTGGTTTGACAATGAAGTTGTGTCCGAGAAGCTGCGCTAATCTGAAATAAAAGATCAAAAAGAGAGGGATTCAGAGACTGAAAATCAACACACAGCAATGCTCTATGAGTGTGATGGTACCTAGTGACGGGCACAGCTGAGGTGAAGCTGTACACAAGGCAGCACTTTGTCAGGTGAGAGCGGATGTCAGTGCAGACTTTGGGGAGGTGAGAGGGCAGACAGCAGAGGAACAGAACGTCTGCCCACGCTGCCAGTCTGCCATTGTCGAAGAAACACTCGACTCCTGTCTGGACAAATTCCACTGCAATAAGAAGGCAAACACGAGCACAGGATGCTGACTGTATTAGTATGGTTTTATTAGTATACAAGGAAGTAAACTCAGCATGCAATAAAGTTACTCATGTTTAATCATTAATTTAACCACATCAGAACAATAAGTTCTTGTCTGGATTAAAAGGTTGCATTCACATTTGTTGATGCATTATATAATTCATATAATTCAGTTCAGTTCTTACCCAAAAATTCATCTGTTTGATGTGGAATACTGCAAAATCTTAAAATAATTAATTTCTTGCAATACTGATGTAGTCAGATGCTACTTTTTGTAGATTTTGCAGATTAGAAAAACCCAACCAACACACTATTAGACACTGGCTGATTGAGTGAGTTGTGATTTGGACTTTTTAGTGGTTATACCATAGGGCTATACCTGCAGATTCTGGTCTTCTTTTAGAGATCTTGATGTGTGATGGTTTGATGCCAGACTTTTCAAGCAGGAAGTGGAGCAGCTGTTTCCCCATGTGACCCATCCCAAGTATCCCAACACAGAGCTCTGTGTCTGCGGGACTGTGACTTCTGACCTTACATCTAAATGTAAAAGAGCATCAATCAGAATGACTTCAAAGTTATGGCACGGGTTTTTTCCCCCTGTGTCACAAACACTTTAAATGGGTCTAAATTACCTCAGCGCCTGGACGAGTTTGCACAGGAAAACTGCGTGCGCGCTCCCGCAAAATGTGAGTCCGGCCGAGCGCGCGCGCAGGTGAACGAAGTCTTTCTCATCTTCATCAAGTCCAGCTTCAAAAGAAAAACTGCTCAAACCAGCAACTACGTCATCCACCATCGTCTATAACTTTAAACACTGACAAACTTTACAACACAGCTAAAATGTGCATCGTCCTGCTGTTTCCATGACAAAGGGACAACTTCCGATGTATTAGCCTGCATATTTCAAAATAAAATTCTTGGCGACATCAGGACAAAATCTCATTTATTCAAGTAAAAAAAAAGTTGCTGTTTCTTGCCATAATCAAAATTAAGACTGTGAATGTAACTGTATGGACATGTAGAAATGCCATTACATTAAGTTATGAAATATAAAACCACACCCAACCAGACTCCACTCAGGTGGATTTCACCATTTTTATTTCCCTTTCATGCTTTTAATACAAATTCATCAACTGTACACTTATGTACAATAAATATTATCCTGTCCACATAAACAAAAAAGGGCAAATCAAATGCCTGCAACACGACATGTCACGCCAAATATCAATATCCACACATACACTTAAAAAAATGAATTGCAGTTAATTAAGACTTTGCTTTCAAGATTTTGTGTAGATACAGTTTCTTGTACAAGTTTGTGTCAACAATTTGAAAATGTGAGCAGCAGACTGAACAGATTAAACATTTGAAACGGTTTGTAATTTGTAAAAGCAGCTTTTGCAAAAAAAAAAAAAAAGACACAACATTGATCACAGCTCAAAATAAAATTGTGAAACTTGTAAAACAAATTTGTGTAATCTTCCCATCTGTCATTCACTTGTGCAAGTAACCCTTCAAGTCACTTAAAAGTGCTGAAAATTACATAGCCATTCAGTTCCTATACTTGTTCTCTTATATTTGCATGAAATGTAACACATGAGGAATATTTACAGTAAATAACAATTCACACATATAGTGCATGTTATATAAATTAAGGGCCATTACACCTAGAATATTAGTGTTTGTTGACACCAAGTAGGATAAGAGAACTTAACAACACACAATTTGTAAACAGAGCTGTTTGAAAATGAAGCAAATATTAGTGCCTCATGAGACAAGAGCCTATTTCTTCATTGTTATGATTTTATATTCATAATGCCATTAGCTATCCCACAACAGAATATAATCCACACGAAGACGAAATGTGGCTCCTAAACTCATCGCTCTACATACATCCTTTTGATTGAAAGTACAGTTGGACAATACTGATAACCATGAAGGCACTGTGAGGGAACCGGTAAGCTGACACAAGCTGAATCACAGTAGCTCAATTTGCCACGAGATGAACAGTGTTGTATTTACACTGGGGCTTTATATGCACCTCTGAGATGTTCCTCCTCAGAAATGCTCTGAAGAAAAGTTTCCAATGCATTTACTGGCTGCTGCTTCTGCACAGTCACTGCTTTCAGGTACCACATGGCAGCAAAAATTACTCCTCGCCCTGCCTCCATTTCTGAGACTCCTCCTGCCGAGCATCAGGGTGAATCTGGTTCCTCATCCCACCCAGCACATTGGAGGTGGCTTCAGTGGCCATGATGAGTGGCTTGACCACCGCTGGTGGCAGCTGGCGGAGAACTCCACCCACTGCCCCCGTCATACCACGCTGCTCGTGCTCCCGGGTGGCCGTGTCATAGATGGTCAGTGCCGTGTCTGTGATGCCCTGTAGACGAAAACATCATAAAATGCTCATTAAAAGAAAGTTTCTTTTTCAATTAACATCACTGAAGTGAAAATATATTATTGTTTACCTCTTTTACCACAGTATAGGCTTTGGCTACACCTTCCCTCAGGTCAACGGGCTGATGAGCCAGTCCGTAATGAGAGAACCGTTTTATCCTCTTAGTGTCTCTCTCATCAGGCACAGGAGAGACCATGTCATAGGCTGTCTCAGCTGCTGCCTAAAGATGACACATGCAATGATAAATTTGTCTGATGCCTCATTAAGGCATAACTGGTGCTATACACAGTATTGATACAGACTTTTTAATGACAGTGGGAAGATGAGTTTACCTGGATGGTCCGCACCATCCGGTTGGTGAGCTCTAGAGCAGCCATAGCTGTAGAAGTTCCAAAGGAGGCGGTGCCGCGCTGAAACCCGCGGACTATCCGACCATCTTTCCTGTACTGCTCAATCGGGAGCCAGACCAAGTCCCTGAATCCCTGAACTGAACAGAACAGTCATTTTAAGAATAGGGAAATACATCCCCTGAGGGANTCCCTGAACTGAACAGAACAGTCATTTTAAGAATAGGGAAATACATCACCTGAGGGATACACCTGAATCAGTACAGTACACTGTAAATGACTTTCATAGCAGTGAAATCACAAATTACACATCGGCAAAGCTTCGAAGCTGCACTTTTAACAACAAAAATAGTGGTGCTGTTTTGGCTTACATTGGGAAATAATGACAAAAATGAATAATGATAATAATGAATTTTCTGCTAACCATTAAAACACACTGTGAAATGCAAGTTTATCTGATAACACCACAAAGCATGTGACTGGGTTCAGAAACATTTGTTGGACTCACCTAGTTGTACTAAAGAGTGAATAGGTCCCACACCACCCAGCAGTCCTGGGAGCTGGTTCTTCTTTATGTCATTCAGCCACTCATTTATTGCATAGGAAAACAGCTTATCCACACCTAATAATCTAAAGGACAGAGAAGTATTACGAAGTATTAAGATTACTGGAGCTCTGTAATGAGTAAATGGTGTATTTGGGAGGCATATATGATGTATTGTGGAATGTAAAAGAGATTTGCTCCATTACTGGCTGAATCTAAGATATCAAATTATAAACAACACAGGCTCATGTGATTTTATGATTGCATATATATGTAATATATATAAGAGATAAACTTACCCCTGTCTGTAGCACAAGCGCCTCAGTTTCAGCTCTGAACAATTAAGCTGTGTCAACCCGATAATGATCCCTGCAAATGTTCCCTGAAACAGAGCAGCCATAAAATCATTCAAAATGCAAATAAAATAATGAATTTTAACTATTAAATAATAGCCCTCTTAAATCAATTACCTGCTCCATTGAAACATGTTTCCCATGGTAATCCAGGCGAATGGGAACCTCAGAGGTAAATCTAAACTCCCTGTTAGGAAAAGAAAACATTACCAAACACAGTCAAACAAATGAACAATTTTTTTAAAATGGGTTTCTATATTTAGTTATGTAAGACTGACCTAAAGAAGATGGGCTGGTCTGTAAAAGAAGGAGCAGAAGCTTCACTGTCAATCACTTCCTCTCTGCCAGATGTGGAGAAACCGTTGTGGCTCAAGCGTCTCTGAGCAGGCACTGAGATGATTGGGGCCGGGTCCTGGCTGCTGCCGGCATGCTTGGAGAAGCTGCAGGAGATCTCTGGGGCAGACGCTTTTTTTGTGGAGACACAGACAACTGTGGGCAAAAAATATAAAAAATATTATCAGGAGTTGGCATTTGAAAGTGAGGGTTTTGCTAAATTATGTTTGAGTTTGATGCACTTGTGAATAATGGAATTTTACCCTCTTGAGCAGGTGGTGAGAAAAACTCAACTTCAGTAGCAAGACTGGTAAAGAAGTCCTTCAGGAAGAACAGTGCGTCCTTCAAAGAAGCAAAAAAACCAAAACAAAACAGGTTGTCATTTAAAAACTTCATCGAGGATGTTGATGCATATCTTTGATAAACTGGAAAAATCATCATGTATCTTTTACCTGATCAATATTGAGGCGAAGCGGCATCAAGGAAACACGCAAACAGCACTCCTGGGGAGCCTGGCCTGACTCAGGACACATGTGCAGTGCCTTAACTGTCAACTAAGGCCAAAAGCACACAAGAAGTTAGACGAGGCCAGGACATTCGTGGGTTAATGTGAGTGTGTTGCCTTCCTCACCATGTTAGAATGAGCTTTTCGTGGCATTTCCTTGCTCGAATACAAATAGAGGAACTTGTTCATCTGTGAGGTAGCCAGTCTGTCTCGAATCTCCAAGTCCTGCACAACAAACACCTGCCGGGACACTGGCTGTTCCATTGCCGGCCCAGAAGCCACCTGGGCCTGTGGGTACACCTCATGTTGAAATCTCACCTGGGGAAAAAGTAAAGCTGGTAATGGTGAAGAAATGACCCAAGGTATTTTTGTGATCTGTTTGAGGTTAGCAGAATAAACATTAATTCCAGGCACACAGGAACCTTACCTTGCTGAGCTGTATCTCCATCAGGACGTCAGGGTTCCTTCCTCTTCCACCTCCTGCCCGTCCCGAAGCCTTGGCCTGTCTGACTGGAGTTTGAGAGGGGGAGCTATGAGGTGTAGATCTGCAAGGTGGAGAAAAACTTAACAAGTCTGTTTCCCATTGAGCACATTCAAAATCGTGTGTGTACAGTTATATAGTTATTGGCCCACCCTCGGCTTCTAGCAGGAGAGGCTGTGAAAGTCGCACTCCCGAAGTCTTTCCCACCATAGAGGTGCCAGATGACAGAGATCTCCTTGATGAGGTAGCGCACCTCTGGGATGGGAAAGTTCATGGCCCCTCGGCTGGAATCACTCCCCTCCAGAGGCTGACTGAAGTGATCATCTTTGATCTCCACAGGGTCTAAAGTAAGCTGCTTTACCACTGGCTCCTGATCAAGATCCTGAAAGACATATTGTTTACAGGTGAGCCCATCAACTGTTTTCAGTCTCTTTGTTACGTAGCCATATATGTGTGAATGACTATATCCTGACCTCTCCTCTGGAACCTGGTGTCTCCAGAATGCAAAAGTCATCTGTCTCTTGGGCCAGGTTAGGGACAGGAGTGATGAGAGGAGAGTGAAGCATGGGGTAAGTAGGGCTTGAATCTTGGTTGAAATTCCCACTCTCATCTGGGAACAAGAACAGGTCTGAGCGAGGCGGGTCGTGGTCTTGATTCTGCTCCTCAAGTGCACCTATTGATGTGTGGAAAAAAATATAAAATCTAGTTAAGTTATATCATTCATGGAGTGAAAACTTGAATCTGTCCTGAGCAAAGTCTTCACCATTCTGCTGCAGTCCTGCTGCATGCTGCCCGTCAGTCTCCTCCATGGCTTCACTCATCAGATCCTGCAACATCTGCTGCTCTGTCTCAGCCAGCAGCGGAGTCTGAGATGTGGGCCGGCTGGGAAACTCCGCCTGTCCGAAAATACAAACAGAGTAAGCATTCACGAGCCTATAGTAAACATGTGATGCTGCCTCGTGTTGGTGTCACTGCTGACCTTGGTTCTTTGTGTGGTGCTGCTGTGCTTGGACTCTGGTTCTGTAGGGGGCAGCAAGTCTCCATAGCTGGCTACATACTGGATAAGGTTCATGAGGGCGGCACAGGAGTCCGAACACGTTCTGATGTGGATAACATCACTGGAACAGCGCAGCTCAAATCTGGGCTCTGACTATTGTCCAAGAGACAGTGAAAGAAGATTTTTCAACCTTATGTTTTGAAGAGAAAACATTTCAAAGATAAATGTTACTTAGACACAAACTCTTACCAACTTTCCATCCACTCCAGGTTTGACAGCTGTAATCCTAAGCTCCAGTGTTCCCATGTCTACCACTTGGACATAGTCTGTGACGAAAGCAAATATTGGTCAAAAACGCATTTGAACATTACAAGCCATTTCTTTAAATTCATCCCCAAAGTCAACTTACCACGTGCTAGATTGACAGAGACGGCATTACTCTTGTCTGAGAGGAACAGAGCCGCTTCGTCCAAAATGATCCTGTGCACAACATATTATATTCAGAAAAGACAATCAAATCAATCACATCATTTTGAATCAGCGAAAAAAGCAGTTGCCCTTTCATACCTGAGTGTTGAGGAAGAGTGGTCTAAAGAGACACTGCTGGAGATGCTGAAAGTCTCGACAACCAGCAGTGATCTGAGTGGCAGGTAAAGGGGTCTGTCAGGAGAAAAACAAACGCCACATTAAAATATACACACAGATAACAAATAACTATTTAGTAGGATGCTTGAAATCTACTTTACCTGTAGTCTAGAGAGCAGCTCCACAGGTGTAAATGTAGCGTGGTTACAGATGTAGGGGGTGCATAACCCAACACAGGCTCATCGGAAACATTCAGAAAGTCAACAATCTGTTCCACATAAATCAAGAATAAGATTACACATGTGTGAGTTTATTGCATTGTGTTTCCTTCAAATGTTCTCTGATCATTTATGTGAAGGCAAAGCAATAAAGAACGTCTTGTAAAAGTGGTAGCTTCATCGGGGCCTACCTGGTCGTACCAGCCCAAGCTGGGATGGACCACCCTGTGCTGGAGTGTGGCTCCTCTCACTCCAACAGCAACCAAAAATTCCTGCATGGAAAGGCACAAATCGCCACAGTGGGCAGAAAACAAAAAATAAGCTGACAGATATATTTTAAGCACCAATTCCCCTAAATAAGGCAATCACTTAAATGAATGGGGTATTATATTAAATCTGTGTTGAAACAGGTGCTACGGCACAGGTGTGGTTTCAGGAATAATTCAATAATTAACATATAATCAGGCCTGCTGTTTCCCAGCATAGACATGTTGACTCAGCTGCCCATTATTTAACTACTCTGGCATGGGTGTGAGAACACAATGAGCCCCTCTTATAAAACATGTATTTACCATGTCCTTACATGGTGTGGTCAGAGTTTGGGTTGGAAAGGAGATCAAGAAAAATCAGTTCACAGTAACAATAGCACCATCTACAGGCCAAATATGGTCACTTAAAGGGTCAGCTCTGACTCACTGTTTTCTAGTTTTGCACATTTAGGTAGCTATTGAAAGCCCTGGAAGTTCACCTGTCAGTGGTGAGAGGTGCACTTTATCACATTTGTTAGTGTGTATTAGTGATACTGTTCTGACTCATGTATGGCCACATGTTAGGTCTGATGTCAACAGGTTGTAAGACAATGTGCTCCTGTGCTTGGATGTGGAAAAGGAACCCCGCTAGTCCTACTTAAGAGCAATTGAAAGAAGGGTCATAAAATAGCTACAAACAACATGGCTGCATTGTTAGTGTTTCTTCATAGTCATTTTGTGTCTTTTTACGTTTGTCATAATTTTGTGTCTGTTTGAGACAGTTTTGCTTCTCTCTCATAGTCAGAGAGTAGGAAATGATTAAGTGGTTGAAGTGGCCACTCAGAAATGTTTATGGCACTTTAAACAACTGATGCATTACTATCAACTTAAGAATCAACATGGGACTAAGCATGTAAACAGTGTCTATCAGCGCAATGATTTACAACAAGAGAGGGCAGATCACGACTGTATCAAGAAAATTATACTTGAATGAAGAAAGCGGTACACTGTGAAATGGTTGAAGCTGTAGTGGAAATACTTGGAATGACTTCATGTCCAACAGACAGAGCAGGTAAACATCAGTGCATGTGAGGGAATTGGCATGAGCGTCAGGTGGGATGGATGTCGAGGTCATCACTAGACTGCAGCTGCTTGTGGACATCATTAACACAGGATAGTTGAGAGCAGCTGCAAGGCCTCAGAGTGAGAGAGAGGGGAGCTGAGGCCATTGAACCAAACATTAAAGTATCTCTACCATTCTCTGTCTCCTGTGTCACTGTAGCAATCACAACCTTTTCTTGAAAAAAAGGCTGAAACACAATGTAGGGCTGTAGCTCAGCTTGGGAAAATATATTAATCACAATTACCACACAAAACCAAAAAAACACAAGAAGTTATGACATGTAAAATTAAGAGGAAATATTTAAGATTCTGCACTATTTCTAGATCAGCAATCTCAACCCTTTGTACAGGGGGTCGGAATTCCTTGAGCTCTGACACTCAGGTGGATTTGATCTAGTCATTAGAGGCTTGTTCAAGTAACTCAAGTAATAAATATGGCTGTGCCTCAAGTTTCAGTAGATCATTGCTTACTAAGCAGCATTGTGATAGTGGGAAGCATGGCATAAAAACTGAAAGTGTCAGATGTCAAACTATTATTCTAAACAAAGCGGGGTTTTCTCTGTGTCAAATCATGGTTAGACTAAAGGTGGTGAAACTCTAAAATGCTTTGCAGAAACTGGATCTGGAGCCTGCATAATCAGGCAGACCAAAAATGACCACACATCAGAAGATCAAGATGTCAAGCTTCGTTGCCTAAGTAGATAGAAAAGCAACTTCATCACAGATACACAATTTGCTAAATAAAGAACACAAGAGTCCACTTAGCAACTGTGCTGTCAAAAGAAGACTGTCTTGTAGTGTCTCAGAGGATGAGTAGCAGTTTCTAAACCACTTCTCTGGAGGGGAAGCAAGGCCAAACAAGTGGGGTGGGCTAAGAAATACCATAACATTTCACAGTAGATGACTGAAAAACGACCGTTATGGCAGTAAGAGAAGGGTGTATGTAAGTAGACAAATAGAAGAGAGAATCATACTGCAGTGTATCAAACCGAGAGTGAAACATGGTGAGATGGTCTGGGGTTGTTTTGCCTACTCTGGAATTGAAAACTTGCACCGATCTGACGACACCCTGACTGAGAAGTATCACTCCATTCTTCAGAGACATGCTAGAACCCCTAGTTTGATTAACAGCATAAGAAAGAGGAAAAGTGCTGCTACACATTTTCCCCCCCCCAACTTTTCATGACACTGCTCACAACTCAATGACCTATGACACACGAGACTCTGGATTTGCAAGTTGAAGCTGTTTCATTTCAGAGGGTCTCAGCAATCCAGCACAGCTCAACAGACCCAGAATCTATACCAAGGTGAAATGAAACTGTTCTGCCAGCCAGCGGGGCCCTTTTCCTATCAGTGATTTGACTCTACCTTGACATTGCGTTCTGCATTCTGTGATGAGATTTTGACAGCAACAGACACCATGCTGCGGGCCTCCAGACCAATCCCCTCTGAGGGTGTCGAGGATCTCTCAGGAGGTGTCTCTGATTGGTAGATGGTTGGCTCTAACCAGTGGGGATGTGTCCTGCATGGCAACTTGATGTCTGAGGCAGAGGGGCCTCCATCCACAAGTCCTGAGCAGGTTAACAGAGTAAGACACCAATGAAAGGGAGTACAGCTGTAACATATTATGTATAAGTCACACAATCACCACGTATCACATATACAAATCAGCATAAGAGTATTATTATGGTGAATACATGCAGGTGGCTTACCTTGATGATACATGCAAATATTACTGGTGTGGAAGCAGATGTAGTGTTGGTCTTTATAGCCTTCGTACTGCGTCACACTGAACAGTACAGCATTTTTCACCTCCAGCCAGAACTCGCCGTGTTTGTTCTTCAGTACAGTTTTATCCTCCTTCTGGAAAAAAAGGAGACTCAATCCCACTATACATAAAACATATTTTATATAAAGTAGGAACGGAGGAAAATACATGACATCAAAATCGAAGAAGTGAATTTACTTTAGCATTAGTTTGAAGAGCCACCAGGCCATGATTGACACTGAGGATGACAGAGAACAGGCTCTGGGAGGTCTTGCTCTGGGCTTTGGGCTTTTTCTTCTTGCGAGACCTGAGGCCCATGTCAGACACTGGAGAGTAATAGTGCATGGTCTCCTCTTCTGACCCACTGGTCTCATCTGGAAGCACAACACAAAGCATGCCCATGAAGTCGACTTCACGTTAGACATTTTTACGACAAGTTGAAGAATTTGACCCATTGGAAATTTGTGTTTCTTGTCATCTCACCCTCTGGACCAGTGGAGCGGAACTGGCTGAAGCTGTCTTTGGAGTAAGTGTTGATCAATTGACTGGCGACAGAGAGTCCAACTCCATATGGCATGCTTTCCACCGTCTCCACTGGAGATGGAGCAGTGGGCTCCCACAGCAGCAGGTCATTGTTTATCCTTAAATATTGAGAATACACATTTTTATGTAAGGAACAAGGTAGGGGTTAAGTATCTTAATATGTTTCTTATTAAAGGGTCTTCTATGGATATGAAATTTTTGTCATTCTTCATCTTAACAGTCAACATTTTAGCTGGCTGCAAAAAAGACCTGTTTCATCTTAAATATGTATTCAAACAACAAAATAGGGATTCCAAGTGCTACAATAACACAACACCAACTGAATTTGTGTTGGTTTTCAGCTATTATAAAACATATTCATACACATGAAAAAGTTTCAGATGTTGTTTGCTTTACTGGCCTCGTGTGCTGTAAAACTCAAAGTTCCTTTTTAGGACAAATCTTTATCCCAATATAGATGTTTTAATGTATTTGTATCAACCTGCTATTTTTGTACCATATAACAAATTCCTACCTGTTGTGTAGTTTTTCATAAAATGCCTTGCTGGGGAGGACTAATTGCACATTGGGGAAACATAACTCAAGGATGAAACGAGAGTTCATCATGGTTTTTTCCTGGAACTCCGTCATCTCAGCCACATCACCAGGGATGACCATCTGCAATAAAAACAAGTACTTCTAAACACAGGTTCATCACCGCCTGCTCTGTCAACAGGTAAAGTATGCAAAGCAGAGTTCCTGTTGCTGTTTGCATAATGCTTCTGACATATGTTTGAATACACCAACCACAGGATACCCTCGCTCATGAATGCAAATATATCCAGCTGCACATGTCCATCACGCTTTACAGGCAATGTCATCATAAAGGCTGTAACAACAATCTTTGATCAAGCAAATTTAGAGAGTGGCTTTTTCCAATTGTAAGGAAATATGTACGGCATATTTTTAGTGTTTAGTGTGTAGAGGTGTGTGGACATCAAATTACTGTATTCCTAATATCAAGCATATCAGGGCATTGATAACATGCTAATTCAATGCCCTTGGTCCAAATTGGGTAAATGTTGGGATTGACAAATTACATACTTCTACTATGTCTATTATGATCAGCACTGTCTGATCATGGCCTGGTCCACTTGTCCACTTGGGTCTTGCACATTAAACAGACCTGGGACCCACAGTAATAGAATAGGACCTGACCTGGGTCAACATTTTTGATGAACGTGTTGCTTTAGCCATGACCTACCTCTTCATTCTCATACATAACCCTTCGTGATGAAAATGGTGATGGCTCTGGTTTCCCAAAGTCACACACATCCTTCAGTGAATGGGCAGCCCCTTCCTCCTCTTCCTCTTCAAGGGAATGGTCCTCAGCCCCTTCATCATCTTCAGCCGTCACCCTCTCAAGGATTGAGTGGACTGCAGTGGGGTTCATCTTCAGCACGACCCTGCTCAGACAGATGTGACATCACTGAGAGATGCTCCCTGAATGGACAGATCAGTTTGAGGTTGGTTAGATAAACGTACCTTGGCCAATCAAATTTTACACTTTCAGATGTTGTCATGTCTCCATCCATTGTGTGGGACACTCTGAGGAACCGGGCAGCTGGTTGATCCTGCTCCTCCTGAAACTTCCCTGTGCAAAGCGAAAACAGACAACCAAAAAAAATCAGTTAAAGCAATTCCTCAGATAAAGACATATCTTCATGAGGAAGAAGTTTTTTTCCCCTTTTAGATCACATACCAATAAGCTCCCTGAAAGTGAGCTCCATTTTAGTTTGGTCAGGACAGCTGCCACCCATGAACTCGGTTTTCACTTCCAGGTCCTCCAGCTCCAGGTAGAGAACTTCCTTCTGCAGGGACTTCTTGAACCATGGGCCCCTCTCCTGATCTGAGCGTAGATCAGGAATGGGGAAGCGGACTGCAAGGCCCAGCAGTGGGGCATTGACAGTCAGCGATACATGACAGTTGGTGGGAGTATGACTGTCATCAAGGAAAACTTCTGTAAAAGCCTTATGCTGTGAAATGAGTTTAAAGAGAGAAATAATTTGAGATATATATATTTTTTTTTTTTTTACTTTAAGTTTAAGAAAGTGGTGATTTACATGATCAGGTGTGAGAATAATTTTTATTAGAATTATCTCTAAAAGTTAATTGAATAGTTCTTGGGACCACCTTACCAAGCTGACATGTTTATTATAGGATGTGTACAAATGTGAGGTCATCAACTCTGTGGTGACCAGCTTCTGAGGTTGTAGCAATGAGTTGAGACGGTCTACGATACTGATGTCCAGCTCACAGCGCACAGGGCCCAGCTCCACCTGGATCTCAGCTTTTCTGGGAATGGTGCTTAGGCGAACCTGGCCGCCCTGCACAGTGAACCAAAAAGGCTTGACTCAGTAGAATGCAGATAATGTGTTTGGGTGTTGAGTGTTAGTACTGTGGTTTTAAGTATGACTAATAAATGCTGTTACCTGTGGGCCTCTGCGCTCAGCCTGTTTGTAAAGCAGGTGAAGGCAGGTGGTAAGCGGCGCATCAGCACTGGCTGTGGTGTCAAATGTCAGGAGCTGAGGTGCAACAGAGAACATAGTGAGAAACACTCTTAATGTCATGCCCACTGCAACTTTCAGGCAAAGGTTTAGTATGTTCAGGCAGGGATGACTAAGTACTGATATGAATACTTAATAATACCTTTACAGTTCTACCAATGACTTTGAAGCCTTGGTTTATTTGCAGCATATGCTCCTCAGTTTCTGAATGTAACAAATAAAATATACAACATGATGTTGTTACTGTCATTTTAAGCTGGATTCGCCTTTGTGTTATCCTGAACAAACATGGTGCTGCCCCACATCTCACTTAAATGTACCCTGGAACTCACTAAAAGAATTTCAGTACCACACAACATAGCTGATGAGATGGTGGAAATGTTCCACAACAGGCTGTTAATGTGTTTTTTTCACAAAGTCATGCAGCTTTGTAAGTTTGGTTTCTGTGATGTGGTGATGGCTGGGGATTTCATACTGTACCTCAGCTCCACTACATAGAGAAGACAACAAAATCCCATATGATCTACAACTGACAACAGCTGGTCATCAAGAGCAAAGTACTAGGTAAGGGTTTGTTATTTTTACCACCCGTGGGTTGTCTCTGGACATTTTCTCTTGCCTCTCCAGCATTCGTTCCAAAGTTGGTTCTGTTAAAGGAGCTGTTTTTCATCTCTCCTCATGGCAATTTAGCAGAGCACGGTTTGCGGTCTGCTCTACTTTTGTCATCATTACTTAACCTAAAATATCTTCAAACTGCTCATATTGCTCTTCCTCCACCCACCTGCCCAACTGACAAGAAGTTAGTGCTGCAGTGCTGTAAAGTGTTATTGGATGTGTTAATACCAGAATAGTTTAATGAAGTATGACTACATGTCAGACCTGATACCTGATAGTGGTATCATACCTACTTTCATGAGCACTGAATGTATATGCAGTGCTTAACCAACCAAAGCTCAGTGTAGTGTGAGATGTGCTGAGCTCAGGCTATAAACTCTAACCTCAGTGTACTGAATGCCTCTTTGGGAGCCACCACTGACAGCCTCAGATGGGAACAGACACTCCAGAAACTCCATCTGGTTAAGGGAGACATCAGTGCTAAAAGTGCGCAGGCTGGATCCCTGACAGTGCTCATAGCTTATCTTCAGCCCCTGGCCCACAAACCTGCAAAAAAAGGCCCAGATCAGACACACATTAAAATGCTTTAATGATAAATATGTCTTATAATATGCTTTAACAAGACACCAAGTATAACCTTACACACAAGAATTAGTAAAGATCAAAGTGCACCTGAGATGGTCATGGGGGCAGGCCTGGTTAAACACTGTCCGAGACTGAAGGAAAGCATCTGGGGCGAGATGGCCTGGGCCCACTGTGTTGAAGAAGTGTGCGGCCATAGGGCCAAGAGGACTGGGAGCAGCATCTGGTGGTGGCAGCGGGTCGATGTGGAGGACTGAGACAGCAAGGCTACCCAGAGTCAACCTTAACACCAGCTCTGGACGTGACTCGTCACCGTGGGTTTTGGATGGATGCGCTGAAATACAATAATGGTAGTTACACATACAGATACTTGATTTTCAGTGTGGTAAAATGAGGACTGAGTGTTAGTAGGTTGTCATAGAGACAACAGCCAATTTCACTGATTATCATACCTTCAACCACAGATAAAAATCTTATCAGGAAGACCTGCACAATCCTTTTTTCCAAAGCACATGGTCACAGAGAGACGAGTAAAGATGTAAAAATACACTGATATACTGTGATACTTACAAGTCTGTCTCAGTAACTTTTGAGGGAGTTGCGAATCCCGCGACGGGACAGGAGTTTCATTAGTCTGCTTTTCTCTTTGGCGTGGTACATCCATGTAATCATCCCACAGAGCCTACAAACACAGATACACAGATATAATCTGATACATCTCACAAATAAAATACCCCCACTGATAATAGTCTTTTGTACCGCTCAAATTTTATTCTGCATAAAGATTATATTACATTGTACAGAAATTTGCTCAGGATTTAAGGATTGAATAGAGTAGCCAGACCACTCAGAATGCTCACCTACATTAAATTTCATTGTGTCATGGTGACTGCAGTCAAAGAGGTGAAGACTTACTGTTGCATTTCCAGAGGGAGATTCTCCTGGGGAGGCAGAGTAGTTGCTATTAAGTGACAAATCCAAGTCAACCGTGGGTGGTTCACCCAGAGGAGGAAGGGATGACAAGCTGTGAGACATGTCCATGTCTGCCATGGAGAAGAATACATCATCTACACCACCCACGGAAGTGTTTAAAAAAATGAATAAAAGGAAAAGACAAAGAAAGAACAAATTTCATTAGAGAGATGCAACCATGACACATGACTTCTCAGAATGGTCAAGGGTTAGAGGATGGTGTTTCAGCCCAACCTCGACTAGACACAGTTCTGGTGGTCTGGCTTTCAAAAAGGTCGGGGTCAGTTCCTGGCACAGCAGTATCCTTCTTCAGACAGCGGTTCAGCTCCATATGGAGCCGATACTCATCCTCCTGTTGTATGGGTCGGCTCTTTCTATCCTTAGCCCATTCCTGGGAACCTTCACACAAAGAACAAGAAACACTCACTGTACATCTGAATCACACATTGTTACCCTGTTTGATTCCAATGTTCTCCATCATCTATCAACAGAGGTGTGCTCACCTCCACCAGAAAAAGCTCCAAACAAGTCCAGAAGAAGATGAACTTGCCGTGGGGACAGTAGAATAGTAAGTGTATCAATATGTCCAACAACATCCAGCTAAAACGAAGCATGTAAAGGACCCTGGTTAGTAGCAGTTGTCTGTAGTTTATAAAACATAAAGTAAATAATCAGGCACATGTTTCTTACAGTATTCTATAATGAAGAAATGATTCATTTACCTTTGCTCCAGGCATAGCCAAGTTGTTTTTCAGAGTGAGAGACAACTCTATTTTACCACCCAGGCTCCCAACCTGCACAGGTTCAAATGGAGCTGTAGAGGAAACAGGCTCCGTGAACTGAGGATGAGGCTCACATATTATTTTGGGATTCCAGCTAGGGGAGAGCTTTGGTTCCGTTTCCTGCAAAATAAGAAATATATATTTCTAGAAGGCTTACACAAACAACTCTATTTTGCCAAATTTCAAAGACTTGCTACACCAACCGTTGGAGTGGGTGAGGATTTACAACCAGCACGGGACACTTCTGAGAACTCATTCCAAAATACGGTGATGCCTTCCATCTGCACATTTTTATGAGCAAATGTGGTTGGTTGATGCACATTAACATTTGAACTCTCCTCCCCTGTTTCATCGCAGTAAACAATCCTGAAAGCAACCACAGAACACAGTTAGCTTGATGCATCGTAAGTACTACATATTATGGACATCAATATTCAACAATATTTTGTCTGCGCCCTTATCTAGTTCTCTTCCTTTCTTATTGATTACAGATTTTTTACAAAAGGAAACTGGATTCTGCTGCTGAAAAACTATTAAGAATATTTTGGAAATTGCCTGTTGTCTGATTGACTGTCCAAACTTACTTGTTGATTCGAATCTCAAGGGCGATTCCAGTTTTAGAATTTTCTGGAATGTGTTCAACTTTGAGAACAGTATCCAAAAATGTCACTTTAACTCTTCTCAGAACTGCAAGACAGGAAAGTAAAAGAAAAGAATTTTACACATTACCAGGCTGGTAAACTTGTTTTAATGCTGCTTAACACTACAAACATAATATACCTGTCTCTATTGTTTCTGCAAACTTCTCTAATCCCTCGAAAGGCTGGAAGCTCTCTCCCATATCGTCGGTGAGTTTCTGGCTCAGACATTCTTTGGCGAGCTGCATGCTGCTTGTCATGAAACTGGACCAGTACATGGGCTCAGTGCCAGATGCTGGAAGAACAATAATTGGTGACAGTCACTTTTCAGTAAAATTAGTTGTCAACTTGTTCACGTTAAACAAAAATTAAACATCAAGATTCATACAGTTTTTTTAACAGTAAAATCCAGCACTTTTCAAGATCTTTCAAGGTACCTAAATGTCTCCAAGCATTGATCATCACATCTAAAGTGTTACTATAAATGCAAATGTGAAAATACAGTTTACAGAATTCCTTAACACCCACAACAATCAATGTATAGTGCCACCTTGGTTATTTTGCCTGCTGTTCACATTAACTTTTATTGTTCCATATTAGAATGTCTCCTTACCTACTCTTGGTCTTGGTCTAAGCACCATCTCCAGTCCCTTGACCTCTAGGGCACAGTTTTCCTGCAGCAGTGCTGCCCATGGGACAGTTAGAGAAATGGTCTGGATGAACCCTGCGATTACCTCAAAAGGGGCGTCAGCTGTCTCAAGGAGCTCATTGAGTGACTGAGGAACAAGAAATAATGCTGAAGCTTCACTTTGTTCATGCAGATTCTGTTTGAATCAAATAAATTATTCTGCTGTATTTGCTGACACAAAAGAAACACCACACATACCCATTTATCCAATGGCACTTGTGCAAGTGATCCAGTGCCTTGATAGAGGTCTAAACTGAGCTGATCCAAGCTCAGCTTCTCCTGCAGAAAGTTGCCAAGGTACCTATGCAAAAGGTATCTGCAGGCCCGCTTCTTGATGGACTCCGAAAATGGCCAAGGCATCTTAACTCACACAGTTCACAATACACAGGTAATGAAAGGGATCTTGAGGCTCTGCAACTGGAATGCTAATGCTACTCAAACAGCTATGAGTGATTCACTGTTGTTACAGTCGTGTCATCCTGTCGACTTAAAGACATTGGGAAATCGTGAGCTCAAACACCCTTCATATCCCAAGATTAGGGACACTTGGGAGGATGTGTTGACACTCAGGGATATGTGTGGGAATTGGTCCGACTCCAGTTTGCTGCGCCTATGGAAAGACACACATATGGTGCCCTCTTTGTAATTTGACACAACACGAGACTTGACACAAATTGTTTACAACACAGCAGAAAACAACAAGCTCCATTAATGCGTCAGTTTAAGACAGATACTATCTAACTTGCTGCATTATAATACAGTAACATGTCTACACAACGTTGGTGTTATTCTAAGCATACATTGTCCTCATTCTAGAGCCGGTGTAAACTAGCCAAACACACTTGCGAAATCTTACTAGCATGCCACAGACTGAGCTGCTAGTCAACAGCTACCATTAGCTGTGTTTGCCCAAACAGAGCTGTCATGGTCGTCAAGACACGGGAGCAACGCTTTGACTTCTTGTCTAGACAAAGGCATGTCATTGGGCTATCTAGCCGGCTAGCAAATGTGATGCTAGCGCCGTTAGCTAGCCTGTGAGCCGCTCCTAAAGACAGAATGAGGCGACGTTAGCATAGCCGGCTAAGCTTAAAGCAGTGCATGCTTGCTAGTTAGCGAGATAGCTAACCTAAAATCCAACATTTGTCAAGTTATCTACCCTCACATGTGAAATGTACTCTGACGACAAACAGTATATATTTATGCCGTGGCGCAATATACAGACACACACGAGTGAGTAAACAGAGTTAAAGACATTAATGCAGCTCTTAAGTTACCTTCTGACTGAGTTGTTTACAAACACTTTCATGACTCCGCACCAATTGAGCCTACACACACTGCGGGGTGGGAGAGGACAATGACATCACAACATGGCGGAAGTGTGTGTGGTCATGGCGGGGCAGTTACTGGGTCAATATCACTTTTAGGCAGCTATTTAGACATAAAGCAGATAAACTGTAAACGGAGTGCTTTGACGTGACTTCAATCTCTGGTTGACAACAAACCTGAGCTTCAACTGTTTGCTATCTCACGTTAGTTGACGCTCATTTGACTGAACCTTCTCCACGGAGAGATCCGAGTGGGCTGGAAGCTTCCACAAGCCGGAAGAACACAACTAGCGAGGAGGTGAGAAAAATGAACGCAGTTTGATTAGAAATGATTATTACAATATAATCAGGTCAAACGTGTGATTACTGTTTTTAATTGTAGGCTGTAGTCACGTTTTAAATATAGATAGAGTGACTGAAATATGTTTATGGCCCACAGAGCCGCCAGTTCAGCTGCGTTAACCAGTACTCGGGTTTAGTTTTACCAGAGTTTATAGCTGAATGTAGCAATGTTTGCTATGTTAGTCACCTAAGTCTTGCTAACCACCTCTGTATGAATCGGCCCAATTATAGCGTTTGCATTAAACTCAAACATTGATACAATATTAACTATGATGTCTATAGGGACACTATTCAGATATGATCTTTGACATAATGTCAATCTGCTTCTAATCTCCATAATCCAACTGTTAACATGGTTAAAGTGTGAGTTTGTGGTGGTTCAGACTCTACACCTACTGTTGCTGTGTGTTTGTTAATATACAAATACACAGGAACAAAACAATCGTCACATAAAACTGACTGATCCACTGTGTTCTACCTGCAACACCCACATCTAATAGAGATCAACAGCATGGAGGGAACAGGTTAGGTAAACGTTGCTGCATGTTTCACAATCAGCCCTTACGTTAACAAGGGCTCACTGTCTTTAAAGGCATCCAGCCTACAGAAATCATGACAAATCCACATGTGAAGGGCCAGACCACAGCTGACACGCAGGAAAAAGTCTCATACAGGAATGCACAACAGAGTGACATAAATGGGGGAAAACATGATTTAACTTGTTTATTAGATGCAGCAGTGCTCAGAAGCACTAATAGTGGATGTGCAGAAATTGAACAGGTTTATTTTCATGGAAAACATGGGCTGTCATTAACTAGATTTTAGCAGGCTGTTTAATTCAGTGAGTGAAGTAGCATCTGAATGAAATAGGATAAAATCAAAAACTAATAGGTGCATAGTGCAGCATTGTATCACAGGACCTTTTGTGTGCATATATACCATATATGTTCTTTCAGCAGAATAATTTACTGCACCACATGACCAGGATTATAAAGCAACAGATCCGCAAGCTGGAATTTGCCTTACCTCAGCAGTGTGCTCAACCATCAGCTCTCAGTTGCTTTAAGCATTTTAAGGATGAAACGGAACAAACTGAGGTTAGGTTAGGTTAGGTTAGGTTAGGTTAGGTAGATACTTTATTCATCCCCTTGAGGAAATTCGCAGTGTCAGCAATCAGCAATTGCTGAGCCGACTCAGCATTAGGAAGCACTGATGACAACATTAGTCTTCGTCTCCAGGAACATGTTGGATCTTTTGGAGACTCTGTTGAACCAAGTAGAGTCCAGCTTTGTTCATGGGAAGAAGAAAGAGTCTCTAAAAGTTTTCTCTATCTGTCTGTATTGAATATTATTAATTGTTTGGGAAATATCAGTTGATCTATTTGACACTTGTGTAATGTTATCAACTACATTTAGTTCAGGATGTTAATGACATTTTAACATGCTAGTTAAGTTCCTCTAAAGCTTCAGTTTGGTTTAAACTTTCCTCACACAACCAACTTCTCATAAAGGATGTTGCATATTAAAAATAGTCCACTTTGCACTTTAAAAAAAGAATTCAGAGAATGGTCAGGTGCATGTTTGTTTCAGTTCTGCTTTTTTCTGTAGAGAATGGGCCTATAGGAAACATATACAACCATCACAACCCTGCAGAGCTGGACAATACAGAAGGTTTATGAACAGATGTGGTTTAAAAGACATGATCTTACTTTACTACTATCTCAGTGTAGATAATACTTAACAAGCATGTTAAGTCCAATAAATGTAGCTTGTTTCCATGACAGAACTCCATTATTGTGTGTCTCAGCAAGTTTTAATAGCATACACTAAGATCTGCGCTCCAGCTGAGTCATAATGATCTGTTTTAGGGGATGGAGATCGACTGCCAGCCCGAGGAATCCATCGTCTCTTCATTTGATGAGGACTGTGTTGTGCTTGGTGACGTCAAGGATATGAGATTGGAGGCAGAAGCAGTCGTCAATGACGTACTTTTTGCTGTCTCTGAAATGCATGTGTCACAAAGTCTCAACAGTGCGTCAGATGTGGCCTACATAAACGTGGAAACCAGAGAGGGAAACCGGTATTGTCTGGAGCTCACAGAGGCAGGACTGAGGGTAAGATGCACTAAAAGACAGACACAGTCGTTTCTTGTGTTATTACTCATTTTGTACATGTTGATGCCAAACCGTGCTGATTTTAATAAATCACTCTACCAATCAGGTGGTGGGCTACGCCTTCAATCAAGTGGACGAGGATTTGAGCACCCAGTATCATGAGACTGTTTACTCGCTTCTGGACACGCTGAGTCCAGGTTACAGAGAAGCCTTTGGGAATGCTTTGCTTCAGCGGCTGGAGAGACTGAAGCAAAACGGACAATAAAGAGGACCAAGATGCTTCAAAGATTATACAAGTGGAATAAAAGTTGATGATGTGGGTGAATTTGGATATGAGCCAATAATAACCAAGTCTGGTCAAATATTCTAGCCTATCATGTGACGTTCACCTGCCTAGCTACCACTACAACAAGGGGTACCCTGCCCTATCAACTTTGCTTTGTTCTGACTTGCATATCATTGAATGACCTCATGTTAGTGACTTAAGTTTAGTGACTGCTATGGAGTGGCTGTATGGGCTCTTTTGCAACATTGTGTTGTTGACTTTACTGTGGAAAGATCTTCCAGCTTCCATGTTACAAATTTGTAACTGTGCAGCGTTTGAGGATTCTGCGCCTTTTGTACTCATCAAAGCGATCTGAGGAAGAAGCTGCAACTTAAGTGAATTATTGATCCAGTTTCCCCGTTCTGCCTCGCTCGCACTAAAGCTGTGACCTGATTATGGATCAACTATACCCAACTAGTTCTTGTTCAGCAGGCATCTCAGTGAAAGAGCCAAAGCTATATTCTTTCAGCTTAGCTTATACTGCCTTAATGGTTAGAAAAGTACAAAAAAATAACTTGTTTACTCATTTTGTATTAAAAAATCCATTATCTTTAACCGCTTATACTGTGGAGGGTCACGGTGGGGCTGGAGCCCAGCTGACATTGGGTGAGAGGAGGGGTTCACCCTGAGCAGGTCATCCATTCATCACAGGGCACATAGACAGACCAGTAACACTCACATTCACACTAAGGGGCAATGTCGAGTCACCAATGAGCCTGCATGTCTTGTGGGAGGTAACCCACACGGACACAGGGGGAACATGCTCACAGAAAGGCCCCCACTCATGTCATAAACTAAGCTGGCACTGTATTCAATACTATTTATCAAGTTAGTTGTGTTTGGTTATGTTTTTTTCCCTCTATACAGCGCAGTGTATTGCAAATCATGTTTGCATTTTTAACTTTTGCTGTTCAAGTAAAGAAGCTATCATTGAGGATTTTTTTTTTTGTAGTGATTTTATTTTCAAACTTTTCGTTCCTTTTTCAGAATGCACAGCATTTGTTGGACTCCAGGAGCTGCTTTAAAACATTTGTGTATATGACCTGGTTATGATCCTACTTAAGTGTTATGAGAACTTGTTCCCTTTTGCATTCATATGGTTACTCCTTGCTACTGGCCTTTGCTGAGACAAATAAATTGTCAGAATTATGTTGAGTATTCATTTTTTACTCTGGGTAACAATCTATAGATATCTGACACTAGACGAGAGTGCACATTAATCCAAGCTGAGGCTTCCATCTATCCAAGCAAGATTACTATGGAACAAGTTAAAAAAGTTTCCTCACCACTTTTCAGCCAATGACTGCATCAAGTTCTGCTTTTTTTGGATTCCATAAATAAAGATTGGCTATGATATTCAGCACTTCAACAAGCATCTGACAAGTACACGAAATGGGTTCTCAACATCTGATCACACATAATGCATCCTGTTACATATTAGATTCCTTTATTACAATTTAATTTTCATATTCCAATTCCAGTTCTTACAGTAGTATGAGGTCAGAAATATTACAAAAGTTTTAGTAAAGAAAAAGTATACAGTAGTATTACCTTTTCTGACTACACAGCAGCCAGTAAGTCAAGACATTTGCACTGTGGTGGAATGTAGGTCAAGGTCATTCACAAACATTAACAGCATTATTCCACAACTCAACTTATGACCATTAGGAAGATCGCAGCAAAAAATTAATTGCCATTTATTTCAGTGGGATTCAAGGTGTGCATGTGCAGCAAAGTCTTGCAAACTAGTGAAAGGCATACATCTTAAAATCATTTTGATGAATGAATAAAATGAGATCTTATCTAGAGTCATTTGCATTCTTCTTTAGATTTTTACTCAAAGCTGAATCCCTTTAAAAAAAAAAACACTTGTCAGGAGGTACTGTTGCTTGTTTAGCTCACAATCTGAACTGGGAACCTGATGCAGAACAAGTCTTTTTTGTTGTCGTCTCTCAGTTCCCACTCCACGACCAGCTTTATCTAGAAATACGGAAGAAACATCAGTGAACAAGGTGTGCTCTCTACACTAGCTCTACACTTGAAAAAAAAAAAAAAGAAATGAAAGAAAAACAAAACCAACAAAACTTATTTAATATATTGGGGACAAGCAACACTGACACTATCAGTCCAACTGTCCAGGTATGCATGTGGGTCAAGCTTTCTATGATTAATGTTCAGGCAGAACCAGTAATACCAGTGACCATGTCATTGCCTGGAACTGCAGCAGCTTTTTGCACATTAATAGTATTTGTTACATTAAAAAAACACTTGAAAGGATTGCTGCCAAAGTCAGGTGTAGTACTTACTGCAGGATACTCAGACTTCACAGGAAGGGAGTTCACATAGTGATAGTTCTGCTGCTTCTGTATGGGACACTGGATTCCAGACTTGCAGCCATCTTCTATGGGAATGGGGAAGGGGACTGGAACTCCAGCAATAATACCATGAACCACTGCCTTGCTGGTTTGGCTCTCCACAGCTACGACAGACAACATGACAGTGAGATCGAAAGTTTGCACATAATATGCATTTATGTTCCTTCTTTTGGGAGAAGCATTTCTAAAAATATACATCACCCTTACCACTGTTGAATGTGACATTAACACTGTAGGACTGTCCTTTGTGTAGCTGGCATGGCTGAGTGGCACAAGGGTTAATGTCCACAATGACCACTTTGCCAGAAGATGAGCCTGAGGAGAAACATGAGAAAAAGAACCATGTCTTTAGAAGAGGGAGACCTTCAAAAAAGTGAATATACAGCTGTTATCAATATGACTTGTTAATGCGTTCAAGTAGTCAATGACATTTACTAAGTAAGTATGGACAGCAAAAGTATGAAAGTTGGCAATTCCCAAGAAGATTTAAAATACATACAATTTGACTATTTAGGATTACAGTCATGTAAAACAGGGATCAATTTTATTATATTAATATATAACTATATTAAGTACACAAGGAAATTAAGTGGATCTTAATATATTTACACAATGCCAAAAAAAAAAAAAAAAAAAAAGCTGTACAGTGGATTACTTTGACATTGATTCAAGTGAGCCAATTATAAAACTATTTGACCCACTCCTACTCAAAATCTACTCATGACTCATTGCTGTATGATTTAAGTTCATACAGCAATGAGTAACAAATCCTTTTTTTATCTCTGGAGGAAGCCTTCCAGAAAAAAAACCCAAAACTGATGAGGTCATCAACGAAAGAAATGGTTGCAGTATGAAAAATGTAGGATTGGGCATTTTTTGTAACTTGACCCATAGTAGAGGCTGAAAGTCGTGATATCTTGACTGCTGCTACTTCAATATTGACCACTGAAAAGCTACAAAGATGAGCACACGTGGGAGTTAATGTGCAAGTGCATTGGTTAAATATGGCGTGTTCAGGACAAGTGATATTTGTGGAACATATGTAGATCCAGGCATGAAACTATCCACTAAAGTATCAATTAAATTGTAATTGTTAAAAAAATAAGATACATTTGACAATTCAACGATTAGATAGCAGATTAGATTTGCTTCCCAAATTTAATGATTTGAATCTGCTTTAAAAAATTATAAATTAAACATTTTGGATTGCGGACTAAACAAGGGAGTAGCATTTGTCTTGGCGTTTATTGTATCAGGACAGCACATGTACAAATAATTCTAATTAGTCGATTTCACTGCTCCCTTTTGGATTCAGTTAAATGTTTTCCTCGACAAGACTATCTAAACAGCATTTAAAGTCAATGAATTACCATTGAACACACATCAGAGGAGTAAATCTTGGTTAGGTGAAACTTACCGCAGTCCATGAATTTCACTGGGTTCGCACAGGTGAATCCCATCAGGCAGAGCAAAACGAGGAAACCAGTCCGGACATCCATGTTTCCTTTCTGTAAGTGACCCTACAATGAAAGAAAACAACACCCACGGTGTAACAGAAGTCAACTTTATCAGACCAGTGTTGGAGCAGTCAGCAGAAATATGACTTGTTTGTTTTCCCAAATGTGGAGCAGTGATTACGAAGTTTAACCCAACAAAGAGGGACTTCTCTTCGACCGCTCGACACTATGATAAACAACACAAACATGACCGAGGCTCTTCATTATTATAATACATAAAAGTATAAGAAACTCTAAATGAACAAACTGTACCTTTGAGGCGTTTTCTTCTGCTTTCGAAATGACTCCGAGGGCCGCCGGCCACCTTTTATTTCCGCGTATCACGAGATCCGAGTGACGCCTGTTTACGAGTACCGGTTGTTTTAATCGCCCGAAACTTTGCCTGTCAGGTAACACCCTCAGTGACCCCGCCTCCTGGGTTTAAATTGAGTTAATCAAACTTGAAGCGGGACACACAGCTCACAACAAAACATCATCATCCGTTATCTGAAACTGCATTGAAACATTTGAACTGATCTAAAATCGGATTGTTGTCACGCTGGCAGGTTAAAAGCTGCACCTGGAAGACAAAACAAAGGTAAGCAACTCCCGTCATAATCCGGGACAGCGCAGACAATCCTCAAGATTGGCAGGTCAACTGGCGAATCAAATGACCGTATTGTACAACTATGGGCGCGTCTATTTGATCGACAACAATTTAGCCAATAAGAGTGCGAAGAGTCTCTTCCTGACATTTGGGGGTGGAACTTACTCACATTGTTATGGAAGATGTCATTCGTGAGAGCAGCGATGATAAGTGCGTCAAAGTCAAAAGTATTGAGCCTTGCCAGGTAACGTTGATTTGCACTGGGTCATTAATGAGCTCCCTGATTAAAACTTAAATCTGTAATCAGTCTCTCTGGTAGAAGAGGAAGCTATGTGTTAAATTTCAGCCACGTAGTTAGCAAGCTAGCCCTGTCGTTAGCTAACAGTTGTAAGTAGAGTCAGAACATCACGAGTCCTTCTGTTTTCATGCGATCTGATCTTAACACAACATCGATGTTATGCAGGACATCTTCTCTTCTGAACAACCTTCATGTGAGCCAGCAGTTACACCGGGTTCCTCAACCCCCCCTGACCCGTTACTCAGCGGGTGTTCGGCGTTTCAGCAGCGCCTCAGCCCAGGAGGAGCCAGCGGTGTCAGGTCCATCTGAGGACAGAGTACACCTCACTGAGTCCTGTGTGAAGGTCAGCACACACCCAGGATCAAGCATTATATTCTTCTCGTGTCTATAAATCTAAATTTAAAGAGACATTTTTCATGTACGGAAAGCCAGAAGCCCAAAAAAGATGAAGCTGCTTCAGTGACATAGGAGTTATTGAAGATATTTTCTGCCTTTGGGTATAATTATGGGATAGTGTCAACATTAGTCTAAAACCTCAAACATAGTGAGCCAATGTTGACTCAGGAGCAGCTACATTATCATCAGGATATTGTTAAACCCATTTCCATTCAGCCACTGTGTCCATTCATGTGTTGAGTTGCACCTCATTCTTCATGCTCATGTCCCCTTGTAATTCAGAGACTAGGTGAAATCATGGAGAAGGGCGAGTACCTGAGAATTCACGTGGAGGGAGGAGGCTGCTCTGGGTTCCAATACAAGTTTGCTGTTGTAAATAACAAGACTGAAGATGACAGGTAATTTGCCACTCATCTACCTTTCAAGTTATTGTTTACACTGGCCTCACTAGTTTGTATAATCTATTAATCCAATCCAATCTGCTCCCTCCTGCATCTTCTCTTTTCAGAGTGTTTGAGCAGGGAGGAGTGGGCATTATTGTAGATCAGGACAGTCTGGAGTTTGTGAAAGGAGCCACTGTGGACTTCACCCAGGAGCTGATCCGCTCCACCTTCCAAGTACTCAAGAATCCCCAAGCTGATCATGGCTGCTCCTGTGGCAGCTCCTTCTCTGTCAAACTATGAGCCTGCTTCCCTGTGTCAGTGTTTCTCAATACCCCGATTTACCAGTTTATTAGAATATTAGAGACGCTTATTAATATGATGCATTCTAGAATAACAATTACAATGAGATCAATTCAATACCTCCATGACATAATGTCAACTAAAACTGAAAATTATTATTATTTACATAAAGATAGAACATATTGCACAATTGTTATATGGGACTGGCTTTAACAGTACATATGTACCTAATAAACTGGTAATTCCTAATTTAACTCACTACATCTATATATAGTGTCAGAGTGAAACTCATAGATAATGCTTTCCCTTTCAGGCATGAAACTACTTGAACTTAATGAAAAGCAGCGATACAAACTAGTTGTTGTGCCACTTGCAGATAGTGACAGTCAAAGATGCTCACTGACAGCTGAGTTGACATTATTCAACTGTAACTTGTCATGCATTCAAACAAAACAAAGGCTCACTTGTGTTTGTGTGCTTAGATTTGCCTTTGTGTGTAAAATATGTAAATAGGCCAGAGCTAAGCTTTATTATTTGTTTCATCTAAAATAAAATTGAGTGAATTTCAGATATCTTCAGTCATTTCAATGTATTATATGCAAATTGGTTCATGATCTAAGTGAGCTTGTGATGATGCACTTCCTGATTGCATTAGAGTGATGAAAGGGCAGCCATGAAATGTTTGTATTTGATTATTGATAAAATGTTATTTTGAGCACTGTTTCATTACATGGGCTACTTTACTGTCAGCGAATACATCTCACTCAGGTTCATGGTTGCCTTTTTTTTTTTATTAAAGTGGAATTTAAGAAACATCTCACAAAAAATATACAAAAAGAATATGTACAAATGGATATTTACACTGATATAATGTAAATCAAAATATGCAGCAACATTTTTTTTAGTTAGTCTGTAGTTAGGAGCAAAATGTTTTGCACTTTTCATATTTTCTCTCTGATAAAACATTCCATTTAAGCAATATATCTGATTACACAAAACATTAACTTACTGTTGAAAAAAGTCACAGCATTCATATTCATGAAAATGCGACGATAATACGTTATAGCAGCACACTGAGAAGTGACCGAAAGAATCGCAACAGTGCATTGAAACATCAATTTACAGCTGTTCTTTTTGTTTTCTGAGGAATTTGGTTTGGACAGATTGTCTTCCAGTAAAGCCATGCACACCCACGAACCACAAACAAATCCTCAAACAAGTATGCACACTTTAACATGTCATGAGGGGAACACTGCTGAGGGAGGTTTGAGGTCAACCAGTCAACAACACTACCACATACACAAACCATAAATGAACCATCGGGGTAACACAGTGACCAGGTCAGGTGTACAGTGCATAGTATGCTTTGGCATGCTGACATCCAGAACATAACAGTGGATGTTACATTCAGGAGGAAGGCCACAGGATTTGGAATTACCAGTAAAAATAGAACAAATGACTACATGATCCAAAAAAGTAAAACCAACATAATACAAAAAGAATCCAAACCCTCTTTAAGTTGAACACTCAGATTAAGGCTAATTCAGTTTGCTACTGTACATGTTTTAAAAAATGGCATTGTCAGTAACAATTTCATCTGCCTGCCAAGTAGCAAAACTGCCATTTGGGACATGTACACAGATACGCTCATTCTTAAAAAAATAATCCCTCACTGAAATGATATGCACATACTGTATCAGAGAGATGTGTTTTGTTTGTTTTTTTCCATTGATGATGTGATGTTGTGAGAGCAGGGCTGTACTCCCTCCACCTGTGTTCACAATCAGGACTGATGCTGTGATGAAAAATGAGCCTTGCACAAATGCATGCACCTAGTTTTGAGGCAGTAAGTCAGATCACCACTTTAACTCATATACAAGCTGCCAGGTCTGTCCTCCTCCTCCTCCTCCTCCTCCTCCTCCTCCTACTCATTTAAATGCATTCTTCAGCAGAATCTTTTCTCTAGAGAGCCATGTTGGGAGATGCCCAGACTCTCTGAGGCAGGATGGTCCAGGCGTGGTCCTCAATGAGGAGCATGGACACACCTCCACACAAAGAGGCTAGAGGGGGCACAGAGGAAAAGATGCATCGCTTAATATTTGATTGTTGTATCATTTGTATACTATGTTGTTATTGTGGCCTCAGTCGTACCTTCTGTCATCTCCACCGGCACTGACGACAAATCGATCTCCATTTGTGAAGCGCACATTAGTCAGGTGAGCAGAATGGCCCAGAAAGCGTTTGTGTTTGGCCTAAAACAGATCACACGCAAGTGGCATTTTTTTCAAGTTACAGTCAACAGATTTATCTGCCGAGTGATGTCTTTACTAGGTGTACACATTATATTACAGTACAGTATTATAGCACAGTATATTACAGTACACAGAAATAGCATGGGTAGTGACAGTTGCAATTAAGAGATGATATAAAGCCGGGTTAGTTGTAGTCATTTCATGCAGAACCAGTGGTAACAAAGTAAATAAGTACATTTACTCCAATATAGTACTTACGTAAAACTTCGAGGTTTGAGGGAAATATAGTATTTTTAACTACACTACATTTATTCAGTACCTTTAGATACAAGTTACTTTGCAGATTCAGATTAATGATACAAAATACAATCAACAAATAAATTGTGATGTATTCATTTGGAATAGATAACCCCCCTAAAAGATTAATAATAAATATTGCTATCATAATAAATTAAAAACACAGACAAAATGACAAATAATAATAATATTAGTCAATCATACTTACAAACTTCTCTGGACATGGAAAGTCAAACAGCTTTACCATTCCAAAGTCATCGCCTGTGACAATGTTAAGGCCTGAGTGGGACACACAGGCACAGGTGACGTCTGCTTTGTCAGTGTTGCGGGACCAGATCCCTATGACCTCGTCCCCAAGGACACTGGATACACAGAGAGAGAGAGAGAGCAATTACATTTTAAGCTCAGACTCTGCTATTACATTTCCAACATATATTTTTCAGTCTGGGCGCTGTGACTCTCACCTTGTCCAGGTGGCCCAGGTAATCCTGTCAATATGGCTCTGCTCTGTGACCTGCTTCCCAGACGGCACCTCGTACACAAGTCTTTTATAAGCACCTGTGGATATCTGTTTCAAGATGGTAGAGGTTAGGGATCGTACAACCAGGCAGTGTGTGAGACAAACATGCCCTCTCATCGCAATGTTGCTCATGGAGTCTATACCTGGACAAAAGCACTGTCAGCGGAAAAGTCCATCTGCATCACGAAGCTGGGGATGTCCCTGCAGCAGTTGATGCGGTTCAGCTGCGGGCCGAGCGTCAGGTCGTAGAAGTCGACAGCACTCTCAGTGGAGCCAACGGCCAAGTAACGAGAATTCGGACTGAACCTGTAAGAAAGACATGCAGAGTTACAAAAGACCAGTACGTGTATAGTGTAGCTTTGACCCATTCCAGTGTCTCCAAAGACAAATATTGATTCTGATATATGTAACTATCATTATTGTTATTGTCATTATCTTTCAATTTAAAAATGAACGTGCAAACAAACAAATTCATGAAAATACATTGGAATTGATTCAGATAGAGTTGATTTATGGCCCCAGCATGCTTTCTCCACAGCGTCCCTGGAGGACCCACTTGTGTGTGCTCAAACAGGTATGTGTGTGGGTTCTGACTGAGTTTCATATGGAGTCCAACTGGACAGTCTGATGGACATAAGCTCCAAAGAAATTTTGAGAATCTGAAGGGTAGAATATTAATAACTATAACAATATTGGCTAGAAGGCAAATCAGAGCAACCTGTTTCATAAACCGTACCTTGTGTAAATTACCATGCTCTATTATGACTACCTGATATCCTGGATAGGAGAGCGCCGATCCCTTTTCTTGCCCCAAATTTTGAGGGAGGCAACCAGCAGGATGATGAACTCTCCGTTCTTCATGCCGATGGCCACCATGTCTCCTTCAGGACTGTAGCTGATGGTACGTGCTGGGTGGCCCAGGTTCACTTTATTCAGCATCTTCTGTTTCCCCACAAGGTCATGCAAGATCAGCACACACTTGTTATTAAAGTGATAATGTGAATGAGGAAAACCATGTCAGCTTATAATAGAAGCAACAATCAACATCTTGATAAACTGACCGTGATATGGAAGCACTAAGAAGAACTGAGATAATTTGACTTAGGAGACTTGGACTCAGGGGGGTTGAAGGTAACATGACTGACCTTCTCTGGGATGTCCCACAGACGAACAGTGCCATCTTCTGCCGCAGACAGAAACACGTCTCTGGAGGGGTGGGTGCCCAAGCCCCAGATAGGTCCGTCCATGTGTCCGTTCACCAAGATGTTGCACGCTGCATTCTTCTCTCCCACCTCAATGATCTCTGCATTCCTGGTTCCCACCAGGATTTTACCCTGACACAGCCAGAAGCAAATATGTGTCAACACACAGATGAGATGAGAACGAGCTGAATCATTTTACTGAGAGCAATATTGTCTGTAACCTACTTTCCCTCTGCACACAGAGCGAACACAGTCTATGATCTGTCCGGTTTCTAATCGAAACGCTCTGCAGCGCTTCAGCTCCTGATCCCAGAGCTTCAGAGCGCCTCCCTCCTTTGACCTGTGGAAGAAAACATGTCTGCATTTCTATCTCATATGTATTTTATCTTACTGGTATTGCATCCATTTGAGTAAGCACATAATTGCAAATACTAATAAAATAAATAATCACCATCTAACCCCGCTACATGCTGTGAGCCCGCTCATATGTAATACTGTAAAATGTAATGTAATGTAATACTGTCTAGAAATGTAACTTACGGTCTTTCCTTGCCTCCGGTGACGATGAGGCCGTCTCTCAGTGTGGTATACATGGTGAACACAGGGCCCGTATGAGCTTTGGCCACAATTCTTACTAGAATGTGTTCCTTCCACACACACACATCCCCACTTATGGTACCTGTAAATGTCAAGTTATTCTGAAAAGAAAACAAATCTGCACTAATCTAGTGGCCTAAGAGAGCAGAGCCAGCAATGCAAGAACAATTGACAGCACATGTAAGCATTGAAATATAAGCAGAGTGAAAATATGAAAATGTAGATTTTATAAAACAGTTTTTAAGTTAAGATCAATTAAATGTTGGATGTTGAATATTGTATTGGTTGGAAGTCACTTACAGCTCCAAATGCTACAGACAACATAGTCTGCATCCGGGCATCCTCGATGGAACTCAGCACACCTTTTTTGCTGAGCAAGGCTCGACCAGCTAACGTCCAGAAACGAACATGCTTGATCCCCACAGACACAAAGTGTGTGTCAGAGTCTGGCCGAAATTCAGCCACAAAGATCCTCTGGGTATGACCTATCCGGCTGGCCACTTTGGCACCTGAAAAACAAAGCAGAGTGTAATGAAAGCCTGATCTCTCGACCGTGGTGGGATGTTCTCACCCCCAGAATGAGATCAAAGTTCAAGAGAAGATCATTTTGTTCTTTACCTTCCTGCCACTTCCAGATGGTGACAGTGTGTTCAGGGTCCAGGCCCACAGACAGCAGGAGTTTTCCTGTGGCACTAAAGCTGACAGAGCAAACCCCACCGGAGTGGAAACAACGGAGCACTGACAGCGTCTGCTTGGTCATGGCATCCCACACATGGATGGATGGGGACGTGGCTGACGGTCAGATAGGGAATAATATTTGTCTAAATCCAACTTTTAATATGCTGCGTAATGCGTCCAACTCATGACATGTGTAAACTCACAGGGACCGAATTATTATCATTGGGTTTCTTTATTTATTGAGTTTCTACAAATTCCATTCTCAAAATAAACAAATCCTAATGACTAAACAAGTATATGCTGGAGTTTAGACATATATGTTTTCATAGTTTTTTAAATTATATTTTCATGTGATAAAATATATGACAAAGAGAAAAATGATCCATAGCAATAATCTGATTTGAAGGAGTAAAGACCCCAAATCACATGGTCACTAGATGGCAGTAATGTAAAGTAAATCATGAGTTAAAACCGACAGATTTTCTTATTCAGATGTGTCCTTACCTGACATATCGCCAGTATCACCTGAAAAGAAGGAAAATTTGATTTATTGACAGAAGAAACAAATTATTTGTTATTTTTTGAGGTCTTTCTGAGCAATAGTGGTTCCTGTTATCAAAAAAAGCTCCTATTTTGGAAATGTTTAAGTAATCTGCATTAGATTATGTACAACTCTAAAAGTTGTGTGTATAAAATGTAATCATATAAGTTTTACATAAGAATTTTACAAATCCTCTGTTATTCAATTTCTGCCAGCATGGGGTTGTTGTTGTTGTTGTGTGTCGGTGAGAAATGCAGCATGTGTGACAATCCCACGACTATTCATAGATGCAAAAATGGTAATTTTGCTCGTTAACTGCTTTATAGTAGAGATATGCTTGTAGGAGGGAGGGTGGCCATCTGTCTGGTACAGTAATCCCCCGGCACAACGCACAACACGGGATACAGGGAGGAAAAATGAGGCGGCTGGTGACACAGGAGGTCAACTTCTCACAAACATACCTACTTGGCCAGTTGCCACCACGTTGGGGAATTTGGGATGTTGATTGATTGTCAGGCACAGAATGTCGTCACTGTGTTCTACATAGAAACTTTGGCAGGCTGGAAGGAAACACATCCACACACACACACACACACACACACACACACACACACACACACAAAATGAAATACATATATGTTATCTTTGCTTTTCAGGCAGGTAATAATAAACATTCAGAGCATCTCCCAGACTGTCTCTGTCTACTTACAGGTCGTCAAGTTGAGCACGATGCCAACTGAGGCTGTGTGGTAGATGATGTCCGCCCCCTCATTCAGGTAGTGAACGTTATTGCGGCAGTCATTGCCACGATAACCAAACACCAGCTCCAACACCAGGTCCTGAGGGAGGGTCAGAAAAAGACCGGCAGAAAGTCAGAAAGGTCAACACCATGACAGCTCAGATGTTCAGAGCCAGCTGCCGGGCTGAGGTAGCACGTCATTATTCGATTACGGCAGCATCAGAGTCCCCTGAGAGGCTGCCTGGACGAAGCGCACAGCATCTTCAGCTCAAGTAATCACATTAGAAAGCAGCATTTTTGAATCTTTTGCTGCTCTGACAGAGACAAGACAGCTCCTGTTTACTTAAAGTTCACCATCAGTATGTATCTCACATGTCTTCTTACTTAAACCTAGTTATTACAGAACATAATCTTGTAACTACTTAACTTAGATATCCCTTGGCACTATTATTGGCAGAACTGGTTTCAGGTACTAGGCACCTTTTAAATGGATTAAACTGTCTTAAAACTAGAAACCTACATTCCCCTTGGAAGTCTTAAAGCTATATTATCTGCGTTTTTTGTGTGATACTTGCAATTGTTTTTTTTAAATAATACCTTGTTTATTGGTCTTGGAAATGATTTCTGCTCTCAGGTCTCTTTTAGAAAAGAGATTTTAATCTCAGTGAGGCTGCCTGCTTAAATACAGACTATATAAAATAAATACACTACCCTTTGTTGTGTTTCTATAAGGATGTGTCCTTATTACCTCAATGGGTCTCTTCTTTTTGCCAACATTATTGGTCTGCAGCTTCTCCGGCTGTGGCAGCGCTCTGCTGACAGGAGGCCTGAAACAGACGGCTGGGATAAGAGGGCTGCCACAGAGCTGCTTGTCATGCAGATGATAATGATGATGACATGAATGATAATATTACACTGTTTACTGTTCTGCTGAAAAATATTCCACAGATATCTGCTCATATGTGCACACAAACAGGTTCTATCTCAACAGAAAGGAACATCCATGTTTTTTTCTGTAAAAAGCTACAATTAAAATTAAATGAGAAACTGCAACTGAAATTCTTGAAAAGCAGATGAATTTTCAAGGCTTCTTGTCTCACAAGTGTGTACAGAGTTTGTGTGACCAGTGAAGCAATGAAAGGAGGAGTGGGAACATGATCATTAGTTATATTAATTATAAAATATCACTGTAACATAACTGGAGCTTAGCGACAGCTTAGCAACAGTTTTCTCTCACTGATTTGGAAGAAAATGTTTCTATAATGACTAAGACGTTTCAAGGGCATATTTGAAACACAAAGTGGTGTGAAAAAAGAATAACGACACAAAGACTGCACAGACAAACTGTTAACATGACCTTCTTTCACAGTGAAGTCAGGGTGTGAAAAGAGAAACGCTATCAAGTGTCTAAAAGACAGACATGACGACATCACTTGCTTTATATTCAACTAATAAAAAAACCTGTGTATCTGCTCTATAAAATCATCAAAATGCAGAAAGTAAGTTTCTTACCTGGACCCTCTTCATGGCAGCAATAAAGAAAAAAGCAAGAATTAGAAAAAGGTTTCTCACAGTGTTTGCTGCTGCCCGGCGGACACACACGAAACACAACATGTCAGCCACTGAGGACATAAAATACAGGAGTCAGCACGAGTGTGGAACTGTCACCCAGAAGATGCTGCATGGATGTTTGCATCATTCTCAAAAAACTAATGCTACAATAAACCTGAAACACCCAAAGTCTGTGACATACTTAAAGATGGATTATGATGATGGAAGATTTGTTAATGCTTGTAAGATCTGTTTACATGCAGCCATAGAAACAATACTTTCTTAAAAATACTTGTGAACAGGATATCTTAAGATGTGTGAATGTCTTTCCTCTTGGTTTGATATTTGAAGCTAGTGCACTTATATCATGCCATTTTTCCAGAGTCACTCACTATTAAAAAAAAACTTCTTGTACAACTCATTCACTTTGTTCTGCTGATGATTAAAGTGGACAAGTAAATTAAGTTCAAGCTCTAATTTAACTTTCAGTCCAATTTGTCCTCACAACTAGAACAACAGCTCATTAATAAGTGAATTACAAAACAGCATTGAGTCACTCTGAAATGTGAACTACTAAAACTGGTGGAAATAGATGCATTTCATAGACATCTAGGCATCTCTATAAAACTGCAACTGATACTGAATAATATCTTGAGTCTTGAGGTATTTCTTATATTTTCGCCATTTTTGAAGTGTGACCCTGTGATACAGTCTCTAAAATCAGTCCTCTGTAATTACACTGTTTTCAACCATGACCACTGTTTCCAAAATTAACATACTGTGAGTGAACACAAGATCTTACCTGACCACCCCTTGTCTTCAAGCAGAATTAAAGAACGAAGCAGGATAATGACAGATGGACAGCCATTCAAAGGAAAGAAGAAGAGCAGAAAAGGCTGAGTTATTTCAAAAGAGCAGGGACAGTGCAGGAATTTCACACAGGAAAAGAAAGTTGACTGAAGAAGTCAGGTTTGGTAAGATATTCTCTGACTGCTCAGTAGCATCCTTCTGAGCATGTGCAATATCACAGCTTCACCTTTCGTCCACAGAGGGCTCCTTCAGCTGCAGGTGGGGTTTCACACCCGTCATGGGTCGCATGTTGGTGGATAAGGCCTTGATGGTGTAGTTGATCTCGTTCTCCCTCGTCACATCACTGTCATAACCTGATGAAAGATAGGGATGAGACAGATTCTGCTTTAGGAATGGAAATATTAAATGAATAAAAACCTGAAAAGGAAGCTAAATCTCTCACCTCCGTCATCTTCGCTCTCGATGTCTGACTCCTCACTGTCACACTGTCTGAATTCCCGGTGGCCCTCGGGCTCATGGGCCCAGATCATGAGGCACGTGTCACCCCCACCGACAGTCACCAAGAGGCTGTCGTCATGGGTCCATCGCACGTTGGTAACATGTGTGCTGTGAGCCACATAGCGTTTGAACTTTGCATACTTCCCCTGGGGGAGAGGGACAACATTTGTTTAACACTTGTGACATTAGCAGAGAAATTAACATAACATTTGCATAAACCTTCCCCATAAGCCTTAAGTCATGAGACGCTCAAACCAGATAATACAAAGACTTATTCACTGTGTCCTACCTTGACAGGGTATCTGAAGAGCTTGACGTATCCTAAGTCATCTCCTGTTGCTAGCACCTTCCTGTCATGACTAAGGCAGGCTGCGGTCACCTCAGTGACCTCACTGATCAAAGGCCAGATGCCCTCGACAGATGTTCCCAGGACACATGTCCACGTGCACCAATCGATCTTCTCCACCTGAGCCAAGGGAGTAAGTAAAGATTCATCTATATAGCACCTTTTAAGGGCAGGATAGTAACAAATACAAGAGCAACAAAACACAACATAACAATTCAGATTTTCTCAGAAGCTTCACCACAAACAGCCTGATAGGTAATTAAAATTTTGTCTTGAATTCTGAAGCAGCCTTTATTGAGAGTCAACACTGGCTTAATGTGCTCACTGGGCTCTGTCTTTATTAAAAGATGGGATGCTGCATTTTGAGCCGTCTGCAAAAGAGATGGGTGTTGTTGAATGGAAAGATGCCATTCTCACATCCCTCTGTTTAAGAAGAAGCTACATTGACTATGTGCTGGCTCCACCTTCATATCCATCATATAGATACGGCATCAATCTTCTCATCCAACTCTCAGCAAGAAAGAAAATTTCCCAAAATATCAAACTATTCCTTTAAAAAGGTCCCAGAGACTGCTGTAGGGTCCTCCAATAATAAATGTTTTATTTGTATAGTTTAAATTGACAAGTGGGTCGTCCAGCCTCTCAGAGTCCTACCCTGCAGAGATCACCACATTTAGTGGACAAGTACAGCTGAGTGTCATCTGCAGAGTGAATAAATAAATCAAAATAATGAATTCAAGGCCCAACTGTAGCTAATAAATATAGAATAAATGGGTCTGAGAACAGACCCTTGAGGCTCTCCATAGCTCAAAACAGTAGACATGTCAACACCAACCATCACAGAAAATTGCTTATTTGATAAATATGATACAAACCAGCTACAAGAACAACTGTCTAAGCCTGTCAATAATGATGCTGTGATCAAGTGCACAAGAGAAGAGTGAAATGAATGGGAGGAAAAGAGGAAAGTGTCAGGCATCAGGACGAGGTGAGACGAATGAGCAGAGGTAGGAGAGGACATGTGAGGCTCCAGCGAGACACAACCTAGCAGCATCTATCACTCCTGACACTTATTTTCTTAATGCTTCCCTCGCAAGGTGTGTGAATGTCACACTGTATTACAGGGACCCTCAACACTATCCCACTTCCACTGCCAAAATTAGAACGATACTGGTGAAAAGTGGGCCGTGTTAATGCTTCGCTGCCCTTCCCCGAGCCTCCTCTGATCCCGAAGGGAAAAAGTGGGCCAACAGCACCACAACCACGGCTGCTCCTGCGCCTCCTCTCCCTGCTTACCTCTGTAGCTGGGATGATCTGCCTCTTGCCGCGAGGAGCTTCAAAAAAAAATTGCTCTTTAGCACCTGTGTTGACTTGGAGTAGTTTTCCTGTGAATGGAAAAGCCCAGTGGGTCATGATGCTTAACTGTTTTTTAATAGATATTTCGAATCCATAATTGGCAGTCGTGCAAGGATATACTCAGATAATAGTATTCAAGGAAGCATGCTCACCTCTCTTGTCCCAGTCCAGATGGGTAATGTAATTCAGGCATCCTTTGCAGACCCCAACTCGTTTGCTGCTCATTACATTGTAAATATCCACAAATGTGTCTCCTGATGCTACTGCAAGGTACTTCCCAGCACCTGAGCAAACAACAGAGTGAGACAAATGTGTCTATTTTAACCACGGATCAGCAGAACTGGAGATTTTTACATGGACGTGTCTGTTGTTCAGTCAATCATGCATCATGTTGAATAGATTGGCACACAATTTTGCACACACATTCATTCATGGTCCCAATACAATCTACCCTAATAACATAACTTCTCAGGAGATTTAACAACCATTCACATTTGGCCTCAGGTGACTCCAATGAATCTAATGACCGTTGTTCCAACAGCCAGAAGCACTAATGAACCAGGTGGGACCAATGACCCTGATAACCCCGACCCCACAAACTTCCAGCCCGTCAGTCAGAACTAAAGAAGCCCTTTGGATGAGCGGCAAGATGTTTTCAAGTACCTACACTAAAGTCCAGTTGCCCTAGATTCAACCCTCCTTGGAAAACCATGACCTGGATTATAGAGAATCTTCTCAGACATCTTCCCTTGTGATATTAGTTACCACTTGAATATTCCTGAGCGTCACCAGCACCAGCAGATTGTCATTAGGGACCCTGAGTGAAACGTTCATATTCTCCTCAGGATCGACCCTGGTAAATTTGGTAATCAATTAACTTTTCTATTAGAGCCTTAATCAAGTCAAAATTGACTTATTATTGATTAATAGTTTGGCTAATACCTGCAAACTAATGACATTCCCATCATCCCAAGCTACTTTGTAGTTAGTGCCAATTAGCAAATGTTATAATATTAACATATTAAACTGAGTGATACATGTGATTAATAAGCAATTCAACATTTTAACTAACATAGGATGTCCTGTGTTTATTTGGTACCCTAACATTTTTTTGTGTTACTACAGACCTATTTAGTAAGAGTTTGCACCATTTCTCATGAATTTCTAAGCAGATTCACGGAGCCCTCAGCATGACTGTGAAATCAGAAATTCAAATTAAATTATTTCTGCTAAAACCAAACTAACACCCATTTGTGGCTCAGCATTACACTGCTCTATAAAACGACTTCTACTCTAAGAGGAAGGTTCTCATGGGTGTTGGGTTGAGAAATAAGATCCGTTGCATCGAGGATCAAGGTTAAGTGTCCAGGCGAAAGAGAGTTTAGTTTCTTGCTCTCACTTTGTCCGCCCCCACTGTTTCCCATTCTGCTCTTGCTGTCTCTCTGTCTGGCCCTATTACACAAAGCCATTAATTTGGGTCAGGCCTGCAGCAATATCTCCTTGACTAACAGCGGGAAAGAAATATGTATACCTGCTGAACTTCTGCACAGCATCCTACATACACTAAGATGTTTTGAAGGGCATACAGATTTTAGAGGCCTATTACTTCTCAGACTGGGAGTTTTTGCAAGGGTGACGAAATGCAGAGGTGAACCACAAACCTGGAGAGAATCTGATATCTGAGATGATGTCCTTGCGGTGGTGGAAGGACACTAAGTCCTCCAGGGTGTCTGCGTTCACAATGAGGAAGCTGCCGTCATTCAGGCCCACCGCCAAGGCTTTGCCGTCAGGGGAGAAGCAGCAGCAACGGCCGCCTGTGGAGGATAATGTGTTCGTTGAAGCCCCGGGACCAGCGCACTTCCTGTCAGAAAATACACTCGTCTGTCAAAGCGGTGACTCACCTTTTCTGAGCTTGCGTACAGCCAGCATGCAGTGGCTGGGCGAGAGGTCCCATATGCGCAGGGTTTTGTCATCGCTGACGGTGGCACAGAGAGGGAGATGGGGATGAGTGGCCAGGCCCCACACTTCTCCCTCCATGTGACCCTGCAGACACAAACAAAAGCGTGATTTAGTTATAATTTATTTATAAATTGAGATGCCTGAAGAAATGAATAAAATAATGCACTCGACATGAATATTGTTTCTTTCGTTAGTCTTCTATTTCTTTGCTTATCTCGGTGTATATAGTTTGTCTTCTAAATGTAGGTGTGGCTAAATATACTTACATGACTACTAGACTAGTTAAACACTACTTTAGGATTAGTCCAAGCCCAGTTTAAAGTTAGTATCACCACTTCGAGTTTGTATGCCTTTGTCACATGATGCGACAATGATTATCTGAGGCTCAAGATTATCAAAATCAATCAGCTTTTGGTGGACTACAAAGCTTCAAATACGGATGTTGCTGCAAACAAGCTACAAATCTAAAACATGGATGGTTCACACACATCTTCAACCTGGCAGCACAGATCTATAAATAGTATATATAGTTGTTTATGAATGGCAACAACATGTGCCTGTGCAATCTATATTTTCCTCCTCTCAGACATCAACAGTGGGCTTAATCAATGAGATTAACCATATTCACCTCATATTATTATTCTCTTTGATATTCCAAAGGATGCTTACACAGTGAGCCTGTTAGTTATACAACAGATAAGTGAGGACGACCTTTGGTTCTCCCATCAGTTGATCCCATCAATCAGAAAGTGCTTGTAGATTTTAAAGCGTTTCAAAAGGGCAATCAATAGCATTTGCTCTGTCTGCCTACAATCCGAGGAGCCTGGAGACACTGCAGGACCACTTAACTAAATTAACAATTTCCCATTCAACAGCAATAATTCATTGCCATTAATAGCCCGCACCTTGGCAATTCTGAGCTGCTGTGTAATACAGACACAGACAGCAGTGGTTTTTATAATTGCACGGAAGGACTAAGCTGGTAGGTTTGTATGTTTTTAACAAGGAGTGGATAGGCATCTACACATACCATGTATTTCTTAGTTTAAAGATTTGCAGCCACAAAGAGTTTCAGGAGATAGACAGCACTTTAACACAAAGCCTAATTTACATCTCTACAATACAAAGAGAGGAACATGACATCAGTCCTCACACCTCATATGTTTGACGTAAACATCACACCCTCTCCCCAGCATAACATAACAACAGATTTAATATCGATTGTCTTCCATCCACATTGTCACTCATTCCTTTTCATTCAAGCACCGTACTTCAACCTGCACCGCCCTGAAACTTGCTTTAGATAAGTACTCAATCACATCAACACTTTGTCATCTTGTTTTTGTTGCATTAAATGATGTTCCAACTTCAATAATTTAACATCTAATGTAATTCTTTGTTAGAGTTGCTGAATACTCCTGCCACTTCGTTAGAATGCAATGAGCAAATAAAAATGACACTTTGACAAAAATAAGTCGGAGAAGATACTGACTGTGTTGTCAGCCAGTTATTCAGGACATCTTCAACCTCTCAAATCTTTACCAACTTGTAAAAATGTCACCTTACACACGTCCAGCTCATCACACTGCAGAACAACTACAGGTAGCTTCCCCATGAATAGCCTGTGTGGGATGATGAAACCTCGGTGGAACCTGACATGCTGTATATTATAAAATTTGTGACAGGGCTTATTTTTATCAGTATGTTACCTGGACCAGAAGAGTAATGGGGCCACTCTTGTCCACTTCCAAGATCTCTCCGTTCTTCGTCCCCACCAGGATGTGGCCATGGCCCAGAGATATGGCACGTATGGAGGGGTTATCCTCCAAGAGCAACCCTGCAGATGTGATGAATTATAGCATGAAGTCAGAGACCTTAGCTTGAGCCAGGACACAGAAGGGAATCTTCATCTTCTGAATTTTTAAAATGGTTTTGCATTGAAAGATGATCCAGTGACAGTGGAGGACAGGTGAGAGAAAAGGATGACCTTTTTACCTTTCGAGCCTGGAGCTAGGACCGCTCTCTTGATGGCGTAGGTCTTGAGGCATCTCTCGAAGGTGTCATCCCACAGAGCAACTATACCGTCCTTTCCTCCAGTCACAAATCCCTACAGGGACAATATATTGGCACATTTAACGCTACAATGATCTTGCTCTAGTTGAACATGTCACTGTCAGAGCAAATCTAATATTACATACCCACTATGAAGAAAAAGACTAAAAGGGGGCAGATAGAAAGATATGCTTCTCACACAATGTTCATAATTATTTTAATCTGATGCAATAGAATTATGATACAATAACGTTAGGATCTTCACATAAAATAAAATTTAACAGAAAAAGATCTTCAAATAAATAACCAGTTTAATGTCATGAACATAATTAGATTATTTAATGTGATTTTTCTATGCTAAAAGCTGCTGCCTATAAGTGCTCAAATAGTTGGCTACATATATAAACATTTGTCCATATTGTCAAGATATTTTAAGATAATTTATAAAATATTCTCACTGGCCAGTCAAAGAGCCTTCTACACTGGTACCTTTTCTAGAGCATGCACACTGAACACAGGGCCATCATGAGCCTTGACAGTCTTCATCAGGAACATGTCCCTCCAAATACAAATGTCACCCGTGCATGTGCCTGAAAACACCATCTCCTCCGACCAGCCGTACACAGCACACATCATAGTCTCTGTCTTCCCCATGTTCCCCTTGCGCCCAATTAGACCACCACCTGAAAGACAAACAGACATTGGACTCACAATCAGATGCATCTCAGCTATGAAAGAGTTCTGCTTGTTAGAGTCTCTGCTATTCAATTAAAAAAACCCAGGGGTCTTACCGGTCTTATGCCAAAACTTCATATGCTTCACACCAGCTGTGATGAGCTTGTCAGGGAGGTAGGGATTTATTTTGACAACAAAGATCTTGTCCTTGCTTCCCCTGAACAAATAAAGAAAAAAACAATTTTCACATCATAAATACGCATGGAAAAAAATATGAAATTTATACATTTTATGATGCCTCCACTCACATTTGTCTTTTTTATTTAGTCAATTTGTCTTAAGAGAAACAAAATTTAATTTCATCATCATTTTTTAAAAGTTGGATTGGCAAAGAGTTGAACTTGAAATATATAAAAAAAATGACTCCACTGTGTCTTTGAGCAATAATTCAAGGGCAAAATGCATAAAGTTGGAGGATCATATACATATTACAAACATGCTATAGATATGATTTCTTAACATTGCAGAGTATTTTTTTTCTCTTCCTCCTGTCTTTAAATTAAAATATTTTCTTAATTAGGTACTAATTCTATGTATTTGTTTTTTTGCAAACACACTGGAGAATGTAATAAACTTAATGTAACTGTCTCTTTGTTTTGCTCTCTGATTGCATTGCACAATACGAACATCAGTTGCTGGTCTTGTCTGATGCGATGGACTGTACCTGACATTTTAACCTCTCTAATTGTTGCCCTTTGTGCTGCTGCATTACTCTCAGCCTCAGTGAAGCTAAAGAAACATCACACCCCTCTCCTCCTTCTTTATCTCTCTCAGGCCTTCCTCACTCTATGTCTCACCTCCCCATATTCCCACCCTTCACCCTCATTCACAGTCTCCCTCCCACTCCCACTCCTCCTCTCCTGGCTGAAGACTAGACGGTGGTGGTGCACATGCTAGGCTCTGTCAGGCCCCATTTCCCTCTGCCCGCCTCACTGCTCTGCCCACCAGGGTCTGCAAAGGAGATTAGTGCGGCTCCAAGCTGCAGCTCCAAGCTGCCAGTGAGAGCCTGGCACACAACATGCAAGCAACCCGCTATGCACTGCTCCAAACTAGCCAGGGGGAATTTCAATGGAGTAGATACTAAGTATGAACATCGAGAAGTGTGAGCAACAAAGCAAAAGCAAAGATATTTTGGGATGCGGATGTTTTCCAGTTAGATACTTCTGGTGCCTTCTGGTTTCCGGGTTACATAATTTTACCTGCCATGAAATTGAAAATCCTACATTATGCTATAAACAAATTAACACCACTCATGGTTTGCAGCCATTTAAAATGACGGTCTGGTAAGGCAATCCACTTGCATCAAACGTACAAGCCTGGTGTGTGCGCCCCATATCTGGTCACATACATCACTTATATCCTTTGAACATCCTTTCTTCAGTGGTGTAGGAAATCAGCTTGTCACACGTGGAGTACATAAAGTAAGTCTTACCTTTATTTTTAATATACTTTTAAGATTGACTTTTATTTTCAGTCTTTATGGTCCAATTATTTTCAGCCATTAAGACAAAGTTGTAGGATTTGTGTGTTACTTTCCTATTACTATTTTCCATTGTTCTTTTATTACAATGTTTGTTTTAGGTATCGTTTTGTGTCTGAGAAACAGGGTAGATTTGTAAAAGACATATATTTTTCTTTATATGTTTCCTTGTCAATATTCTGATATATCAAGTGCACAAACTCACCAGGATGAACCCATGGAAGATGTAAATTGAAAGTAATTCTCTTTAATTATGAATCTAGAGATGGGGCCCTGGGGCTAACTCCCAATCTAACCATTCAGTCTCTGGCAGGGTTAAGTGTTGCAGTGGAGCAGCTTCATAATCTAAGTAATTCCCCTTCTTTCCTCTCCTCCATCAATCATGCTGTCAGCCCTGCACAGCAAAGTGGCTTCAATTTAACTCTCATCCATAAAATGTCCATATTTAAACCAAAAGTGTTCAAACAATCTTTAGAATTAACAGGAAGGTTTATCAAAGCTTGCTGCATGCTGAAAGGCCAGCTGCAGCCGTGTTAGCGTTCTAATATAACTGTACTTACCGCATGGCAGAGAGCTTCTCCCCTTTCCTCCAGTCCCACAGCACAATGGTGTGATTGTCGTCCAGGCCCACCGATGCCAGACGTTTGCCGTCCGCTGTGGAGGGAAAACCAAAACCATTCAGTACAACACAGACAGAGCCAGCTCCTGCTTTTGGATCAGCGAAGTTTGGCCCTTGTTAGTAACATGAAAGCAGTCTGTGTGTTTGATCTACGGCAGGTGATTCACTGACACTGACACACAGATCACAGCGCTGCCTCTGTCTCGGGCCAATTAAAGGAAGCGTGAGGAACAGCTCTAGCTTTGTGCTGTCAGAACTGCTTCCACTGAAAGACAGCAGAAAAAGGTTTTTCCGTGTTGCTGGTAAATTGGATGTCTTGTGAATTTACCCCTTTCTTTTATGTGTGAAAGAAGTTTTTTGTTCCCTTGTGAAAGCAGGATGTCTGGAGGAATTTGTGAATACAAGAGTATGTAATGTTGAATCTGTCTGGATTGGAGGATTAAAAGCAGTCTGAGAAAGCAGCGCTGAGTATTACCAGAAAAGTCCAGAGCGCACACTCCGAGCTGGTGGAAACCCCTCAACACAGACATGGGTTTTAATGTTTCTGTGTCCCATATGTGGATGGAGGAATCTCTGCCGACCTAAGTAGACAAACACATTGAAAGCATTAACTCAACTTATTTATACAAGAGAATTTTGAGTTGTATATGACAAAGAATCTCTCTCAGCTCATCTCTGAGGAGCCGTACACCAAAACCAAAAAAAAAGCTTTGAATATTTTATGTTAGAATTGCCGGGAGCTACCTGGCCTGTTGCTACAAAGTCCTTCAGGGGATGGATAGCCAGACAGAGGATGTCATCATCGTGGCCCATGTAGAAACGTTGAGTGTTCTGCTGTCTGTTGTACACAACCCCAATGGCAGCTACGTGGTAGACTATCTCCCCGGTCTGGGTGTAGAACAGATTGCTCCTACAATCATAACCCCTGTAGCTGCAAACAAAAAAAAAGACTATATGAAGGGACTAAATAACAATTTTGAAAAAGACTGTCTATTTGAAATTCATCCCACAATATCTGCCTTTCCAGAGTTTCTGTTCTATGATGCTGTAGAGTAAGCCTACCCATGAATGAAGTGCAGCTTCACCCCACTCCCTGGTGCTCGCTCTCTCTTCTTCATGGCCGTCGCTCGATGCTTTTCTTTGCACTGCTCTTTGAGCTGAGGTAGATCTTCTTTATAAACCTAGATACATGTAGAAAAATGTGTAGATTCTCTTTGTAATAGCGAACATGATTTTAAGGGAGACATGTTTATAAGGCAAACGTTGACGTGATCACAAACCTGTCTCCTATACGTGAGCTGCGTCTCCTGCTCGATTTCTGAGTCCATCTCAGGTACGTCTGACTGATCAGAGTCTGACTCCTCACTGTTAGAGTCTGCCAAGGTCTCTGCAGGCAGAAACAAGGTTGCATCACCACTCGCCTGTTCAATCCTTCCCTGCCTCTAAACCAGACAAATATCCCACTGCACGCACAGTAAAAAAAACACTGCGCCGTGTTTCAGTAGAAGTGAGGGTCGATCATGTAATAATAGGGTGACATCTTCTATTTATCAAGCAGTCGTGCTTTACAGTGACATCGCTCAAGACAAATGTATAAAAGTGCTGATGCAGCACAGTAAAGGCATGCCAAGACAAGGCAATAAGCAGAACTGGCAGCCAAGGGCGGCTACTCACAAGATCCATTAGGAGAATTAAAAGGAAAGGCAGTTAGTATGTGCTTTAATTTCAGAGAGCACAGCTGCTCTGACTCTGGAAAAAAAATATGACTTGGGAATGACAATGCAATTATACTTTCCAAGCTTCATTCACTTTTATTGGATTTGTCTTAATTAATGTGATGGTCGTTCCTGTGCAGAGCTTTATGGAAACCCTGGTTCACAAAAGAACGTACGGGAAGGGAGTAATCTAGTACATTGCTCTCTGGTGGTTTAGCACATCAAGTTCATGAGGCTGGTGGGAGCAGTATGGGTGCACGTTATGCAACAGCCTGTTAGATTCACACAACCTCTAATAGGTAACTAAGAAATGTATTGTGACATATTATTTCAGTAAATGGGCTGACATGAGCTTTAGCAGTGGTGGTAGACGTATTTTAACTTTGAAGAGAGCCGGTTTAACCTTTCCTCTTCTTCCAGTGTTTCTGCTAAGCCAAGTTAATCACCCCCTGGATCCAGCTTTAAAGCACAGGCATGAAAATGGTTCTAACTGTGAAGTTAGAACCAAAGTGAGGAAGTGCATTTTCAAAAAAAAAAAACAAAACCTATTCCATTAGAGGAATAAAAACACACTCTATGCTGAGTTTGAGTGGGAGATAGAGTAGACATCAAAATTTCCATCTGGGTTCCCCACTTAGCCTGATTTGACAATGTCTTATTGGCAGGAGCCACTGATTTTGCGAAACAAGTAATATCGGTAATGCAAGTCACTGGTCTGCACAAGAAGATCCATTAAAATGTGACACTGTAATTTTCCTAATGGGATTGATGAGAAGGTAAAATCTTATACATTAATTACGGTATATATTAATTCCCACATTCTGGTATTGTCATCCTACCTTGTGGTGCTATATGCAGAGCTTCTTTAGACTTTCTTTCAGGAACAAACTTCCACTGGAACACTGAGTGATCAGCACCACCAATAGTTATGACCCACTGGTAGTCATGTGACCATCTGGCGTTGGTTATATGCGCTGAGTGACCTAAATACTTTTTAAATTTTGCACCTAAAATCAAGAGGAAACATCTCAGTAACATATAATATCAGAACTTCTGTACATGATCCTTAAAAATTAAACAATTCTTTACCTTTTTTTACACATGGATATCGTAAAAGTTTGACTAGTCCGTAGTCGTCAGCCGTTACTAAGACTTGATTGTTAAAGTTGGCGTCCACAGAGTTAATGTCATTGATATCTGAGTACTTGGGCCATATTCCATTAACCTCAGGACCCAACACACATGTCCATGTAGCCCACTGCACCAGCTTTAGCTCCTCCCTGTTGGTGACCTCCTTTCCACCTCGACAGAAGACAGAAAAATTTTATCTCACAAAGAAGCTCAGTGACATTATTATATCAACACAACATTGCTTTTTCTGGCTTTTTGATTTCCAGTTTACACAGAGTGTGATTCATATAGTTGGAATAGCTGTGCCACAAAAGTAATCCCTCTGGGAACATGGACTTACTTGGCATCCTGTAGAAGAGCCTCCTGCCACTGCCATCGTTGGTCTGCAGGTACTTGCTGTCTGTGGACCAGTCCATGTGTGTGATGAAGCTGTTGGAGCCGATGCACTCGCCCACTTTCTTGTACCTCTGCACCACACCATAGATGTCCACAGAATTATCATTAGAGCCAACAGCCAAGTGGGCCCCATCGGGGGAATACTTCAACTCATGGATGGCCTCCTTCCTGTCCTTTATGTGGACCACCTCTGTCATATCTCTGGATGGAAGCAGAGACATGTAGCTTGAATGAGTAGCTAAAATGGACATAAAATGGTGAAGCTCTTCATTGTAGGGGCCATTTGCAGAGCATCAAAATTTCTCATTTGGTCTTTGAATTGTATACCCACCTGACTCTGAGGACAGTGAAGGAGCCATCCTTCATTCCCAGTGCCAGGTGAATGCCATCAGTGCTCACAGCTGCACAACGGATAGGCTCCTCCATGTTACAACGAGCTATCAGCGCGTGATCTATAAGGCTCCATATCCTTTAGATACAGAGGAGAGGCAAACAGCAATGAGATTACATCAAGACAAACAACCATGGCAACAAGGTTTGTGCTGTATGTCCTGTTATGTATTTTATACTGCATATGTAATTTTCAGTGAAGGAGGCACTGAACCAAGTAAATGGGGTAAAATGTTGAATAAAAAAATAAAAGTTCCTTAAATGAAAGTATGTAAATATTTTATAATATGATAGCTATAGTTTCTTTTATGAACTAATTAGTTAGTCATGTTAAAAGAGATTATTGTCCCAACACAGTAGTCAATATCCATATCTATATACAAACTTAGATACTGAATTAGCAGATGTTCCCCAAATTAAACTAAAGAACTTTCAGTGAATCACTGTAACATGATGCCATCTTTTTCTCAAAACTCACCTGACTGAGCGATCATCACTTCCTGTCATGGCCAGAGGCTTGGTGGGGTGGACGGCTAGAGCCCACAGCTCACCCTCACAGTGACCCTGCATGATGAGGAAGGGCTTGTTGCGGTCGTGGACCACCACCTCGAAGATCTCACTGTCCTGCGTGCCCACCAGGATGTGATCTCCCCGCCAGCACACGCTGCGCACGGACAGTCCTGTCAAAAATGCAAGCATATACTTTAAAATCAGAAGAAACCTGAAACAGCACACCAACATGAAAGCACACAGACACTTGCCAACGATTATACAGTCATTGAAAGAGACACGACAGGGATAATAGAGACAGGAGGTGCAAATAGCCATCTGCAGGCTACCTAGGACGGAGATTTTAACAGGAAAATACAACGACAGCACATGTTGTCAAGCCAATCTGCAAGTGACTCTGGGTAATACAGTGAGAAGAGGATGGAGGAAGCATATGCTGTATACATATGTGAACATAACATCTGTATACAAAACTGCAACAGAGCTTGGACTTACTAACAACAAGAGGAACAGCAGAACAATGTGGGGACTGCTACAAACAGACTGACAGACTGATTAACTCCGTCCGCAGTGACATTACCCACCTCGGCTATTTTCACCTCTAGCTACTGTTAGATCCAAGATTATATATACACGAGATGGAGGAAATAGAAAGGAAAAGAAAGAGAGTATTAGTAAGGAGAACAGAAGTCGCATAATGGCTGTTTTTTGTAGATTCATACAATTCTTCCAGTGCCTCAGGAGACCACAATTTGGCCTGCAACCTTTCTGCACTCAGATTAAAGCAAAAAACGGAGGCAGTTTGACATCACCTTTATATCCTTGGTCTGTTTCCCTGAGATCAATGACAGTAATTGGTTTGAAGTTGAGATCCCACAGCCGGACACAGCCGTCTCGGCCCCCGGTGGCAAAGCCCTCTTCGCAGACATTCATGCTGAAAATCCCTGACTGGAGGAAATGACAGGCTGTCAGTGAGGATCTGCACAACAAATGAGCAACGACAGAACCAGCCCCAGATACAGACCGCACAGTGCTGCTGCTGCTGCTCAGCCAGGCATTTGTTTAACAAGACTTTGGCAATTACAAACCTGCTACTGTAGCCTCAAGATAACACTGAACTAGGTAACAGGGGACGTCGTGTTTGTTTTTATTGCTGGAAAGCTCGACTGAAAGCCTCCTTTGGTTATGATCTTCTATACACAAATGGAGGTACCTTGTTAAACACTCAATGAGACATTTGGTGGTACAAAACGCAGGAATGGACATGTACTGTAGTCATTATCCCCTCCCCCATCCACCCATCCCCTCACCCAGCTGCTGATCCAATAGATATCATTTAATCCTGTGGAGCAAAAGGCTGATCCTTTTCTACTGAGCGGAATCAAATGAAGCCAGCGTGCATGGCATCGACCCTGGTTCAGTCTACTGGATGCTTTCACCGTGATTCTTTTGTACATGGTGCAGCAGGGTGGGTGTGTGAAATCAGTCTGTGTCACAGAGCACAAAGCATCTTATCAACTCACCCCATGAGCTCCTTGCACTGTCCTCATCAGGTTGATCCCTTTCCAAACGTAAATGTCACCATTCAAGGCACCTGAATATGTGACCTCGTCCTTGGCGCAGGCGAGGCAGAGGATGGTTTGGAGATCCCCCGTTTTGCCAAAAACGCCACGTTTGGGTGTGAGAGCATTACCGCATAAGCTCCAAAACTGTAAACACAAAACAGAAAGAGTGAAAGAGTATGGTGGCTAATAATCCCCCCTGTAATCCTGTCCTGAAAGAGCAAACGGACAATTATGGAACGTTTGGATAAGGCAAAGTGAGAACCATCAAGTCATTTATGGTTTGACAGCCACACATAGAGCAACTCCATTAAAATACACACACACACAGACCTTGAAAGAAAGCAAAGTCAAATTCAAATGCTCCCCCCTCCTCTTCATGTGATACTGGGAACTCTTGCTGGGGGTCAGTGTTGTAACCACCTGATCAGCATGCACAGACACAGACGCACGCACGCATACACGCCGGCTCATTATTTATGAACAAGGTCATCGGGATGCACAGGCACGGCCCCATCTGAGGGCTGAATCCATCAAATGGAGGAGGAGAGAGCGAAAGAGAGACGCTCTGTCTGCATGGAGATGAGATCACAGGGAGAAGGCTGGAGGAGGGCGTCTCGAACGCTGAGACACGGCCGTCGGCACGTGAAACGGAGACACATTCATCACCAGCGAGCAGCAGGAGAATGACAGTGACGACCCTTTTTTTTCTGGTCTACCTAAAGGAGAATGCTCCTGTGCATTACCTGAAATCTGATTCACTGCAAAAAAATCTTTTCAACTATAATAACCTTGAATCAGGATGATTCTGCTCAGACACTCTAGGCAAATGATGACGCTGTTTTTGACCACACAAGAAACAATCTGCGGAGGCTTGACAGACAGTCACACAATGAACAAATGAGCTCCTTGATCGTGACAGCCTGTCATGCCCTCACTAACAACTATCCTCCTGACTGATAGGGCTGCTGTGTGCTAACAGGAGGGATCGATTATCAGAGACAGGCATCGCAGCCTCAGATACAGCCCTGCCATCAAACATCTAAGGCTTGTACGCACCTCAACAGGAAAGGTCTCTCCTAATCCTGAGCTCCTGACTACGTATTTGCATGTGCGTGAGCTTTCTTGCGGGGTCGGGGCTGAAGGTTAAGCAGTGAAGATCATAGGCATGTGACTAATCTGGGAAGGTGTATATGCAGGTTGAAGTGTGTCAAGTGCTGGGTATGTGTCGAGGCGGGTGGGATAGGGGGGTAAGGGGGATGGGGAGAGGGTTTTGTGGCCCAGCCTGTTGCGGAGGCAGCGGGGATGGATGCGGCGTGACTGCACAGCCCTCCCTGCCCACAACTGATAAGGCAGTGAGACACGGGCGCTGGCTAATCCCTTCGCTGCTGAATTACTGAGAGGAGACGAGATGCTGGAGGGGTTTATGATGAGGCCAGGAGCAGGAGAGAAAGGCACAGAGGGAGAGGCAGAGCACAGTGGAAAGGTAGAAACTAAAGCTGGAAAATGTGAGTGCTCTGAATGTTGAAATCAGGACCTGGGTAACAGCCGTGTTTTTCTGGAATAACGCTTTTAATTTATTACACATCCTCCAGAGAACTCCTTACACAGCGGAAATTGCTCCTCTTAACCTAACATTACTGGTATGTCATTAGCTCAGTTAGAAGTTACAAGGAAAACCTTTTAAATGTAATTAATGCAGAAAGGGTCGTAACTCATCGGCCGCTGCACTGCGTCACCCCTCACCCCTCTCATCTCACTCATAATACTCCCCCTGTCAGACGGCACTGACCCTGAATGGTGTCAGAGCGCTAAATGCTGCGCTAACAGAGGTCAACTCTTGGCAGCTCACTGTAAGGAAAACTGGATGACTGGGTCTTGCTGGAAGCTGATTTTCTCACAGCTGCTGTCATCTATTCACATGATGTCAAACAAACATACACAATATATATACATATGTTTGTATGTGTGTGTGTGTGTCTGAGAACAGACTCATCTACCTTAGAGGACCATGCAAGAAGGAAATTTTCTGACTGACCACACATAGTCACTGGCATCCATTCATTTCTGTGTGACATGAAAAGGTATTGGTAGATTCCATCCATCACAGTGATCATCAAGTCATTATGTTCTGTCAAAATTACCTTACTGTGAAAAGATAATGTAGTTAATTAGCTCGAAAACCTGCATAACCTCATAATGATAATATGAGTTTGACAAAATGTATGCATTTTTTTTATAAGGGACTATGTACAGTATTACATTTTTAAATGTTTTGTATAAAAGTTAGCTTAAAGCTCATTTTAATCAGCAGTCACTTGGTACTTATATATACCTACACATACATACAGTAACAAAACCACACTAACAGGACAGGACATATAATACAAAATATACAATACTAATTATGCAGTACATCACACACGCTAAGTCAGTGTGTAATCGCTAGAATGATTCCACAACTCAAGCAAATTCAAAGGTCTACCAATAGATTTTCAGATCACACAGAGATGAATGAAAACTAGTGATTGAGAACTGAAGAAAAATACATTTAAATTCTTAAAACAAAGCAGCATGGTTTATCTGAATGGTCTTGAGATAATTAACAGGAGAGAAAAAAAATAATGTGTCTAAAAATTCTGCCTGTTTTTTAAAAGCTTTCCTCTAATGTTTCAATACCTGGATGATGTTGCCTTTTTAGGCCTCTAGAAATAATTTAGAATAAGGTAGCAAGTATGCAGCCAGTGATGTTTGGAGCCACATGGGCTAGCACATGCAAAACTGGTAGTAAACAGCTTCTAATCAGCAACAAGTGAGGCAGGGAGCAGATGATTGGTATGTGTGGTGGTTCTTACACTCTGTTATATGTGTGGGGGGGCTCGAGAAGGGCACGCTAAGGTCTGAGCTGTCCTGAACTAATCAAAACACAAATGACTGTATAATTAGCCGGGAGGAGTTGCGTGAGAAGGAGAATGTTGCCAGCAGCCACGGCCCTCGTCATAGGGGTTGTGTTTTCCTCAGCCTGCTAGTGAGTGGATTACTGGGACTAAATCTCCTGGATGCTCTGAGTGCTATAATCGCTGAGCGAGCACAGGGCCGGGGAGCAGATGTCACATGGTCCGCAGGGTGAAGGCTGGGGAATTATGTGGGACAATTGCTGGATTGCCTTGGCATCAGGAAACCAGAAGGGAGGGGACAAGAAGTGAAGGAGGAGGGGAAAGACTGGAGGATTCAGCAGGGACTGTGGGGGGGTTTGGGTGTGGCGACAGGAGGGGGTTTTCTGTGTCACGGTGGTGGGGGAAGAGTTCAGGCTAGAATTACTACGAGAGGAGGCAGGTCAAGCTGGATTGACACGCGGAAGTCATCAGTGAGATTTTACACCACTGGGAAATACGTACGGTAGGCTAAACCTCCCTGCCTGCATCAAACCCATTTACGAGTGTCACAGTGTTGAACCTTGCAGGGCCGGTGGGCACATTTCCTATCTGAGTGCGATTCACTTTCTTTCCAGTGTTTTGGAAAGAAGCTTCCTCCTCTGTGGCTCCAAACTCCTTGTTATTTCCTAATGGCCGTGCCACTCAAGGAACACCGCTACATATCCCAAGGGAAGGCTTGGCGAAGACACCCTGCATGAACTCATCAAAGATTTATGAACACCACTCTTGTGTGAAAAAGAAGTGATAGAGATAGGCCCGAAAAGGGAAGTGAGCACAGCTGCAGTTTGCACAGGAGAGGGTTTTTAAAAGCTGAATGAGGAGGGATGAAAAGGGGGAGCTGAGTAGTGGAGTCATGGTTCCCTGTAAAAAGAGAACTTTTTTTTTCTCTCTGCAGTGCAGATTACTACAAATTTGAGGGAAGAGACTGTGAGTCATTGCCTGTCCTACTTATGTTAAGTGCCTAATAACCATGGAATAAAGTGAATTTGCATACATCTATTTTAAGACTTTGATATGGTCATGGCGATAAAGCAGAGAAGGCAGGGGAGAAAGGGGCACAGAGCCAAGGGATTCTTCAGACTTCCTAAAAATCATAATCTGTTTTTCAGATATTATGCAAATGAGGCACAAGAACTCTCAAGAGCCGGCTGTAATCTTTGGGATGTAAAATGACCAGGAAGTGGCTGTACCTTGATATGTTTGACACCACAGCTTACAAGCTTGCTCGGCTGGTACAAATCCCACGATATGTCAAATATCTGCGGAGAGAAAATACACAGTGCATTAATATACTGGCCTCTTGTCACAGCACCATATTTGCATTGTGAAGCATATTGATTCTCTTACAAAAGGCTCTCACAAAAAGCTCAGAGCACAAAAACATATAAATAATAGAGGAAATGAACAGAGAAAAGTGTATGCGTTTACACTGGCTGTGTTATAATGTGTGTGGGCTGAGTTAGACAACAACAGCTGCCTGTATTTCATCTTTTTAAAATTCCTTTTCATTAGGCGTGCACCCTCTCAGATGGAGCTCTGGAAAGCTCACTATCAATCAGGCCTAACTTGTTTACGTCCCCTTTGGGCGGGCGCTCCATCCTGCGTTTATAGCTAATTGAGGCGGTCGATGCTGAGCTCGTGACGGAGACAGGGGAGGAAGAAAGTGTTTACCCTGTCTGTATGACCGGGAGCGGCTGCCAGAACCTTCCCTCTCCTCCAGTCCCACACACAGATTGTGTTTTTAGAGTCCAAACCCACGGACACCAAACACTGTGAAGAGAGCAAAGAAAAATAAGTCACATCACAGATTGAACAGACTCTGCTCTGTTGCACTAATCACAGCAAAACAAACCTAACTACCTCCACTGTAGCATGGCAGGCCACAATGAAAGGGCTAATAACAGCTACAGAGCAGAACAGAACAGTTGTCCAGCCGCTGGCACTTCCACTGAGCGCATTTGAGTGCTTTTTGCTGGAGGAGCCTCCTATAGCTGACTGAGTGAGTAGGCAGCAGCAGCAGCAGCAGTGGAGCAGAAGAGAGCAGCTCTTATGGAAATCCTTCCCTCACTCTGCAACTTGCTTTACGTGGTAGAGGATCCACCACTGAATCGATGTTGTGCTGTGGATAGAAATCTCTCTCGTGAGCCATTTGCACTCTTTTAACTTGTATCAGAGCAGTGCGTATCTTAATGATGAGCAAAGAAGCCCTGCCTGACGAAACCCATTGAAACCATGTGAACGAGGGGGTTGGAAAAGTACATCCATATGGGGCTTGAGGGATGTCGGTCTGCCAACAGAAATATCTTGACAAGTTTAGGATGCACTGTCATAAAATTTTGTACAGACATTCATGATCCCCAGATGATGACTTTGGTGATCACAATTCTGTTTTATTAGATGGATTGCTATGAAATTTGGTGAACGTATTCATGTTGCACTGGTCATCATCACTTAGAAAAGTTGCCATTAAGAAAGTGACATTTTACTATTTATTTTTATCAAGACTTGAGCAACCATATAAAATGTTCCTATATTTTCAATGTGACTTTAACCACAGCCTGATGCGGCATGAAGACAACTGGCTAGAGCAACAAGAATTAAGTACAACAAACAAATGTCATGAGTTATACTTGTTGTACCAGACAGCACGGCTGCAGCTCAGACTAATATATCAAGAGATGTCTGAAACTTCAGTGTATTTTTTATATTGTTTTAATGGATGGACAGGATAATGGCACAAGGGATTCCTCCGGATTGTCCTGACTTCAGCTCTGACTTCCTCTGAACCAGCAAGGGGAGAGAGTAAATAGAGTTGCTAAACTGAGAAGTGATGGAGCCTCCTCTGGCTTTAAACACTGTCACATTCCATCTAAATCCCCAGCTCTCTACCCGAGCAGGAAAATAACACAGGGTCATGTCCTGTCTCTTACTGCAAAATACAGGAGGTATAACTCCGCTGTGAGAGCTCCTATGGGAGGCAGGGAGAGAAGTGCAAATATAAAAACCTCGAGACGTTTCTGCACAGTATCGATTTTCACAGTGCAAATCAACATTAGGCGGAGGCTGCAGTGTGTAAATATTAACTGGTGGCAAGTCTGCAGAGAGCTGGCTCCAAGGATAACATGAAAAAGTTTAATAGCAAGTTACCTGAATATCCCGGTGATTGACAAATAATGTGTATATGTTGCGTGGTCTCACTGTCTGGATGCCAGTTGAGTATTTATAGGCTTTTTTTCACCTTAACACTGCGATGCTAACTACCAAACACTGCAGCTGACTGTTTCCCTGTTAAATCGACCAAGTAGAGCATGTCTGGGTACAGCTGTCCAGCCAATACTGCTGGAGTAATCACAGATGTGTCATTCAGAAACTCGGCCCCGGCAGGCAAGCTGCACAAACCAGCCTGCAGCTCTCGAGAGGAGTTTTGACTGTGCCCGTGTTCTTTTTGACAAAGCATAAAGCAGCTTTACAATTCTACAATTCAAACAATGTTAGGGAACCGTCAGCTTCACGAGATATTCTGCAGTGGATTCTCATCATTCGAGCATTTTGTGTCACAATTGTACCTGTCCCTCGAGGTCAAAGGCCAGACAGGCGACGCCATGCGTGTGCACGTCCTTGAGGATCGACACAGTCTGCACGGTGTAGGAGTCCCATACACAGATATAAGGCTCCTTGCCCACCTGTCCTGTGGCCACCAACACACGCTCCGGATGCAGGGCTAAACTGTACAGAGACAGAGAGGAAGAGAAAACATCTGGTTAGCGTTGCCATTTTGCGTGCTTGTGAGTGTGTTTGTCAGATAAGGGATTCACTCTCCCAGCAGAAACCACTGGGATGAGATGAACACATTAAGTCTGTGATGGGTCTGAACATGGAAGCAGAGGGGGCAGCTTGACATGGTTCAATTAACTCAGTCATGCTCAAATACACACACGCACAGCCTGGCTTCATGCATGCCCACAGGGTGTTCCTAGAGTATAAAAAGCAGTCATGGTGAATCTATGAATTTCATTTTTCTCCATTTTCGCTCCTTTTTTTTCAGCGTCCCTTGAACTATTCTCTGCCCCTTTCACCTTTTTTAATTCATCTGGGGTTTCCTTGCATCACCAGGCATATGTTTGTAACGCTGTTACATAATCTCCCCTCCCCTCATACCTCCCCCACCTACACGCAGTCCCACTCTACAGCTGAGCAACAGCCGGCTGTATAAAGCTGTCACGTCCTCCCCCTGCTCCACCCATCCTTTCAGCAGCCGCCAGTCACGTTCCAGGCAGGCCTGAGTGATTCACTGGGCAATTCTTCCTCTTGCCTTGTCCTGGCCTATATATTTCATGCTGCGACGGAGCTCCCTCCATTATAATCAGGCTGCCTGTTTTGCCAACTGCTCTCCAGAATTTCTAATCCTGGCTCGCATTCAGACGGGAGGCCAGAGAGGCTTCGCGGACCAGGCAGCATCAACCTGCTGAATCCACGGAGACCTTCTTCCACTGTACACCTCAGTCTACCTCTCTGTCTCTATCTTCCTCCAAGTTTGCAGGATGAATCTTTTCTGCCTGACACCTCATCTCCATTCAAAATGTGCTGTCACTGCGGACTTGACAAAGCTTTGTCGGTGGATCTCAAAGCTGACGTGGGTTAGATGTGACATCCCCGATCTTCGCCCTCCCTCACCCATCTCTCATCACCTCCGCTTCCCCACCTTCTCCGTCGAACCTCTCTCCAACCTGGCACAATTTCTCATCTTACTTTTTATGAATTATATAATCAGAGCAAAGCGTCTAAAAATAGCATTCAGAGGAGAAGAGGAAAAAAAATGATTGGAACACTTTGAGATGCAGACAGACACAGCAGAGAAAACAGCTTTGGCACAAGCAGGTAGTGCAAAGCAAATCTGTCTGGTTTGATGCTGGAACAACTTGAAATGCTGTAATATAAAATCTCAAACAGCTATGGAGTCAGTCTACGGCCAAAAGTACTTGCAGGAATCACTGACGCTCAGCCGGACTTTCACTTTAGTTATCTCATATTCAAACAGCTTTAACAGTGTATAATGGGTCCATGTTACTGCTAAGAAAATCTAATGCAGTCCTTGAGCCAGTTACAACAAAATCACTGTTTCATTTACATTTCTGCCAGCTGAAGAGCTTGCTAAATGCCATCACTAATGACTTAGCCTGCAGTGCATCACCACGCTTCTCCTGTTTGATACAGGCTACGGCTGTTTGATGCGGCTGTCTTCCATCTGCCAAGTGCTGTAGTACAAAACTAGCTAAATACTGCAGCAATTAAACAGCCTGTTTTCATGTAGATATAAGGCGAATAAACAGCCCGAAGCCAATAAACAGCCCGAAGAGTTGATTTCTCACGGTGAAGACTCAGAGATGCAGCACAGGAAGAGACAAAGGTCGACTGAGCCACGGAGAAGAGCAGGAGGTGTATTTAAATATTAATATTTTTCCCTCTTCGACATGAGTAAAACAAACTACTGTGACAACTTTGATCCACATTCCCCAGCAGTGGTTTCCTTTGTCTGAATCTGCCTACAGTGGATTAAATAGAAGCAGAGGATTAGCACATTTCTGGAGGTCTCTATAGTAGGGGATATTTCCCAGGATTCCACAGTGTATTTTTTAATCCAGCTGCCCATCAAACTCCATCTGAAACACCTGCCCGTACAACTAAAAATAGCAAACCTGGAATGGAAATAAGCAATAGATGAGGGTGGTGGTGCTTTATTAGATAATCAAAGGGACAGAGAAGCAGAGGGAGAAACAGGGTGACATGGGCAAAAACCTAGGCTGGATTCTGGCTGAACCTGCAGTCATGACACCCAGGAGGAAAAAGTTCTCTCACACAATATTAGCTGGGTTTCAGAAATGCTTTAGAAAACCAGAATGAGTGGCTCTCTGAATCGGAGCTGGTAGATAACAACATCAGTGCTGAAACAATCCATTCATTGATTCGTCAATCAACAGAGGATTAAGGTGATTCACTAATCAGGCAATGAGTGAAGTCATTTATGAGGGAAAAATTAAAATGTTTTGCTTCTAACTTTTATTTCATTGTGTACAGAATATCTTTGGATTTTAGTAAAAGCAATCAATCTGACAACGTTTCTGATATTTTATTGGCAACAATTAATCAATCTATTGAAGGAAAGATTTATCAATAATGAAAATAATAGTTAGCTGCAGCCCTAAATAACATAATTTTCTTGATACTAGACTTGATATCATCTTGGAAAAATCCAACTAAACTAATTTGCCAGACTGCGACTATCGATCATTTTCTTTATCAATGAATCTGTTGATTGTCTCTGAACTGTCTCTTTAACCAAATCACATATATATAGGCTACTCAGTATGATCTCTTTATCTTTATCTTTATCTTTTGATGACTAATGTAGAAACTAATTTAATGTTTTTATCACGTCCTTTCACTGAGTCAGTATGAAACAGCTTGGAGCCCGCCTCCACTTTGAAAACGTCTGGTCTTGATTAATCGATTAATGGGTTGAGATATAAAAAGTCAAAACCTCTATTAATACAGTCATTCAAACCTAGTATAATAATCTATGAGCATCATCAATATGCACCATTGACATCTGGGCTGTTTCTAAGTGAGAGCAAAGTGTGGAAAAGAGCACAATATCAGAGCATGTGTAGCTGCCTCCACTTCATCTGTGTAAAACATTCATAACACCACTTAAATGAGACGTCTGTCCGAGTTTTTTTTTTTTTTTAAATCCCAGCGACAATGCTGAATCATGCCATTTTGCTAAGTGCTAAGTAACTGTACTGAACTCTGGAGGATCTTAATTAGGGAAGACAGATTCGCTCTTTAGAGACGACGCTGCATTTCACAGAGCAGCTACTCACAGCGACGATGGAACCTATAAGACCTCAGCAGCTCAGTGACACTCTGCACACAGCACCTGGAAATATGTGTAAAGGTAAGACGGAAGCAGACAACAGTGTTATTAGTATGATATGCTTTTCTTCTCACTACATCTTTTTCTTATTGGACCTACTTCTTATTTGTGGTTGCGGTGATTAAAAGTTGTGAGCTTGTGGATTGAAAAAAAGCGGCTTGCAATCATAAATGATTAAATACAGTGGTGACCAGAGTCAGCAGAAAAAAAAAAAAACAGAAGACAATGCTAGAGGAAATACATCATCATAAATCATGACTGTCTATTTATTCACCATGAAAACAAAGGAAGATGGATGCAGGGATACGTGAATCATGTCTATTAGCTCTCATGGCCCGTGGTCCACAGTAATTGGCTGTAAGCACATTCCCACACATTCACCTCATCCACCAGTGTCATTAGTTTCACATGCACGGCTGTAATTTGTATAACAGTAATATTGTTAGAGAGCCAAACATATCATATTGCATGTATATTTGACACTCTATAATGACTTCACAGAACGTGGTTATCATTTTGTGCTTTTGATTTTAGACCACACATTAATATGCAGAGCTAGTTCACATTAGCTCATACAGTTCACAGAGTGTAAGTGCAAGTCTCTGACACATTTATAGCACGCACCTTCTTGCTAATTCTAACAAGAAAGAAGAACTCATCAGGAGTTCAGCGAAAATTCAGCAGCAATATTATTCACTGCATCTCTCGGAGTTCACTGAAACAAGACCAGCCTCTGCCCAGCATCTATAATCCATAACTCTGGCTGCGGTCGATCATAAAGTTAACATGATATTGTAATATGAGACAGCCTTTTATTTCTGTGTCTGTAACACCACCTCATTAACTCTCACTCTCTATCACAACACAGGAGATAAACAAGCCAATATTTTGAAGAAGGAGTACTTTATGAATCCCTCTCGAGAAACAGTAGACCTGATTTTTGGAACAGTGACATTCTCATTAATATTTTTGCCGAGAATAATTTCATGTTTTTCTACAAAATCCTTTTAAGTTGAACAAAATAGGAGATGTTGCCACAAGAACATGCCTTAATAAACTTGTGAAGCAACAGAATATTACAATTTAAACAAAGCAATTTCTGATCAATGATAAAAATAGGACTATTTTACTACTTAGGGATATAAGAATAATGTAGAATAATAACAACTGGACCAAACACTTGGTGCCACCTTTGTGTACAGATACAGTTCTTGCTGTGAGTTTCAACACATAGCCTTATAAAGTACAAATGATTTAGAGGCAGACATCCTCAAAGACTGAACCTCTGAATTAGTATCCTACATCTTTCTCCTCACACACTTTTGTGAGTTTCTATTAACAAATGATGACACAAATATGTTCCTTCCCCTCCACACTTCTTAACCTGAAGTGGATTGCGTGTGATGTTTTCATCACACAGTCACAGGAACTTAATGGGATCACACACTCACAGCATCTTTTAGCAGTTGGGCTAATTTTTCAGTTTGCCTGTCTGTGTTTTGAACGCATTCATGTGCATTGTTCAGGTCAGTGTGTACATGTCCTGCATGTCAGCATGACTGCAAAAAGGGGAGATTAAGCTTTGCCTCACGGACAAACTCCTGCAGGTCTATAGCAACAGCCTTGGGTTCTTTAGACTGGGATAAAAATCCGTGCTCAAAACAGTGTGCATCATTACAGAAATATGTGAGGAAAGAATATCAAATAACACTTTATACAATTGTCTGCTCATTTTACTAACATGGCTCAGGGGGAATCATGTTTTAACTACAGCCTATTAACATCCTATTATATTATTGCCCAATAACCTGTGAGTCTACATTCCTCAAAAAGCATCACTAACATGGCAGATGAGGTAAGGAAGGTCGGACTATCTTGCATCCTTGTCCGCCCTCATGGACAGCTCAGCCTTTCATTCATGTGAAAAGCTGCCTATTAGCTTCTCCACGTCAGACTGGGAGACCAGTTAAAAGCAGCTGCAGGGCAAGATGAAACCAGGAGGGAGAAACAAGGCCAGCAATTAATTCATAAAGTAAAACACCAATTTGCATGTATCACACAAACAAAATATGGCAGCAGCCAAAGTAGAAAAGAAAAATAAGAGCAGCAGAGAGAGAGAGAGAAACAGAAAGAGAGAGAGCTTGAATTGTAGTGTTATCTGAGGGGGCTGCATCTATTCCACATGAGTTAGTGCAACGTGAGAGCAGTCCAACAGTTATTCAGCACTGAATCTGCTGAGGATTGCTCCTAGTTGTGCCTTAGCAGTCTAGGCCAGAGGAAGTGTTTATGGGAACTTCACAAGCACTCCTCTGAGATCTGAGATTAAAATGACTATCACCTGATCTGTGTCAACAATAACAGACAGCTCAAATGATCTGTATGGCTTGCACTGTAAATATGCTCGTACTGCTAAAGCTGTAGATCTAATTTCAAGCAGAAAAGGCATGTGGCAACAAAAGACCAAAGGACACCATAAAGAGCCTGATCTGAATGAATCCTTACACATTTGCTTGCAATAGTGAGTACAGATGACCAATTTGAAGGTTTACCAATGCATTACTTTTGCAAATGCATGCTGTATTTTTGCATCAAACATCACAACAGTCAGTGACTTCTCCAGCTAAGCGTTTGAACTGAGGCACTTCACCCACGGGGCAGCGGAGGGTTAGTATCTCTATTGTCCCATTAATAATGGAGCAGGAGCCCAGCTGACTACCGACACTGTATATAATGCTAGTCATCTCCAGGCCAACCCACACACACATGTCAGCACAAGCACTGGAGCGTTGGACACAGGTCGTTGTTGTGTGGCATGCTGGGAAACAGTGAGAAAGGCAGGAGGATTGTTGCATGCGTGATGTAACACTGGCTACTTTGTGTGTTTTATCAAAGAGCAGGTGATTCAAGGTTTGCTTGGCCACACAGAGACGAGTTATCACAACCCACAGAAAAGCTTTTCAATCCAAGGCTCCCTTCAAGGACAGTTATGTTCAAGTGCTTTTTTTTTTTTTCAGAAATGCACATTATTGCTCCCTAAGCGCTGAAAAGAGAAGACATGCAGGCTGCTGGTTTGGAAAAGCTTTTAAAATATGTGTCTGCCACAAGATACTGAAGAAACTGGGAGTGGCAGCAATCAGAGAGTTTCACCAAAGAAAAAATAGTTGATTCATAGCTTAAACAATCTACGGAAAATCAACAGTCAACTCTTCAGGGTTGTAACTAATGATTATTTTCATTATCAATTCATTATCAACATAATAATCGTTTAGTCCATAAAATGTCATAAATTGTGAAAAATGCTCATCACAATTTCCCAGAGCCAAAAGTGACGTCTTCAAAATATTTCTTTTGTCTAACACAGAAAAACCTTAATTTACTAAAATAAATGACAAAGAAAAGCAGCAAATCTTCACATGTAAGAAGCTGGAACTGGCCAATATTTGACTTTTTTTTTGAAAAATGATCAGATTATCAGAATAGTTGCCGATTAATGTTCTTTTGATCGACTAATCGACTAATTGTTGTGGCTCTGCAACTATTTTAAGTTAAAGCCATTTATTAAGCAAAAATGCCAAATATTCTCTTGTCACATATTCTCTGGTGAGTGGATTTACAGCTTTTCTCTAAATTAAAAACGCCTGATGGCTAACTAATGTATTCACCAAGCAGCCCTGCAACTACAAGAGGTGACATGAGGAGTGGCAGCTGTGCAATCTCCAGTAGAGATAGAGAGACTGAGACCACCCTTCAACCTGGAAGCATCTTGTCTGCTGGAGTGACACTGAAGCCAACATGCAAACCTGTGGGGATGCTGTTGGGTGGATGTTTGCCCCTTTGACCTCCTTAAAAAATATCAGATTACATTAAACAAGGTGACACCTGCAATGAATGGAGAGGCAGTTCATGCTCTTGTATGGGTGCTGTCCGAGGTGCTGAAGCAAACTCTCATATGTGTGTGTGTATGATAACACTACCTGATTATGTCATCGTTGTGCCCCAGGTAAAATTTCTGCTTGTGCTCGCGGGTGTTGTACACAACTCCCACACCGGCCACGAAGTAGACTATTTCCTTGGCGGCGGTGTAGTACAGGTTGTTGCGGCACTGGTGTCCCCGGTATCCGTACACCCACTCCAGTCTCAGGTGGCAGTTGGGAGCAGTTCTGTCAGCCATGTCCGCACTTCCGCGTGTGTCTCTCTGTTGCTGTAGTTTTTCTGATATAGTGTCATTCACCAAAAAGGATTTATTTTCAACCCGTGTGTCCCATTAGTTCCGCTGGATTCGCAGCAGTCCAGGAAGAGCGTTGAAACCAGGCATCTTTGAGGGTCATGTGAATGTAGAGGCTCGTCGTCTGTTTAGATTAAAAAGCCTCTGCGTCTGTGTGAGAAAGCGGGTTTCTAAGCTGCTGGTGTCATTGTGAGGATCCAGTCGTAGCTCTTCGGTCCCGGACTTGCAGTCCTCTTCGACACCAGGTCAAAGCTCCTGTCAAATCCTACAAAGATGGAGCTGCACTGTTATTTCACAAGCACCGCCTCGCAAAGATGAAGGATCTGCCTGTCGTCCAATCAAATGCCTTACCTTATCCACGAGGGAGAAAAGCAGGAGAGGACAACTCCGTCACGACTAGAAGTTATGCTAGGCTAATATTTCAAACTGGTTAACAGAATTACAATGTGACACTAACTTCTTGTTTGTTATTAAATATCTCATAGTTAGTGTGTCCATTTCACACACAAAGTGCAAAATATCTTCCTAAAATAAGATATAATTTAACGTATCCATAAGACTGAATTAATTTGGTTGTTCTGAGTATATATTTATACTATAGAAGAAGAAGAAGAAGTAGACACAAAAAGTAAGGTAAAATTATAAAGTAAATTTAATAGAAAATTCAGATGTTATTATTCATCAATTAAATAAACAAAGTGCAAAAGACATAATTCTCTCATTCACTCACTGTATTAAAATAATTACTGAAATAAATATCTACAATGAGCTTATGTGATCATCTGTTTTTCATGCTTTTAGATATTGTATCTTATTTTTTATTCTTTGAAATTCGGAGCATAACTTATTTGATAAATAATTCAGGCACTATTTGTTATTTTCTATTATAGTGAATATGATCAATCTAACAATATACAACAATATAAGAATAATAAAAAATAATAAAATTATAATATTATAATTATAATAACAAAATTATGATATATTCAAACTACAGTCATGATCAAATTTAGGTCCAGTGCTCTGCAAACTTAGTTCTACGTGACGGAATATAACTTTTTAATGAAATAACATGTATATTTTCTACGCAGTTCAATTGTATTTTACATCTCCTTGGAGGAAATGACGCATGAAGCACCGCCTTCCTCCGCCGTTGCCGAGCGACAGAGGAAGCTTCGGTCTCGCCATCATCTCAGCTTTGCTAAACAGCTCTTTCACCTAGTTTCCTCACAAAAGCAATGGAGGTGACGATGGACCCACTGTTTCTGGCGTGGAGCTATTTCAGGCGGCGGAAGCTCCAACAATGTTCGGATATTTGCACAAAACTATTACAGGACAACCCGTATGACCAGGTACTGTGGTGCAGTTAGCCAAGCTAGCCTAGCATGCTAGCGATTATCCATGAAGGGAAGCTGTCGAACCTGGTGCATAATCCTGATTAGTTGAGTCCATGTACTTTCTAATCATTTCATTTAAATCAACGATGTATGCTAACACTACGTATTTGAGTGAACAATTATTCCATTTGTCCTTGGAATATATTTCTGGACACTTCTTTGCATTCCTTTTTCACATGTCATTTTTGATTTCCTCTATACCCTGTCTTCCATTCATTTTCCTTCTTTCTCCATTTATTCACAACTGTCCTCAACTTTCGTCTTCTCTCGCTAACTCACTACATGCTGTCTTCAGGATTCCTGCTTGCCTATTTCAGAGGTAACCATGAATGCAGACTCTTCTTCTCTATCATCCTCCTTTTCATCCTTACTCATGTTGACGGTTCAACATAGGTCATGCCTATAACTTGTTTACCTCTATATCTGAGGGCGTCTATATGATTTAAACATTGTCTGTTTCACAGGCTGCATGGAGCTTGAAAACCCGTGCTCTGACGGAGATGGTATACATAGATGAAGTTGAGGTGGACCAGGAGGGGATTGCTGAGATGATGCTGGATGAGAGCTCTATTGCTCAAGTTGCACGTAAGTTTCAAATCCTCTCAGTGCCTTAAAGTTAAGAAAATCTGTTCAATTGTTAAGACTTGGCTTTCTTCCAGGACCCGGAACATCACTAAGACTCCCTGGAACAAGTCAGGGTGGAGGTCCCACACCAGCTGTCAGGTATTATCTGCCAGACAATGCTTGTATAATGCCTTAAAACTGTACCTTTGATGATATTCGATGATATGTTCAGTAAAGTAAGAAATGCCTAATCTGAGTTTTCTTTTCTGAATTCAAGGCCTATGACACAATCAGGGCGTCCTATAACAGGATTTGTGAGACCCAGCACGCAGTCAGGGCGTCCTGGGACGATGGAGCAGGCCATCAAGACCCCACGAACTGCAAGCACTGCTCGTCCTGTCACTAGTGCTTCTGGCAGATTCATCCGCCTGGGAACAGTTAGTGAATGTGTCTGAATTTGTGTCAGTCTGCAGCGACTGAGAGGCTCCATGTGAAACACAATTTTACTTTTCTTAAAAGAACTATCTTTCTTGAACTATCTTACAAATTACACTTTTAAATGTCATTTTAAAAATGATTTCCAGTGTGATACTAGTGATTTATTGATCAATACATTTAGTGTTTCCCCCTATTTCTTAACTATTAATATTCTTTGATCAATAACTTGTATCTATTAGTGGACTTGCTTATTTTTAATTGTTTTATTTTGCTATTGTGACTGTGAAGAAAGCCTAAAATGTTTTGCATGACTTTTTGTTTCACTGTTTCTCCAGGCCTCTATGTTAACTAATCCAGATGGACCATTTATAAACTTGTCAAGACTGAATCTGGCCAAGTATTCCCAAAAACCTCATTTATCCAGGGTAAGACTGAGACTGTGACTAAAAATTAATCAAGCTTGTTGTTTTTTCCCCAAATGTAAAGTAAACCATAATTTTCCTTCTCAGACACTGTTTGAGTTCATCTTCCATCATGAAAATGATGTAAAAAATGTAAGTGCTGCATAAATCAATTATAAAGCACACTGATTTGCATTGCATTGCTAGATTGTTACTATAGTATATAGTATATGGACTATATACTTCGCTTTATATTCTTTATATTTCTTGTCCAGGCTCTGGATTTGGCTGCCCAAGCCACTGAGCATGCCCAGTTTAAAGACTGGTGGTGGAAAGTTCAGCTGGGGAAATGCTATTACAGGCAAGTAACACACAAGCATCCACATTGTGTGATTTCAGTATTTATGACATTTAATGAAGTTGCATTTTTATAAACTGCGTACTGATTCATGCATCTGACCTTTACAGGCTTGGCTTATATCGAGAAGCAGAAAAACAATTTAGATCAGCTCTCAACCACCAAGAGGTTGTGGATACATATCTCTACCTTGCAAAGGTAGTGATAGAGACATCGTAACACAACCTCACATGACCAACCTCTTGTACAAAATACTCTTTCTATGAGTCAAATGTTTGCTAATAAATGAAAAACATTGCATGTGTTCCATCTTAGGTGTATCAGCGCCTGGATCAACCAATAACAGCACTCAACCTTTTCAAGCAAGGCCTGGACCACTTTCCTGGTGAGGTTACCCTTCTAACAGGAATCGCTCGCATACATGAGGTACAGTATGTCTCAGTGGTCCTTACTATAGAGCCTGCTATACAAGGAAATACAAGAAAACCATATGCACTGTGTATACTGTGATATTGTCACAGGAGATGAACAACATTTCATCAGCCACAGAGTACTACAAAGATGTCTTGAAGCAGGACAACACTCACGTGGAGGCCATAGCCTGTATAGGCAGCAATCACTTCTATACTGACCAGCCTGAAATCGCCCTGCGCTTCTACAGGTCAGATAAGCTTTTATGTATAATTTATGTGATGCATTATTACAGTGTATACGATGAGAATTTATATCCCATCTGTGATTCAATAAGCCTCTCCCATTGCTAGACGGCTCCTCCAGATGGGGGTGTATAACTGCCAGCTGTACAACAACCTGGGCCTGTGCTGCTTCTACGCCCAGCAGTATGACATGACTCTGTCCTCATTTGAGAGGGCTCTGGCCCTGGTGGCCAATGACGAAGAGCAGGCTGACGTGTGGTATAACATAGGACATGTGGCTGTGGTGAGTTAACAATCCCCAAAAATATCCCACTCTGATGATTTAATAATATGTTCTCCCTTTCTATATGGGTTACATTAAATATTGACTCTTGGCAAACAGAACTCAAAAACTTACAACATCTGAATAGAAGTTGGTACAAAGTGCATGTGTTCTGTGTTTACAGGGCATAGGGGACTTGACACTGGCCTACCAGTGTTTTAAACTAGCTTTGGCTTTTAATAATGACCACGCTGAGGCCTATAACAACCTGGCTGTGCTGGAGCTGCGCAAAGGTCGCATTGAACAGGTGAAGACATATTTTTATGTTGTAGCTTTTATTTCGTTCTTGAAATATATGGGGTGTGAGATCATATGTGCCTCCTTTTAGACCCTCTGATATGATGTAACCTATTAATGTAGCCTGTATTTCAAAAGAATCTCTCTCTCTCTCTCTCTTAGTATTGATTGTTTGAAAATGTTCTTACAATTCATAATAAGACATTATGATCTAATGTACGAGACTGCAGTTATCCTACAGCAGCAGACTGTGTGCTTGCTCCCAGGGCTGGCCATCAGCTGAATTTCATGCTAACACAATCTGAAAGTGCAGGAAGAAGAAAACAGGTGTTTTTCTAACCAGAATAACGTCAGTTGGCACGGAATTAATTAAACTACTTAAGGTTATTTATGTGCATACATTTTCCAGAAGATCACTACAGCTACACTCTGTATCTTAACTTAAAGTGCCTCTGAGCTATCAAGATGGCACACTGATAACTTAGCAGTCTGATTTTGAACCGTAATCTAAATGAGAAAATAAAGGCACAGATTTCTGTTTTGATCAAATATTATATTGTCTACAATTTTTATGTTTGTCCCGTCTTCCATCCAGTCTAAAGCCTTCCTGCAGACTGCTGCATCACTGGCCCCTCACATGTATGAGCCACACTTCAACCTCTCCATTCTCTCTGAAAAGGTAATTTATTACGATTCTATTAATCTGAACATTTGGGCAGCGCAGTATTTAAAGAGACAAAGGGTAACCTCCATGATACAGTCTGCCAAAGTGATGTTCTCGTCTGTGTCCAGATCGGAGACCTTCAGAGCAGCTACACTGCGGCTCAAAAGTCCGAGGACTCCTTTCCCGAGCATGTCGACACTCAGCAGCTTCTTAAGCAACTCCGGGAGCACTTTGCAGCGCTGTGAGCGTTTGACAATTTGGCATTAGTTCTGGTTTGTGTTATTTATCAGATGGTACGTATACACTAAATACCAGTTTATTAGGTACACCTATAACGTAGTTTAATAGTGTGTTGTTGTAGCCCATTGGAGATTGTCCGATGTGGTGCATTTTCAGATACAATTCTATACACCAGCATTGAATTTGGATGTGATTGGCCTCATTATTCTTTTTCAACCCCTCTGATCCACAAGCTGTTTTTACCAACAGAAACTCTGGTCACTGGTAGATCTTTATTTTTGGTGCCATTCTCATTAAATCCTGGCAACAGCAGGTTATGAAAAGGCCAAGATATCAGCCATTTGGGACTTGTTGCAACCAAAATGCCTGGCTCCAGTGGTTAACATAGCTCTTACAGTTTTTAATTGCTACTTACATTTTAACTGCTCCATTGTCACACACCATATGACGTGTATGAATGTACAGTTTGTGAGAAGGTGGGTGTTTTCCTGATAAACTGGTAACCTAGTGTGCTAATCTGTATAGCAGTAATACATGTGTATTTTCTAAAGGTAAATATTTTATTTATTACAGTCAAATAATTAACTTACATTTTATAGTTCATTTCATAAATCAGATGTATTTTTCATATTTTAACTTTTTTGCCATTTTGTAGTACCAACAAATAATGATGTGACAATAAAAAGAACAATTCAAAAGATGTGTAAAAGCCTCTAAGGCAGAGTTAATTCTTCATAAACAAACAAACAAAAAATTACATTAACTTCCAGTCCTTGGTGCCATTTCACAAATCCATTTCAGTTCATAGGTACATGGGGCATCATTCCAGGCTTTAAAGGGGTTGCTTCTGGGATACACAGCTGCACAGTCCTCATTGCCTTGGTTGTTGGGCTCTCCATCATTCCAGTATCTGAAACAAATGATAGGTTACTTTGTTGAGCCATAATAACTGCTGTCAGTGTATAATTAAACAATTTATTTATTACTTGGTATTAACTCCTAATCTTGGTCTTTCAAATTGATGATATCTACAACCATAAGCATGTGAATGAGCCTTCATAAATAATTCCTACAATAACAATTTTTTACTCCAATAAGTTATCTGATGCATTTTTCAGTTTGTACACATGTGTAGCTGTTACCCCTCTGTCAGTCTTGTTCCATCCAGCCATTTCCACGTCCCTTCCTCCTCCACATCTCTCAGTCCAATCCAGAAGCCACTGTGGACCATGGGTCTCATAGGATCTTGATAATTATTTATCAAGTCACTTAATGCCAACTGAAAGCACCGGAAATGTACACACACAAACACACACATTCATGTAACACCGACCTCTTTCACTGCTCAGAAATAAATTGTAAAGGGAAAATTACAAACGAAGGAAATACAGATTGTTTGTGAATATCAATGTGTGGTGACTAAATGTGAGTCTTACGTGTTCCTCTCTGCTGTCAATCACCGCCAAGTCGCCTCCTTGTTTCGTGCAGAACTGTCTGGCTTCCTGCCAGGATCTGCGTGACATGGTATCAGACAAAGCGAAGAAGTAACACACTGAGTTTAAGAAACTCCATCCTGGTAAACAGTGTCTGCAGCCCTCCTCTGTTACCAAAGAGAATGGAAACATGAAGTGTTGTTGGTTGGGTCACAATAATTATGTATTTATACCTTGATAGCACAAACAGTGAGTGAAAAAAGAAAAGCTCTCACTAATCATTGGTATGTGGGATTTCAATGCAGCAACTTCCATTCGAATTTTGTCACTCTGCCTTTCGTAGTCTCTGTTTCTTCTCTTCTGGTGTTCAATCTCCCACTTGGTGCGTTGCTGCTCGCTGATCTCTCTCGCCAACTCTTTCTTGGCCTCATCCCTGCGTTGGATTGCAGCGTTGTAAGTAGTCTGTAGTTTGGCCACCTCATTGTTGATGTCCATTAATGTACGGTGTCCACCAGTAAGTTGGTTGTCTGTAAGCGACAGTGTTAGTCTCAGTTTCAACATTATAAACAGTACATGTGCAATTAACTACAGTCAGTGGTGGAATGTGACCAAGTACATTTACTCAAGTAGTGTACTAAGTATGAATTTAGTGTACTTGTGCTATACATAAGTATTTCCATTTTGAGAGTCATTACACTTCTACTCCACTACATTTGCCATATGATCATTGTTATAGATTAAACTGCACAACAGTATATAATGCAGTTCAAATTAGCTCAAGGTTAAACATCTACAGCAGTGAAATGCATGTACACATTAATTCAGCTGCAATATTAATCCAAAAGGGACCATTCTACTGCAAAATGAGTACTTTTGCTTTTCATACTTGAAGTACATTTTGTCAATACTTATACTTTTACTTATGTAACGTTTTGAATGTACTTAACTACCGCCAGAATATTTTCATAATATTGTATTGTATTCTATGGGTTAACAGTGACTTACAGTAAACTCCCAGGCCGATATCAGCTGCTAGTAGAATGACGGCGAGCACCGTCAGGCTTATTGTGAGCACTTTATAAGGATTCAAACTGGACTCAGGCCTCATCATGGACATGGACACTACACAGAGAAGTGGTGGATTGATATCAGAGCCATAAACTATGTCACTATATAATCAAAATAATACACAGACAAAGGTAAAGGGAAAAACTTTTAAAAAATGTGTGGAGGTCCCTCTGACACCCTACTAAGACCCTTTATGTTGTTTTTTTATTGATACTTTAATTTCTCCCTTCTCTGTACATTATAAAGATATTGATTAAAAAATAACATGCACTAAATAACAAAACAAGGATACATGAGAAGAATGGCAAAGACAATAACAGCAATCCAAGATTATTTTCCAGTACTATTTTAAATCTGGTACCAGTATCAAAGAACAGATTATACATAAAAAGACACAATCATTAATTCAGTGTTCATTTACTCTACCTTGTTGCTTCTCTTGGTTTGTGTAGAGAGGGTGCTCATCTGCGCTGAAATCTTCTTGACTATCCAATTTGTTATATGTTCCATCAAAAGAGCCTTCAGAATTTTCTGTGTTCTCCATTTTGACTGCTGAGATGAGAGCAGTCAGAAATTTGTGTGTGTGTGTGTGTGTCCCAGAGAGATTATTTGTTAGGACATTGCCCTGTTTGTCTGTGTGTGTACGTGTGTAACATTACCAACAGAAAATCAGGTTCATTTGTTAAATATTTACAGGCTGTGCAGGTAATTTGAAGAGAATGATTTCTAATTTGTTCAGTCAGTCACGCTTTATAAGACATTTCTGCAGGTGTCGCTTTTATTATTTATTGAAATTTTGTCAGATCATTACATGGTAGACATTTTCTTCTATATACAATTGGACTTATCAGTTATGTTTATATACTTCAGAAGAATCAGCAAGTTGAAGAAATGGTGCCATGATCAGATGTGACCAGGTGTCTGTTGTTATTTCACATATACCTGTTACAAGTGTAACCCTTAAAAATGATCACATACTTTGTCCAGTTAATGTGATTTCTACTTGAGAGGTTTCACATCTAGCTTGGCTGCATCTCACATATCCAGCTATACTGATGGTCGTTACAGTTTCCATTATACCACGTCTTCCTGGTGTCACCATAGTAATATATAGCGGCACAGTGCCCACTCTGAGGTCCCTCATGTTCAGGCTGTCCATTTCTCCAGTACCTGGGACGAATCAAAATCATTCAGAGAAGAATTTAGTTCCTCTTTGTTAGTCAGGATGATACTGTTACAAAAACTATAGGAATGAAAAGTGTTAACGCTCTTACATTGTTTCCACCTCGGTCACGTTGTTCACCCAGACCCAGGTTCCCTCCATCACCACATCAGTGAGGCCGATCCAGAATCCGTTCTCCCACCAGGCTCGACTGCTGCTCTGCTTTGGAAAGTTGTTGCTAATAAGTTGCTGCAAGAAAACAAACACAGGAGTTGTTAGTTTCTAGTCATATATATGTGCTGTATGACATGTACTAATGGATTTTAAAGGCTCCACAAAATGTTTCCACGGCAGATATTTTCTCCATTTCTTTTTTTTGTTCTCGCTTTGAAGGGATCAGATTGACGTCACAGAGCAATGTACTTTCATGCACTTTTCATTTTTGTGTCACAGTCGGTTGTGCTTGTCGAAGAAATCCACCAGTTCATCTGTGGTTGGTTTTAAGCTCCTAAATTGCTTTGAGTTAAAGTGGCAAGAGCTTCACAGGCCATATATACATAAATACATATACATATATCAAATTAACTCATTTTATGTTCATTTTCACTTATGACATATCAAAAACATCATGATGTATAAGATATTGCCCATATAATATATTAGAGCAACACAACAATGAAAAATGAACTTCACGGGAGAGATATCAAAAGAAATGAGTATATTCTGATAAAATAATTTGCAGGCCAATTCCCAAGAAGCTGGAATATGTTTTTTTTTTAAACTGAAACCCTTCTTTTCATTTGTTTGTGACCCACCTGCTCTTCCAAGTTCTGGATCACAAGCAGGTCGCTCCCTTGACTAATACAGTGTGCTCTGCTGTCCGACCAGTTCTTTTTGGTGTTGGACAGTTGGAGAGAAGAGAAATAATAGCAGGATGATTTAAGAAGCATCCATCCTGGTCGACATCTGCCACAGCTTTCCTCTGTTGCAACAGAAGATTTGAAAGAGTAAAACATTTCATCTGTTTGTTTTTTAAAATTTTCTGAATATGATACATTATTGTTATGAGGCCAAACAAATACACAGATTGTACAGGTTTACTGTTTGTGTTCTCTCAACCATGATACAACCGGGACACCAAAGCCTCACCTAAGGCCGTTTTATTAGACTGCAGTTTGGTCCTCTCTTTACGTAACGTCTCAATCTGTCCCTGAAGGCTGTCCATGCCGGCCACCTGCTGCTTCACTTGCAGCTTCAGTTGGACATGGCTGGCACGTTCCTTCACCAGCGCTGCCTGGGCCTCCAGTTTAGCTCTGATGATGCTGCTTTGGTTGCGGAGATAGTTCCTCTCAACCATGAGGGGTGTAAACACTGAATCAGGAACCTGAAGGAACTGATCTTGAGCTTTAGCACCTGAGGCACAGAAAGTCGGAATAACAAAGAGGAAGAGAAAGAGGAAGTGTGATAAAGCCTGCATGTGAATTCAAGGTGAATTTTTTCTTTTAGCCATGCAAGCAGCATGACACTAGAAAGCTAATGTCAGTTGGTCCATCATTGTGATTCTGACTGAAATATAACAGCTGTTGAATGGATCACCATGAAATCTATAAAGACATTCTCAGATGATGTATACACAGATTTTGGCGATCCCCTGGCTTTGAAGCCACCATGAGGTCAATAGTTGTGGTTTAGATTGATTTGTATGCAATTTGTTATACACATGTCCCCACATGATGAAGTGTGACAAGTTTGGTGATCCCCTGACTTTTCATCCAGCGCCACCACCTTTTCAAAAGTTTCATCTGTCCAACCCTTTTATGGTTTATGGCCAAATACCATCAGCTTCAGCTGTAGTTTTTATTTAATATGGCACTAATTAGCAAATGTTATCATCAATACTTTTAGGTTCAGAACTGTTGTTTGGACAAAACGAGAAACATGAAGTGCGTGGCAGACTAATTTATAATCAAAATAATCATTGGTTATAGCCCTAAATCCATTAATCAATCATCTGCTTAAAAGCTTAAAAGTGTCTACATGTATCAAATCATTCATGTCTTATTAAGATACACATTAAATCTATAACAGAGGCTGAGATGCACACTTGTATTAAACAGCTGTAAAATGACCACTGGATGTTGTACATACCTGTAAAGTGTATGATAATTGATACAAGATATTAATTTTTTATTTTTTTTATTTATTTTTTTTTTACCACATTTCTACAGCTGGGAATACAGTCTTGCACATCCATATTTTAAAATTCAGTTCAACCTTATGATTCAGATTCTACTGAAGAGGAATACATCAGATACAGGTAATCAATTGTTTTCTGTGAACTCTCATACTTACAGTAAATCCCAATGACAACAGCAGCTATCAGCAGAACTGCATTCAGCAGGCCCAGGCTCAGTATAACCAGTCGGTGGTGTGGAAACACAGAGCCACCTCGCTCTGCAAACACACCAAATATTTTGTCTTAACTTAGACCCTAACAATACAATGAACAGCATTATACTGGAGACCTTTCTACCAGGTTACAGAGAAACTGATGGATATGATTAGATACATCATTTTGCATTTTACAACAATATTTAAAGATTATATTCAACAGTGTTTGACATACATTTCAAATCTTAAGAGAGAAAAGAGCACAATGGTAGTGGAGAAGAAGTAGGTCACTGCTCAGAAACTGCAAAAGATTTGTTTTTAAACTTAGTTGTACCTCGTCCAAATGTTTGACGGTAAGAGCCCGAGTGCCCATCGCTGCTCAAATCCTGATAAATCTTCTGTTCAAATGACATTTCCTCCTCAGGTTGTGACTGTGACTGTGCGTTGTCCATTACACGGGTGCAAGTAGTGCCTATTGATCTGTTTGTCTCCTGCTTGTACCAGCGATATGGTGTGTGTGTGTGTGTGTGTGTGTGTGAGTGAGTGTGTGTGTGTGTGTGTGTGTGTGTGTGTGTGTGTGTGTGTGTGTGTGTATGTGTGTGTGTGTGTGCGTGTTTGGACCCTCGTCTGACTGTTAAAGACTTTGTGTGTTGGTGTGGATCACAGTGGGTAAAATATCAGTTATCAGTAAATATCAGTGCCTGTATATCTTATGCTCTAATGCTTTAAGTGGGGAATAATATCAATGTAAATATCGACAGAACGGTGATAAAGCTCATTTTTACATCAAAATTTTAATATCCTGTACATATATAAAATATTACACTGTTGATACTGTGCTTGTAAGTCTATGCACATGCTGCAACACTGGACATCAACATTTCCTCATTCTGTCTAAAATGCTGTATCAGCACATTCATTCAGATGTAAATTTCAGATAAACCACATTTCTGAGATACTGAGTCATAATTTTTACAGAATTCAAACAGATCAGATTGTCTTTACTTCAGTAATTGTAATGCACATCCCAGTTATTCTGTATTTCTTTACTTACTTTTTACCATAATTTTTGCAAAATCAGCAACAAGCCTCACAGCCACAACATTGATGGTCCCTTAAAAACATTAAAACACTTTTTAAATACACACCATCTGATTACAGATTTATAAAGCATTCATAAATGATTCATTCACAGATAACAAAGACATTAGTTGTATAACTCACAAAAACTTTGAATTACTTTTTAAAGTGGCACCAACAGATTATATGTGGGGAGTTACAGAAAGAAATACTGTCAGAAAAATGATCTTCATTGCATTGCAGCATCAGTCATTAGTCATCAGTACAACAGTTAATGAAACGCTGAAAGGTGAAAATCACAAATTATACATTAACATTGAGGAAAAAACTGTGAGACCATTGTGCTGTACAAGAAGCTAAGTGAATTTTATTAACAAAGATGGAGCTGCATTTGCATGTTGTCATATTTTGCCCCCATCTTGATTGACAGCAACAATTCTAATATGCAAAGTTTTCATGTTCGCAATTAAACCTCAAATTTCATGTCTAAAAGTCTTGCAAGTGAAGTTAACTCCTTATGCAATTAGTTAAACTTGCAGGCAAGTAAACACACGCTGCTAGTTCATTGAGGTTGGTGCTTTCTCACAAATCCAGTTCATGTGGATTCCACACTGAACATCTCTCCAAGCCATGAAGAAATTTTCTCTGGGGTACACCCCTGCACAGTTCTCATGGTGGATCTCATCTGGTTTTCCTTCAATCCAGTACCTGAAGCAAGTGATAGGTTACTTTACAGAGACACAGCTGAGGTTAAAAAAACGATAGGCCTTGTCTTACTGCTTCCTAGGGCTGCATGATTAATCGTTAAAAGATCACGATCTCGATTCACACATCTATGCAATCTCATTTAGGATGTCTCATGTAGGAGTTTGTGTAAATGAAATATGAAATTGAAAATAATTTGCTCTTACCCCTCAACCAGTATTGTTCCATTCAGCCATTTCCAAGTACCTTCCTCGTGGGAATCTTTCAGTCCAAACCAGAAGCCCATATAGTGGTTTCCATCCAAATGAAATCTCAAGTGATTTACAGTGAAGTTCTAAGAAATAAGAAATATACACAAAATAAAATTAAAAAACACAAGCAAAGTTTCATGAGCATTGTTCCAAAGAAATGAATTGAATGTTGATCATCTACCTCTTTCTCTTTGCTGTCTATGACTGCAAGGTCACCTCCATACATCTGGCAGAAATCTCTGGCTTCTTGCCATGATTTCATTCCAGTATGGTCGTGAAAAGAGAAGTAGTAACACACTGAGTTCACCAAAATCCATCCTACTGGACAGTATTTGCAGCCATCCTCTGTTTCCAAAGAGAATAACAGTCAATAACATAAACATATCAAATCTTAAGAACACACTGTGATGCTTTTAACAATTTTTTGATTTGCAATAATAGTAAAACAGGTCTCACTAAACATTGATAAGTCATGTCTCATTGTTGCAATGCCTTTAATCATTTTATCAATCTGCTCTTCATAGAGTCTGCTTCTTCTTGTCTGGTGATCAAACTCCCAGGTTGTTTGTCTCTGAAGATCTTTCTCAATTTGCAGCTGCTTCTTGTAGCCTTTAATGGTTTCGCTTGTGCTCTTGTGAGTATCCTGGAGTTTGGTCAACTTTTGGCTGATGTGTTCTGTATCATTGAGGTTTGATTTTTGAACTTTGAGGTTCTTGTCTGCAAGTGTTGAGAACAAACAGAGTCACTTCAGCAAGATAATTTCTTTCATTATTACCCACTTTTCTCTTTCAACTCCATTGATAGAAAAATTAACGAGCATCTATTTTTGATAATTGATTAATCCTCTTCTTAGGCAAGTATGGCATATCGAGAAAATATGCATCAAATTATTTGCTAATGAAAGTAATCCTTAGCTGCAGTCAGTAATTCAGTAATTCCTATGATCACTGTGCACAGTAACACTGACTTACAGTGGACCCCCAGGCAGATATTAACTATCAGTAGAACGACAGCGAGTAGAGCCAGGCTCACTGCAGGCAGTCCGCAATGTCTCCAGGGTGTCAAAATATACATGGACGCTAGACAGAGAGATGATGAATCAATATTACAAAGTCAGAAACAGGAAAAAATCCCATTAGAACCATGCAATCCATTCATCTGCACTAAAATCATAGCAGGCGTTTTTCATTTTATCAGCTCTATTGTAGAGCCATGGACCAATGTTAAGGAATCCAAACAGATAACTTTGAACATACTACACCTTTCTGCCTGCTTTGGTTAGACCTGGGGGCAGGAGGATGTTCCTCATCGTGCAAGTCCTCTTCATTAATCAGTGTGTTCAATCCGCCATCAAAATTACAACCTCTGATTTCTCTCAGTCTCTTCTCCATCCCGACCGTCAGTCAAATGAGAGCGCACACATCAGATGATTTGAAGTGTATATATCTGAAGATGCTGTTGCTGAGCTCATAAGGAGTAAGTTCATAAAAAACCCAACTCCACTAAATCTTGAGAAAAGAGAAGTGAAATTTTACTGGGTTCAATGTGTATGATTCTTTCCTCAGCTTGTTCCATATGTGCCAGATGTGATTAAACTTCCGCTTGTGAAATAATTGCGGGAAAAAAAAACAAGAGTGAAATGAAATAAATGGGTTTCATAACACCTCTCTTCAACAACTCTGTCCCTAAAAGCCAACAAGCAAAACACTACTGATAACTGAAGGCCTTAAATTGGATCCTGCTTTCTTGCCTGATCTTGAGGCCCTGGGTCTAGTTTTAAGACCTTTGTCTTTAGTAGATACATGAAGAATTTGCAAGTTGTGTTTAAACAATTCAACACATAGCCAATCTGGGGCTGTGGTACATAATTCTGCAGCTTAGATGTGTCGATATTTGATAAACATGTTCTACAACATTTTAATACTAGTTTGGAATCATATATATATATATATACATATATATATATATATATATATATATATATATATGTATATTAAACTGTATACCTATATATTAAACTGTAAACCTTAAAAATTGATTCATAATCTGATTTATATGTTGTAATCTCACCAACATTAAAATGGCCCATTAAAAACATTAAAACACTTTTTAAATACACACCATCTTATTACAGATTTATAAAGCATTCATAAATGATTTATTAACACATAAAAAGACATTAGTTGTATAACTCACAAAGACTTTGAATTACTTTTTAAAGTGGTACCAACAGATTATATGTGGGAAGTTACAGAAAGAAATACTGTCAGAAAAATGATCTTCCTTGCATTGCAGCATCAGTCATCAGTCATCAGCAACAGTTAATGAAACGCTGAAAGTTTTAAGATAAGAATAGAATAGAATGAGATTGTTATGATAGTGTACTTTGGGGAAAAAGGTAGCTAATTAAACCCACCAGGAATGACTTCCAAGCTTATAATTCAAATCATCAAACCCCTTGATTCATGCCTTCTTATCAGAAGAAATGCATAATTTAATAAAAGACATGACGCTGTAGAAGTGGAATTTTGGCCAGAAAATGTAGCACCAAGTGAGTAAGAGGTATGCACCCTCACCATGGGCCCTGGTTGGATTTAGCAGTTCATGATCAGTCCATGCTACAGAAACATGAGATAGTAAGCAGAAAGAAAAAATGATTTCATGGAGCGGAGGACTGTTTTACTTTCCCCAAAGTCTCAGTTAGAGCACCTGATAACTGCTGTGTAGCCAGCTGATCAAACGAGACAAGTCTTTGTTGAAAAGATTAAGATTTGTAGATTACAACCTTTATTTTAACGAATTGGATATATTTTCAAAATACAACTGATTTTACAGGATCTGCTGGTCAGATTTCATGGCTTAGAAAGTGAAATTCTTTATGTGCAGGTAGCTCGTCGACTTTGGCCTGACATTACTGACCAATTCATAAATCATTTTCAAAACTAAAGCTCCACGTTTCAAATCCGATAGAGGCTGAACTTAATGTTTAAGTAGGAGCACCAGGGGCACTGAAGTGGTGAGTGCTTCCTGCAAACAAGTTTTTGCATCATTCTTTTGTTGCTTGTGGTAAAGCATTACTTTCCACCTCACTGGCCTTATTATTAGAGCGCAGCACAGAGGTATCATTCAGGTCTATGCATGGTCAACTGGGCAAGATAAGTCTCATAGTTTGTTCAATTTAAACATAAAGGAACATTGAAGGACGAGTAAATGCACAAACAAAATGCCCACATATAGACCTTTTCTTCACAGAATTTATCCTTGGAAGTCCACACTGGCATTTTGGCTGCACAAAATGGAAACAAAGTGCAACCTTGGCTTTTAACATATCTCAGATTCTGGCGATGTTAGAGCCCTTGAAATCTGGTACAGCATCAATCAAACACTCTTTAGCAGGGATTAGGGAAATGTTGAGATGTATATGTTTTCGGGGGCTGCTCAGTGCTCATTTTGCACATTTTTCCCATTTTGATTTAACATGTTTTGAGCTGTAGTGACACTTGTAATATGCGTGTGGATGTTAATTGATATAGATGATTGATATGGATTAGTATGGATGACTGTCAATACGATCATATTGAGCTGCACTTTATTCTGCAAAACTCTACATGAGAGAACTTGGTGCTAACACTGTTTGAGGTTGAATAACTGAAGGTGACAATGCCCGTGTCAAGTTTTGCACCCTGGTTAGATGTCGTTTTTGTTCATGCTTTGTTTTCACTATCACGTTCCTGCCGGCCATCACTTTGTTTTTTGTTCTGAGTTTAGATTCATGCCTGCCATAGTCTCGTTTCTGCCACAGTCCAGTTCATGTCTTGTATTTGTCTTGTTATGTTCTGTGTTTGATTTGTGTCTTAGGTTTTGCCTGTGTTTTGCCTTAGTTCTTGTCATTGTCCTGTCCTGCGTTGTCACATGTATTTAGTTCTGTCTGTTGCAGCTCTGTGTTTTGGTTTCTGTTCTGCCAGTCATATTTCTTTGTCCTGTGTCTTGTCTCCGAATCATGTCACTTAACAGCCACACCCACCTCATCAACTCACCTGTGTTTTCTGTTGAAGTTAATCATCTATGAACACTATTTAAGTCAGTTGCTTTTTTGTTCAGGTTGCCGGATTGTCACCTTTCTTCACGCCATGTTATGATCTCGTTCACGTCCTTGTATTTCCTCGCCAAGTCTTTTGTTTATACTTTGTTTTATTTTTATTAAAGTCCTTTTTTGAATCAGCATTGATTGTGTGATGCGTTTGAGTCCGCATCCGCCCGCCCTGACAGCCCGGAAACACAAGATCAATCTCAAAGGTATTTTATTTTAAGAGTTACAAACATATGCTTGTGATTTCTGCTTGAGTTGTACTTCCTGACATTAGTTCAATTTCATTTCACATATCCATCGTCTCTGTCTATTGTCACAACTGGAATCGTAACGGGTCTTCCAGGGATTATCTGAGCTAAAAACTGCAACAGCACAGTCTTCTCCTGTGTGTCCGCCGTTGTTTGGTTCTCCATCCATCCAGTATCTTTGGAAAATTGAATCATTTAAAAAAAAAGTGATAAATAACAATCCATAATTACTAAAGCGTTAAGAGTCTAACAGTGCAGCTCTCACCTTTGTTCCACCTCAGTGACATTATTAATCCAGACCCATTCCGCCTCTGTCTTTCTGTCAGTGAGACCAATCCAGAATCCGGCATCCCAGACGTTATAGCCTTTTTTCATACTTTCAATCCTGTCACTTACAAATTTCTGTGTAAGCAAGAAATTGGTATTTTAAATGGCGTTAATGTAAAATTCAAATATATTAATATTCGTTTCAATATTATTTATGACATATTCTTAACCGGAATTTGTCCTTTATTTTCATCCCACCTGCTCCTCTTGGTCATCGATGATAACAAGGTCAGCTCCACGACTGACACAGTCTGCTCTGCTTTCTGACCATTGCTTTCTGACAGTAGGTGAAAAGAAGTAGCAGGATGAGTTGTGTAAAATCCAGTTGGAGAGGCATCTGCCACAACTTCCCTCTGGGAGAAACAAAAGATTTCTTGTCAGTTTAGGTGTTTTTTCAGTATTCAAATTGAACTGATTAAATAAAAACTAGAATGCAACTCACCAAAACTCGATATATTGGACTTCAGAATTGACTTCTCTCTATGTAATGCCTCAGTCTGTCTCTGATAATTATCGTTGCTGATCTTCAGCCGCTCAATTTGCCCCTTCAGTTGTTTGTGGTTTTCGATGGCTCTCTCTAACTCGTTCTTGGCCTCCTCTTCAGCTTTGATCACATCGCTGTCGTTGCTGGAGGGGACGTTCAGCTCATTGCTGAGCTGTGCTGCAGCTGTGTTTGGAACCTGGGGGGAACCCTCTGTGACTTTGGCACCTGAAGAGGTGAAGACACATTGTCACAAAGAGAGCGAGACCAGTGTCAACACTGTCTGCAGAAATGTAGTCAAAGAAATGTTTTACTATAGTGGACAATTAAGTTGTCTTTAATGACATTTCACAAAATAGAAGTAAAAAGTATAGCATGAGTTTGATCTGTTTTGTTAAAAACTATATAAAAATTTATCTTTTCATTAGGAGGAAAATGTACAAACATACAAACAAGTTAAATTTTAAAACATTTGATTTTGTTCCATTAATTTTCATTTGCAAAATTGGACAGGAATTGCAAGCTTTAAAAAAAGAGAAAGATCATTGAAAACCATAAGAACATATATAACATACTGTACGTGATTATTTCAAGAAGTGTTTCCATATTTATATAATTTATATTTATATATAATTGTCTTGTTCCTTAAATGTGTCTTGAAACAGTTTCTAAAACATGTTGAGACCTGTGTCTGACCTTGACCAAAGTGAAATTAAAAAGTGAAAAATCCACAGATGAGGGAAATGAAAGTTTTTCTCTCAACTGTCATACTCACCGTTAATCCCAATCCCAACAGCAACTATCAGCAAAAAAACGTTCAGCAGTCCCAGAGACAGTATAACCAGTCGGCTTGACCTATCTCCACCTGTGAATATTAAGTCATTCATTGAGATTATGCAGGAGTCCAGAGTATGAGCGGTGATTAACTATGAGTATGAGTGATACATGACATTAAAGCTACCATCATTAAGGCCTGGCCTAAGAACTTATCTTTGTCAATACTCTTCATTCAATAAAATTTGAATTACAACATTGTTTGATTAGCTATTAACATGGGTTAATTTGCTGAGATAATAAGTGAAAAGTAAGACAATGTAGAAGATTTTCAGGTTGTACCTCGTCCAAATATTTCATAGCGAGAGGGAAAATGTCCATTGTTGTTGAAGAAGACCTGAGACAACTTTGGTATAAATGATATTTTCTGCCCATCATCTGTCCTTCTTTGTGGATTCTCCATGTCAGTGCTGCGGCTCTGCCCACTGACCTGTTTGCTTCCTGCTTTTATATCTGTGAAGAGGAGGTGTATGTCTCAATGTAAATCCGCCTCTAAACAGTGGCTCGTCGTTTGGTAAAGTTGAATAGATTACAGATGTTTTATGAAGAGACTTAAATGTTGAATGAAAACAGGAAACGTCGGGTTGCATTATTGGAAGGAAAGTCAGGGGGTCAAAGAAGGTTTATACAATTTGCTCTGAGGGAGGCGTGAACATCTACAGGTGTACAAAATGCAGTAGTAGTTGAGGTAATTTAGTCAGGACTGAAGTGGTGCATCAATGGACTGATAAAATGTCAAACTTAATAGAATGGCTTCAAGAAGGATAACTGCCAATAATATTGTTTTGAGTGGCACTTTATTGTGCAAAACTCTACATATGAGGAGGAGGAAGGGTGTTTACTTTATCCAAATCCAGTTTAACGTGTTTCGTGAGTTGGAATGACACTCGAGATTTTTCATCAATGTGAGCGTGTTCTCACAAACTAGGCACACTGGCTTGTCTTTCACTTCAACAGAAAAATCATTGTTTGTCCATTTGTCTTGAAAGTGCAACATTCTGCTTCTACTTTTCTTGACAGTTGCCATGATGCATGTTATCGATGACACACCCAGAAGGACGTGTTTGTATGTTTTTTTTCTTTTATCACAGGGGGAAAAAATTGATTACTGTCTAAATAATTTGTATTTGTAAGTTACTTTTTGTATGCATGAATGGTCTTGAAGGCCAGAACAAACATTTTTTGCACAGGATCTTGCAGATTTCTTTGAGCGAAATATTTGTCTATTCAGCTACATGGTGAAAGTGAAATTCCACAGAAGAGGGAAGTTAAACATTTGGTTATTTCCCTTTTCCTTTTGGTCCATACTCACAATTAATCTCAATAAAAACAGCAGCTATCAGCAAAACAGTGTTGAGCACTTGTAAACACAGTACTGCCATTCAATCTTTGGGAAAATTTCCACCTATAATTATAGAACTTAAAAATGTTCAGTCACAGAAAATATTGTTTCCCTATGTTTTCTAATTTACGCCTTAGTGTTACCTCATCATATCAATAGTGGAGACAAGTTGAATTTTGTATGTGGTCATTACTTTAAAAGAAGGTCTTGGATGCTGAGTATGGTCACAGAAAGTCTGATCTGGCCAGTAACTGTTGCATTGAGTGAACAACAGATGTCAGTCTTGCCACAGTTTATCAACTGGATTGACATGTGGCCTCTGATTCCACACCTGGAGATTAAATTTTACGTCATTTCTGTAGAACTATAAAACGATATTTGGGGTCTTGCCAATAAATTTTGTTCATCATCAGTTATAGTTAAACACAAGTCCTCCTGTGTGCCCTGCAAGGAAGCATCACGATGTTGGCACTGTAAGACTTTCTGTAAGGGAAGAAGTGTTTCTGCTGATGCCCAATATTTGGGCTTACACAATGTTTTTTGGCTGTATTAGCCAAGATGTCATGTGTTCATTTCAACGATAACATTTTGTTCCTTTGTCAAGTTGTGATTGGTGAAGTAACTGTGGTTTTATGCACCCATCACAGCCGTGGGCCCTGTAGCTCCTCCAGAGACCTCCCTTTCTCAAACAGACACTTTGATCTGAGCTCATGGTCGAGCATTTCAAGGGCAGCCTATGGTTTTTAACTAAGCAGCATATCACTGTAATCTGTGTGAGATGGCTGCTCTGTAAATATTACAAAACCGTGTGTGTGTGTGTGTGTGCAAGTGTGTGTGTGCAAGTGTGTATGTGTGTGCTTGGTGCATTCCTGCTGTCCTCTCTTTTCTATGTGAAATGGTCTCCTGAAAGTTTTAAAGTTTTGACATTCTTTTATTTTGGATGCTCAAGCTCACATTAGTTGAAGCCATTTCTGGTTTAAGACTTAATGACAAGTCCATTTAATGAACTTTACATTTACAACAAATCACAATCAACAAGCTGGATTAATCCAATGTAGGCAGAACAAATAACCTCTTTGCACCCCCTGCTGACAAATCTAAGTGTTGCTTTGAAAGCTATGGCACAGTCAAAAAAAATGTAATCCATTCACTCAACCTTTATTTACACTCTCAATAAAACACATTGACTAACCAATTTTAAATACACTCCCAATGCTAGCATGCTGATGTTTAGCAGAGATAATGTTTACCATGATCACCATCTAACTTATATCTTAACAAACGTCTTTACAAATCCACAGAAAAATGACAGACTGAGACAGGTCGGTAGTGATTAACCCATTAAAAAAATGAGGTGATGTCATTTGTTATACCTTTTTAAATTTTTTATGTGAAGTAAAACCCAGTGCTGGCAAGTTTTATTCAGTACTGACTATTACTGCTTGCATGCTGAAGTGCACCCGTTAAAACAAGCTTTCAGTGTTGACATTTGTGAAAAACATTCTCCTTTTGCAAATTACATTGTTTTCCACAGTTTTAAGTATGGAAATAAAAAGAATGTACTTTTGGATTGAGTGTTTTGATGTTTTCTTTATGTAGTTTTCTGGGTTAATTAAACAGAAATATAAGCATAAATGTACTTAAAGGTTTAAAGTGGAGTAATTGGAAAAAGCAATTGAAATAGAATACATTATTTAAAGTTTAATCAACTTGGAATTTAGTGTATTGAACTTAAAAAACTAAGTGTAATCAGTGATATTACAGGTGATTTTAAGTTTAATCAGCTTGGCATTCAGTGTATTGAACTCAAAGTTTAAGTCCATTGTACTTTCTTTTTTAAGGCAACCGGTTTCCTCAGATTTTTTTAAGTGGAGTCAACTTAAACGGGTTTACAGTGTAAGCAGTAACAAAATGAGGTATGATAACTGTTATAAAAGAAAAAAATCATTCATAAGAATAAAAACATCCATTGCGTTGATTAAAAGCATCAATGTGTTAATCAAGAGCATCACTGCTGAAACATGTACGACTACATACTAGGTTAATAATGCTCTTAATGAGGTCTCCAAAATGATCCAGGATCTGTTGTGAACTAGTCCACGAGGATGGTACATATCTAAAAGCGAAAGTATTAACTAACAAGTTTGGCATAAATTCCTGGTAGATTCTCACACGATGTTTCCGAGCGGGCTTGACATGATGGAGGCAACTTCTTTGAGGAGAATAAAACTGTCCACAGCTAGTTGGGCTCCATTTCACATAACCATTCCTTTTGGTGGAAGCAAAATGCATCAAACCACGTTGCCCTGGGGTTTTTAATGTTCATAAGTGCTACACAGTCCTGACCCAGTGCTCCAAAGTTGTTGGGCTCCCCCTCGATCCAGTACCTAAAGCAAGGCCCAAGTTATACTTTAGACATCTTTTCATCTTTATGCTGTTCATATCTGTGCATTACTGGTAATCATCAGATGAAAATATTTGAATCAGTCAACAGACTGACATTGCAGGCAAGTGTCAATTTAAGAATTCAATTTGTCCACTTTAATAAACTAAAACTAATTTAATCAAATACATCTGATAATCTCTTTCAAGTGTTACTTAATAAAACTATAGAAAGATGCCAGTGATGGTTTAACGGATTTCCCACTGTAATGGATACCTGTCTACGCTTATTTGCTTTATTGCAGAGAGTTAATGAGAAGATCAGTGCCAGTCTCATATTTGTAAACCACATATCAAGCCACAGTCAGCAAGAAATTAACTTACCTTAGTATAAACACTGTGAGTGGGGGGAATAACTGGTCCAATGTTTGTTTGTTTTTTTTAAAAAAACACTATATAATTAACACTTTTTATCTGGTTTGCTTAATCCACACACAAACAAATGCAAAAACAACATTCCCCAAACTGTAAAATGTAACACAGCATACTTACCCTTCATCCTGCAGAGGCACATTATTTAACCACACCCAACTGCCCTCTGTCTGAATATCAGTAAGGCCGATCCAGATTCCCCCTGACATGCGCCCTCGTGATAGAGTCTCTGAATCCAGTTTTGGTAGGTGCTCGAACAGATTCAGCTGGGCAAACAGACACACATCAGAGTTCATTATTAAAAGGTATACCTTCACCTGAGATGAGATGAGCTGTTGAGTGGAGCATGTCTAAAAATGTATTTGATTTCATACTCCAACCAAATGTTATCTACAGAGCAGGCCTTTACTTAGCAGATCATTTCACATGTCAGGAAATGTTATGTTATGGCTGAAATCTGTTGAAGTGAGCTGGTTTTGCTAATGCTGGCTCACTAGCACTTAGCCAGAGCTGTGTTTTACCTAGAGATGTTATGACAGGTTATAACATATGGTATTGGTCTTTACTGTGTTTCCAGCTAAACTCCCCTCTCCTTGAAACGCCCCTGGTTTCTGTGGCACAGGTTACTGTCATTATATCTAGCACATCACACACTGAGGCCATGGAGGGTGTGTCCCTATGCTGAGGGACTATTCATCTTTCTACTGACATTTTGGTTTCGGTTTGGTAGTTGGCAAGCAGGCCAAACTATAATAACTATAATAACACAGCAGCTATTCTGACTTGTCATAGCAAGAACAGCACAAGTGTTACTAATAACATTGACAATGTCTCAGTTCTAGTCCAGTGTCCCAGTACGCCATGGCAGTGAGCCAGCACGCACAATACCAGGACACCAAAACTGAAGTACCTAAATGGAATTCAGTCATCATTTATTTCATTTTTTTAATACCTGATATGAAAACATTTTCCATGAAAAAGACCTGTCCACTACACATCTGTATAACATCCCTCTGTGCCTCCATGCTCAGGGCATGTGCAAGTTTGTGGCTGCTGGTTGAACAAGAAATACAAAAAATTACAAGACTGTCTCGTGAATCACTGTTGTATCGAGCCACTAGTGGGCAACAAACAAATAAACAACAGATAAATCTTTTCTAACTACAGTGACAATGAGGAAATTTCTCAGTATGCATAAATAGATTTAGACCCAGTAAGGATCTAACTTTCATTTCTGCAGCTGATGTCTACTTTGCTGAGACTTTTCTAAAAGTTACTAGTGTGCATTCAAATTTCAAAAACAGCTCTACCTACTCTATTTCCACCCACAATGTACTGGACTCACCTGCTCCTCCCAGGTGTCTATCACAGCCAAATTGGCCCCACGGCTGATACAGTCCGCCCTGCTGTCTGGCCAGTTCTTTAAGAGACTGGATGCTGATATAGAGTGGAAGTAGCACGATGTGTTGGATAAAAACCATCCTGGCAGACATCGTCCACAGCTTTCTTCTATTCAAGAAGAAAACAAGCTCAAGTCACAACAAGAAGAAAAGGTTTGATTTTTTTTTTTAAAAATCAAAAATGAAAGCAATAGCCTCTGACCTATATCAGTTTTATGGGACCTCAGTGTTGCTTTCTCCATGTGCAGTGTCTCAATCTTCCTCTGAAAGCTGTCACCGAGGGTTTTGTTCTGCGCCAACTGCAGTTTCAGTTTCTGGTGGTTCCTGAGCTCTTTCTTTAATGCTTGTTGGGCCTCGTCTTCAGCTTTGCTCATTTCAGTCTGCATTAACTGAAGATGCCTGACCTCTATGAGGAGTTCTTGTGCTGTTATTTGATGGGGAGTGGATACTTCACCATCTTTGGCACCTGGGATTAGCAGAAATAAGAAATAACAGCTCAGTTTTGTATTCATCACGTTTTCTTTTTTTCTTTTCTTTTCTTTTCTTTTCTTTTCTTTTTTTTTTTTTACATATTTACTAATTCATAGTATTGAGTATAGAAAATCTTCAGTTATTTGTCAAAGCTTGACCAATATGTTCAGAACTTAGCTGAACTGTTTAGTACTGTTTAGTAAACTGACTGAATTAGAGACTCAACACCTTTCTCGGATCAGTTGTACTCACAGTAAGTCCCAATAGCAATAGCAGTTAACATCAGAATAGTGTTCAGCAGTGCTAAACACACAAGCAGTGGATACAGTGGAAGACTTCTGGACCCAACTCTGACTGTTCCCAGAGATCCTGAACAAACAGACACTTTGATGTGAGCTCAGGCGACCATCAGATAATAAAGCACAATATATTTTTAAAACTATTACAAGGTAGTTTAATCAACACAAGCCTACCTCTGTTTCCTGTGTTCTGGTGTAATGATTTTCCATCTGTGCTGCTGCCATCATTTGAAATCATGTCTGGATATCGCTCTGGTCTTTTTACTCAGAAATCCCTCTCAGCATGTCAGTTTAATCTGTGTGAGGTTGCAGGTCTGTCAATATTACAAAACTCCCCCCCCCCCCCCTTTGTGTGTGTGTGTTTTCTCTGTTGTTGAAATCATGTATTAGATTAATGAGCAGGACAGCTTTATGATATTATTAGAGTTTTTTTTATATGATGTTTGCATCAATGTGAAGCCTTGGTACCATATATTTGATTTGATGATTTATAATTAATTAATCAATTATCCAAACACAGGCATTCTTGTCTGGTTATCATATCCATTAACAGGTAATTGAATTTCCAGAAAACGTAGGCTACTATACACTAATATATATTGATATTGAAATTATTTTTCATACCATGACAGAATTTTACCTATTACACACCGATTTACGATTTAATTGTCGTAACATCTGTAAACTTAGTGTCACATTTCACATCAGTCCTACAAATCTGGTATGAAATAAAAATGAGTGTGGACAGCTCGAAGTGTATATGATACTTTAATTGCATAATGTCCCTTATTTTGATTTAGTGTCACTAGACTAATATATTGACATATATCTGTAAATTTATGAAACTCGCCAATGGGGCCGTTTAATTTGACAGTTTCCGGGTTTAAGTCCAGGAAATGACCATAGAAATGACGGACGAGTTTTCGGTTTGTTGTTGCCTCTTTAGACCAACTAATACCAACCATTACCAACTCGTTTATTTGTTATACAGACTTTATTAACTTATTTTGGTGATGTAACATTTCCAAGACAGTTTATAAGTTTATCGTATTAAGCTAGCTAAATTAACTATTAGCCAAAGTCAAGCTAAACAGTGAGAACCAGGACGAGCGCCATTACCGGAAGTACGTTGTGTTGCCTTTCATCATAAAATACGCATCAAGCACAACCATAGACTTACAACGCGCTCGAGGTGAAGACTTTTATTCTGAAACTAAAACTAAAAGTTGGCCGAAACTCTTCATTTTTGTTGTGTCTCGCTTGACACAGTCTCGGTTACTACAGTTGCACGTATTTCGCTACGTTTTTATTTTTCTTACATTTTATATTTAAAAGTAGCCTCGAGGCACCCGGAAGTACCGAGACTCTAACAGTCCTGTTTGTTATCGGACACGTGTAACATGCGGGACGTGTGTGCGGGTTTGTAGGAGTCTTTGAGAAGGAGTTGTCGAAAAGGCCTGTTCGGGTTATTTCCATCACTGCCGCTGGCTAACGAGTCCCCAGACAGACATGTCACTGGAGGACTACGAGAGACATTTCGACTCGCTGAATTCAGACCTGGGCGGCGGGTCTGTGGTCAGCGAGCGATTAGCGTCCGGGACGTTTAATGGCGAAGAGGAGAAGCTGCATTACATTCCGATCCGGATCCTGGGGAGGGGGGCGTTTGGTGAAGCGACCCTGTACAGAAGAACAGAGGTGAGCTTCTGTCTCTATTTGTGTGTAAAAGAGGCAGATCACACATGCAACGATCAGCTAACTTCATGAAAACATTGTTGAATGTGCCTTAGCATCAGTGCAACTTTACAAGGTCCTTTTTGCACATGCATGAGATTTTGCAGTCAGAATTGATGAGAACTACTTGTCACCATGAAAACATGCTTATTAAATGTATCAAAAATGTCTTGTTATTGTCGCTGAATCTTGCTTTCTATGTGGATTTACTGTACAGGATGTGTCTGGCTGACTGAATTGCTCAATGCCCCTCTGTTTCCATACCTCTGTGAGACATTTTTGAGGGAGAAGATAAATCACTTTCACATGTCTTGCTTCTTTACCCTGTATTACAAGTAGAGGCATATATTGCAGTATATAGGTTTGCAGATCCTTCTATGATGCCACTCCCTCCGAAATAGGTTTTTAAACAATCATAAAAGTAATAAAAACTATCATAAAAGTTTATTGTTCTACATCTGAGAAGATTATTTTGGTTTGCAGGTTCTATCATGCTACCTCTCCCTCCAAAAAAAAAACACTTTAACTAATTATATTTCATAAAAGTAAAAGCATCCAAGGAGACTGTCCTTGGTGGAAAAATCTGGATGCTCATTTGAGATGTCCCCTTCCTCCTTAGGACAACTCCCTGGTGGTATGGAAGGAGGTGGACCTGAACTCACTGTCCGAAAAGGAGCGCAGAGATGTCATGAACGAAATCAGCATCCTCTCCATCCTGGAGCACAACAACATCATAGCATACTTCAATCACTTCATGGATAAAAACTCACTTTTCATCGAGTTGGAGTATTGCAATGGTGAGTAAATCTGATTTCACTGTCCACTCTGGAGATGTGATAGAGATTAGATTAAATGCTGTTCAGCTGTGACAAAACTGGCTTCTTCTCACAGGAGGAAATCTGTACGATAAAATCAACCAACAGAAGGGGAAGCTTTTCAGTGAAGAGGTACGAGTGCAACAGTGCAGAGCATTTATATTACACAGAACAGGCTATTCTGTATTAGAGCTTCACCTTTAGCCTGTTTCTTTAGGTGGTCATATGGTATCTGTACCAAATCGCCTCAGCAGTGTCCCACATTCACAAGGCTGGGATCTTACACAGGTAAGATATTCAGCCCCTTTTCATGCCCTCATTGAAGGCATCTGACGTTTTTTTAAATCGAACGCTTCTTTATTTCCTTGCAGAGATATCAAAACTCTGAACATTTTCCTGACCAAGACTGACCTCATCAAGCTCGGTGACTATGGCCTCGCAAAGAAGCTGGACTCTGAGTTTTCAATGGCAGAGACTGTAAGTTGTGAATCGTGATGATAATGATTTAGTAAATATGAATTGAATTGTAAATTGTCAAATATGAATTGAATTGTCACACAGTGATTTAATACTCTGCTGTTCTATTGACACTGGACTCAAATAGCACAGTGGTAATGTAGGTCTTGTGCAGGCTCTGTTTTAGATATTATTTAGAGGTACAGTCAACATAAATCCAGAGAATAGCATAGTCTCTTCACTAAACCATGCTGTAACTGAGGTATAGATGTTGCTTAGCTCATCTCAAGCAGAAAACACACACTGTAAATGGTAACATTGAGTGTGAATAGTACATATTTTGCTGTCACACTGGGTGCTGCTGTTGTTTGATTGGAATGGAGTTGATCACAAATGATGTGAGACTGTTGGTGTTTGCTGATTATGAGTTTACAATACACACTTTTATGGCATAGCTCCGTTCGCATAAGCTTGAGATAAATGGTTTATTAATCCTCTTTTTCTCTGTAACTCCAGTGTGTGGGAACTCCTTATTACATGTCACCAGAATTGTGCCAAGGAGCAAAGTACAACTTCAAATCAGACATCTGGGCCATGGGTTGTGTACTTTTTGAAGTCTTAACTCTAACAAGAACATTTGATGCAACGGTAGGTTTGTTAACTTGCTAAAAAATAATTGTAATTATTTGCATTAATCAGAAAATGTGATTTTGTTTTTCTCCACTCCATTAATTCATTTTGCTCTTTGTGTCCATTAGAATCCTCTGAACCTCTGTGTGAAAATAGTCCAGGGCAACTGGACTATGGAAGTGAACTCAGATGTTTATTCGTCTGCATTGATCAAACTGGTGTATGAATGCCTCGATCAAGTGAGTGAGAGGAATAATCATAATCAGAGGGCAGCGTTGCTTCAGATTGTTATGAAACTAATGGACTGATGCCAGAGATTAAAAAAAGAAGAAGCTGGCCTCTCTAAGGAATATCACTATGAAGTTACTGTGATCTTTTTGTGTCGCAGGATCCTGCAAACAGGCCTACAGCTGAGCAGATTCTGGACCAGCCATTCATCTCCTCCTACAGACAGTAAGTTAGTTGAAAAAGAGAAGAATGTTTTCTTTATTTCCTTAATAAGAAAAGCTTTTTGTAGTCCTAAAGTTCTGAAGTCATAACTCGGACTGACAGCTTCATTCTCTGTTAGGGAGCTTGAAGAGCGAGTTGCCCTGCTGAATTCAGCAATAAAAAAACCAAAGTAAGTTGTCAACGCTTTGTTGCATATTCTCCATTTTTAGATTTTGTGGTATATAACTGATATGTTGGTCCTGGTTGCACTGCAGGCTGAGCACAGTGACTGACACCCCCGTTGCTGTGGTCACCACACGCTCGAGGGAGGTGTACTTCTGGGGCGGAGGGAAGTTCACTCCCCAGAAAATGGACATGTTTAAAGGAGGCAGCAGTGCTCAGCATGTGTGTGCAGGGGAGAGTCACTTTGCAGTGGTGACAGTGGAAAAGGAGCTGTATACATGGGCTGTGAGTATTGACCCGTCCCTCTGGGAGAGACAGACTGGATCCAGTTATTCTTGTGTGTCACTACAAGGAACTCTCTCAATCTTGTCTGCAGAATGTTCAGGGCGGAGCCAAGATGGTGGGCCAGCTGGGGCACGGAGACCAGGCCTCGTACCGGCAGCCAAAGAAGGTGGAGAAGCTACAGGGGAAAGCTATCCGACAGGTGGCATGTGGGGCCGACTTCACCGCCTGTGTCACCGGTGAGTGAGGACAGCCTCGTGGAACCTGAGGGGGAAAAGCTGTTTCTGTAACCACACTATTGAACTTCATGCTGCTGTTGCTTTTGCAGATGAGGACCAGATGTACATGTTTGGGTCAGACTATTACGGCTGCATTGGAGTGGAGGGTGAGCTCGGCATGGAGATTTTGGAGCCTGTGCTTTTGGAGTTCTTTGAGGAGCGGCCTGTCCGTCAGGTTTCATGCGGGGACAACCATGTCGTGGTCCTGACTCAGGGCGGGGAAATCTACTCCTGGGGCTGCGGAGAGTATGGTACATAGGTTTGCTGTATTTACTGTTGTTTTGAGCTGATGTCACTGAGCATCTGCCAGGTTGTTTTTGCTGTTATAACTGTAGCCAGCAGGTGGCAGTGGCTCTTATTATTTAAAAGTCATAGTAAGTGCTCCCAGTCAAAATTGCTCTATTTTCTTTCTTCAGGGCGTCTCGGCCTGGAATGTGAGGATGACTTCTCTTCTCCGATGCAAGTAAGATTTTTTCCCTGTTCTGCTGTATTCTGAGACTAAAACCTGGCAGGGGCTTATTTTAAAAGTACTCTCTGTTTTCTGGTGTTCCCAGGTGGAGATCCCTAAGGGCGCTACCATCTCCTCAGTGTCATGCGGCAGCGATGGAACCTTCTTTTTGACAGAAGCTGGAAAAGTCCTAGCGTGCGGAAACAATGAGTTCAATAAGCTTGGTCTGAACCAGGGAATCTCTGGTCTCAAAAACCACCTTGGAGAGGTATGGGGTTGGACAACGTACTTAAAGGATAGTAATAACAGAAACTCGATGCAGATATGTTTTTATGGGATTTTTTTTTCTGTACACCACACCAGGTTTACCAGGGGATCCCGTACATCACCACACTGACTTTGGCAAAGCAGCTGTCACGGTTCAAGATCCAGGTCATAGCTCCAGGGAAGACCCACACAGCTGCCATTGATGGTACAGAAAACAGAGGCTGATATTCCTTGTGTAAGTCAAAGTCGTCACATTTCAAAGATGTTATCTCATATGATGTCTGGCCTTGCAGTACGCGGTCGTCTGATCACCTTTGGCTGCAACAAGTATGGACAGCAGGGTGTGAAGGACTTCAAGAAACACCAGGGTGTCCAAGTCCTTGTTGGACCATTTGGAGGGAAGACGGTGACCAAAGTGTCTTGTGGAGACGGCTTCACCATTGCAGCCACTGAAGGTGAGAACATGTACAGTCCTGTGCTCAATCCTTGGCAATGATATGTATATTTTTCTGATTTCATTTCTGTTTTTGTGGCATTTCCCAGAAGCCACTGCCCCAAACTTGAGAATGTAACATCATCTGTCTTTGTTTCTTGCAGACAATCAGATCTTTGCATGGGGGAATGCAGGAAATGGGCGACTTGGGATGCCAGCTGATAAGGGATTTGGTTCAGAGGTATGCCCCGCCATGCCAAGGCCCATCTTTGGTTCCCTCCACCATGTACCGGACCTTTCTTGCCGCGGCTGGCACACCATTATCATAATGGGTAGGTAATCACAACCAGACCCTTGCACACGGTTCTGGTGCAAGCAGCCAGCTGTCTAATGCATTTTTTTCTTTGCAGAGAAAGTGCTCAACTCCAAGACGATTCGTTCTAACAGCAGTGGACTGTCAGTTGGAAGTGGTAATTACTTTTCTTCACTCGTTTGTGTATTGATTAATTTTCTTTGCTTAAAGAATGCGTCTACATTCACATCTACAAATCTACATTGTGTGTTTGAATGTGTGCTATATATACATAGGACTGGGCCAGGAGGCATCTACATCCACAGTGGATCTGGACATAGAACCTGGCTCAGAGACGGAGTGTCGTGACAGGGGTCTTGGGGGTACAATGGAGGATAATACGGAGGAGTGCTTCATGGAGACCCCAATGGTGTCAGCTGCAAATCAGACTGGGGATAGTTCCTGTCCCCTCTGGCTTAGAAAGGTTTGTTAACCTGAAAAGAACAAGGAAACCTTAGTTTGATTCATCTGAATGGAGACTCAGAGTTTTCTAATTCAAGGAAGTTCTCATCCAACAGGAGCTTGAAGATGCAGAGTACATCCCGATGCCAGCAGACTGTGATTCTCCCACTCCGGACCAGCTCTCTTCGTTCTCTGAGAGCGTCACTCTCCCTTATGAGGAGCTGAAAGAGCTGAAGGCCGCGGCAGCAGCAGTCAGCAAGACAGGCCTGTCGGTAATACAAAAAATAGCTGTCCTTTCTACTTATTTAGACATGAGTTGTGAAAACTAATAAAAAACTTTACAATTTTTACAATACTGCTGTTTACATGGAGTAATGTATTTGTCCGCTGTCAATTTTCAGACTAAACGAATGAGCTGTGGTAGAGTCAATGGACTGGAGGACGGTGATGTCTGCAAAAAAGGAGAATCGGGCGCATGCTGCAGAGCAAGTAGCGAAGTCACACAGGTATCGAATCTGCACACTCAACAGCACAAATCATGATCCAACCAGTCCGTCCCATTGCCACAGTATTTGACCGAAGGGCTTATTTTTGTAGCTGCGAGAGACAGTCGCTTGTCAAGAGATGAGAATCCAGATGCTCGAGAAGCAGGTGAGACATTTTTCCTAAAAAAACACTTACCACCTATTGTGCTGATCTTTGCGCAGGAGTAACTGCATGTCTTCCCGCTGCCTCTAGGTCGATGAGCAGCGGAAGGAGAATGAGAGGTTGTGGGCAGCAATCAATCGCTCAGCGCTACAGGAAGCAGGTTGTGACAGTAACGGGAACCATCGCTCTGATCCTATGCCCGGGGATGGAGGAGGACGAGGAGGTGGATTCGCAAACCACGGGGGCCGATCTGCAGGGGCCAGCGTTTGAGACTTCACCTGCAGACGTCCCGATCATGGGAGAAGTGTCACTCTTTAGTTCAGATTGAGATGGTTAGATGGGGAGTCGGGGCTGTGTGAGAGAGTGCAGCCTCGTGCCCATTCACAATGGTTACATTACAGTATACATGTTTGACAGAGCGCCAAGTTGCATGATTACATTTTATTGCATATGTAATATTGTATCACACCTTGCACACTCTCATTTGCACACTCGCGTACACCTGGGTGCAGTGATCTAGCTGGTTTCTCCGCAGACTGAAATGTTGGCTGGATTCAACATGAAGCATCGGACCTTGACACCTGCGAGAGACAATCATCACGGTGATCATAGTGTTACTCTGCAATGTGAATGTTCAGTCCATGTTTTGGTGGAAATATTGTTGACTTAAAGTGATGTCAGCCTTGACATAATTAGTATTTATCACATAAGAGGCAAGAACAGCTTATGCGAATAGGAAACCGTTTGCTAATGCATACAAAGATTGGGGTTGCCTACTCTCTGTTGTGGAGATATGGGCAGCCAATATGTCGTCCAGATATAGTGCCATCTTCCAATGTGAAAACATAGCTTTTTTTTATGTGTCACTTTATTTTTTATTTTCAGTTCATTTGATATTCTTAAAAAGTGCCAAATACAAAGTAGGCTCTCAAACATTTGTCCATATTTATCAGACATTTTAGCTATTACAAACATATTAATATTGTCATGCAAATACATATATTTTTTAAATTTGCATGTTTTATTGTCCTATAGAAGCATTTGTGTGAAACACGAAACTACTGATTTTTTTTTTTCTAACGAGTTACATTTTCTTACTGCCTTTCTTTGACTCTTGAATTCTTGTTGGTGCAGCACTTGCAGGACTATCTTCTATGTGACGTATGAACACTTGAACAGTTTCTTTGAATATGGAAAACGTGGTCTTTAAAGCATTTATAATATAGCTGACCTTGCAGCTATATTTTTATTGTTTTCTTATTGCATTTTTTAAACCATTTTATCTGTTTTTGGTACTTTCTGAAATGTTTTACCGTATTTTGCATCATTTGTGAAAACAAATGTGTAATTGCAATTTGTGTTTTGTTTGAGGTTCGTTAGTTTTGTTGTGTGAGTTACAACAAATATATATATACTGTATGTGTTCGTGTGTGTGTGTGAAACCCTTTGACATAGCTTACAATCTGTTGACTCGTGGTCAGTGAACTGTCAACAGTGTAACACTGGCAGTATTTCCACGCAGTAAAGCATTCAGTACAGTGCCTTATTAAGCTATTGAAACCAAAGTTAGTGCAAATATGACAGTGCTGTGCCTTATGTGATTTTTTTTTTATACAGTGTGTTGACAGCAACTAAAAAATATATTTTTCAACAGTTAACCAAATATTGAGAAGATGTAACAGTTGTATGAACACTTCTGTCACAGTCGCACTGTTGCTTCATGCTTTGTGTAAAAGACATAAATAAAACTAACAGCTGTCTTTTGTTATGCATGCATTGTCAGTATTTCCCAGAATTTGAGCTACACCATACTGGAGCTATTTCTATCTGTCGATATTAACATCCTTGTAAAAGCCAAAACTCTCTTAGACAGCTCTGTTAATAAGGAATATAAGACGAGATCTGACAACATTTCAATTAAGGGTTTAACCCTTATTAAACAACTAGATGATGATGGGTGACTTGATGTATTGACACCTGAGGATCTCTTGTTTGAAGTGTCTGGGTCCATTTGGGTCGCCTCACTTCGACTGTTTAGGCTGTGAGGTTCCAGCTGGGAGTCGACCCTCACACAGATTCCTCATATTTGCCTTGTTCTGTCTCAGGTTCTTTTTCTTTATAACCTGAATAAAAAGACAGCAAAAATAGTAAACACTAACTTAAAGAATTTTGCATTAAATTCCCATAAAGTTGGGAACTGAGAAAAAGTACACTGTACTACAACAAATCTTACCTAAAACACTGATTTGCAGGGACTTATTATAATTATTATAAATATTTTATTCTTGTTTGCTTTATTCATCTCTTCATCAATCATTTGCAGAATCACTACTGTTTTACTTTTGTTGATCAAAAAAACCCAAACAAAAGATAACTTTGTCAATTTCAATATTAGTTGGGAAAAGTGGCTCACTCTTAAACACAATGCTCCATAGTGGTACAGGTGGTCACATTCTCCACAGGGTACTTTTAACATAAACCAAATTGGTCAGGCAGCCCTTTAATAAAGGACAAAAACAGTACAGGCCTACCTCTGGAGTCTTGGGTCTGCTGTGGGTTTTCCAGAAGTCCTCTAAGGCGGTTCCCTTGGTCCTGTTAACGTAGGAGTTGAAGACTTGACGATTTGATTGCTCCACTTTTTTACAGATCCGAAGGTGCATCTCTAATCTTTCGCTTGCAAACTTTCTGTTGCAGATTCTGCAAGGAAGAAGCTGGAGGCCGTCGTATGTGCCGTCTGCAAATCTGAGCTCCCTCTGCTCTGCTCTGCTGGAATGAGAAGGACTAGAAACTGGTGAAAGCTGTCGTTCCCCAGAAAGTTTTCTTCCTGCGCCTCTGTGGTATTCCGTTGCAGTTCGATGAGACATTTTCTGTTCGCCCATCTTAGGCGTGTCTTGTTCATCATCTGAACTGTACAGCTGCTTACATGTCTTTTCCTTATATTTATTTTCTCTTGTCCAAACTTTATTGCCCATAGAGGTCGGATTTTGTTCTTTTTCTTTTGCTTTCACACCTGCATCTCCCCAAATGCGGTTACCTTTTTCATCCCCTCCTTTTTTTCTGGTGTGCTCTTTCACATGTTCCCACCTCGACCTGTTTTGCTCTGCACTCACTTCTTGCCCATGAACTGTGATCTCATGAATTCCTTTACTTTCTTTTCTTTGTTCACCTTCTGTTTCCCTTCTCGTCCATCTGGTCCTTTCTTCTTCCTGCGCATTCTTCATTTTGTCCTCATACTTATGATCTTGCCTTCTCCTAAGCTGTTTAGCATCCTCCCGTCTTCTTTCTTGCATCATCATTTCTCTGCTTCTCACTGGTTCTCTCTGCAGCTCTGAAAGCCTGGTTTTGGTTTGAGCTCTTCCTCTAGCTGCTTGTGCCCCATCGTGCCTCTCCTCCTCACTCATTTGGTCATCACCTGCACTGTCTCTCTGAATTTTTTGTCTTATTTTTTCCTCAACCTTACACAGTTTTTCCTGTAGCATGAGCTCTTTTGCATGAATTGCTTTGGCCATCTGCAGTTCTCCTCTGGGCAGTCGGTGTGAGTCTTTCCTCGGATGCTGGGATGTACTGGTCTGTCTGATGTCATTTGAATGATGGCCTTGGGGCGACAAAGGGCCTGTGTTTTTATCATCATCATACAGATCAAGTGAATCTTGTACCCTGGGGTTGAGAGGTTTTCTGTGGATAACAGGCTTGTTTGGAAATGGCAGGTCTACTCCATCTGCTCTCCTACCAGGTACAACATCACGTTGTGCTTGAGTATAGATATCGCCATGTGTTTTTCCTGTAACGTCATACTGCCCTTGAGGACTGTTTGTTCTTCTTGTGTATGTGCTCATGACTTCATCAGTTGTTGAAGATCAGGTCTTTGAGATTGAGCTGCTGTTTCACAGATTTTTGCAAATGACACCTGAGCCTTCACACCAGCCACTGAGGGTTTGTTTCCTGTATAATTTGTAGGGAAAAACAAACAGAAAAATAAATTAAGGTGAAAAGAAAGAAAGGTTGGGGAAACAGAGATGGCATCTATAGTGTATAAATATTTGGATGGAGGGGGTATTATATATATTTAGTGTATATTTGGAAGGGTTAGGGTACAGCCGTGACCAAATCGACTTAGCTTGACTACTAAGTCGGTCTCAAGTTACCTAATCAATTTCATGAAATGAGTCTCTCAACTAAAAGTACAAAGGAAAATTAGAGTCAGAACAAATTACAGCCTGGTAGGATAAAAACTAAGAAGCTATGTGCTACTAATAATTCACTCTTGACCTGGAACCTTGACCTTCCCTATCAGTTGTTTGACGGTCAGGTCTAGGTCCATTTATTCACTTGTTTTGTAGCTTTCGACCAAATTGCAGTCTTTATTAGCATTAGATGCTCAGCTGTCGTGCAACAGTAGATGTTTGCACTTTGCACCATTCTGAGAAAGTTTGGGACTTTTCATCCACGCTGCCTATAAAGTAATTTGTTGATGAAGGACCAAAAGTCTAAGAATATACAAGTAAGTTGAGCTTGAGTGGAGAGTGTTTCGTCAACTACTGCTTTTCAGGACAAGAATAAATTGTTAAACTCACCTTAAACACCAACACGGACAAGAAATCTTAACAGTTCTGAATAATGGAAACTTTAAGCAATGACTCCATGACAAGTTCATTTGCTGATGAAGACTGTGTGATATGGTGGAAAACTCTTGGAAAAATAAAGTAAGTGGATCTTGAGTGTATTTTTTTGGTTAGGTCTATTGGTGGTTTACAACAAAAATATTATGTATATATACAAAGAGTAAGAAAGATCTGCATTATAATACTTTAACAACACATCACTGACATTTATTATTTTTCTTGATTAACACTTGCTAGCCAGACGACAGAGGTCAATGCCAGACAAATGTTAGTTATCAACTTGCTACTTCATCTGTGCTTGACAAATTTCCCCAAAATACCCGCTTAGAATTTTAAACACTTACTTTTTGTACACATCCGAATTAAGAACAAACCTGAGCTGACCAGCTACAGATGGAGATAATAACTGTTCTCCTCCTTATACCAACGTTTACACGCGTTGCCTAGAAACCAATTGTCTCGGCCGTTCTCTGATTGGTCCGCTAAACATCACTTCCGGAAGTGAAGTCCCGGATGCTTTTGAATCGAGACCCTTCGCAGCTGTGTGATCAACTCACGGCTTCATAACAATATTCAGGTGAATTTCATGACAGACGTCGAACTATCGTGTGTTCATACAGCATGAATGCAAAGCTAAGCGTGTGAATTCTCCAGGTTTCAGATCGTTTGAGCATTAGCAAACATTGTTAGCATAGCTTGTAGTAGCTGTACCCTAAAATACACAACACAGCTCCCAAATACTGTTTCTATTTCTCCTTTTCTAGGTCCACTATGTCCAACGAAGACCTAATTTCAGTGGATTATGAAATTTTTGGCAGAGTGCAAGGTGTATTTTTTCGGAAATACACCCAAGTGAGTTTAACATAAAATATAGCTTTAGCTTGACATGTTACATTAGCAGCGCGTGACCTTTTTAAAAGTCGTTTTTACTTTTATTTTGACAAGAATATCTTATCTCAAGGTTCACTTAATAGTGATCAAACCCACAGTATTGTGGATGGAGTTTACACAGTTAAATATTATGGATGATGATAAAAAATACTGATGAGGGCCTCTATATCTAAGTTATTTAAAAGACACTGTGAAGCTAGTAGCTTTTTTGTCATTTCCAAGGTCAAGAATGAATTTTCACGCTCTAAGTCTTTTAGCCTTAACACCAACCTTTCACTTTGAGATGGAAAGTGACAACCAGTCTTTGTCCAGTGTATAATGCTTATAGATCTAACTCTTTATCTCTTTAACTCTTTACCAGTATCCCATCACAGCCATATTCTCCATTGGTCACTTTCCCCTGCCATCTTCTAATTTACAGTGTTTCATTTTCCAGGCAGAAGGGAAGAAGCTTGGCCTGGTTGGATGGGTCCAAAACACAGGTGCAGGAACTGTCCAGGGGCAGCTACAAGGCCCAAGCAGCAAGGTGAAAGAAATGCAAGAATGGCTGAAATCCACCGGGAGCCCCAAGTCACACATAACCAAGGCCGAGTTCAAGAACGAGAAAACAGTTGATAGCCTAGAACACTCCTCTTTTAACATTGTCAAATAAAATATCCCATAGATTGTGCCTGTAATATTAACTTTAAAGCAGATGTTTTATTTATATAGTCTTTTTTTATTGGTTGGAATGCTACTCCCATAATTATTGAAAAGATGTGTGAATGTTAGGCCTCCTTAACATCTACAATACATGGATTACATTAAGAAATTAAAGATTTCTTTCAGTGGACTTCACAGAGTTTGAATTTTATTGGACTAGGAGCAATAAGGGCATGCTTGATGAACTTGGTTTTTAAAGGCTATATCAGCTGTAACACAAAAAATCCCAGGTTGCCAGAGACCAAGACCAAGACCAAAAGAACATGACTGAGTGGTTGTCAGAGGTGACCACATTGTTTAATAAAGACTTTAATTGGCCAGGACTGAGGTCCGCAGGTGGCTGTGAAGAAACACTGACAAAATAGCCTAAAATGTAGAGTCAGTTTATCCTCAGTTAGTGTTCATTTGATTAATCTAAAAAATACTTGTAAAGAACGTCTGATGATGTTACAGTCCTAACAAACTAAGAATGCGAAAGGAAAAGAAAAGGTGGTATTCACAAGCCAAAGACTGGCCTACAATATTAAAACATGTACACTTCTTAATGGGTAAATTTAACTGGTGATAGAAATCCATTGACTTACAGGAAAGACTAAGCAATACATAATCAATATCTTATCTTATAAAGATAAAATATGATGGGCGTCTGTATACAAATAAATGAAATAGCACAGTTCGTACAGTAGGTGGCGGTATTTACATTAAAGGCTGGATACAATGTGCCAAACAAAAGAAAAAGAAGAAGACGGTTGGCATAGGTCTTTCACACCAGAAGATGGCACTGTTAGCTTTAGCTATTAGCTGCTGTGGTCAACTCTTTATTTGTTCACGTTGACTGTAAACAGACCCCAAGTTTGATGTTGGGATGTTTTTCGGTTAATTATTTTAATAATCTAACTTAACGAGCTTTTAACTTGGCTTTTCGTTTTTTGACGTTTTACTGTCAAAATGTTTTCACTTGACCTCAGGGGACTAGCTAGCGTCAAGCTAATGTTACAAGTTAGCAACGGCTAATTGTAAGCCAGTTTACTGTATCATGACTGTTGGCATTTTAGGACAGTTAAGAGGCTGGGCTAATGAACATCATGATTAAGTGTTTGCCTAAAGAGGTTCAGGGGAAACTTCGCTCCGGTGTCGCTGTCCCCTCACTTCAGCAGTGCGTGGAGGAGCTCATCCTGAACAGCATCGATGCCCAGGCGACCTGTGTGGGAGTCAGAATGGACATGGAGGCGTTCAAAGTTCAGGTCATCGACAACGGTGCTGGGATGAACGCTGAGAACATGGAGTGCGTGGGAAACAGATACCACACAAGCAAATGCAGCTCTGTTGAGGACCTGGATAACCTCAGGTGGTATGGTTTCAGAGGGGAAGCCCTGGCAAGTATAGTGTCTCTATCCACACTTGTTGAAATCTCATCCCGGACCAGATCATCAGTGAAAACTCACGTTAGGATCTTCAAGAATGGCAAGGGCATGGATGTATTTGAAGCAGAGAGTTCTCGACCCTCTGCAGGGACAACTGTGATCATTTGTAACTTCTTCCACAACATGCCTGTCCGGAGGAAGAGGATGGATGCTGTCCTGGAGGGTGAGAGGATCAGACACAGACTGGAGGCTATTTCTCTGATGCACCCCTCTGTGTCTTTCACCCTGAAGAATGACTGCACAGGAGCCATGATGGCGCAGATCCCTAAAGCTAGAAACACCTACCACAGGTTTGTTCAGATATACAGCCTCGGTCGAGCACAGAAACTTGGAGAAATCAGCCACACACATGCTCAATTTGAAGTGATCGGTTACATTGGTAAAGAAGGCCACTACAACAACAGCCTACAGTTCTTGTATGTAAATGAGAGACTGCTCCTGAAAACACGGATACACAAGCTGCTGAACTTTCTCCTACGCAGACTGAGCAGTTTAAATCAGAAAAGTGACAAGTCGGAGTGGCAGTCTGCCATCAGGAGTCCAAAGCACAAACGGAGCCAAGAGGTGCATGGGGTATACATCATCAATATCAAATGCTCTTACTCAGAGTATGACATATGTCTGGAGCCTGCCAAAAGCCTAATAGAATTTAAAGATTGGGATGGCATTTTGCTCTGTATAGAAGAGGCAGTGAAAACTTTCCTGAGCAGAGAGAACTTGGTGTCTGTGCTTTCTCAAGATGACTTGGACAGTGTAACTCCTGATTTGTTTGGCACTCACAACACAGATCAAGAAGGACACAGCAGCGGAAGTGGTGGCCAAGCAACTAGCAGTGCTTCCACACTAGATTGCAGCATTGGAATGAAACTGGCATCTGCTCCTGTTCATCGTAAGCACAAAGATGACTTTGTGTATGAGCACAGTGTTTGCCAGGAGTCCGGTTTGATGGAGTGCAAAGAAGAGACGGAACAACTGGGGCAGAAAAAAATAACTGCAAATGAGTTGGAAGAGATAAAAAGAGAAGGAAGCATAAACAAAGAATGTAGAGTTGAGCCACTGTGTGATCCAGCTAGACTGGAACCTGAATCTAATAACAACATTACTGAAGAAGAGGTGCCAATATTCAGTGTAGCAAGGGAAGGCTCTCAAATTTTATGTGTGTCAGCTTCAGTCAGACAACCAGAAAGTGAAAAACTGGAACCTTTACAAGAAAGGGAGACTGGATTGAACAATACCTCCTCAACCAGCAATGTGACCTCATTAGACAGTGTCACTCAACAAATTCAGCCTGATTTAAACAACACTGAGCTGGGTACAGGAGGGCATGGACAGACTTTAGTAAGTAACAGAAAGATCAGTCTGTCCAATCCGTACATTCACGAAAGTCTGCAGACTCAGGACCCGTCCCAAGAAAACAAGTCAGTATTTATACAGAAATGTAACGAGAGATTGTTTTTATCAAAACGCAAAATCTCACTGGACACAGGTCATGATAGATCTTGTCAGAAACTATGCAAAGGCTTTGCTCCTATCGTTCCCTCAAAGATTCCCAGAATTGCACCTTGTCAAAAGTTGTCTTCATGTAATGAATCCTTCAGGAAGTTTAGAAGAGTATATGGTAAATCTGGTGAGCTGAAATTATCCTCTCCAGAGACTAATAATAGACTCCCTCAGACAGACAGATTTGTTTTGAATTCCCAAAATGTGTTGGTTTCCCAGACAGAAAAGCAAGATAGTGAAGAACAAGAGAGCCAGAGCCACCTCCAAAACCTACCAACAACCTCAGCCTTCACTAACTTAAAACCAGTCTCAGTGCAGAACAGAGGAACAATATCTCTGTCAGCTAAACTCTGCCATCTAAAACAACACAGGGTGGACAATTCAAAAGTATTACCACATCTGTCCAGCATTACCTCACAGGATGATACCTGTGTCAGTGGAGGTAATAATAACATCCAAGACAGCAATAACAATGAGAATCACTGTGATAGTGCACCGAGTCCTGAGCCATTTCCAGGCTGCAGTACAAATCCTCAGCTGACTGAGAGGGAAGAGGCTACGACATCAGGTGACTGGCTTCATCACTACAATACATCTGTGGGAAAAACGGTGTACGTCAACAAAGTGACTGGGCTCAGCCGATACGAGGATCCATCTATTGAAGACACACAAGTGTGCTGTACATCCGATGTCAGCAATATGGCAGTTAGTGTCATCTCTGAAATGGGTGAGTTAGTTTTTCTGTGACTATCAGCAGGTGATGTTGACATGATTGTAACCAAGAACACCTTCACTGTTACTGCTGCTCCTGTTCCTTAAACTTTAGGGATGGAATACAGATGTTACCCATTTCAGCTGGATCTAGTGTTGCCCTTTCTACCTAAATCCAGGGCAGAGAGAGTGATTAGTTCAGGGCTTGATTACCAAGGTACCTCACAGACAGATCAGACTGTAGACTGTAGGGCACCTAACACACACACACAATATACAATATGAATACTGGCTTGTTTGTATTCATGTATGAAGTTGTCCCTCTTACAGATGACAATAGTGAGAGCTCCAACTCACTGACCTCATTGTACTCAAAATGGAAGAACCCTGTGTTTGTCCGACCTCCTATGGTAAACTGCACTTCTGTGATTTCTACTCTTTTCATCTGTTCTTAAGTTTAGTGTTTCATTTTACGCTGTTAATGATGATTAATGATGCATTACAAACTCCACTGTGCCAACAGGTTGGTATGGACATCTCAAGTAGGCAAGCTGATGGACTGGCCGTCAAGATCCACAATATCCTGTTTCCATACCGTTTTTCTAAGGCCATGATTCACTCAATGAAGGCAAATTCTTGTTTCCTTTTTTTTTTTTTTTTGTCATTTAGGTTTTTATTAGTTTTAATATATTATCAATCAGTTACAAAAAGGAAAGACAACATGACCCCCCAAAAATAACAAAACAAGACAAGAAAAACAAATTAAGAAAAAAACAAACAAACAAAAAAAACCCCCAACAACTTAAAAAGACAGCAAAAAAACCCTCCCCCCAGCACCCCTACACTTTTTATACCTATGTATACATACACACATAGCATGTACCTAAACACAGACAAGTCCACCAGCCCCCTTGGTGGACAGTATGTGTCGTTTCCTTTCAATGTTCTGACAAAATGTTCTATATAAAGTCTTCATTAGTGTCATGAAGTAATTGATGTTTATTACCTTATAGGTCATTCATCAAGTGGATAAGAAGTTTCTTGCATGTCTAATCAATACAAGAGACAAAGAACCTGCAGCCCTCACAGAAACTGAAGGTATAGACATGAATGTCACTGTTTTGCCGTTTGTTGATTCATCAACATGTAATGCATTTTTTAATTCAAACCCCAGGAAATCTTCTGGTGCTGGTGGATCAACATGCAGCACATGAGAGAGTTCGACTTGAAAATCTAGTTGCAGGTGAAAAAAAAGAGCACAATGCACAGTATTAATATTGAGAATGTTAAATTAATAATGCTGTTGTTGGGACCCCGATGTGATACTGCCGTCATAACTGTGTGTCCTGTCAAAGATTCCTACGAGGATGACCCGGATGCACTAGGGGAGAGACGACTGTGTTCATCAACCATTTTGCCGCCTCTTGAGATCAGTGTAACAGAAGAGGAGCTAAGGCTGCTTAGGTGTGTTTTTCTGTATGATCTGCTTTTTTACTTCTTTTTAGAGGGCTGGATGAATAGTGAAGTGGGCAGTGGCTGATGTGGGACCTGTGTCTTCTGTATTCAGAGGCCATGGTCTGTATGTGTTGGTGAAGGTGTTTTTCACTGTGGTGTGATGACATTGTCATTACTTGATGGACTGCACTTGGCCTTAAACTGGTTGAGGTTTAAGAGCCAACTGTCTGCTCTATAGAACATCCAAGACATCCAGCAGCGGATTTTGGCAATGAGGTGACGGATGGTAGCAATAAAGATGACAGAAAGGGTGGGTGCAGTGACGCAGCCTCATTTCACCTCTGTCTTTAGCCAGAGCTGTTGCGTAGCACTTTGGCTCATATGCCATCATTCAGTAGAAACAGTAGTCTGACACTGTTATTGGGCAGTTAGTAGTAATATTAGAATATACACTGTCAAATGCTTTAGTTAAATATCTTGAATTTTAATGCAAAGGTTGTGTTTTGTTGATTGTCTCTTCTCGTAGTTGGAGCGTTATCAAAGATCCTGTTCGTTTTCAGACGGTGCAGAGTCAATTCGTAGGAACATGTGCAAGCACTTTGCCTGATTTGGACAGAGAGGTTTTGGCTCTGTTAACTGCCACCATCTGCCTTGTTTCCTATCTTGATTATGGTTACAGCAAAGATGTCCTGGAGCTCTGATCCCTTTGTGATTCAGATGTACTGATCTACATTTCTTGATGATATGAGGCACCACAGATATGGACACACACAGTCATTCACCTCAGCAGCCTTTTGCCATCCTTCCACTTACATCTTCTAAACCAGAATAAATGATCCTTTTCCCCCCCAAGCCTGTTTATTTACCATGGATATTATTACATTGGCATTTTTTTGAGCAGTGTTTTCTGCATTGCTGATGTATTGTGGACCCTTTCTCTTACAGGTCTTGTCAGTCACGTTTACGGAGTTTGGGTCTGGAGGTGAAGTTTTCACAGGCAGCGGATCCACAAGTTTTTGTAGGCAAGGTACCACTGTGCTTTATGGAGAAAGAGAGTAATGAGCTTAGGCGGGGAAGATCATCTGTTATCAAGCTTATTGTTGAGGTAAGACATCTGAAACCTGCGTATTAAGACTGTCTGTTGTATCATTCAATCATTTAACTATGAAGCTTGTGTTACAAACTGTTTTACAATTTTATCCTCTATGCTCACCATCTTCCTGTTTCTCTATGACTCATCAGGAGTATCTTCGAGAGCAGATTGAGGTACGTTTGTTTCTAGCGCCTAAATCTCTTTGTGTGGAGAAAGTATCCTGTCCCTCAATTAAGGGTAACTTGGATCACTTCTTTTCGTCGTAGTTACTTCGCTCAACTGGTCGAGTTAGAGGAAGTCTGCCTCTCACTGTGCTGAAGGTGCTAGCCTCCCTAGCATGCCATGGTAAGGCTATATTCCTTCTCTCCAACTTTCAATACAGTTTCACACTGAAGTCTTCATACAAATCACTTGTACTCATAAAACAGGTGCCATCAAATTCAACGACAGCCTGAGTAGTGAGGAATGCCACAGCTTGGTGGCATCCTTGTCCTCATGCCATCTGCCCTTCCAGTGTGCCCATGGCCGCCCATCCATTGCTCCCTTAGTAGACATCCTCCATTTGGACAAAGACCAGCAGGTATCAGACAAGAGTAGCACATCTAACTTTGTACTAAATGTGGTACATTGCACAGCAGTCCAGTGGTGACTAAGCATTCTTGTCCCTGCAGGAATTACAGAAGCCCAACCTCCAAAAGCTGAGAAGAATGTATAAAGCATGGGAACTATATGGAAATAGATAAGTGGGTCTGTATTTTATTTAAAATGTGTACTTCATAAATTCATGTAACTTCATGTCTCATAAGAATTCCCTCATTAAATGGCTCAAATAATCACCCCCCAAAAACCTTGTAGCTGAAAGCTTTTCTTTTAAATTCATAGGAAGACGTGCATCAGAACTAAATAAAGTTTAGTTTTGGTGGGAGAAAAAAAAAGTACAACAATAAATTGATACATTGATGAAATGTGATGCATCAGAGACATAGCAAAAGGCAGTAGTAGTCATGTAAGTGTTCCCAAACCTGCAGTCCACCTGATGATCAAGGTGTATCCCTCAGTAAGTTAGATAGTTTCAGACACAGCAAGTGATGAACCATACAGAAGAAACTGAGGTCAAACCCTCAAACGTCTGCTCAAGATGTCTCAGCTTCACTTCGTGGGATGGGGTTGATTTTCTTCACCTTTGACAAAGAGGTTGCAAGAGTGATATTTATATCAAACATGTTTCAATACTGTGATCTCTACTTCATCATGCATTGAATTATCATTTGTAGTTTGGATTAATACTCAGTGGTGCTCATGATATTTGACATAACAGTATTAACACAGTACCTCTTTGTAGTTCTTTGCTTCCACTCTATGCTTCATGTTCAGTTTGACCAGTTGCTCTGAGACCCTCTCACTGTCTAATGACAGGCATTAATAAATACAAGTAATTTGGAGTTCACATCACTTGCATCACCCCATAATGCATCCTGGCCTCCATCGTAGGCCACCAATAATGAATCTACTATTTGATCATCTAAGATGGACTATTCTCTTTCTCATTAATAGTTCATTGATATATGATTGTTTTTCTAATTATTTGAATGTGTACCTTTTTCATAAAGTCACTCACCCGTTGGAGATCTACCGTAGAAGCAAACATCAAGCTGGTCCTGATTTTCTATTGTGATTGAAAACGTACCTTTTGTGACAGCTTGTACAACATGTAGCCATAAGATCAGTCTGATGAAATAGTTAACAGAGGGGTGTGTCACTATCTGAACTCAGTGGGACGATGAAACATTGTTAATTAAATATCATGATATGAACCACAACAAGCAATGTGTTGATGATGATGATCATATCCAAGTAACTATTTTTATTGTACTGTTTCTGACAGTTATCCTCAAAATCTCAATTAATTAATTTGAAAAAATTCAATAATTTAATAAAAGTAAACACAATGAGGGTGTCTAGAAGAATGTCTATTTATTTAGGGTGACCCCATGTCTTATTTTTTTGATCTTGTATTGTTTACATTAAAATACAAAGAAGCCTTTGCAAAGACAAACAGTCTCAGAAAGTTTGCCATGTTTTACCTTTAAATGACTTCTAGTTTCTTTGACCTGCACATTTTCGAGGATGTCTTCTTGCAGACATTTTCTCCAGTTGATCGGCAGGAAAACATGAAGTGTGAAGGATGCTGCTGCTCCTGTCAAACACAAACCCCCCGCCCATCTCTCCCTCCCCGACACTTCCTACTCCTCCCTCCAGTTCCGGGTCGCGTCACGTGACTTCTCCGCCCCCACATGTGCAGCCTCTCCTCCCCCTCCTCCTCCTCACCTCCTCCTCCTCCCCAAGTAAACAATTCAGCATCATTTCATTATGTCTGCTAACAGCTCTCGATTCTTATCTTTGCAAAAGTCTGTCAGACGGTTAAGTTAAAAAAAAAATGTGTGGAGCATTTTTCATGTAAGTCAAATGGGGAGAGAAAACAGATTTTGGAGTCTTATATGTAGAGATGTAATATATAGACGATATAGTATATTTTTGAAATTGTACAAAATGCGTCGACCTTGCAATGACACAATCCTTTCCATTAATAAACAAAATCACACTGATCGATATTGACTGATTATTTGGGTATTGTGAACTGCTCGCGTGTCTTATCCCCCTTTTGATTCAATGACTGCAGCAGAACATCAAGTTTTCATCGTCCAGGAAATGGTTACATATGTGTATTTATAAATAGGCTCACGTTTTTCACCCCACATTACATTTCATATGAAGCCCATATTTTGTGAATGGGGAGTGAGAAGAGCTGCGTGGATTTGGAAATGGAGACCAGATGCAACAAGAAAATGTTCTCATTCATGAAAATATAGAAGAGGATGATTGTCAAAATAATGCTCTTTTCCCCCCGACATGTAGGCCTGTGTGCTGTCAGTCTGTCCCCCCCTCCCCCTCGGCGGATGGTACAGTCTTGGTTCATTCATAAAATTCTAGCAGAGCATAAAAGGAGGGGCTTGCATCCTAGTCGTCCAGTTACCAGGTATATACCTGGAGAACAGACCCGAGCAGCTCTGCCCAGAGGAAGGCCAGAGTCATATTTGTCATTGATCAGGACTCCTGTTTTTTTCCCCTCTCCTCCTCTCTCTCCTCTGTGATGCACCACAACAACCTGACGCCTGACATGGATTCAGTGTCTCCCACCTGCCGGACAGAGTCTCCTGTCGGGACACTCTGCCAGAAGACGCCAGAGGAGGCGAGATCTCCGGCTTCCTCCTCAGAGACCAATGCAAAGGTATGAATGGCTTCAACATGCAGGTTACAAGCAGATCAAAGCCTTTTAATGTGATTTTTACCCTCACAGTGGGGGGGGGAGGAGGAGGGGGGGTTGGGGGGGGTGATTGATAAGATATTAATTAACAGGGTGCGATTGATTTTTTAACCATTTTCCATACGTTTTCAATATGATTGGATCAGAGGTGGATGCATGTGAGGATGTGATAGAATATCAGCCTCGGTTCTTGGTTGTTATGATCCCGACGTCCTGGGACCAAATGTGAGCGTATCGATGCAGCGGTTCATTGAGAAAAATAAATCCATTCAGGAGACTCCACAGCATCTCTGCGTCAGTGTTGACGTCAGAAACAATGATCAAGTCAAATATTGATCCGGAGAAGGCTATTTCTGGTGGGGTGTATTTCAAGAAATTCTAAAACATGCAGGCAACCCTCTGACATTCAAGACTCTGAGCATATGATTTTAGATGTCATTGATCATTTTCATCACAATCATTTCTAACCACTAATAACATGGGGGTGTTTTTTTTTTTTTAATCTCTGCCATAGGCCTCATTGTTGATTATTCCCATTTTTTTTTTCAGGAGCTCTGCCAAGACATGAGCGCTCAAGACACTCCATTTGTTCCAACAGTCACTGCAATTTCCTCTACCCCAGATTTCCAGTGGATGGTCCAGCCTACGATTATTACATCTGTCTCCCCGTCTCTGGGTAGCAAGCAAGCCAATGAAGCACGAAGCTCTCACCAGGCAACACCCAAAGAGGGCGGGAATAAGGGAAAAAATGCTGTCAGAAAGGGCAAAACAGAGCAGGTAGGTTTGCTCAGATGAAGTCCACCTGCTATTGGACGGAATAGTCAATAGTGTGCATTTCCATATGCCAATCTGAATTCCTTGTGTGCAACAGTGCTATTGTGCATGCTCCTCTGGTGCCGTGCGCTGGCCGTGCGCCTTCCTTAGGCAGTCAATTTATATTCAGGTCACAGCAAGTCTGCAACAATGGTCTATTTTTAGACGCATTGCAGAGAAACATGCTTTTGCCATTCTTCAGAGGGTGAATTGGCAACGGATGTAGCGGATTAGAGGATGAAATGGCTGGATTCTTCAAGGCAATAACCGAACTGTTCCTTTTACATCCCAGCTGTCTCCAGAGGAGGAGGAGAAGAAGAGGATAAGGAGGGAGAGGAATAAAATGGCTGCAGCAAAGTGTCGCAACAGACGGAGGGAACTCACCGACACGCTGCAAGCTGTAAGTAAACAATGATGCATTTACTCAGCTGTCATTTGCACCCGCTGTTTGTGTGTTTTCCAATGTGGATGATGTTGGATGTCGATCTGTCTGAAGGAGACGGACAAGCTGGAGGAGGAAAAAGCAGCCCTGGAGACAGAAATAGCCAACCTGCTCAAAGAGAAAGAGCGGCTGGAATTTATCCTCGCCACCCATAAACCGGCGTGCCAGTTGTCAGAAGAGCTGGAGTCTATTTTCCAGGAGCCCACGGGGTCCCCAGAGCTGCCGCCCAGTCCAGACGAGGACAGACTTCCAGACGATGGCACCCAGGAAGCTCCTTCGCTCCAGGACATGGACATCCCCAGTGATCCGTCCACAGCCATCTCTGGGAACTCCAATATCTTGCTGTGCGCCAGTGCTGAGATCAACATCTGCGATCTGGAGCCCTCTCTGGACATTAAGGAGGGGCTGCTGGAGAATATGTTGCCCAGTTTGGAGGAGAAAACCCCCATGGAGACGGCTCGCTCCGTGCCCGACATAGACCTGAGCAGCTCTCTCGGGGTCTCGGACTGGGAGACCCTGTACAAGTCGGTCTCCAGCGACCTGGAGCCCCTCAGCACTCCTGTGGTGACCTCCACCCCCACCTGCAGCAGCTACCTGTCCGTGTTCACGTTTGCATGTCCTGAACTGGACTCTCTCACAGAGGGACTGGACAGCCATAAAGGTGGAGGGGGCAAAGCTGAATCAGTTGATATCCTCAACTCTCCAACTCTCCTAGCCTTATAATGTACAGAGGGAGGTGATCTGTCTGATCTTTTATTCTGTCCTGCAGGTTCCTGACTTTGAAATGACACCAACAAAATATGCCACAGTATGCTGTAACACTTCAAGGGAAACATTCATGAAATGTCTCGTGTGTGACTAAGCAAACATATAAGCGTTCACCAGATGCATAGCCAACAGAGTGATGTAGCTAAAAGCATGGCTTTTACTTTTTACAGGAGGGACCGAAGTCAAGTTTTGATTTTAAAAAACGCATGCTGAGAAATTCCAAATAATTTTCAAAGCTTCTATATATCTGATCTGTTCCTAGATCTAAGATGTAATGTGGAATTTAATGTTACAGTATGGTTTAGTGTTTTGTTGTTAATAGTGTATTGATTGCTGTAAATGTTGTATTTACATAATCATCCATGTTAAGTACCTGCATACCTCAATGTCATCAACTGTGGTTCGACCTCATTGAAAGTTTTCCATGAAAACATCCAGTGCTATACACTATATAAATATAAATATATATATCTTATCAAGATGTAACTTTATGATTTATTTTTTTACCTTTGAGATTTTGACTTATTTGTTAAATTGAAGTAAAAATGAGCATCGATTGCTTATCTATGCTACTGAATAATGACAATAAATCTACATTCAGAGTGGTGTGTGTCTGCTGAACTCTGCTTCTTAATCAATGTGGGCTTGTGTGTTAACTTTATATCTCATTCCCACACATTTGAAGTTGCAAAGAGAGGCGGATCTTTCATGCAATCACAGATTCTAAAATGCCTTTCTGTCTCCTCATCATGTGTTGTAGGGCTCCTCTTGTATCCTGAGTGCAGGCCTCTCGCTCTATGTGTGTGTGCGTATGTGCAGCCTCAGTGTTTCTTTATGGGAGGAGCGGTGCGACTTCCCCACTTCTGCCCCCGCTATGTGCTTCTCTCCATCCCTGCTTACGTTTGGCTGGCATCGCCTTGGAAGTTCCGCATTCCCAAATCCTCCCAGATTGGGATCACGTTTTTAAAAAATCGGGCTGATGCAACGGTTCCCACTTTTTAAAATCTACTCTCGACCCTCGGCTGAGCAGAAGAAAGGACATTTGTTGCACCTGGGATCAAAGTCAGGTCGGTATTGAAAACTTCACGAGTCGAGGGGTTGAATGATTTTTTTTTTTTTTTGTAACACACTAAATAGCTGGTTGTCGCGCGCGGCGCATTGGTCAGAAGGAGCAGAGTTTGTGAGCAGGTCTGTTCGCTTACACGATGCTTTCTCTTAAATAATCCTACTTTGATGCTGTTCAAACTATTCCTGACATCTCGAGGATCGTGCTGCAGACACATCCTGCTCTTTTGTTTGCATGCTCCTCTTGCATGGAAGCTCCAATGCACAATGCAGAACACAATGTCCCTGAGTGTTGTCCATCCTGCACGTTAACATTAATGTTGCACCGATTCCTACAAACGTGCTTTAACGTGAAGCCCGAGCCGCCGTGAATCTGTAACATTTGATCACTGCAGCTCTCTGATGAGAAGCAAAGTTACGTAAGATAAATGCCGCACTGAAGAAAAACTTCCGCTTTCAAGTTGACCACTGGCTTCGAGTGTGTGCATGCTGCAACACAGTGAAGAGGATCCAACGTGCACACATGCTCGTGTACAACTGAGAAAAACCACGATAATGAACTCACCTGAGGCTTCCTCATGTAACACTGATAGTTATAATACAGACTAGTAAGTTAATTGGCTTCTTGGATCTTCAGAGGTGTAATAAAGTTACTATGATAAGAAGATGTTTAATAGCTGTTTTTATCACATCTACTCTGTGAAACATGAAATATTCACATGTCACCCTTCAGTACAGATTGTATGATTGGAAGTCCTGTATGTTCATGATCTCTGTGTAACTATTCAGTAGATGCATAAGTGGAATACATCAACTCTTTCCTTTGAATTCCCTCCTTCTTTTATCACATCTATACTGTAAAACATGACAGTTCTTAATGAATTGTTTAAGAACCTTAGTGTTGCTTCGTTTTGCTTGGGGTTTTTGTCAAACCAAATTTCTAAAGCTGTAATTCGATTACAAGTATTTTGTTGAGCATAAAATGAATTAATTTTGCATGTGGCACCATGTGATAAAATCATGACCTGCAGAGTTCCACTTTGTTTTTGAGACCTTTAATTTGGGGAAGTGTAAAAGTTATTGTGTTTTTCTCATGTTGCCTATATGTTCATGATCTCAGCATAACTATTTAGTAGATGCAAAACTCTTCCTTTGAATTCCCATAGATGATTTGTCTGGCTTCAGTGTGCATGTCGCAACACAATGTAGTGGATTGTAGATCATTACACACATATTTCCCATATTATCTATAAACTAACCTGAGGCTTTCTCATGTACAGCAGATATAAAACAGTCTAATAAGTTAACTGGCTTCTTGGACCTATAGGGGTATGATAGACTTACTATAATAAGATGTTTAATAGCTGATCTAATACATTCAAATGTCAGTCTTTAGTCCGTATCCTAATCTTGGAAATCCTTGTAATGAAATGCTCAAGAACCTTAGTGTTGAGGTGGGTTCATCTTTGGCTTAGTTTTGTTTGGAATTTTTTGTAAAAAAAATTTAAACCAAATTTCTAATTACAGATTAGCATTAGTTACATTAATTTATTTGCATCATTTTAAAGATGAATTTTGCATCATCACAACTTTTCCTGTTTGTTCATGATCTCTGCATAACTATTTAGTAGATGCAAAACTCTTCCTTTTGAGTTCCCATGGATGATTTGTGCGGCTTAATTATGCATGCTGCACCACAGTGTAGTGGATTTATGATCATTACACACATTTTTCTAAAGTTGAAAATCACATCCATAAAGTAACCCGAGGCTTTCTCATTTAAAACAAATATTTATAAAACAGTCTATTGGCTTCTTGGCCCTTCAGAGGTGTAATAAAATTACTAGATAAGAGGATGTTTAATAGCTGTTTTTATCATATCAACACTGCGGAACATGATGTATTCACATGGCAGCCTTTAGTCCTGCCTGTAAGTCCTTTTAATGAAATGTTTAAGAGCCCTAGTGTTGAGTTGCGTTTTCAAATCAAATTTCTAATGCTGTAATTACTGATTACTCCCTTCTTACATGTTTATGTTGCACCATTTTTAAGATTAATGTTGCAACATGAGCCAGAATCATAGTGTGCACTTTCTTCCACTTTGTTTTTGAACCTATAGTTTGCAGAAGTGAAAAAATCGAAAGTAATTGTTGTTGTGCTTTTCCCATGCCGCCTTTGTGTTCATGATCTCTGCATACTGTTTAGTAGATTCATAATTGGCACATAAATTCCTCCCTTTAAATTCCCTTAGACGATAACAAGCCAGGTGGCTGTTTTTATATTGATACTTATAACAAATATTGCCTGCTCATTCCTGTAGTGTGGGTTAAAGGTCTCTGAGTAGTTGACCTCAGATAGTAGTTTTTGGCTGCATCATGTGGCTTGGAAATCCGCTGAGCTGGTGTAGTAATTTCCTGTGTCTGTGGCTTTGCTCCCACACCTCTCTCTCATTGTGTTTGGATATATTTAAACTTTCCTGTTCATCATTTTCAAATTCAGCTTTGCTGGTGGTAGACCGTGAAAAGCATGGTGAAAATCTGTTCAGCACACAGCTTTGTAAATAAGCAATGTCATCTTTCAATTTGACTCGGCTAAACAAAACGAGTTACATTTGGGGTCAGACTTGACCACGTAATGCTGAATGTTGGCAGTCACACTCTGCTACCGTGACATTAATCATGAGGAGGAAACCACTGTCAACGGGTGTTTGTGGCTGGCTTTAGCTTTCCTTCAAATAAAAGCAGAATTTATCTGAGTCTGCTTTGTGCACTCTTGTTCATCTCTCTTTTTCCCTATGGGGATTAAATGGGGTGAGATTTTGTCAAGGTCTCTGTAAATAGTAGTATATTCATTCCAGAAAAAGAAGCAAAATAAGAAAATAGCCGAATGAGAGCAGCCTCAGCATCCGGCTCCTATAACAGACCAGCAATTCATCACAGTTTGGCTCGTCTGGCTGCAAGAAAGGAGCAGAGCACCTCAGGCCAGTGCCTTCCTGAAGCCCTGTAACTGACTGTAGGCCGAATAAAGCACTTACATATCTATTTTTCCTCTAATGTAAAATGGCTTTTTTTCTACCCTCATACCATAAAGAATGCCCCAGCATGTCCTATAACAAGCAGGGCAGACTGAGTTTTATGTGTTTTTCATTGATCTGGTTTAGTTGCCGTCTGACTATGTCTCCCATTTTTCTCCCTCTGCCTCCTAGCTGTGGTCACGACCGAGTCTGACACGATGCCAGGACAAATCCCAGATCCCTCTGTGACAGCAGGCTCCCTGCCCAGCCTGGGCCCGCTGGCCGGGATCTCAGCCACCACGCTGACTGACAAACTCAAATTTGGTGACTTCCAGGAGTTTGGTACAATGCTGTCACCTCTGCACTTCCTGGACAGTCTGGGGAAGAGGCCCCTCGTCATCAAAACAGAGGTATAGGAAACTTTTACGTTCATCATGTAATTGTAAACAGTATGTTGAGTTTTTACGAAGTTTACTTTTTTTTTCTCGACTGTCTCGATTGATATGCAACAAATCAGATACAATATTTTAAATGTATGTAATCTAATCTAATCTAATAACCCTAATCTATCTAATTTAACTACATGTAAAATGTGCTGAATTAAAACTAATAAACAGGTTTGAAAAACTGAAAGCATTTTTGCAATTATCGTGTTGTGTCATATCTTAAACAACAGGTCCACCTAGTGGACATAGAGGAGTTAGTTACAGTTGTTAATACTACTGGAGTCTTTGCATGCAAGACAGGAATTAGACAAGCAGAGAATACTGCTGTTATAGTTAAGTGACAGTCTAATATAAATAAGGTGAGATTATATCTTTTAATGTGCTGCAAGTTATATCACATTTTAACTCCAACCATTTTACCTGCGCTGTTGTTTAGAGAGATGAAGAGGAAGAGAGGAGGAAACGAAGGCGAGAGAAAAACAAAGTGGCTGCAGCTCGATGTCGAAACAAAAAGAAAGAAAGGACAGATTATCTACAAAAGGTGAGACAGACCAAGACCTCACATATTTATCTTATCTTACCAAAACTGTATTGCTACTCCATGTCAGTCTTCTCATTACTTCCTTCTCCATCCATCCTCTCACAGGAATCAGAGAGACTAGAGATGTTAAATTCTGACCTTAAAGCCCAGATCGAGGAGCTGAAGCTGGAGCGACAGCAGCTGATCCTCATGCTGAACCGCCACCGCCCCACGTGTATTGTCAGGACGGACAGTGTGAAAACCCCGGAGAGCGAGGTGAACCCCCTGCTGCAGCAGCTGGAGGCCAAGTGAAGCCGCCACATCTTTCTAAGGTTTACAGTCAAGGAGAAGCAGCCAACTTGCAGCACTTAGCTTTGGGCCTCGGTCGTGGAGGAGAACCAGCCGCCAAGTCCTCCTACCTTAAGTCACAGAGCGTTACACCACAGAATGTGGATCTGATAAGACTGGACACTGTTCAATCAAACCTGTCTTTGTTTCTCTCTCTTGTTTTGCCATTGAATTGAATTTGTTCTTCAATCTTCAATCAATCTTATTTTTTAAGGTGGATTTGGACTGTATCTGTTCTTAGTTTTCACCATTAGCTAACATGGCATGGCTTCAACACATGACCAGCAGCTAAAATTAGAGTTTGATTTCAGAAAAGATTTTACACCATCAAAAACATCAGCTCAGTAATTTCATTAACTCATTCGGTGTTTTACAAATGAATGATTTATATATAACCTTAAAATGAGCTGCATTTCATTAAACAGCTGTCTAGATGTCTGTATGTCACCAAGTTACCTATAATTGCTGTTTCAATAGCATTTCATTTTCCACCTGAGGCAGCTTTTATATGTGAACAAGCTACATACAGACATCTTGTTTAATGAGGGGTCATAATACTTCTCCTCCCATATTACATAGTTGGACTACAACTAGCAGAGGGCAGCTGGGGGTGATTGGGTAGTCTTAATAGATACATTTAGTAAAGTATAAAATAGAGAAGCCTTTTTACTACATAACCTTCATGATTTTTTGGTCCTTTTTGTTCCTTCATACATTTGGCGGCACAGCAGTTGATCCCTTTTTCCTTTTATCTTATGTTTTGGCGCAGGCGTCATGTATGCACATATATATGGACTGTTTACATTGTACTTTATTTTCTGTTACCATATTGTTACTACCAATTATGTTTTTTTATACTTTTGTATATGATGTTATATAAGCATATAAGCTATCACAAAATCCCATTTTGTATTTCCATAAGAAATAAATGTTTAGTTTCTTTTTTCCTTGAATTTTCTTGAGTCCTACAGAATTGAAATCAAGTCAGTCATGTATTGTTTTCGATACAATTATCATGAGCATTTTGGGCAAACGGCGCCATCTGGTGGCCAGAGTCAACAACCTGATTAACACTGTAAAGCTTTTTTTATTTTATTTTATTTTAATTTCCACACATTATTAAAAATATTTATATGCAGGAACTTTTAAAAGAAAAAAGTTTCACTGTTATACATGGCAGCATATATAACTCTCAACAATCCTCTTTTCCTCACAAGGTTTGGCTAATTGCTATGTTTTCTGGGATCACAAGGGAGCAGAAGGAAAGCTTAATTTCAGCAGTGGGTAAATCCACACAAAATATAACAGTGGGAAAAGCGGGAAAATTGACTCTTTAAGTAAGTAAGCCTCTGTAAAGTAAAATAATAATTTTTATGTTAAAACCTATTCCCCTTCATGTGTAATTCTCAATTAAGTTAAAATTACTCACACCCCTCTCCTTTGGTATTCTCTAAATCAAATGGGACCAATACTGTAAAGCAATCACATTTTTGTCAAGCTCAAATTTGACATGTAATCCACATTTAATCTAACATGAAAAAATATAAGCATATAAGAATTGAAGTTCTCAGCATGTACCAACTAATAGCAAGCACCAGGTTAGTAACAAAGGCGCTCATTGTTGTGAACAGGAGGGATTTAACTTGCAGATTAACATGACTGAGGCCAAAGAAACTAAACACAGTAAAAGTAGAGAAGTATTAGCAACCTTATAATAAATTGGAAGAATATAATTGAATAGAATAATTGTGGCATACTTTGCTGATAATCTGCAACAGGAGATGAAACAAGGACACACTACAGAAGCCTCTATTGAGTCTGTCTACATGGTCTGTCCTGTTTGACTGGTGTGTCCCACTTCACAGTCACTGTCATTTTCTTATGTCAGCAGCTGGGTGGAGTAACAGTCCAGTCAGCTCAGAGCCAGTGTGTAATAAGGGGGATTTCTCAGACAGCTCAAGCAGTGAAGGAACCTGTGGAGAGCAGGTCAGTCACTTGGAGTGAAGCAGGCAGTGGGATGAGGGATGAATCTCTTCAGTGACAGCCAAGTGAGTGATTTATAGACAGTCACATGGACTGAGAGTGATTTGCTTATATAGATATTTGAACTGCTGCTACAACTCTCATCCAACATGGGGAACAACACTTCGGAGAGCAGGAACTTGCAGGATGCCAAGGAGAAGGGTGCGCACGTGTCTCCAGATGTTGTGGACCGCATCGAGTGCAGCATCATCCCGAACGGCGCGGGCAGCTGTGCGGCCACCACTCGCCTGTACAAGAAGCGCTGGGCCATCGTGTTCCTCTTCAGCGCCTACTCCCTGAGCAACGCCTACCAGTGGATCCAGTACGGCATCATCAGCAACATCATGGTGAAGTTCTACGGCGTGGATGCCTTCGCCGTGGACTGGCTCTCCATGGTCTACATGCTCACCTACGTCCCCTTCATCCTGCCCGTCACCTGGCTGCTGGACAAGAAGGGGCTGCGCGTCACGGCGCTGCTGGCCAACGCGCTCAACTGCGCCGGCACCTGGACCAAGGTGGCCAGCGCAGAGCCGCACCTGTTCTACGTCACCGTGCTGGGCCAGGCGCTCAGCTCCCTGGCGCAGGTGTTCATCCTCGGCATGCCCGCCCGTCTGGCCTCGGTGTGGTTCGGAGCGGATGAGGTCTCCACCGCCTGCTCCATCGGAGTCTTTGGGAATCAGGTTAGGTGATCTCTTTTGCCTTCAAGGAAAGATGTAAATTTGATGTCGACACACACACACACAAATCTCTGAGATATTATTTCATTACCATGCTTAAATACGTTAGTGTTGTCAAGTAGATCATGGCTGGATTAACCTCTTTGGGGGCCTGGGGCAAATACTTTCTGTTGGCCCCCTCAGCTGACATTCATGTCCTCAGACCCAGCTAATCAGACCCTATTTAAGAATTTAGGTTTTTTTTAATCCCTTCTACAAGATTTGATAATAATTCCTTGGATGATTATTGTGCATCATGCCTGATTTTTTTTGGTCAATTTCTCAAAAGTCAAACACCAAAAACTAAATGACATGCAGTGACTGTGGCGGTCCTGGGGGCCACTGTGGGTCTGTGGGCTGATGGTAATCCCACCAGTCATTCCTTCCTTCTCACATGAATGAAAGACTATTTGTGAATTTTTTTGCATGGTTACCAAAAGGATTCTTGGAATAGATCCTTGGACTTTACTGGAGGAAAAATTATTTCATTTTATACTTGTTGACCAAAACCAACCAAGTAGTGACAGAAAACATGCCGATAATAAGATAAGATAAGCCTTTATTCATCCCACAGTGGGGAAATTCACAGGTCTAATGTGTGAGTGATGGGCTACCCAATGCAATCCTTATCACCTCTGATATTCCTATTTATTTTACATCTGACAAATCTACCTGCGCGTCTTTGGTTGTGTCACCCTTCATCGAGTTCATGTGGTAAAATTAAACACGCAGGATGTTAGAACTATTAAACATCCTGACACAAATCATCTGCAGTTTGTGCAGATTTAGCATGAACAGATGTTCTGACCTTTTGTCTTGGAAGTCAATGCAATATCCTGACAACAATAACTGTGTGAATGTGCGTGTGTGATCCACTGGCCTATCTCAGTTGCAGTCTCCTGTAAGCAAACACACTGTGAGACAAAGTACACAGATCATTTACTTAAGTTAAGGTTGTTATACATAATTACAAAATGTTCTGCAGAAAATTGATCCTTGTGACAGAGGTAATTTAGTTCGGTGGTTCCCAACCTAGGGTTTGGGCCCCTCTAAAAGGTCACAAAATAAATCTGAAAAGGTTTGTTGGATTTTTTTGGCGTCAAAACTTTATTGAAATGAAACCATTTGAGGAATTTAAATGGGAAATTTTCCTATTGTCCACTCATAGACATCTGAAACATAGTAATGGGCCCAACTGGACATTCATTTTCTGTAAGGAGTCACAAGCCAAAAAGAATGAGAACCAACCAATCTTCTACAAAGTGTAAAACAAGTTTTAGTGTAAATTTTAATATGAAAAGTATCTGGTAAATAACAGATAAGCTATTTAAAAAGTAGCCTACAATATGTATCACTTAAGGGAAATGAAGATAAAGAATTAAAAAGCAGGATAAATGGAAATTCTTTACCAGGCCCAAAGTATCTTACATACAGTATTTAAATAAATGTACTTAGTTACTCTCCCACCATTGACTCTCTTTAACCTTACAAACTTTTTCAAGCCTTACGTGTCAAATAGAAAAGAGAAAAAACAACTACAAGTAAAAAACAAACAAACTGTTTTTGACTCCCAGTGTTTGTCCATCAGTGACATTATAATATTATTGCGCCAATAAAATGGTGCCTTACAGGCTAAATACACAGTTCTTTGTAATCTTTTTCTGCAATGTTCTCATTTGCTAAATTCTCAAACAGGGATTAATTATGCATTTGGGCAAAATATTTGTTATTCATAAAAGTTATTTGTTCTGAGGGAGGAAACGAAATGGGAGGAGACGCGCACTATTTCGCCATCTTCCGCCGGTTCAGTGAATTAAATGAATGTACTCTAATAGTGTGCCAAAGCTGTCCTCCTCCAGGTATGTTAATCTGACACTTATTTAAATATTTTTTCGCTTTGTTTTTGACCTAAATTGTCTCCTCAGAATAACAGGTCTTTGTGTGGGTGTTTTTTTTTTTTAGCGCATGCGTTCATTCGCGGTCACTTTCAGGAAGTAACGTTATTGACAAGCGGCTTTTGTCCGTAACTTCGAAACTGTTTCACATATGAAGCAACATGAGGCTGCGATTGTTTTATGATGGGTTTTATCTGACGCTGCTAATCATTTTATTGCCCTACTTTTTATGGAAACAAGGCGAACACGCTGCCAAGAAATCAATCTCGACTCAGCTGCTTCTGATTTAGGATATTGATCTATTGATTGATCTGTGTTAATGGGTCAGAGTATTTACTTCAGTAACAATGAGCCGAGTGGACGTGAAGTGTGTTTGGGGTCGTAGTTCGAACATGATGAGGGAGGTTTTGCTTCTCCTTTTCTTCCCTTCACTCCTTCCATTCATGGATGTGCTGGCACGCAGGCAGAGGTGATGCAGTTGCAGGCTGCGGACAGCAGGGGCGCTAGAGTCCAGTCTGCGCAGACAGACAGACACAACAGCTGTGCACAACATTTCTTTTAATTATAGGCCAGTTCATCCTTTGTAGTTCATTATTAGAGAAAAGAACAACAGCGATCCTCTTTCCAAATGAAAACTAAACACTTGATTGAAAATTATTTTATTTTTCAAACTTAATTATTAAATAGATATTTGAGCCGAATATAGCATCCCCCTATTTTAAATCTATATGTTTCTGATATCTAAAAGCCTATACGTTAGCTCAACTTTTTTCTCCTTTTTCAAATGTACAGTTATCAAATTAATTATGCAATGACACACACAAAAGTAAGGATAATCTAGATTATCCACATAATGCATGCAGTAAACCTATGTACATATTCAAAAGGTTAGTGAGGCTGGATCCTCATTAGGGTGGCATCTAACTATTATTTCCCAGATCGATTAATCTACCATTTTCCCAGGGTAAAAAGAGTGACAGCTCTGTGGTTGATTCCTATAAACTGACTGTTTACCATCAGACACTACCACACCATCTCATTTCACCCTCAAACCCTGCTCTCCACTACCTCTGTCAGTCAGTACCTCATCAGGATGTTCCCATCAATCACTCAGCTAATCTAATCATGTCATCTCATAACAGTTACTCACTTCATAAGTCAGTGCTTCATGTGTCCCTTGCATTGTTGAAAACAACATTAAATGCAGGAAATTAATCATATCTTATGCTGAGTCACCTAATTAATGTGTATTCACTCATGCAAATTTTGACATGACAATAAGCAGCTTTGAAGCTTGACCCACGACAGGGTTGTTCAATTAATTCTTAATCAACTAGTGATTAAGCACATGTTTATATTAATAACCAGTTTCACTGGTTTTGACCAGATGATTTTTTCAGTCTGTTATTACAACAGCGCCCCAAGACAGATGATCTAATATAAAGTGATTGAGCATTAGTAAATCCAATTTATGAACCATAAACACTTTAATAACCAGTGTTCCAACAGTGGCATACAGTCATCTTGTGTTTGAGCACAGATGTGTACTTCCTCCCTACAACCACAGCATGAACTCACAAGTATATCCTGCCTGTTCCATTGATGTTCTAGTAAAGTAATACAAGAGCTATTCTTAATGTTAATGTGTATTAACTTTTAAAATTTAGAGCTATGTTTTCACTTTCTCGCTTATACCTACACAATCTTGCACAGTCTGTATGTTTGCCAACCACAAACATCTGAGACAGTAGTTTCATTCTTCAAAAAATATCTTTTGCGTTTGTGTCTTCTTTCCAGTTCCGCACTTTGTCCGTATTCTGATGAACTTGCATTTTACATTCAGTATCGCCCTCACTGGACTTTAGCTCCTTTGTCCACATCAATACATGTGTCTGTCATGTGCCTAACTTCAGCAATAAAAACAAGTTGCTCTCTTCGACTGTCCTGCCTTAATCTCACAATCAAGTGCTAGTTGACGTTGTAACATGAGCTGGAAGGAGGGGTTTGAAATGAGAAGTAAAACTCACAGAAGAAACCCATGGTCTGACTGATGAGGTGTCTAACACCGGAGTCAGTCAGGTATGAAGTTGTTGCCTGGGATCAGAACTTTCCAACACAGCTCATTATGTTTAAATTACAGCCCAGATCCAGCTCTGCTAAATCAGGAGTAATAAGCAGTAATCTCCACTTTAGGCACCACAGGCCAGCTCATTTCTGATCAGCATGTAGGAAATACCTGCTGGGTGGGAGGGGCAAGTCAGGTAAACTGCCACAGTGTTAAGAAAGCGCACACACAAGGAGAAATGTTTGCTCTTCCCTCTAGCTGTTAAGTGCTGCAGAAGCCTGAAGTAAACCTGCAACATTTCAGGGCGAAAAACATGACTTCTCACAACGAGTTCTCTCATGAGTGGATGGGCGGCCTCGGTGAGGCCGGAGGCGATGATAGCTCGCCAAAAAGAAGAGAGAGAACCAGTCTTGGAGAATATAACCGCCATCTGCCTCTAGGAGATAGCACACTGGAGACTTCAGTCCTGGATACAGCTCAGCTCTTCCCACTGATGGAGACCAAGCTGTACAAGCGACGATGGGTCATGCTGTTCATCTTCTGCTCCTACTCCATGAGCAATGCCTTCATGTGGCTGCAGTACGGCATCATCGGCAACATCTTCATGCGCTTCTACAAAGTTGACAGCCTGGCCATAGACTGGCTCGCCATGATCTATTTCCTCACCTACATCCCCCTCATCCTGCCTGTCCTGTGGCTGCTGGACAACCGGGGCATGAGGGACATCATGGTGGTGGGCTCAGCCTTCAACTGCATCGGGTCCTGGATCAAGACGAGCACGGCCGACCCTGACATGTTTGCCATCACCTTCTTCGGCCAGTTCGTGTGTTCAGTGTCCACCGTTTATATGCTGGGCATCCCATCCAGACTTGCATCCCTGTGGTTTGGGCAGCAGGAGGTGTCCAGTGCTTGTTCCATTGGAGTTCTGGGAAACCAGGTTTGTCTCTGTTTATCTGTTGGGCTCGAAACATCTTTAGCAGTGTGTGTGCATATGGTGTTATACACCCCTCATATTGGTCTTAAGAACAGTATATGTGTGTGTTGGTGGGTGAGGAAGTGCGAAAGGGAGATCTATCATCTTCAGCACTATTTCCAGTATATTTGAATGCCAGTGTGTTTGTCATGTCAGCATCTGCCATCTTGAATGTGTGACTGAGTCTGACTGCTCCTGTAACTTCCAACCTTCTTCTTGAGTCAGCAGGTTTAGCAAAGTGAATCACTCTCTTTGTGCCCCCTTCCCGTGACTACCCCCATGACTTTCAACATGACTTTTTGTATCTTTGGAATAGTTAAGTGACTTTAACTATAGAGCAAGAGCCCATTATTACCAAGTCAGAACACTGTTTACACTGACATTTTATTCAAACAAGCTCCATTTGAGCAGAAGCCAGAAAGAAATGTGCAAGAAAACTGTAACAGCTCAAGCTCATAAATTATAAAAAGTAGGTTGTTTCTTCTTGTGTTTGATTTCCTTCACACACTCAGTACAGAGGCAACAGGTGTAGGACAGGATGTTGGAGGTAGAGGAAGAACATATCTCACTCAAACAAAGGGGAGATGCAGCTTATCATCTAATTGTTCAAAGTGATTTCCTTGATGTTTGTGTGTGTGTGGTTTGTTCTTCCCAGCCAGGGGAAATTGCGGGGGATGGCGTGTGACTTCCACTGCTTGAACCGTCTGCTTCTGAACAAGCTCCCAAGCTTGGGGTAAATCAACTATTCAGTGAGATTACCTCGAATGGCCATGGCCACTTTCACATGAACAAAGCTGGTTTGCATACCCGACACCAACCGTGACAGCTGTAGTTGCTTGGAAAATAGTAACATGGGGCACTGAATTTGATGAAATTATTGTTTTTTTTACACCACAAATGACACAATAATTAGGTTGGAAAATGTTTTTTGCGAGCTGGGCCTCACTGATTACTGTACAAAAACACAACTTTCTGACTTTATTCACTGATTCTAGAGAAACTGCATCATATTTTATGGTGAAAATATTTTCTGTTTTTTTCCCTCTGATGTCCTCTGTCTCAACTCTCTGTGATTTGCAGCACTTACTTTAAGAACAAGTAAAGCTGTCCGTCCAGGACATCAGAGGGAAACCACAAAATATTTTCTCTGTAAAAAAATGATCCACTTTGACCAAAATCAGTGAATAAAGTAATAGAGTTTTTTGACAGTGATCACTGAGGCACGGTGCCCAGAAACACTCCACTCTGGCATGCAATGTTTTTCCAACCTAATTATCGTCTCATCTCTGATCTGATAAACAGTAAATTCATCAAATTCATTGCCCTGTGTTGCTATTTTCCAACTGACTGTAGCTGTCACATTTTGCAGGGCACGTGCGTGAACAAGGTTTTTATGATGGGACGCAGCCATCGAGGCTTTCTTCATATAGATGTTGGTGGGCTTTCATCTAAAGTAGGTTTATGCAATAATGTATGCAGGCAGGGCATGTGTGGTCGTTAATCACTGTTACACTGAACATACTAGAAAATGTGTTAAACATGTTGATCATCTGAAGCTTGAGGCAACAGAATCCCTCAGGCTCATGTCTCCTCAGAAGACCCACACAGTTTTTATACCGAGATGATTAGAAGTTTTGCAGTTGAGCGACACAGTTTTTTGATGCAATCTTGAGACATTTCCAACAGGAAGAATCTGGCCTCATAATTCAGTTAAGCTCTGAATTATTCTTTCTGTGCAAGCCAATAAAAACAGCCGGTGAATCCTGCACAGGAGTAACAGCTCTCATGTATTTATGAACGCCTTCTGATCACACCACAATCTTCTCTGTACGTAAACATATACCATCAAACGACATCTATAACCTCTCTGATGCTCTTCAACCTCTGAGGCCAAACTGTTTTCCTTCAATTGAAGTTTGTCCTCTCTCACCTGCGTGAGACCAAACACTGCATGCCAGTCATTGTCACGCATGTTCTTGTTTTGTGCTTAAGTCCTGCTCCCCGCCGCTGAGGATAAAAGGACACATTGTTGTTGATGTTTACTTGCTCACCACGACTTTATTTCTTTGGCTCCGGTCCCTAAACCTGATACTTCCAAGTTTTCAGGCTAAAGTAGTTTACATTTCCCCTTGGACATTTAGAAATAGTGCACATGAACAAAAAGTAGGTAGGATCTCCATATAGGCCTGCGATGCTTTGAAGATCAAACGGATCAACAGTTTGTGTGCCAGAAGTAACTTCATAAAAGAGCCATCCTTGATTTGCACCAATGGAGAATAAGCTTGTTTTGCATTTTTGACAAGTTGACAAGACTTGCTCTACTTATCCAAAATGCACAAAAAATTAGGGATGCAATGTTAAAATTCTCCAGTTACTGTGTTGTAGGGATCTTTGAAAGCCTCCTCTGAAAATCCCATAAAGCCCTCTCTTGCAAAATGACCACAAGGTAAGTTAATGATTGTTCAAGTAGCTCATGTTCGAAACGCATGTAACATCAATATAGCAAACTTTGTCTGTGTGCTGCAGAGGGGTAACAGGTGCAGATCTATAAATCTGGCAGCTGTAAGATTCCCCAGAGCACTGAAGAGGCCTGATAGATTTCTGTGCTTGCACGCTACTGTTCACAGGCTTCTTCCTCCTTCAGGAACATTTTAGCCCTTTTCCTTCTCTTACTTTTCCCCTACAAAGGGGCTGGTGCCCCCCCTCCCCTGGATTGCTCTTGAGGATGTAAGAAGCTGAGGAAGTGGGCACTACTCATGTGATACTCAAATTTGGAAAGTCCCACTAAAACAGTAGCTGGACCCTGAGGGTGGAGAGGATCTAAAAAGTCAGACGTTGTCACATGTCCCAAAATATCACCCCTTGTACTACCTGAAGTAGTTTTACATTTTGGGAAATATGCTTGTGATGATTGATACCACTTTAAAGTCTGTCTACTGAAGATGAGCTGCAGCTTCATATTTACAGAGTTTATCTAACTGTGCACATTTCCCAAAATGTCAAAGTCTTCCTTTAGCAACCTCTTTGAGATATTTTGAATGTAGTGGTGAATGAGCATGTATTAGTTATGTGTTCACAATAGGGGGCAACCATCACTCACACAAATGTCAGACGGTCAAATGTCAGTCAGATATCAACTTTTCAAGCCAAAAAAATCCATTTGCTTTAGTTTTATTTCAACCATTTCCCACTTTTTAAATTATACTTTCCACCTTAGTAATGTGTATTGCCTGTGTGTGGGTATGTGTGTGTGTGTGCTGCTAGAGGCACCGAGTCATTTTTTAATTGCGTGTCTTTCACCTACAGATGGGCATTGCCATTGGCTTCCTGATCCCACCCATCCTCGTGCCTAATGTGGACGATATAAATGAGCTGGCGTACCACATCAGACTCATGTTCTACATCAGCGCGGGAGTGGCCACCGTCATCTTTATCCTTGTGGTCATTGGTAAGATGATTATCCACGGGCTCGTAGGGTGGGTTGGAGCTGTCAGGGCTCTTGGCTCGCTCATGCAGTAATAGCCCAGTGAAACTCCCTTTCAATGTCACAGAACTCCCACAGTCATGCTTGTGAAAATATCTACAGCACAGAATCATCCTGACAGTTTGTGCTTTCCAGTGGTTGGACTGTGACAAAGCTGTTACCTCCTTTGCCCTTCACGGTAACGCCACTGGGATTTATTTTTTAGCTGCAATTGCAATGATATTTTTTAGATGAGAACACAGATTAGAAATGATTTGTGCAACATTAGGGTTCATTGCTTGACGTACAATCTCAGTCAGTAGTGTTTGGTAGAGCTTCTTATCTGCTTGTCGGGCTCCTCGGGCAGCGCTGCTGGGAAGCTGAGTCCTCCTCAGATGTGCTTGCAGCTCAACAGCAGTGCAGCTCAGTAGAAGAGCAGCTGCAGTAATTGCTGTAATTGTTCACCTTTTTGATGAGATGTGTTTGGACACGATGTGAAATACAAGCAGGGACTCTGGGAATCGGAGAAGTGTTTTATGAAATCCTTTCCCCCCTTCAGCTCTGTTAAATCCTGCTTTTACCTCCATGAAAGAACTAAAACTCACAGACTGTCAGAGAAGCATGGCAAAGCTTCACCACAGGTCACATGTTGTTCTGGGAGATTTGAACTGGCACAGAGGAAGATGCCTCATTAACAATCAGAAATTAGACTATTGCCACTATAATGAAAACACCTGCGTGGGTGGACTGTGGGTATGGAGTGGCTTTTCATTTTATACCAAACCTCTGAAATTTGTTTGAGTAATTTAGACAAAAAATGTGTGATGATCTTTCGAAGGAGAAGCATAAAAAAACAGTATAATAATAATCACCATAATATTGATACAGCACATATTTATTTAAAATTATTATTACAGTTTAGCTATTAATTGTTATGTTTGACAAATGGTGATTTTTAAAATGTATTTCCTGTTTATATTAATACATTCTTATCATGTAAGTGCTATTTGCCAGAGATCTCATGGTCTTCTGTGGCAGATCTATTTTGCCTATTAGCCATCATGTCATCATATGACCTAATTATGCAACTGTAGTCATGTGAAGAGAAGCAGTAATTACTTTTGTATATTTGCATTTTGTCACTAAGCCACAGTTTTATTTACACTGTGGCCACTCTTACGTGATACTGAGTTTGTGTATCCAAGGATGTGGTACTAGTATTAGCTATATTAGATATGGAAGGCAATCAAGAGACAAGCATGACAAATGATGGTGGCTTTAGTTTATTCAGTGAGCATCTTATTCTGTTTATCTGTTCCAAAAATAACAAAACACTTCTTATTTAGCACTCTTCAAAATGTGGAAATTGGTTAACAGGGACAAGACGTTAGTTACAAAGTCAACAAAATTAAGCTGAGGAAAGAGACATAGAACATTGAGTTTATTTGGCTTATTGACAACAGGTGAGTCACACAGACGACCGACTGGAAAACAGTGTAGCTGTGATAGTGCAAACTTGTTGGAGACTGAATTATCTTATCTTCAGAGAAATATCCATCCCAGTCTTGCTGTTCAACCCCAGCGTCACACTGGGCTTTCACCTCCACCTCTCTGCTCATAAAGGTCTTAAGTCCTCACACACAAGTGACCTACTGAACTGTTGTGTTTGTTTTCCAGTGTTTCAGGAGAAACCAGAGGTCCCTCCCACCCAGTCCCAGGCTCAAGCCAGGAGCATCTCCCCCGATGAGTACTCATACACGGCCTCGATCCTGAGGCTGCTTTGCAACAAGCCCTTCATGCTCCTGGTGCTCACATATGGTGGGTCCCTTCTTGATCCCTTAACCTGTTCCACGAGCAGACTGGTGGAACAGGACACCTTGTTAGCAGGAATCTTCACTGATGAATGTCTTGGGTCACTTATGCCACTAATGATTAATCTATTATTTATTGTTTAATTTAGTCACCATATAATGTCAAAAAAGTGTGAAATTGTAGACCACAAGTTGGATGACATTTTGAAATTGCTGATGTGGTTTGACCAACAGTTCAAAAGAGATATTTAAATCATGATGATCTTAAACAGAGAAAAGCAGGAAAACCTCATAATGGAGACACTAGCTCCAAATATATGGCATTTCTTCTTAATTATGATTAATAGTAATTAATCAAACATCACAATTATTGTCCATTATTTTATCATTATCTGACAATTATTATTTGCTATTGATATCATAAGCAAGATTAGTTTCTGTTTGAGCTGATTCACCAAAGCTCCTCATGTGACTTTAATTAGTTGTAATAATCTCCATCTCCAGAAAAGTACTCTTTTTAGCATACTGATCGGACGGTCATGTGAAATGATATCATAGAGATAGCAGAGGAGGAAGTCTGACTCACATCTATGTGCATCTTCACATTCTTCTGTGTTTCGATCATTGTGACGTGCAGATCACCCCACACTCACACGTCTCGCTCTTATCACCTATCCTGGCTCGGATGTTGTGGCAATAATGAGGTCAAAGGTGACAAAGATGTAAAAGCCTCAGAATAGATGTCTGCAGTTGAAGTTGCCACGGTCATATTTGTGGAAACCCCCTGGTCTTTATCAGCTGGTGTGCAGATACGTGGCTGTGTCATTGTAATGCTTCACCTCCACTGCACTGCCAATGTGTTGCATTGATCTAAAGGTCTTTAGAGGTGTCACTTTTTTGTTGTTTTTGCTCAAAGGTCACTATTTAATGATGACAAAGTTAATGATTGACGATTTGAAGAATACTAAAATTTGTTAGTCTGGTTATGTGAACCACCAACATGTCTGACTAATGAGGTTTTAAGTTCTTTTTGTCTCTGCTACTGATTAACATGCTCCAGTAGAAACTTTGCTTTTAGTCAAATTATGACAAGGTCTGAAGGCTGCTGTGAACTTGACGTGTGAGGTTGTCTGCAGTGCTTTTAGGGGGAACGCATGAGGTCCCATCTGGATCTTTTCTTTGCCCCTACAGGTCATCTCAGAATAGTTTATCTTTTGTTGTCTGCAGGACTGAATGTCGGCTGCTTCTACGCCGTTTCCACGCTGTTGAATCGGATGATCATTGAACACTATCCTGTGAGTCCCTCCAAAACATGCCATTTTCTTATGAGCTTTATTTCCAACCAGACATGCTTTTATTTCACTTTCTCTGCTTCTGTCTTTGTTCTCAGCTTTTATACTCAGTGTCAACAGGTCCAGCATGTAGACATTTGTGTTACAGTGGTGACTATAAAGCTATAAAGGAGATTCCCTGGACACAGATAACTGGGGTCAGAGACTGGGATTGTTATGGTTCCAGAGCATACTGGAAAAGATAACCACAGGGTGCAAAATGTCACAGATGTCTTGTGTTGTCTGTCAAACCAGAAATGTCGCTGTTTTTCCTCTCAGGGTGAAGAGGTGAATGCTGGGAGAATTGGCCTGACCATAGTCATTGCGGGCATGGTGGGGTCACTCATATGTGGCATTTGGCTGGACAAGACCAAAACGTACAAGTGAGTATTTTCTGTAAAGGGGAAAAAACAATGCCAGACTTTCATTTTTCCAGGTGATGAGAAGAAACCAAAACTGCCTCTGTAGGTATTTCATTTCCTCTGACATCAGGAAGACCGTTCCCTCTAATCGTGCTGCTACAGTCTTCAGGCAAATAAATGTGTTTTTACATCTGTATCATGGACAATGATTTGAAATTGGTTGTTTCAGAGAAGTCCACAAATTTCAACATGTTGAAGGAAATCAGCTTGAGATAAACTTAAGTTATGCAAATAAAATAAAATTGAATTGAATTGAATTGAATTAAGTCATTAGGACTCATCTTATGGGGAGCATTGCAATCCATCAAATAGTTGTTTGAGATATGTCAGTCTGAATGAAAGTGTTGGACGGTCAGATCGACTTTGCCATCACACTGTCAACATGTTAAAAAAATGTCATGTTTTAGCTTCATGTTCTTCAAGTGACAGGTGGAACTCTGTACGACCTCTGAAAAGAAGTGCTCCAACATAATTTTCAGTCTTTGGGATGAACTGTCTCTCTTGTTTGCTTCAGTCGTAGCTGTGCTTTAAAACATGGGCTCTTTGCATGGATGTCTCTGAAATCACCCATTCACAGGGAGATGTCCGAGTGAATTAAAGCTTTTGTTCAAAGTGGGCACGAATGAGAATCCAGCGGAAGTGAGTTTTATATCTGACGTCCCTCTCTGCTTATCTGAGCTGACAGGCTATACTCTGCTGGTCCTCCCAGGTCGCATCTCAGGCCTCGTGCCATTACATTAAACATAGAAAATACTGATAATTCAAATTTAAAAGTGAAGATGTCCGGTTAGTATCTGATTATTGATGCTTGTCTTGATCAAGCATGTCAATAATTTTCACACAATAACCACTTGTTTTCAGCACTTTTCTGAGAGTTAGATGTTTGGTGCACTGCCTTCACTGATCTGGCATGCAAACTATTATGACTGGAAAAAATCCTCGGCCCTCAGATTCCGTACATGCCATTAGGATGCTTCGCTGTCAAAGCAGTTGCAAAGATTTATGCTGTTGATCCTCACACTTCTATTGTCCCATGTGGGACTGCTGAGAGGACTATGTTATATTAACAACACTTTTTGCAGGGATATTTTACGCGTGGTTGTACGAGAGACGGCCTCACCAGAGTAAGCCTGTTTGTGCAGATGGCCCGGGTCATGACAAGGGGGCGTCAGTGACTCAGGAATATTGTTTATGCCGAGGAATCAAGTGAGGAATTTCATTTTGAGAGAGACGTCTGTCAGGATTGTAAAAAATACACTCTTTAAGATTATTATAAACATACTTCTTATCTCTTGCAGTGGTAGAACCTGAGGATGTTTGCAGGGATTAGTCCTGATTGGTTGTGTCATAATGTGCATCAAGCAAATTCAATGCATGGACATGAAATGATGCATGTTTAATGTGGAGGAGAAGAGTGGCCCCATTGTTCCTAGTTTAACTCTGCTGGTTGTACAGATGAGTTTTTTTAATGATTGAATGATGATTGAATGATTTTTTTTCAGACTAAATTCAGTCAAATGCAACTCAGACATATAAACAGTAAATGGTATATAAAGGCAGTGTGCATCATGTGACCTCACAACAGTAAAGCGGGGTGTTGCCTTTGCTTACATACCGTTAATCATCAAGCTATTTGTAACTACATAAATACCTTAGAGGTTTGTATGTGTAGTTTGTAAAGTTTGTATGTGTATAAAACCTCGAAAGGGAATTGTTATGATCAGCTTTGGCATCTAGCAAACGTGAGCCTTGTCACAAGATTCACATTCGTCAACATTATGTAAATGTAAAAGTCAAACTGGATTCCACTGGATTTCTAATTCGATCTGGAGCCTTTAGAGTTACACTACTGCAAACAGGCCGTGATGTGTATAAATGCATATGGTGACCGATCGTTTTGTCTTTCTAAACTTCCTGATTAATGTTCCTCTCCTGTCTCCTCAGGCAAACCACCTTGGCTGTGTATCTCCTCTCTCTGATTGGAATGCTGGTCTACGCCTTCACACTCGGCCTGGGTCACCTGTGGGTTGTGTTTGTCACATCTGGACTTTTAGGGTAGGTGACCATTACAAAGGAAAGGCCTCAGAGGTTCTGACCTTCACAGCCGGGGCTTGGAATTACAGTAACACCTGCCAGCCTTTAAGAAATCTATTTGGTGGCTTAAAATCTTTTTACCACCTCAAGTCTCTCTGCACTGTTGTAAACTTGAGAAGTGCTGAGTTAGAAGGAATATCAGCTATTTCTTTATGAGGAGTAATAAAGACAATTCCTGCAGGCCTTGAAATCTTTATCATTAGTACCTGAGAACTATACAACAACCTTCAGACTTGTCCATGTTATCATCAAGACTTCAGATCCAGAAAAGGACCTTTTGGTGGAAGAAAAACTTACGATAAAATTCAGCTGTCATACCAGCATTCATACCTAATATTATCTGACCAATCTAAAGAAGTCATGCTTAGTAGACTGTCTTGTACAAAGAAAAGATCTTCACAGTCTTTAGGCTCATTTTAACTCTTAGGTTACGATGAACCACGTCTATCACATTTGACGTCCACAGGTCTCTGGTTTTGTTCATGATGCATTAACATATTCTGGTTGATGTTTCTTTGCATTTCTCTCATCTGGCTTAGTGCTGCTCTGTCAAAATTAAGGCTCCTCCAATTCCCCAGTCCATGCGCTTTGTCCTTACAATTATTGCTATTTATGGTAAGCTGATTATGCCCATAGTTGGTTTCCATAGCAGTTTCTTTGTCTGGCTTCCTAAACCCAGACAGGATGGGTTATACAGCAATTTACACTTGCCCTACTTTCAGATTTGCGGAGCTGTTTTTCTGTTATTTGTTGGGGTGACACACACACACACACACACACACACACACACACACACACACACACATTTTATTTCAGCCTCTAACCTTCAGTGTCTGTCTGCAGCTTCTTCATGACTGGATATCTACCTCTGGGCTTTGAGTTTGCTGTAGAGCTCACCTATCCAGAATCAGAGGGAACCTCATCTGGACTGCTTAACTGTTCAGCCCAGGTTGGTAAAAAAAAAGGCACCGACTACACATATAAGATAGAATACAAACATTATTTTTTTGAATCTCATTTCAGATCTTTGGAATCATTTTCACCATCTGCCAAGGGAAGATCATCGATAAATGGGGCACTTTAGCAGGGAACATCTTCCTGAGTATCTTTCTGTTGATAGGAACAATAATAACAGGTGAGATATTAACCTCAGCAAAAACAACAGTGAACAGTGGACTCATGTCAGCAGCTGCGGACATGTATGCATGTTGTTGTTCACATTCATAAAGTTACTCATGCACAGACATGTCTTTCACAGGATAATGTTGCCCCCTAGTGGCTTAATGAAGAACCACTATTTATTGAAGCCAGGATTAGAATTTCTTAATAGGACTCCTTTCCCTCCTTTTCATACTAAACAGCTGTTTATTAATCCCTAAATATTATGCTGTTTTTTCTATTAAATTCCATGCCAATGCCATATATTGGCTGTGCATTAAAATACATAACGACTAAAATATTTGATATTCTCTGACTTAAAAAGCTGCAAATCAACTCTTTTAAAACTACATAAGTGACATCAGATTGTACAGATGTACAAACCCCTGTTTGTACAAACCCTTGTTACCATTTTCTATTGAAACTCTTTTTAAAGATCTGGAAATTGTGACAGCTTTGTAGATTTCACACTGATATATTGCGTATAATGCGTAATGTCCAGAAAATTGCTTTGAATAGTCTGTGTTTTTTATTTCAACTTATTTGAAGTGAAGCACCACCGACGTACTATTTTCTTTTTATTTTAAGTTGATAACTAAATAAACACATATTCTCCATATTTTGCTATTTTTCTTTTTAACATAATTTAGCATTAAGCTCTAATTTTAAAGTCCACCATGACGATGACTTCCGTGAGCGTTTCCCTCTCGTCTGTGTTTATCACAGGATTCATCAAGTCTGACCTGAGACGACAGAAGGCCAACCTGCAGACTGAGGTGCAGACAGTGAGTGTAAGTACATCTGTGTGTGCTACGTGAAGTCAGAGGCGGGATCTTCACATCCCCGTGGAGAAGGAATGTGTTAGATGCCGCCCTGGCTCTGGATTGTATGCTCTCTCCTCACACTGCTGCAAGCATGCACATGGGTGAATGCAGGGATCACACTGCACGGGTGGAAACTGTCTCTCTCTGAACTCACTGAAAACATCTTCTACTCTCAAATGCTGTTTGCCGAAAGCGCGGTTCTGCTTTGTCTGACGGCTCTCCAACTGGCTCTAACAGCATGCTCCTAATTTTATTTGAACTTGAACAAAGACATGTTTTGTTACACTTTCATCTGGGTGCAGTTGGCAGCTGTCGAACAGATCGTTAACCACTGTAATAATGTGATAATAACACACCACAATCCACTATTAATTAATAAAATTGGATTTAATTTAGGATACACATCATCATTTTGGCCAATTGTTTTACATGTATGCAACATATATCATATTTTAAACTTACTGAAACCTTAGAATTTTTTTAACAATCTGTACCTTTTTCAATAAAATCTTACTTCACATTGCATTTCCTCTGCTGCTCACTCGTTGTCTTGTTGAAGACAAGCTTGGGACCTTGTCTGCTGTCTTTCCACGTCGTCTCTCTGTTCATACTACTTCAGTTCTAACAATCCGAATGCCGCTCCAGTAATCCTGCACACTAACAGAACCTAAATAAGATACCACTTTCCTTTTTTTTTAAATTAATGGATTAAGTTCTGTAAATTGTTAGAAATGAAAAGACGAGAGAGAAGTGAGATAACTGAACAGCCACAACAGTTGGTAATTAGTTGTAAGAACTGAATAAATTAAAGATAAATCTAAATAAATAATACCAAACAAATACTGTTTATTAAAGGCACATCATATTTAGTATGATTTACTGCAAGATGACTTTGAACTAGAGCTTATGTAGGTGTGGTCACTGGACAAGACCGCAGGTATTAATCAGCAGTATTAGTTAGGTGTGGAGGGTGTGGTTGGGGGCAGTCTGGAGGTGGCCCCTCGGGGCCCCTCAGAGGTGTGACACCCAAGCTATCGTTCCAGCCTACAGGCTCCGTGTCATCGGTGCAGGACTACGGGGCCACAGCCTGCAGCGGCCACTGGCAGCGGCAGTCTTGACATAAACCCACAACCTCACTAAAACCAAAATGCACACCTGCTAAGGTAGGGGCACACACTCTCTGAGGGCAACAGTAAAACTATATATATATATCATGCAGACAGACACACACACACACACACAAAATCAGCTCTTATATTTAACAGGTTGACCTGCTGTGACTGTGGAAGCTCCTGGGATTTCTACCTCCTATAATACTCATAAAGATAAAATTAATATTAAAAGAAAACAGATTTGTGGAAGTTTTTTTGTTGTTGTCACTGTGCTTTTTGCTTTAATCAAATCAACCTTTCATAGGAAATTTTGAAATGATCATTTGACATTTTTGATTTACTCACTGTACTAATTGACTGTTTTTGATGAGTAGATAAGTTATTGATTATATTAATTTGATACAAGAGGCGAAAGAGAAGAGTTGAGATGTTTAATGCTAAAATAATATAATGAATAATTTAATGTTACTGTTCTATTCTCATCCTCTATTCTGAAGGATGTGATGTCCTGAGAATTCGTTCCTTTTCATTCAGAATACTACTACCGTTACTCTTTTTTGGTCAATGTGATTGTAATTTGTGTCTGTCCTCATCCTTTACAGAAAATGACAGCTGATCTGGAAAGAGCCGTTTCTCCACCTGAAACCTTGAAAGAGAGGAAGATGTGAGGAGGACACATGCTTCCTCTGTCAAAGACACTGTGTACAGACAAAAACAGAAATACTGACACATCAACATGCATAAACATGCGCACATGGCCACAGAGAGAAGGAGCTGCTGTGAAGGGTGATCACAGGGAGAGCGAGTCGCTCTGAGCAGCCCTCTGTGAGCCTTTATGATTGAAATAGGAAGCAGGAGACCTGCTGCATATTTGATGTACTGTATGGACTCAAAACCCAAGAGTCACACTAATATCCCAAGTGCACCTTAGCTCCTCTCAAAGCATGCACAAGTCAATCATGCATAAGGGAAACCTCCATGATTTTTACATCTCAACACACATTCATTTTATCCATTGTTGGCATTTTACACGTTTGTCATTGCAATGCAGCTGGCACTTTAGTGGCTCCAACATTACTACACTCTTTAATTGAAATGAACTTTTAACTGAACTGTTTCCTAAGCTTTTACCATCCTCCTCTGGTTAGTGTTAATGTAGTGTTCTTTGTATCTGATTTTAAACTGATTATTGCCTGATATTGTAGCAGTATTGTGCGTAGCTGGACTCAGTCTTTACATTGCAGAGGGAATTCATTTTAAGTCCTCTGCTTTTAGAAAAGCACATTAAAGCAGAGTGTAACGTGTTTTCTTGTCATGGCACTCGGGTCAACCAGCGGCTGCCATTCAGGATCACTTGTTACTTCTGAACTCTGCTGATTAGTAAAATGATTGATGCTGTGCATCTGAGTACACCTTGGAAGGTCACTTTTGTCCTTGTTTGACCATAGCTCAAAACATGAGATGATGAATATCTGGATCAACATGCGAGAGCAGCACAAAACATGATGGAAGGATGAGGCGAATTGATCCACTGCAGTTGTCACTTTGCACAAGAAGTGCAATTTTTATGTATAATCTTATCTACTGTAAATTAGTTTCTGAAAAATGTAGTCCATGCTGTGTAACCAGTGTTTGTAAAGTCTGTCATTAACATGTTTTACTTGATACATTGTGGAAAGGTGTCCGGTGATTCTACTGAATTATAATGATCTAGCATTATTAGAGGTGCTAGTTCTTTCAGTAGCATGTGTTGGACATTTTACAGTGCAGTGAGTCCTTTATATACTCCTAGAGATTTTTGCATTCTATAAATTAATGTTTTTAACATTTTAAGCATTTGCTATTACACTAAAGTATAAAAAAATGAATCAAGTAGTTTGTTCCTCATCTGATGTATGATGTCACAATTTATCTTTGGATATAGTAAGAAAAGCACAAGAATTTATTTGTGTGTACCTTTAAACCTCACCTAGCACAGTGTGCTCAGGTTTTCTCTGTCTGAATCTATCCTAACCCAAAAACCCTCAAAGCTAAAAGGAAAGATTTGGCAGAAAATAATGTTGAATGTAAAAGCTCTTGAATCAACCCAAGTATGACATCTGAACATTGATTAATAATTGTTTATCAAAAATACTTATAAAAGCAAACAGCAAACAGGAGCCAGTTACACCACAGGAAACAATATGTCTCACAAATTATTTTCTAGTTGAGGTTTATAAAAACACATCATTTGCTCATTATTTTAGTGAATAACATCAAACATTAAATTGTTAGGGGACAATAATTGTGCATGAATCAAACTTAGCACAGAACATCAAGAATAATTTTGGATTTTTGTGTTGTGTTAGTTTGTAATGAAGAGCATAGTTTTATACTGTATATCTGAGTTCTTTGGTTAATCATCAATTGAAAAACATAAGAAGTGGTCTGGTGAAATAAAACAACATCCTGAAAGAAATCTACACTGGATTATTTCTGTTCTTATTTCACTCAGTGATACCACAGCCATCATCACACTGGTAGAGGTTTAAAAACAAGCACATCATTCAGCATGACACGCTTCACATAAAAGATCAGTTTAAAAACATTAAATACAGCCCAGATAGAGATGTATATAGTCTATAGAAAGTGTAGAAGAAAATGAATTCAAATCCAGATCTCATGTTCTTCAAGGCAAAAGCAGCACACTGGGATCAGTTCACAAGTGTCTAGTGGTAATTGTGGAGGTGGGTTCAGCGGACTGGAGGAAAATCAAACTGCTAGGATTCAGTTACGCTTCTTCTGTCGTGCTCCCACTTCCTCTTGTGACTCTGGAAAACACTGGAATCCAATCAGCATTCCTATGATAGAGAAACCTAGAAAAAGACAGGAAGGTGCTATTAGGGTTTGTGTAAAAGATGTTTTTAAGACCTAATAATTTAAGGGATAATACAAATATATTTTCCATCACTCTTCAGTGTAGTCCACACTCACTTGCCACAATGAGAGGTGCCATGACTCCAATAGTCAGAGGTGCAGTTTTGTAGATGAAAGCTTCAGACAGAAAGTGGCCCAGTGCCAGCACAAAGGTCCATAAGGTGATGTGATACAGCCTGTAAGAGCCAGTAGGACACAGTAAGAACATATGAGGTCTGCAGACAGAAACAAGGTGCGGAGAATGGGAAGCTGTCTTACGTTCTGTTCTGGATGTCGATGGCACAGGCGCAGCGAATGATCGATGACAGCAACGTCCAAATACCAAAAGTTCGAGCTTGGAGACCATTCACTACAGAAATGGGAAGAAATACAAAATGTGGGAATGTGGGAGTGTGAAAAATAGTTAAGAAATATCATGATATATATATATCAGTATATCCCATGTGTGTTATTTAATCAGAAGAGAGTAAATCTGCCTCAAGCCCCAAAATTTTGTAAACACAAAAATACGAGCCTTGTTCTTACAAAATCTTAATCTCTCAAAATAAGACCATGGTCAATAAGTTGGCTGGGCAAATATTTAAAATCAATATTAGCTTTTCACTGACACAGTATCACTCTCAGTATATAATTATATGTTGGCTGATGAGAAATGGAAAATACTGAAATGTGGAAGATGTTATGTTTGTGGTCATTTGGGATCAAGTCTCCTTTACACTGTCCACCAGCTGTGTTGTCCACAACATACAACATAATATTGAAGACTGTTAACTGTTATTGTTTTTTTTTTTTACATGAAAATAACATAATAAAATTGCCATTTTGTGATTCTAATACTGGGATGTAGAGCTTAAATAGCATTTTTAACATGCATATATTTAATTCTTTAATGTCTTCACAAATGTTGGTAGTGGTATCAATGTAATGTAATACTGAGGACTGTTATTGCAGAATTACAGAAAAATAATACTTTCTTTACAATACAAAATTCTTTTTGATTATTCTAACAGTGGGACAAACAGCTTAAATACTGTTTGAACAGCTGCATTACAGTTTATAGAAATTTCAGACACATTTCTATCCAATGCAATTATATGAACTCTTTTTGAGGAACAACAATCACTAACTTGTGAACACTTAAGCACCAACATCAGGCTCAGCTGAGTGAAACATGTGTGGACATATTTAATGCTGTCAAGCTGTGACACCCATTCCAAACTAAACTAGCGTGCTCACCAAACTCTGGTGTTCCCGTGTAGAGCTTCTCCGACAGAAAGCTGTGATCTCTGAAACTCTGCACCGTGTTTCCTATCGCGATGACGGCCACCATCACCAACCAGCTCCGCAGGACGTTCAGGAACCGACTCATCTTCTCTCACCTGTCGCAGAGGGAAAGTCAGTGCAGTGAAAAACAACTTCAAACTGAACTGTTCCGGACAGAATAACAGATATGTGCAGCATGTTACCTGACTTCACACGTCACATCTATCAGCTAGCGAGTGATATTCAGCAATAACATGACATAACATTTCTATAACCTCAATGATAAGTCTGCCAATCTTGGACTGCGCGGGTTGACCAATAACAGAGCTCAACAAATGACTCCATCCAGTCGTACCATTCACATGATTGGCCCATACGAACATTTGGCCTCCGCCCATTTCCTTCGCCAACCAATTAAAATCAAGGAATTTGGTCCTCTGTGGCATTTGTTAGGCTGCATTCAACAAAGAGTAGATGTGGAGGGAGAGAATGCACTGTTAAATCTTGTTAAATCCCGTTTGCAATATTTGAAGTATTTTAGATAAGAATCGATGTTATTTTAATTGAGTAATATGTACATCAATAGTAACAGGTTGGATTGTGTCTGTAATTACATTTTTATTCCAATAAATAATTGCATTTTTCTCATAGCAAGATAGGCAGTCGAAAAACACGCATTACTAACTATTTTTGTACTAAACTGTTTTTTCCGGTCATGCATTACATTGGCAGGTTCATTTGTTACATTTCGACTCTAATCTAATGCTAAACATGGGCCTTTTGAGAACAGTTGCCATTTTAGACTGAGGAAATTGTCTCTTTTCATTGGACAGTCACCATCTGCCCGGCGCTATCTTTGGATGGATGCAGCGCAAAATTTTGGTCAGGTGAACAAATAGACGTTGCTCTCGAGTGCGCATGCTCCACACTCTGTTGCTACTCAGTTGTTGTAGTTACCAGGAAGATTAACCGCGATGATCAACTGGCCCTTGTGAGAACAGCTAGCTAGCTGGCAGTTAGCAGGCTCTCAGACTAAAAGGCAAGTTGGTGTTGGTGTGTATTTACATGGCGTTTAAAAACGTCTGCTTAAGCAGTCTGAGACGAGGCAGACTTGGCTTGGTTAGCCTCCCATACCTACAGTGACATGTCCCTAACCTAAGTCTTGTTTAGCTAACGCTTGTTTGCCTGTCTGGGTTTCGTCTTAACATCTCCGGTTTACTGTAATGTTAATAGAAAGATTCATTTCACTATTGTTAAAGCTAGAGCTACAAAAAAGCTGTTTTGGCTAACTGTGCTAAATGTAAATCTTTGTTCCATAACTGTATGAATGTTATTTTCTTTGTTAACGAGCCTTATTAACGTAGCTATTAATATAATACATTGCATTAAACGGACCAGCGTTAACTTGATGATATATTCAATGTTTTTGCAGCTGGAGGTCATAGCTGCCATGATAACACCCAGACACACTACACCAGGAAGATTTTACCGGACTGCTCGTCCCCTTGAACAGTGAAGATGCCAGCTGTGATCAGGGATAAGGAGGACTCTGAATCCTCCTCAGAAGACGAGCAAGAGTAAGTGTTAGTGCAAGTACTAAGAGTTTGCAGTAGAACCACATAACAGCGACTGTGGTCAACTGCAGTCAGCATCAGAAACGATTTGTAAAAAGTACCCATCTTTAATTCACTAGCATTAATGTGATTATTATATCAATATGATAAACATGTTCTTAATTTGTTGTCATTTCTATGTTACCTGCCATTAAGAGCTTTTATTCAGCCCAATATCACAAATTTGCCTCATGAGTGTTTACAGCATGTGATATGATCTATCCTTTGACCCATGATTTGGATAAGGAAGCTCTCCCCCCAAAGCCTCTTTACAGGGTGTTGTCATTCACATTCAAAGGCAGAATCACCTCAGTGTTGATTAAACTTTAAATTATAGGTCTATGCATACTTCTACATTGAAGGACACTCTAAAGCAAAATGTTCTTTTTTTTTATCACACACCCTCATCCACACTCTCATCCCTTGATATGTTGCATGGTTGCATAGCTGATTGTCCAGGAACACCTCACAAGATTTTCCTCTAAATGCAGTATTAATGTGATGGTATGCTGACCAAAAATATTGTTAATTTTTTTCAGCTGCACCAAAGTCTTGTCTTTGCAACTTGCTATGGTTTATTGAATGTGTAACGTAATCTATGCAGGATTACAGAACATGTCTCGAGCCCTGTTTTATAATTCATGCCAAGATACATTTAGACATAATGAAGCTTTCAGCTAGCTTTCATTTTGCATAATTGATGAAAGTTTAAACTCAATGAGAGGGAAGGTGTCTAGCTTTAGATCATAGCTGCAACAGTTGGTCTATGTTATCTTGTCTCTGCCAACTAATTCCCTCTTAAGCTATACTTAGTTATACCTTACTGAGAGCCACCGTGCCACCTGCTTTTAGTCTAATTTCCAACTCCTGAATTAGTTTGGATTGCTTAGTATTAGGGTTTAACCTCCAAGTGACCAGTGCTGGTGCTACCGCTTCATTAAACAGGGCCAGTTGATATTAGTTGACATTAACATGATGTAAAAATGTATGATGACAAGCAAACCTAAATCAAGAACCACATATTACACATAAAGACAGACACATGTACAGTACAAAGAATGTAATGAAACAAAGGGAGTGCTGAACACATAATACTAATACTTTTTGACTGTGCTTTTTATTGTATTTGATGAATATGAAAAGAATATGAATGCAAAACTAAGCCTTGATAATATTACCCATACCACATATCACATATTAATATGTAGAATTTAGAAAGGCTTGCCACAATTTAGGCCCATTGTGTATATTTACTGGTCATATATTTTATACTGGTCATATATTTTTATATTTCATATTTTAGATTTCATATCCATACTCAAAAGTGTAAATAACTAACGTAAACTTGTGTATACCTCCTTTTTGGACTGTTATTTGTTCTTCTTAATATAACTGCTGCTATCCCCTGTGCTGCTGTGACATGTGAATTTCCCCACTGTGGGACGAATAAAGGCTTATCTTATCTTATCTTGTCACATTCACGAATCCAGTTTTGGCACTGTTGTCTATCCAATAAACACTTTTTTAAATTTCCAGCAAAAGCCACATATGTTGTTAAATCTCTCACATCAGTCAGTGATGTATCCAGCTGTTGTTTTCTTCTTTAATTCTGACAGAATGAGAAACCTTATGTATGTTGTATTTTTAAAACTAATCATGCATCTGCATATTTAACTAAATACTTGCAACTTAAATGGCCATACTTTACTAAAAACATTACTGTGGTGGCAATAATCTGACCTTTTGTCTAAGACCTTTCACATGTTGTGCTTATAGTATCTCAATATTCTTAATGTTTGTTATATTGAAAATAAAGAACAGACCGTTATTATAAGATACCTTATTCAATGGCGTGCAACAAAGCCACCACAGTGGAAAACACATCTGATGTATTGTCTGACATGCTTAAGCTAGGGGCTGCGATTGTTTACAGGTCTCTACCCCCTTATCGAGATTGTCCGTGCCTGATTGAGTTCTACTCCATCTTCATGCTACCTTATCTTATTTTTAGCCCCTGATAAGCAGGCTGTGTCTGGTACTATCAGATAGTCTGCAGTTTTACAAGGGTGTTTGTTAGTACAGTACATGGGTTTGTTATTGCCCAGTGCCTCCTGAAACTGTGTGTGGTTCTGTCTCTATCAGCCTGGATGAGACAAACATGTCAGGATACATTCCCTCAGCATGAGGTAAACTATAGGGGCGAGTTCACACCCTCTGGGAGATTTTCATCCTGGAGTGCATCCCTATGATATTGTGACTTGGAAGTTATTCTATGTTTGAAATGTTTACTTCTCCAGATTATTTGAATTTCAACTGTTCTGCGTTTAGAAAATCTGCCTCTAACTGTGACTGTGTATCATTTGTTCGCCCACTAGAGACCATCCGTGCATTGCCTGGAGTGGCCTTAGCAAGACCATCCCCGTCCTCTTGTTTTTCCCTGAAGCTGCAGTTTCAAAAGATGGCAATATCTGCTCTACTGGAGGTACATTACAATGTTTTGAAGTTACAACATGACTAAGAGAAAATTGCTGATAATAGAATTAAAATTTGGAGCCTTCAATAAAGTTGGACACTTTTCTTGTCCCATGTTTCATTTGCTTAGAGCGATATCATATGGCCTTCAAGATTGTGCGCACAGAGAGCCGCTTGGTACGAGGAATACTCACCAATCATGGATTCCATGAGGTAATGTCCTCCACTTGAATGTGCAAATTTAAAAGATTAGCCTAAATCTTGTAAAAACTCATAGTTTTTTAGCTGCACACACTACTTATGTACCTTTCTGCTGTGTAGAATATGGAATAGAAGGGCTATTTTTATTTCCTTTGACAGATAATGCCGATGTCAAAGCCTGGGAATGCGCCCATGGAAAAAACCTAAATGACCTCAAGAGCATTAATCCTGTTTCACGAGGGCACACAATCCCCATTATTGCTCTTTCCAAGCAGTTACAATTAATTCCCTTTTTATTTCACTTCAATACTTCTTGACTCCCGCTAACCCATCATCAAAGACAGACGAGTGTCTACCACAGCCACGACAGAGCCAAACTTTAATAAGCCTTTATTACAAACATCTGGCTCTCCCCTAGACACCGAGTGGCCATGTGAACCCTGCCTCTTAATGAATTGTTGGAATAAAACAAAACAGATAAAATAATATGAAGGGGATGAAAATCTGCAAGTTGGCCTTCCTTTTCAGATAATTTCTAAAGAGCAGGCTGTATTTCTCCAGGTTAGTGGTGGAGTGTCTGATCTGCTTCTTAGATTTAATTTAACCGAGCTGTCATATGTGATGGACATCACACTGTAATACTGCTGTTGGTGACTGGAAACTCTGCAGAGCGAGTATGAACAGCAATGGCTGCACTTGGTTTTACGCTTTGTTTAATGATCCCTTTCCAAAGTTCATTTGCTCAGTGTGTACTGAATCGAAGTGATTTGATCCAGCTTGTCAACTGAAGTCAATCATTCTGACTGGTTTTCAGGTTCACCCAAATAGTAATGACTTTAACCTCATGTGGACAGGATCTCACCTCAAGCCTTACATACTACGCAGCCTTCAAGACTTCCAGAAGGTCAACCACTTTCCCAGGTATGATGGAGCGCTCAAATGTAGTGTATTGCCACTGTTTTCTCTGTTATAAATATCACCGCTGAGCTGTTCTAAGCCCATCAGTTCAGGCAATGTGTTTGTTGGCTTCCACTGCAAAGCGTTTGGCTTGGACCAGTGCCTCTCTGAAACATGAAATGAATCATACTCTCAGGCAGAGGGCGATCTATTGCTGTTATGTATGCATTTATTTTTGTTCTGTCAGTGTCAAAGCTGTGCAGCTCTTTTAAAACTGGAGGCTCTGCTCATTTCCAGGTCATATGAATTGACGCGCAAAGACCGCTTGTATAAAAACATCCAACGAATGCAGCAGACTCATGGCTTCAAAAACTTCCATATTGTTCCTCAGACTTTTGTGCTTCCCTCTGAGTACCAGGAATTCTGCAGTAAGACACCTCTCACCTGATCTTGTTTGTCAAAGTAGACCTGACTTTATGATACTATCTTTACAATCATTCTAAACATAATGTATACATTATGTTTTTCTTTTTGTCTGTCATCTCAGATTGTTTTGCCAAGGACAAGGGCCCATGGATTATTAAACCAGTAGCATCTTCAAGAGGACGAGGCATCTACTTGGTCAGCAATGTGAGTGATTTTGCCCACTGGAGATATCACTCTCTGATAAAAGTGGTTCCCAACTTTTTTTGACTTGTGACTCTGTAAAACAGAGCAATGTCCACTTCTGACACCATGACAGGTTCTGTCCTCAGTGTGGACACAGGTTGTGAGCAGTTTAAGCAAATGAGACCTGAAAAAAATGAAAGTAGGGAAATGACTTATTTTCATTCTGAATTAATCTGCCCCTTATTTTCTCAAAAAAATGATTTGTTGCTTTGTCTATAAAACATGTGATGAAACAAAACAAACATGTGATGATAAAACGGCAAAAGCAGCAAATCCTCTCATTTTAGAAGCTGGGAGAGAAGCAGAGAATGTTTGGCATTTTTGCTTGAAAATTAACTGAGATAATTAAAAATAAAAAATATTCAGAGCTGAAAGCTCTACATAAAACAACCAAGTAAGTGTACCTTGTGACAAGAATTATTATCTTGAAAATTTGTTTATTTATTTTATTCTGGGCTTCTTACAATTTTTGGCTTTTCTTGTGAAATGCTGCTAAGAATGAAGATGAACCTTTAAGCTCATACATCATTTTGGATATCAGAAATATGTTTTTCTTTTTTTTCTTATCTCTTAAATCTTGGGGTCAGACTGGGAACCACTGCTCTGTTCACTCATTTAGACTAAACCCTTAATGTCTTTGGAGCCAGTGAAACACCACTATTCTGTCCCTATTTTGGATGTGAAAACTGTTTAAGTAAAGCTGTGTGTTAAACAAATAAATTGACATGTTGGGAAATACACTTACTTTTTTGCTGAGAGTGAGGTGAGAAGACTGATACCGCTCACATGTCTGGAGAAGAACTTTGAAGCTACAGCCAACAGACGGGTCAGCTTAGTTTAGCACAGACTGGAGGGAGAGGGAAACAGCTAATCAGTTTTTTGTTTGTGTGTGAAAAGTTCCTTGTGATTCATGTCTTAACACAGATTCACATTAATGGAAAACTGAGTGGGAGTTAACTGTAAGCATCCTGACTTCAAAAATACTGTGTGAAACAGTCAGTTTTGGAGGGGGGGTGGACAGATACAGCTGGCTTTGAAATAAGTATCAGCCTGCGTTTCAGACATTAAGTGTGGAGTAAATCACACTCTTCCAAGGCCCTGGCTTTTGAAGGAGCTCAACAAGGTTCTCACTCTTGGAAAACATATGCACGATTCTTCTTCTTCTCAGGCATTTTTATGAAACAGTGGAAAGAATGTCAGAGCGATATTTGGAGAGAAGAAAGAAATACGTTCATTTTTTTTTTTTTTGGTTCAGGTTTTCTCTGAACTGTAGCCAGCACTGAGTTTACCCCGCTCCCCCGCCCCTGTCCCATCTCTTCTCGACTTCGCCACCTGCAACACATTTCAACCTCATAAATGACCCGTCTCCCACCACCAGATTGTGTTTTTATAGGCTGTTATTTAACGCTGACCCGCTATGGCCAGTGTCATTGCAGCCTCCAACTTTTCTTTATCTGGCGATTCTTTGATGCTAATGGTTAACAGCAGTGTCACATCATCTGTTTGGAATTCAGTATTTAATGCTCTATATGAATGAATATATTCTCTGCAGCAGTGCTGGGAAACGCAAAGAAATCTACAGGATTAGTCGTTGTGTTTGCTCGTCTTTGCTGTACCTTGAACATGTGGAAAGTTAGAGATTGTAGCTTTAAATCTGATGTAATTACCACCTTCATCTTCCTCACTGTGTTAATTATATCGTCTTGTATTTGTTTGTGTGTGTCACTTGCAGCCAAATCAGATTTCAATGGACGAGAACATCTTGGTGTCTCGCTATATCAATAACCCACTACTGATAGATGGTGAGTTCCTCTTTGCCTCTTAAATGGTACAGACACAGCTTAGTTTTGTAAGCACTGTTTTTGACATTGTTGTGAATAATCTGTGTGAATTTTCTTTGTTTTTGTTGACAGAGTTCAAGTTTGATGTGCGGTTGTACGTGTTGGTGACATCATACGATCCGCTCCTCATCTATGTGTATGAGGAGGGCTTGGCAAGGTGAACTGTGTGGGGGTGTTTGCATTCTTTGTGGCATTATTTGGATAATGTTTAAGATTAACAACACATATATAGAGAGCATGCATGCCTTAAAAGCTCTAAATGAAGAGTTATTTTGAATAAAGTATATTCAGTGTTGAGAATAATTGACTACAGATGTATTTTACCCATTTGTAGTTTGAATAGTTAAGAATAGTTAATGGAAGCTCTCTTTCCTTAAGGTCACAGTTTTTCAGTGGTCTGATGTTGACACTGCCTGGTTCCTGCACTTCAGGCACACCCTCAGTGCCCAGAAGAGGGCAGCCTTAACTTTTCAGACCAGCTGCTGTGTCGTGTGTATGTGTGTGTGTTGTGTGGTGACTCTTAAACAAAGCGCTCTATTGTTCCATTTGGTGGATGTGCTCATCAAATGTTGCTGATTGTGTGTTGGTGTAATTGCACTATATTTATTGGATGTTGGTATTTGGAGCAAGAATAATTTATTAATCCAAGAAGAAGCTATTATCAGGCACAGGTAGGTCAGGAGAGGGTAGATGATTTATGGAACGACTGGCTCTTCGTTTTGGTCTGATAGAGGTACGTGTTGGAAACACAGTACCACCGCCCTCTTGTTAGCTGGCTTGATTATCAACTGTGAGCAATAAATCATGGCCAAATTCTGAATCCCACTTTTATCTCTTGACATTCCTTTGGGTTGTGTTGGTATTCAGGTGCACAGTGCGTGCCAAGGAATTCTCATTATTGCACATGTGGCATCCACCCCTCTCAAACGCTGCCAGAGACTAATCTCTCTCCCAAGTGCCCCTATCATTCAGTCAAGTGTCAGCTGCATGAATGTGGTCATTATGGCAGATAGATATGTCGTGCAACTGTTGGCTGGCAAGTTCAGTTTTTTTACTTGTACAAATTAACCCTTTCTGTCTACAGATTTGCCACAGTCAAGTATGACCGAACTTCAAAGAACATCAAGAACACGTTCATGCACCTCACTAACTACAGTGTGAACAAAAAGAGCAGCGATTATGTCAGGTGATTTTCATCAATGATGAACATACATTGAATGTAGAGCTGTTACGGGATGTTAGATTGACTCATCCATTTCTTATAAGTTGAGTGTTTGAAGTGCATTTCTCCCTTTTCAGCTGCGATGACCCTGAAGTTGAGGATTATGGGAACAAGTGGAGTATGAGTGCAGTGTTGAGGTATTTGAAGCAGGAGGGGAAGGACACCACATGTGAGTCAAACCTTCATTTTGTTCCATTTCTTATCCTTTTCATCTTTTCCTTTTTGTTTTTATGTCAACGTGTCTCCTTCTGATTCTAACAAAAAACTGGCTAACTAGAGTTTGACTAGTGCCACAGAAAAATCATTTCTTAATTTTGTCTGTTCCAGTGCTGATGAGGCAGGTGGAGGACCTGATCATCAAAGCTGTACTGAGTGCTGAACTACAGATTGGCACCGCCTGCAAGATGTTTGTTCCCCACAAGACAAACTGCTTTGGTAATAATTTCATATTCTTCATAAAATGCGAAATATAAAATACCAATGCGACCTAAATTCTTCTGTTTATACTATGTTGTTGGCATTTCTGCTTTATTATTATAATAGCCACAGCTGGAGAGAGGCAAGAAAGAGAGGGGATGACATGCAGCTAAGGTCTGATCTAAACGTCAGTGACTAGTTTAAAGATGAGAGGCATCAATAGTAAAGCAAGCTGTGAAGGACAACAACATGCTTGAGAATTGAAAGAATTTCCTTTGAATGAAATCTGGACTCTGGACAGAGCAGATACACTCATATATACTTAGTCATCAACACTACCACACCCCTCACATTTCCTTTCAGTTTCATATTCATTGTCCAGCAGTTCCTCTTTATTATTCCTCCACTGAGCCGAGCTGAGGTTGTAGACAGTCATTCCTCAGTGTGGAGCCTTCCTGCCTGTTGCTGCCCTCTGACCGGCTGCCGGGTCGTGGAGGGCCTATTGACTGAAGCAGGAATTTGCTTCCTCCTCTCTGTTGCCATTCAGGTCTGCCTGATTTAGGCTGACTGTTTTCTTGGCTGCTCCTGCCTAGCAGCAGGCTCGTGTGAACTCCATTTTGGAGCCATTACCCATGTTAGTGTTGGCACTAATTGTCTGCGCTCTCTCTCTCTGTCTCTGTCTGGCAGTCTCTCTGAGATTTGGGGTTTGAAAGCGAGCACCGGCCAAGCCTCCCTTAGCACCGCTGTCTCTTTTTCACTCTCTTTTTACTCTTGTCTCACTGTTTCTGTTTGTTTATAAATCTCCCTCTCCTGCTCACATTCTCTTTCACCTTTTGGGTGTTAGATAAATAGAGATCTTTGCAGTTGTGACAGGTTCATCCAGACACAACAACACCCCCTGATTGGTGGTTGTTTGGGCTGTATTCCCACCATCAGACGGTCGCCTGCATAAAGATGCTATCTGCACTCTGAGCATTGCTGCTAGGTTGAAATAAAAAATGCTTGAGCCCAGTGTGTGAATGGTGACCATGCAGGTATTTACAGGGAAATGTGGCTTACCAAGCCTCAACCTGGCTCTCATATACACTTGATAGACATGAATAAACACCCAGATGACACATACCTCTGGTGTGAGAGTGAAAATCAGGAATGGAAAAACAAGCTTGCTCTCATTCTCATTCATTCATTCAGGGATGGCTGGGATATTTGTTTATACACATCCCCGTATCTCAATTGAGAAAATGCTTCATGGAACATTCAGTGATACATCTACATATGTATTATTGGGATGCACGATATTGGATTTTTGCAGAAATCTGATGCTGATGTTTTCCAACTCATTCTGGCCAATAGTTAATGCAGATATATACACATTTTTTTTTTGCCAAATTGCAGAGAACATCAAGTCTCTCCTATGGTGAGATTAACATATTAATATGTCTACTCTTATCATGATGGCCCACTGGCAGATTTGAACATAAAATATGATCCTTTTCAAAAAGTGCACATTCACTGAGCAAAATAAGAAAATTACTCCTGACAGATTTCCTGTTTCTCTTTGTTCTTCGCAAATTTGTTGTAATGATTGGGATGACGGCTCTTAAGATGAGCAATTAAATTTGTTATGTTGAAGGAATGCGAGTTGGCTCCTAATCAACACTGAGCAGTCATTGCCAATAGCAACTTTGCATCCCTTTTGGATACTTCAAAAAACCTTCACACCACAGTGCATGTTTGCATCATTAAAGCGTCATGTTATCAGCAGGAATGCTCATTTCAGGTTGATGCCAATATCTCATTTTAAAGCCTTTATTGACCGATGATAACATTGTGTCCATATTATCATGTATCCTAATGTACTGCATTGCATCTTTACATTTACACTCCTCATCTGACATTGATCTGACATTTCTTCAGTACATTTAGAAGGACACTACAGGACATGAGTGCCATATTGTGTGTCGTGCCTTGTGATTATTTTTTAAATTTTGGCTCTACTCAGGCCACATTGGACTTGAAATGAAACAATGAACAACATAATAATGACTTTTGGCTTTAAGGGTGTTAGAGGGTGTTTATATCCACATTAGTTGAACAATGTTGAAATCTTATACGCAAGCCTATAGAGACCTGTATAGACATAGATACTACAGCAGTGTCATTGTGGAGTACAAAAGCAATTAGGTTCTACACCTTTTACTATGATACATAATACTCTGCGGTCTGCTGTGAACATGCCTATTACCCTCCATCAGTCGTATCAGTTCACTATTGAATTTAGTGCAATTTTGTTGTCTTCAGATGGCCCCAAGCAAGTTAATTACAGCATTCATAGTCTGTCTACAGGATTAAGTTTCCAAAGAGAGACACTGACGGTTCCAGAGGACCACCCTCATCCCCTCTCTGTTCATCTGTCTCTCACAGTGTGGTCATGTTGCATGCAAGCTCCCTGTGCGTGCGTGGGTATGTATGGACAGTATGAATACAGAGACATGTAGGAGCCAGTATAAAGCAGGAGTTTTACAAACACGCAGATCTGTCTAAGCTTTAGGGAGTCCACACTTGTATCTTTTTCTTGTCTCCTAAATAAAACCCACCCAAACTGCTAGGGAGTCATGTTCAGTCAGCCGTTGTCAGCTTCATCTCCCTCTCTCCATATCATTACTGCTCTCCCACTCCTCCTGCAACCTCCAGTGCACCCGGCATTCATCCTGAGCCCTCGGCAGCTGCCTGTAATGGTAAACAGGTAAAGCATGAGAATGCAGGGCAGAAAATACATGCGTGTTAGGGCAGCGAATGTGCCGATAAAAGCAGCCATTGTTTAGAGTTTTTATATGGTCTCTGGCTTGTCTGGAAGGGAGCCATGCGAGATCATAAAGCACATTATAATCTTAATTTACTGCAAATTGTTCCCTGCAATTTTAATGTCTATTAATGGCTTTAATACAATGTTTATTGTTTTCAAATGGGATTTCTTCCCTTTTGCTCAAATTGCACATCCGTATCTAAATGGGCATACTGTAACAAAATCTTTTTATAGCTCCATAATGTCTCATGTGGGAAGAAATAAAAACAACAGATTTTTCGTTTTCACATTGGTAAGAAATGTGTGTGTGTGTCTGTGTGTGTGTGGGGAGAAAATGCCACCCATGCTGCTCCTCACCGCTGCCATGTGATTAATGGACAGGCTTTTTTGCTGAGGGATGCTGATTACGAGATGTTTTGACTAAGATCTGATTAGCCAAGCCAAAGGCCTATTTTATTACACACAAAACATTCCACTTACTGGTCCTGTGTTCCACTGAACGTCCCTCATTAAGTGCTGAGTGTGGTTGGATCCCCCCGTCTGTGAACCACTCTCCCTGTTTTACATTTGTCAGATACTCCCACACTTCACTGCAGAACAGTGTTGGTGTGCCTACGATGACAGTGTGGCTGCTGTGTAATTCAAAATCTTTTCAAAAGTGATTCATGGATTGGGCTCTGCTATCATAATAAGGCTGTGGAGTGTTAACTGTAACTTTAATTTGTTGTCCTCGGCATGTTTTCATGATCGTGGCTCCAAGCTGCTCCTCTGCGCTCCCTGCAACAGCAGTGAAACAGCTCAGCAGCAATAATTTATCTCAGAATGATGCAAGAGTAATTCAATTGTCCTCGCCTGTGGAGAAAAGACACATAAAGGAAATACTTTATGTTGCTGTTGTTGTTGTGGGCCAGCAGGCTGCATGGCCAGGGTGGGGAGATCATTGTTTTTGGGCGTTTGTCTCTTGTGGTGAAGTTTCCAGCAGCGCCCATCCAATAATAAAAAAAAAAAAACCCTCTTCATCATCCCTTTTCTCTGTCACATTTTTTCTCTCCCTCCCTCTTTAATGGGTGTGATGTGGCTGTTCGCCGCCTCTCCTCTCCTTGTCTGTGATGCTTGTTGTGGGCTCTCTGCGGGCACATTTAACAGTGCTCCCCCGGCAGCGGTCGAGCCATAGAACAAACGTGTCTAGCAGTGAGCGGCTCTGCAGGCTCATGGGGCAGGAGCGGCGTCTGCTCCTAATTGGGGGAAAATGCGCGGCACATGGAGCCGGCTTGTCGGGGGCTGGTGAGGTGGTGTAACACCTCCCCATTTTCCCCAGTTGTTGTGGTGCCACTGGTGAGGCACTGCAGGCTCAAACCCATTTATTCCAGCTCTGTTCCCCAAGAGTAATACATAATGTTTTATGACACACACGCTCTCTCCATCTCTCTTTTAGCCTCAATCTGTGTGTGTTTTTATACAGAAGTGGATAGGAAGGGATAAGCCTGCAAGTGGAAAATAAAATCTTAGTGCTCTGCTTAAGCGAGCACCGAATAGCAGTGGGGGTCCGGTCCATCCTCAGAAGTTAAAGAAGTTAAAGATGGCAGTGGCAGCTTCAGTTGCAGGTCTTGGCCAGGGGATGTATGGCAGACTTTGTTCAGTTCCATCGTGAAAATACAGTTTTGCAGTCACACCAATTTGGACCTCATGATGTTAGTATATTTTAAGCTCCTGACCCATGCAATATAGCCCACTGAACAAAACCCAGTGTGCAATTTTCTATTTTAATACGGACAATGAAAAGTGAACAGGTGACAATGTTTTCAGGAAATGTTACAATCTTAAGAGTCATCCAGTGATTTAGCAGAACACTTCCATAAAGTTGGGGCACTCACAAGTAGAGTAGAGAGAGATTGAAAGAGAACAGTCAAAATGGAAGCCGTCTGGAAAATCCCTGGATCCTACATTTTCTTTAATGCAATCCGATAGCACCTTTCATTAGAGTCTCCCTGTCTGGTAAATGCCCATGTCTTTCAAACTCCATGCCCCCATTTCGTAACAGAGGCTATCTGTTATAGATTTGTAGCCTCCAAGCTGAGATAATCCTGATGACATCATCAGTTAACTGTTTTCACGGGCTGTGGAGTAAACTGATCTTGTTGTGCCTTTTTAATTAAAAGACCAAATGTATACGGCCTGGGACTGTGGATAGCACGTTATACACTTATACACAGAGGCTTGCCAAAGCGTCCGACAAGCCCAAAACTACCTGATTATCTGCTGGTGCGGTTTTTAAGTAGCTCCGCTTGTTATTATTCTGGACCAACATTATGCTGTGTGCCAAAGTTAGACAAAAGATCCACACTCTGTGCTAATAGCGCCCAATAAATTAATCTGAACAGAGCAAAGTTGTGATCTAACAGAGGTCTTTTTCAGGCCAGGGCGGAGATTTATTTAACTACAATAAGTTATGTACAGCCTAATAAATTTAACTCGTCCTTTTGAACTAGAATTGCCCGCCCTACCATTATTCAACTAAATGCACTATCAAGCCATTGCTCGCTGTCACGCTGGCTTTTGTATGCTTAACACTGGCACTGACCTGAGATGCCTGAACAAACAGTGCTGGTTATAGCAGCTTTGAAACCCCCAACCCCCCTGGTCTATTCTCAACACAGTCTTTTCTTTTGAAGTGCCATTAGAAGGGTTTTTTCCCTCTGGCTCTATGACTGGGTTTTGCCCTATCCCTGTAAAATACTGTGGTTTCCCTGCACGCTGCTGCTGGGGCCGGCGGGTCGTTGGCTTACAGGGTGACACTCCCCAGAGCAGTGTGGGGGTTTTCATCGGTCACGCAGGCCAACTCTGTCGCAGTGAGCTGTATATCAGTCAGCGAAACGAGAGGGAAAATTGGGATAGAATGGATGAATTTTTACACAGGGAACTTCCTGACCACTTTGTAAAAGGCTTTTATTGTGTCAATCAGTGCTAAGCTATTACTTGAGTGAAATATAAACAATATCTAACTCAAGGCTTTCTAATTCCCTGGGTTTCTGCCGCTTGGGACACAATGTCACATTTCCAGCTTTGTACTTCTGGAGTTCAAATTTCATTGCCCCAGTTGGATAAGACACTAACTTTATGATGGGGGTGAGCTTTTTTCTGGTCTCCATTATAGTGCTGTCCTTCTTGTTAATATGTAGTGACAATATGTAGATTGCTTAACCTCCCCTGTCATGAGAAAATTATTGCCTGTACGTATGAAAATATTCACAGCCACAGCGTGTTTTTGATCTACGGCCTTACGTAAGCAACTTCATGACAGATGAAATGTGTATGTACTTAGTTAATGTAATTGAGCCAATCCCTCAGTAGCAGGCTTTGGTGAATGTTTCTCTCTTGAGTGATTGGGTATATAACATGCGTGTAATCAGTAGCAGAAAGGCATAGGATACGTTGCCAAATGCCACATAAGGGGGATATGATAAAACTCTTGTGACTTTGATACCCATCATCCTTTATTTTCATAGAGCAGATCTCCGAGGTTTCTAACCCTGCGTCACTCTGCTGACTCCCCAGTCTGCGGTGAAAACCTTTTGATTCATTATGTGTTTCCCTCCGTAGAACTATATGGTTTTGATGTGCTCATTGACTCCAACCTCAAACCCTGGTTGTTAGAGGTGAACCTTTCTCCCTCCCTGGCCTGGTGAGTGACGCTGTCTTAATCATTTGATTCTATATTTGGTTGTTTCAGGGGGATCTCTTGCTTACACTAGCAGCTGAAACAAGGGTTTTTCTTTGGAAATCTACCAAAAAAAAGAGGTTAATAAAATGCCACACTGAAGAAAATAGCACTTTTGCTAAGTTTGGGAAAACATATCCTCAGACTTGAGATTTAACCCATATGTTTTTTTTCTTCTAACATGTTTAGTCTGTTTATGACAATCTTCTGATCTGCATCTTCAGTTGACTCATTTGTTATACTCTGTACATATGTATGTGTTGTAATTTTCATCTTTTTCTTCTTTGTTTCTTTTTTCTTTTTTAAATCAACTTATTTACAGTGATGCGCCCTTGGATCTGAAGATAAAGGCCAGCATGATTGCAGACATGTTTTCGCTTGTGGGTGAGTGCAAGCTGAAACAATGACTAAATGCAACTTCCATTTGATTGCAAAGTTTTGTCCAAGTGATTGCTCTTCATAGGCGTTCAGTTTGCTTATAGCGGGATGTAAATCCATTACACTTGTAAACTATATGCTTTTGAAATAAAGTACATCAAATAACTAGACAGCTTAAAAGACCCAAAGCCATACACTCGCACATTTTAAGTTCTATTTCTAACCAAATAATTAACAGAGGAGGAAAAACTCTGGGTAAATACAACATATTAAAAGTCATAGAAAAAACATTAGAATACAGATCTGTACTACTAAGAATGCATTTGAATACACATTTGCAATAATCCTTGAACAATTCAAAATTCAGAATTAAACTGGAACATCTGCGTTTCATCAGGAGTCTGTCATTTTAGGAACATGTGGTCAGTTAGATTCAGAACTAATTCACACAGACTGTCAAGATGTTCTTAAATACTTGGAGCTAAAATTTTGGATCACTCACACAAAAAAGTTGGGACAATGTGTAAAATGTGAAAAGTAAAATACAGTACAAAGACAAGATATTTAATATTCAAATGGATAAAGTTTTTTGTAAATATACTCTCATGAACTCTTGAACTTTGCGCTGTTAACAGTCTCAGTGGTCCTTTTCCTCCTTAGCCTGGAGGACATGACGTTCATGATTTCCAAAAACAGTCTGAAATGTGGACTCATCAGACCACATCGCACTTTTCCACTTTGCGTCAGTCCATCTCAGATGAGCTCAAACCCAGAGAAGTCGGCTGTTTTTCTACATGTTGTTGACACATGGCTTTGGCTTTGCATGTTGCAACGACTGAGCCTTTCCAGGATGCCCCTTTCATACCCAATCTTGATACTATCACCTCTTACCAATGAACCTGTTTATCTGTGAAATGATCCAAATAGGTGTTTTTGGATCATTGCACAACTTTCCCAGTCTCTTGTTTCTCTTGTCCCAACTGGTTTGAAAAGTGTTGCAGGCATCACATTCAGAATAAGCTGATATTTCAGTTTGAACCTTAAATATCTTGTCTTTGTGCTGTATTGAATTGACTATAGAGTGAAAAGTATGTGCAAATCATTGCTTTCTTTCTTGTTTTTATTTGCCTTTTGCTCCGTATCCCAACTCATGTGGAGTCTGCATTGTACTATAATTGGGATCAAGATGTTGATTTTGGACACGCTCATATAAAAGGGAAAGTGCTTTAATTATGCTGTATTTTCTTGACTAGTTTCACTCTGAACACGTAAATGCTAGTTGGCCTTTCTTGTAACCAGCGTGATTCAAACAGGTGGAGACAGTCGTCCATTGTTTAATGTTTAATGTTTTCCTTCATTCCACTCGTTGGGTTTGTGCAAACTGCAGAAAATAGCTGTATGGGTTCATAATGGCGGCTCCAGTGTTGAGAGAATAAACCACAGCCTTCATTAATTAACATTAAATGACTTGAGGACAAAATTGTCAACAGAGGCCTCAGTTGTGTTGTAGTCATTAAGCTTTCTTGAGAAACTGGATCCAACATGTCAAAATAAAACAATCTTTAGCGCTAAGAAATAAAAAATGCCTGGCTCACGGCAGAGATAAACACTGTTTATACAATCGTGTTTGCAGCAGAGAATGAGACGTGTCTCCGTTATGTCTCCTCTCCTCTTAATTACTGAATTCTAATGCAAAGGAAGAGCTTAAAATATTTTGTGCTATGGAGGTTTAAATGAAGGGGAGCCTCATTCCGTGACTGCTACCACATTATGTCAGAGGGCATATCTTTATCCCCGGAGAAGACAGTTAAAAACACACATTAAGTGAAAAAAGACAAATCCTAACCAAACTTTCAGATGCCCTCATTATTTAAAATCCTCTGATTTATCCTTATTACCATTCACAGGAGACATGGAGCCCACTGATTATCAGGCGTCCATCTAAACTGGCACTGAACCATTAAGCCAATCTGTGGTCTCAGCCTAATGATATTGAAGGAATGGCTATTGTGTGTGCGTGTGTGTGCGTGTGTGTGCGTGTGTGTGCGTGTGTGTGTGTGTGTGTGTGTGTGTGTGTGTGTGTGTGTGTGTGTGTGTGTGTGTGTGTGTATGAGTGCACATTTGCATGTGTTGTGCGTCTCAGCCTGCGCCGTGCTGTGGCTTGAAACCCTCCCCTCCGGCTCATTAAATGAAAGAGTAGAGTCATAAATTGCCAGTTATCTTTGGACTGAGACGTGACTGCGGATCTGGGGAAAATGAGCAGTGGCATGTAAAACATAGCACATCTATTATGTACCAAACAAACTAAGTCACTGTTGGCTGATAACACTTGGGCTTCATCCCAGACCTGTAAATAATGACAGCATTCCATTAGCATTCATTTTCCGCCTGTGTGTAGGTGTCAGCTCCGTGTCGCCCATGTTTGTAATAATTGCTGTGTTTAGGCAAGAGCATGGCAGGGGCCTGATTCTTACCTGACGGCTTGGATGAGGTAGTAGAAATAGCCTGGAGCTCTAAGCTGTCAGTAGACTTAATTCAACTCAACTGTGACTGCAAGATACAACATAAACATATTTCTTTAACATTTCACTTTTACCACAAGTTAGCTTTAAGGGAGTGTGGGAATTAATAAACAGAAGATCGTGTATTTAAATGTTAGTGACTGGGTGGGAAGATCTTAGTGGGAAATGTGAATTGCAAACATTTTTTCCTTGCCCTTATCAACTATCACTGTGATGAACTAACAAATGTGCAGAGCTGCATACATGCAAACTAGAGCGACACTATAGGAAGGAAACAGGAATTACTTCCAGGACTAAAACTTTCTGGTGCAGAGTTGGATGACTACACACAGAGGCTCAGCTGAGTCTCTGCTGGCTGACTGACTAGAGATAGTTCAACACTTAATCCCCCATAAAACATAAATTTGTTGTTTTTTACTCTTTGTTTTCTGTACAGACCAAACAACCCAGACATTAAGTGTTGAGGTGAGATTTATAGGTTCTATTAGGCAGATTTATTTATTGTTGGACACAACCAGGCAACCAGTTTCCTCCTGTTACTAGTCTCTATGCTAAGCTAAGCTAACATGCTGCTGACTGTAACTTTACATTCATCCGACAGATATGAGGGTGGTTTGATCTTGTTGTCCAACTCTTGGCGAGAAAGCAAATGATATTATTTCCTAAAATGGAACTATTCCTTTAAGCGATGTCAGTGGTTAACATTGGGGGGCTGTGGTTGTATTGGGTAACAGTGTGTCAATAACATATATCAAAGCATGCCTTCCTTTTCTGACCAAGAAGTTCTGAAAGCAAATACAATGTCTCTGATTTACTATATTGTTAAAGATCTTGTTGATTTACTGTACATGTAATTCACTGCCTCCGTGTCCCTTGCTCTACTGTGGTTTCTTGCACTAACACTGAAGGTTTGATGCAATGTATGAAGGTCATGGGAATGAGTAACATATTTAAGACCTGATGTCATTGATATAGCCCTTTATGGCTCTTCTGTGGCCCCGCAGGCTTTGTGTGTCAGGACCCCCTATCGAGACAGCCACGCTCTGACCGAGTCACCCTGGACCCCAGCCTCAAACACCCGGCAGCCCAAAAAACACAGGTACTTGATGCTCACACACACACACACTCACGCAGAACAAAGAGCCAAGCCAAGTGTTGCACTCACTCACCCTTCCTTGTGAAACATTCCCATTCTTGCCTTCATCTCTCTGTTTCTTACAGTACATTCCTGCCACTGCCATTGAGCTCTTCTCTTACCCTCATGGAAAATTCACTGTAATGCAAAACAACTGCTAATGTAATTACAGAGTTTGAGTGACATCAGTTTGTAAGTGCTACACTCTGTAGCTTATTGTTTTATCATTTCTAATCAAGTGACTAATGCTCTCTCAAGGCCTTGTTGCCTAAGGATGCCACAACAGCTAATGCACTTGGCTCCCTCCACTTGACTACTGCACCCAGATTTGGCGCAGGACCTGCTGGAGGGAGATTACTAAATCAGACAGATTTCTGCTCCACCTTATATTGTGTAAAGGGTCTGTTTATGCATAGTATAACAATGTTTTATTGTTACATGCTGATGTAGCATGCTTTATGTCTGTATGTAGCTTCATAAAGGTCAAATAGTAATGCTGATGCTCACCAACTCACTGTCTTCACCCATTGCCTCATAGAAACCTCTTTCTGCACCGACAGCCACTGCACACAGCCGAGTGGTGAGTTTTCCTCCTACTCAGACATATTAATCTTCTCTTGCCTTGTCCTTTTTTTTGCAATTCCCTGATGCCTGTTACATTACCGGTAAGAAATTACTCTCTGCTTTTTGCTTATTTGATTATGTGGCTTTACTATTTTTCATTGTGACGGATTGCTTGTATCGATTTCTAATGCTATATTTAATAGAATTCTCATTACATTAGCACAGTGGCCTCAGTAAGCAAGTGGTTTAAATGCTGCAATGCACCACTTGACCTGAAACACAGAAACTTTGTTGTACAGAGTCTCAGACACTCACACTGAACCAGGGCTGTCAGAGGCTGTTGACGAACTCCAGGGGCCTCCGGAGAACCCGTCGTCTCCCTTTACTCTGATTAGGGGCAACAGTTGAGTTTTTTTTCTGAAGGATTAGGCCTTGTCACTCTTTGGCTGCCTCTGTATCCCCCCAGCCGCGTCAGACAAATTAAATGTAATCCCCCTACCATTTAGATGACAAATTCTGCATGTGATCCTGTGGGGTTTTGCACCACTTTCTGGCCCAGGTTCCAACCTGAATGCCAAAGTTGTCAATCACAGCCTGGTAGTACTTGCAGCAGGGAGGTAGCCAGGAATGCTTCAAAAATGCTTCAATTATGTGACAGAGAGAAAAAGAAATATGGTATCTTTTGTTACACAAGGTGTTGTTTGCACATTTTTCAGTTCTAAATAAGAATTGTGTTTCAGATCAGTGGGTTGTTTTGTCAGTCACAGGTGACTTCTCTACCAAACTTTTAAGAAATTTCTTAAGAAAGAAATATTAGACAGAGGAATAACAGTGTCATGGTTGGTATTATTTATGAGCTTCTTCTTCTCTGTAGCGGCAGAGGCCTGCGTCAGCCACCAACTCAGAGAAAGAAGGTTCGAAAGACAAGCTAGGGCCTAAACAAGGCCAAGGAGACAGCACTCTGAGCTTGACCGCTGAGGAGGTAAGGCCTTAACAATGGTATGGCCTGCAACATGATGTGATTTGGATTAGGATGTTAGAACCTGAAAGTACTTTCATACATGTCTTTTGTTTTCTTTCACTAATATAGATCAAAGTGCTGAGGAGGATAAAAGAGGAATATGAGAGAAGAGGAGGCTTCATCAGGATCTTCCCCACCTCAGAAACATGGGAGCTCTATGGGTAAGCTGAGCCAAGAGGGAACACACAGATAACTTGTAATCCCCAAGGATTGTTTCCCTGTAATGTTACTCATTATTAATACTGAAGCATTTAGGCTAAATGAATGCAATCAGTGTTGAAAGCCAGACCATATGACTCCTCTTGACTGTCACTAATTGAACCAGACTAAGGTGTAGCTACAGGGTGGGTATTTGTTGAACTCTGTGTATTATGTTCAAAGAAAGGCTGTGGCTTTAAGTTGAAAGGGCACTGAAGCCCCTATTAGAGAGGAAATCCGTTTTTGTGCTTACAATTCATATTTCTATATGAGGATTTGCTGCTTGATTAGATCCATGGATCTCTTAGCTGCAGGGATTTTGTGGCATTTTTAAAAGCATGTTATTGAGCAGTCTGGGAAACGATTGGTGCGTTTAATCGTGGCTGCTTCCAGAGTAACTATATCACAGAAGCCTCATTTTAACACATTTGCCACAAATAATGAGGTTGAGGCTCATTGGGGCTCCTGCTTTTATGATTATTATAATTTGCTTATTATCTTCTTCTCTCAGTGGATATCTGGAGTCCAAGACATCAATGAACTACATGCTGGCAAACAGACTTTTCCATGGAAGGTAAGCATTTCCATTGTGGTTGGGATTGGGGAATAAATCTCTCCATCAGTTTGTGGAAACGGTTAGATTCTAACGTGGCGTTTGTTTGGTCTTTCGATTGGATAGGTGAGAGGAACAGCTGAAATGATGTTTCACAGTCAACTTTTCCAGCGTGCGCCTGATGTCTATGTAGCATTGTGGCATCGATTTAAGGGCAGGAGAGGAAAGACGGTTACAGATGAACTGTGCCTGTTTATTGAACCACATTTTTGTTATTGTAATACAAGGCGCATTTATGTTATTTAAATCAGTATGAGCTTTCAAATTTTAACCACAGTTTTGACTATTGCACAATATTGTCTGGAGATTTGGCCCCCAACTAAGCCCATCTATGATTTTTCCATATTCGTTAGGTAGCCAGATTAGGCAGACGGTTGTTGCTGCAAGACCTCAGTTTGCTGTTATTATTTGCTATTCATCCTCTCTCCTTTGGATCATCACTGTATCTCGTGTCAACACTGGAAAAGCTACTCCACCACACTAATCTTTCTCAGAATTGGCTTCAGTTAAAGTTGAAATTTAGAACTATTGCTTTGTAATTGTTGATGATACATATAAATCATTATAGTTGTTGTTATTACGACAGCGTTGACATGTCTTGTTCTGTCTCTCAGGAATGTGAACGGGAATGTGCAGCTGCAGGTGGACGCCATCCACGACTGTCACGTAGTCCAGTATGAGAGGAAGCTGCTGTCTCTGGAGGCGCGTAAGAGGAGACAGCGCCACCTGACTCCTCGCTCTGCTGCAGGGAAGAAGAAATCGGGTAGGCCTAATGTGTTCTGCCTCGTTTCAGGAAAATGTTTTTTTTTTTTTTTTCTAAATCTGAGGGAAGCATAGCTAAGTGGGACAACATCACACACTAATGCACTTTTGATTCCAATAAATAACTCCCCTCTGTCACGGTAAGGTTGGCCAATTATGACTCTGAATGAGTTCATTTCATTGCAGCAACAATAAAAACCCTATTTTGAGTATATGTGTGTACTTTATCCAAACAGCCAGTGATGCAACTGACATTTGTCTTTCGTTGCAATCCTGCATACCTCAGGGGAGGAATCCAAGGCCTCCCCGACTGCGAGCAGCAGTCAGGAGGGAGAGGAGTGTGCACAAGAGGAAAGAGAGGAGGTGAAACAAGTTCTTGAGCCAGTCTCACACAGGGCTTTGGTAGCAGAGCTAAGAAAACAAGTGGCCACACCACTGGAGCGCTGCCACGGTGAGACTCCAGCCAGCTCAGAGGCAGCCATGCACAATGCCAGGACCAGAGTCAACCTGCTCAACATCCTTCAGCAGGGGTGGGACCTCAGGTCAGTCTGCAGTCTGGGCTGCTGCTCAGGCTGGCTCCTGCTTTCATCTTCCTCCCTCACTGTGTTTTGTTCTCCCTCTCTTTTCCCCTCCCGCCATATTTAATAAAGAGAAATATGAAATGCACTAATGCAATTGCAAAAGAGAATGAGAAAAAACTTAAGCACCTCTTTACATAGGTTATGTTATGATCAGTTTTTCAGCATTACTCATGCTTCCACAAATCACCACATGGAAAACCAGGGGTCATAAATCAGGCAGCTCTTTACGTTTCAATCCTCATCACAGGTTGATCCACTGCCTGTGACTTTCTTTCTAATGTCTGGGGCCAAAACATATAATATCTTGGTTTATTTCCTGACAGAGTCTAAGCGGCCCCCACAACTTACATATTTATATAAGAAGTAGTTACTTTAGTTATTAGTAACTTCTATGGCTTTTGGCACTAACAATGTCTCAACCAGTCGTACTGAAAGCTTTAAGCTGGTGGCTCCTCAATCTAAAACGACTGATGGTTTGCTTAGTTGTTTGAGCAAGTGTAGATAAAGAACCATCATAAGACCTCTAGATCTTGCATTGAATTATTAATTTCGAGCCTATTTTGTTGTAGCTACAGCTTGATTCTTAACTGAGTGATGAGTGAAGGAAGTTGTGGTGAGATGATATAAACATATATGATGTTTTCCAAATTGGCTGAGCATAAAAACATCTTCACTTGTCATATGTGCTTTCGTTGAAATGAAGACACTGTATACTGTGTATGTACTGTCAAACACATATGACAGGCTGTACGTACTGCTGTACCAAAGTAACAAAGACTGTGGTCTGATGTTGATTTTAAAAGTGTGGCTGAAATTATAATTTGAGGAGGAATTACAAAAACAAGTCTGACTTTGCAGAAATTCCTCAGTGCTTGCCAGGACTGTGCAAGAAGCAGGGAAATTATAGTACAGCATATCATTGTTTGTGTTTGACAGCTTTTTCCAAAACATTTTAGTCGTCTTTCCAGGTTCACCTGGGCCACAGAGACAGTTTATCATTTTGATAGCAGGACAAGATACACTGTGTTTGAACAACTTTTGGCTTATAGTGATTCATACCTGTTTTTGCTGTCTCTCTTTTTCTGGATGATATGTCAGCAAATGGAACGAGACTAACTGCTTGTTCTAACTGTTGCAACAGATGTACCACAGATTCTAATGCAACAAAATAGCCTTTACTGTCAGTTTCATGCAAGCCAGCAGAGAACCAAGTGGTCAGATTATATTTATTATTATCTCTTGTTCATTTCTGTTGCTTTACTTATGCTGTTCTTGATGATTTTCCTCTCTCCAGTAAAGTGCAGGCCCGGATGGCCTTTTCCTCGTACCTGCAGCGAGTCCAGCAAAGGCTGTTGGCAGAGAGCAGGACCAACACCATCCCGGCCTGGCCAGAAAAGGACAATGACCAAATGGTACAATAATAACCATAAAGAATGGACATGGGTGGAATACCCTGGGGCATTGCTTCCCTTGTATGTACAGTATATATGCCAGATTTACCCTTATTAGTAATCCGTTACTCATATGCACCCTGGCTATAGCTCACATGTTTACATAGCATTTGCGGCCACACAGAAGGAAATCATGGTCTCTATAAAAATGAGCTTGATTGGAAAGTCTCATCATCAGTGACCGCAAACCTTTGGAAAGTCGATCTCTATGCCATTCAGTTAAATGATCTCAGTGTTTTAAACGATGTTGAACCCTGGAAGGAGAACACACAGGCAGCTTGAATAAGCGCAGCAGGATGAATCAGTGATTCAGGATGGCGATAATTAAAGATTTCTCATAAATGTTTTTCATCTACACAGGAGCTGGTGATTCGCTTCCTGAGAAGAGCAGCCAGTAACCTTCAACAAGATATAAAGGTGGTCTTGCCCAATCGTCAGCTTCCACTCCAAGACCGCAGACGCATCCTGTCCCACCAGCTAGGGGAGTTTATCCACTGTTATAATAAGGTATTCTCAGACTTTGGCTTTTGTACAGAATCACAGTTCAATCAAGAGATGATGCAAACATTGCGCATACTGAGTATACCTGCTGTCTTATTCTTTCCTATCTTCTCAGGAAACTGAGCATATGGTGAAGAAACAGGAGACTAGCAACGAGGAGCATTGTGTTAACCCCAGTGTGTTTCAGGAGTACATCACTGCAGCAAGGTTAGTGGATTGGCAAGTCCACATACCATTGTTCAGTGTTTGGCTTTCTACTGTTCCATTTATATATGCTGCTGTTTGAAGAGTGATCTCAATCTGCTATACACATTTATCTTCTGTCTTTTTTTTCTTCTTGCAACAGTGAAAACGATCTGGAGGAAGTACTGACATATTATACACAGAAAAATAAATCAGCCACCGTCTTCCTAGGAACAAAAATCAGGAGTGTTAAGAAAGAACTTCATGAAGTAAATGCCTCAGGAGATTCAGGCAACTGTGAAAATTCCAAAAGTGAGTTCCTGCTGTGGTTTTTTCCTTTATTCTTGAAAGTGTGGGTCTGGTTTATGTTTAATATTTTATCATTCAAGCACAGTAAACAGGAATTGTTTAGATTTGTAAACCCAAAAAAAGGAAAGGGAAAAAGATTGAGTCATCTGGGGTGAAGAAAGGGTCAGCTTCAAACGATTAGCGCTCATTTGGGGAAAACAAATGTGTGTCAGAGCAGAGGAATGGCTAACTGAAGATAAAGGAGCTCTGGCTTCTTTCCTCCTTTGAACAGCTCTGCCTGTGGCCAAGAAGGATTCCAGCACTTCGGAGTCCTCGCTCTCCACAGGGAAGGTCAGCAGTGACCCAGACATCAAGGCCACTGAGAGTCAGCCGTCTGTCCGAACTTTCCCTGAAGACCAACAGGCGGCAGTTAGAACTGGTAAAACCCCGCCAGAGGTCCAGGCCTTCCAGCACTGCTCCAGCTTTCCTGTGACTTTGGACTGCACGCACATTCATCTGCAGCACTGCTCTCCCACCCCGGCATCCCTGCCTCTCCATTGCCCGCCACCGCCACCTCCTCCTCAGCCACCCTCCTATGCGCAGTCATTGGCAAAGTCTCACTTCTGCCATTCTGAGACTCTTTCAGACCCTCCTGCATACAACTCCACTGTTGTGGTTACCCAGCCGCCAAGAGCAATGTGGACAGCTGTCTCCACAGGCTCTAACACAATCTGTAATGGCCAATCAACCCAGGTGCTCAGGAGGATTCAGTCCTTTACCTCATCGACATCTAGCTCTGGAGCAGCATCGTCCACCCCCAGTGCCACGCACATCTATAGCCAGAAGCCCTCTAGACCCACCTCTGCAGGACAAGGTAAAATCACTGTTCTACATGCTGTTGTTTATCAAATTCACTCCCATGTTCTCATGTCTGTCTTTTGTTCTGTTCTGTTCTGTGTGTCAGTGATCAGGAGGAGCAGCTCCAGTAAGCTGAAGTCAAACTCAGTGGGGACATTCAAGGACTTAAACTCCTTGTCTGCCCAAGCCCAGTCTAACCAGCAGGCCTTCATCTCAGCCCTGCAAAAGCTGGCTGACAAGCAGGTTGCTCGCCACTATGCCACATCCAGTCACATCAACCTGCTGACACAACACGTGAGTTCATTATGTTTCCAACCTCTATGAGCCCACTGAGCCAACAGCTGCTCCTACCTGGAGCAAGAAGTTTCTCTGTGCTCGAAGGAGAAAGGTTTTTTGAGTTTCTAAGCAACTGTAAACTGATCAGTATAATGTTTCATGTAAAGAAGAAGAATCTGGCCCCTCTGCAGTAGTCTCTCGCTGTGAGGTCTCTGATATTTCTCTTTGTTGATGTGTAAACCTGGCTCTGACCCCATGCTGATTGGCGGCATCTAGCTGCTCATTCATTCAGCAGACCTGTTGGAGCCGGAGGGTCTGTTGCCTCGCACCGTTCACCTTCCCTCTTCAGCCCTCAGCTCGCCTGCAGTCTGTGGGCTGGGGTTGATGCGGGGGTGGGTCTGGAACCGGGTTTTGAAGCTGGCTGGCCTAAACAGTGGTGAGCCGCATCAAGCCTCAGCTCTGTGTGAGGTCTCATTATCAGATGCACCATGGGGGAGTGATTTCTGTTGATACTTAACAAGCAGCCACTTTTTTGTGGTAATTGATGCTTATAAATAGAGGAATGTGGCAAATTGGCACCGAGCAGGGGAGCGGCAGCTCTGTTGGCTCCATCACCACCTTCTCCTATATTCCCCAAAGGTTTGTCATTCTGCGTGGGGAGCCCCTCAACCTTTCCTCCCTCCATCTCCTCCTCCTCTACCTCACTGGATTTTTTCTGTCAAAATTTTTTTGTGATGGCACCAGACCACACAGACTGCAGATTTTATGGCTTCCTTTTGACTGTGCATTATTCTGTCTATATCTGAAAGGTGTTTGCTGTATACCATATGAATAGTTAATCCGGAGCTTGGCAGCAGTTTATTTTGCAGAGTAAGATAGTCCAGGTTTCTGCACTTAAAAGCTCAGAGGACATTTTGTGTTTTTTTTCTTTTAGGGCTCAGATTTGAAGCCATTAAATCACTTGCTGAACTAAATGGAGAACTTTATAAACATGAACAACACCCTGTTGCACTAGCTGACCTCTAAGGTTTAACTAATTACTCACTCTCATGCTAGGTCACATGTAAACAAAACAGAAACTGAAATTGAGTAAAGCCAGGCGCGGCCTCAATGAGAATATAATGCTGCACTGTGATGCACAGATATGATGATGAATCCTTCCAACATGTATGCATGTTTATGTCTAGTTCATTATTATAAATTATTATATAATATGACATTTTGTCCAAAGGCCCAGCAAGATTGGCACTGACATGTGTTTTCATTTCCTCAGTTTAGATCAAACAGTTTGTATGAATACGAGCAGTATACCTTAATAAGTAACTCAGAGCTGTAGCTGTGTAGCACCATGCTGACACATTTTTCACGTTGTACAAGGCTTGGCAGCATTACAATTTTCCCATTGGACATTTACTGCACAGGAGGAAATAAAGTAAATAAAATGCCACAGCAGTATAATTAATTCTCCCATTAGATTTCACTAAACAAAATTCCCAGGGCGGTACAGAGCAGTACAGAGGTGCAGTTGTTACAGTGGTCCTGATGTGGTTGTAAACAGATTTGAGCTGTTGAGTCATGATAGCTGATTCTGCTATAGATGGAGAAGGGGGAGGGGACCACCTGGATTTAGTGCTGAGTGGAGACTAGTTCTGCCATGTGCTGTGTGTACATTTCACATACCCCCCAGATACAGGAGAATGAAGTAGTCGATGTAGGGAGGAACACAAGTGCTTATTCATCAAACATTTCCCTTGCTTTAGACATTGGGGTGACTGAAGTGCCTTAATTTTTCAGTTTGAGTTGAATTGTCTGTTGAAGCTTTCTCCTCTGCCCACAGTTGACGAACATGAACCTGGCCAACAGGATGCTGAGCAGAGAGAGCTTCACACTGAACCCTAAAGTACGGCATCCTGCTGCTACAACCCAAGGGCCCGTGAAAGCTGTTCACTCTGGAACGGATCTGTGTAGCAGCACTGGGTGAGTCCACAGACATGTAGCATGGGAATATCTTGAGGGTGTAATTAAAAAATGTCTGATGTAAACAAATCTATAATACACAGCTCTGAGGCATTGATGCCGTCTTTATTTATTAGTTATCAAACATGATGTGACTGATCCTCATTAAACAAGTTTCTTCCTCAAAAGTTATTACAGAATTCAGTGTTTCCTCCATTAGTTACATTCTTTCAGTCATGGTGGCCTGCTCCCTCTTTTCCTTTTTTTAGTGCCACAACAATCCCTAGCCTCATGTTATCTTAGATAAAATGGTTTCAGTGGGGTTTGGTGCAGTATGGTATGCAGATCTGTTTTTTTAGATTAGTTTTTTTTTTGCCTTTATTGGATAGCAGAGGCAGACAGGAAATGGGGAGAGAAAGAAGGGTAGGACGTGCAACAAAGGCCATTGACTGAAACAGGCGACTTTGCAATGGCCATTCAGGCATATGGCATGAACCATAACCATTCAGCTACCAAGGCTCTGCTTTACACATCTTTAAGCTGGGAAAGTGATAGCACTGGTAGTTAAAGGTTAGTAAATTGATTCTTGGTATCAACAGAGTCCCTGTGTTGAATTTTTGGAATTTGTATTGGGAATCCCTTCGTACAACCATTGTCCTTTGAGGAAACGCATAATTGCAGGTTTGGAGGACCTTGTTCATAGTAAACTACAGACTGAACAGCATCTTTTTTTCTGCATGTACTGCACAGGGAACATCTTTAAATCTGACTGAAATGAAATTTTTTTTCAGCTACAGCATACATGAGTGATCTGAAATCATTCATCCTGTGTTCTTCATTGAGAGAAAAATCTGAATCATTGCTTCTCCATTCAAGTAGATGGAGACTTTATTTCAATACAGCAGATTAAATCTTGCATAAAGCAGTAATGTCAGCTTTCTATTATAGGCAGAGCAGACGATCACACTGAGCTAGAACAACAACCACATTAGCTTTACTGCTAAAGTCTCTGTCTCATCTAACAAACATGAACACACATCTTGTCCTACACTTATTGAATGAGCCACCAAACTTACAGTCCCCGGTGAAAAGTGCACCAGTAACATCAGCTTGCAGGCTAGACAACCAGCTGAGCTGCAGCACATTAAACAACATGTATGTGTAGATGTTGGTGTGGCCTTTACTCTTCAGTGCTAACAACACACTGTCTGCTCATGGTTCATTAGCTACAGAATGCTTGTTTGCCTGTCTACTTGTTCCCTGGCCGGGGCTCAGCCTGCCAGCAGCTGTCAATCACACACAGACACCGACGCCCCTCCACTTGGCTGAGTTGGAAAGCAGCATTTCTGATATTTCCCTGAACGCCTTTTTTCTTCCTTTTAAACTAACAATACATTTAAAAAAAACACCCTGATGTTATTTTTGACTACAAAAAGGGATGTCTAAACGTGATGTCAGTTGGACTCTAATATTTTTTTATTCAGTGGAAATTGTTACAGCTCTTTCCCTTTTATTCCACTTCTCTGCCCCCTTATAAGTTTTCCTTTTGGTCAGATTTCACCATTGTGCTCACGTGTACTATTTATTCGCCCACCCCCGAGGCAGTAGGGAAGGAATAGTGCGTTACAGTCTCAATGGGGTTCACTGCCAAGGTAAACAGCATATCTCTCGTCTGAGAGCCTCGAGTTTTAGCTGCTGTGCTGATGTACAGCACAGCATCAAACTCGAGGCTCTCAGACACAGATATTGGCGTTCGTATTCACAGCCATTCTTGTCTTTGCAGAATCCGTCACAAGACCAAAAGAGTTAAGATAATTTAGCTTTAGAGACGCTGTTTTTTCCATTCTGAAGATTGATGTGTTTGTGCACGTATAAAGTATTATTCACTTTGGCCAAATTAATATCCTGAGGATTTTCTATGTAATCAACTTTACGCAAGTCTTTACTGTAGACACTTAGATTGTGGTAGCCTATTTGGTCACACTCAATAGAATCTAAAGGCTTTTTTAATGGTCTCTGACGGCTTTTTAGATTGAAGATTGTTAGTCTTTGGAAAAGGACTGCAGAGTGCCAGCACTCCTCTGGGCAGGCTAGTTCAATACAGTACGTGCCTGGAAATGGGCATTTTGTTCCCTTTTTAATTGTGCTTTGTGGAGGTAACTAACAGTGGAATTGGCTGCTGAAGCATGCTGGCAGCTTAAAACATTGCATTGGAGGGGTGGAGGCAGTGGTGAGGGGGGGGGGCAGTGTCAACACCCACATAGTCTGTCTGCTCCAGGTGCTCGCCTCCGCAACCATTGAAATCCCCCCTTCCTCACCCCGTCCCTCACCCCTCTCACATTGCTCTGAGAACAGAAAGAAGGAAACAGAAGGAGCATGATCACACGGTCATGCTCTACAGTACAAGGCCAGGATAAGAAACCCACTACTCTACCATTGCCATATATTCATTGAGGAGTATGTGTGTATCGCTCCTCTTATTCCCTTATCCCTTATTTTGGTTTTGATATGTGAGTGACAGTATCTCAGACAACTTGGCCTTGATCTTGGACTCTGTTTTTCCAGTTCAGCCCTTCCTTGTGTATTGAGCTGTCAGGGAATTCTAGGAATGTCTGTCTTTTTCCCTTTTTAAAAAAGTTTTTATTTCCGCTAACCAAGAAGAAAGATTTAATAGAATTTATAATTTTATGGATCGCCTCGCTCAGTTTTTATACACTGAGGAAACAGAAGTCACCTTTTGATCTCCCTTTTAGGTTTAGAGCTCTACTGATTTGATGGATCATGTGTTTCTTCTCTAAATTTAGTTTTTCCTTTTATATTTTTCTGCCTTTCCATATATTGTTTTGGCACTTTGGCTCATGAGAAAATAAATTTTAGTCCAGCTTCACATTTCAGCTTTTCACATTTGAGGTTAATAATTCAAAGGAGGGATATACAATAGCCTTTGTTAGGAAGCTTATTCAAAATCTCTCCAGAAAATACATAACTCCCTTTATCTTCCCATTTGTTACTGGCTTGCAATACAAAAAGCTCTCTTGTACCCCAGTAGTCCCAGCCCTTTGGTTTGGCGTTCACGTCTTATTGCAGTGAAATGTCTTTAATAAGATATTAGGATAAATTGCCTTGATTTCACCTCGGCGCTGTTTCTTATAACACAGAATTTCCTGAACCCCCCCTCCGCACACGCACACACACCCACGCACACACACACACACACCCACGCACACGCACACACACACCCACGCACACACACACACACACACACACACACACACACACACACACACACACACACACACACTCAGGCTGATGGTTTATGCCAAACATACTGAAACTGTTAAGCACACTGGCTCTTTAAGCAACCACAGGGGTGAAGTATGATGGGTTTCAAAGAGTAGTACGGCTCTTTGAAGTGCCGCTGCCAGGATCTACCAGGTATGCTGCATCAGCACTCTGAGAGCTGCTGCCTCACTCCGCTGCATGTCTTCATACACCCACAGCTAACTTTGGGATCGTTTCCGGTGTCCTGATACGTTCATGATGATTTCCATTCGGCATACTTCTGATATGATATGAGCAGTTTAAGACGGTCAGACATTTAGACTACAGTCAAAGAGGCAACCTTGAAAACAACAGCCAGTGTGTTGTGTTCGGTTACTTCCATAAATTTTTCTAATCTTCCAATGTAATACTGGAATTTTCACAAAGTAGCGTCTTATTTTTGGCTGAATTATCATAGTTTTGAGTGATTTGGTTTGCTTCTACCGTTGTGGTTTGTGTTTGTGATGGAGCTCCAGGTCTGTCTTTTATTAGTCATGTGAACACTCATTAATGTGTCTTGAGCTGCGTTAGCACCCCAGCCACAAAAATTACCTCCCCATTTTCTTCTCTCTGTACATACAAATGACCGGAAACTATTATCTCTGCAGTGTTTCGTTCTCTCCAGCACGGCTAGAACAGAGAAATACCACAACCCTGTTTATGCAGGGTATTTTTAGTTCTGTTCAATACTTTGGTAGATTGATGTTTGACTTGGTCGAATTTTGTAAGAACATACCATTCCAAAGGATTTTATGACAGGCCATTTGCTGAACCAACAACCCAGCTCATCAGAAAAACTCTGGTGAAAATTTAAAACTTCTTTGATGGGGGGCAAAGGCTCCCACAAAATTTGGTTTGATGTCTTTCTTCCTTTGAATTTTAAAGGAGAAAAGTTTTTATTCACATTGATTGGAGCCAGATGTGGTAATGGGAAGGAGACCCCTTAAGGTAAGAATGAGTGAAATTCCAGTGAATGGATTTATGTTATTCAGCGGAGACACACACCTTTACAATGGTCCGCTTCCCACAGTGTGCAGCGGTAGTGTGTCAAATATGTGACACTCGGGTTTCCAACGCATCAGGACTGAGTTGCAGTAATTTCAAAGTCTGTCTATAAATATATTCCTGAGTGACTTCTTAGCAACTGCTAGTTAGTGATTTGCTAAATGTCGTTGCACCTTTAAACTTGACAAATGGTTTAACTACTAAAGAACTGTATTTTGGGGCTAAGCAATATGTTAAAAATGTCACTGCCAGTTATTTATAAAGGTATTACTTTATGTGTATATGTGAAGAAATATGTCTTTTGGAGTTAATACATTTCATCTAAAAGTAAAAATGTATTCCATATTATCTGTTTCACTCTTCAATCTAATGGGCAAGTCTTATTGGCAAGCTAGTTTTTTTCAGTTGGCTCAGTTTGCTGTGCAGCAGTTACGCCTGGCAGCCAATCTCTATGTACATTAAGGATTAGTTTAATGGTGTGTAAATCTCTTTTTGTCACTGTCCCTGTACTCACTTACCTCTGCTGTGATTGACAGAGACCCAGAACTTATCATTTTATTTCAGTGCCTGCTCCAGATATCAGGATATCCTAGGTTTTACTCTTCAAGGTTATGTAGATCACTCAGTAATCCTTTTTCTTGGAATAGACCTCTGGTAGTTTCAGGATCACATATTGCTCATCACTGCACTAAGTAAAGTGTCAGCATCCCTGTCTAGACTGCTCCCACAACAAATCCCCAGATATTAGCTTTTTTTTTTAAGGGCGGTTCTATTGAGTGTCATGTTGTTGCAATAAAACAAGGTAAACAAACAACTGAGTAATGGCTGGAAATACCCTCAAAGCCTCGAGGCGACTTGATGTTTACACTGACCAGGCAGGGCTTTGAGATACTGTGGCATGATGTCATCTCAGACCATCCATTTTCCCACATTCCCGCTGAGTTAGATTGATGCCGCACATGTGCTCGACTCGCACTGCTGTGTTGTTCTACAGTAAGTCATATCAGCATATTAAAGGATGGCGAGCGCAGCGGGGAGTAAGCTGACACCAGCGAGCAGAAGTCCGGCAGGAAGGGAAGTCCCAGATAGTTGGAGCTCCGCACATGTGCTGCACTAGTGATGAGAAACTCAGATGTAAAACTGTTCTTCTCTTTCAATTCTTTTCCCTTATTTCATTGGTCACTGTGTTGGACAAAGAGCTCTTGCTGTTTTTAAATTCATGGTGATCTGTAGTATTTTTTCGCGTGGTGTTGTGTTGACAAGCCCTGTCTGAAAAGACTTCTCCTTGGGGTCCTACTGCGACATTGTACTCACGGAAAGCACATGCTCTTGACCCGGAGAAATACTCTGTTTTAGACCATATGCTAATAAAATGGTAGCACTGAAGGTCCCCGAGGTCCAGTGTGCAAACTGCAGCCAGCTAAAGGAAATGACTGCCGTAAACAAAGAACGGGCTCTTGTTTTGTCTCCTGGCGTAGTAGAATCTCTGGCCTTGCGAGGTTCACAGACAAGCCTTTGTTTCCAGAAACTAAAAAAATTGAATTGGCCCATGGTCACACCAGTTGTTTTTGCAATATATGTGCCATTATGTGAACTGAGAAATGCATGGGCGGACAGCATGTTCACACGAGTTTAAGATCCCTTGTGTCTTTGTCTGGCCACCCAGGATTGGAATCTTTTTTTCACTTAAGCAACACAAGATTATTATCCCACAGTTTGTATTGTTGTTCAAGATTAATTGAATTCTAATTTTAGAGCTTGTCATAGTTTGGTTCTAAAAATAAAGCAGCTCTTGTAATTTTAAATCTACAGTGTTTTCTTTTACTCTAGACAAATGGACAAATGTTATTGCATGTAATGGGAGGAATTTCCAAGAACTTTTTTGTCATTATGACCCCCAGGGATCCCATTTCTTCAGCTCTGCTTGTATCTCTCTCTTTTTTTCTCCTTCATATTTTTCCTCGCAGCTCCCAACAGTGCTCTTTATGGCATTATTTTTGGCTGAGCTGGTACATATACAGCAGCACACCAGACTCCACATAGACTCAATTTAAGCGTGTCTGAAGGGGAGGCTGGGCACCTCATTGCTTTAGCAGGGGCCAAAAAGGAAAAAAAAAAAAAGAGCTGAAACAGGCTTAGTTCTAATGACAGATAATCCAGTTACAAACTCGTGGAGCTCGTCAAAAGGTTTGCTTTCCAGGTTGTGGCTTTGTGATGTGAATGGAACGTGAAGCTCAGGGAGCACTGAGGCAAAGAGGAAAGGTTTTTAGTTCAGCCTGTGTTTGCCACAGGCTTGCCCTCCACTTTGACTTGGATTTGAGTTTTGTGCGGCCTCTGATTGGGACGCTGTGAGCTTGTCTTTTTTACTTTTTGCCGGGGGTGTGACTTAATGAGTTACTGCCACATCTCCTCCTTGGATGAGTGGTAAAGTTACTGATAGTAGCGAATGCTTTTCTATTGAGGCTCACTGCTGAGCCACCCAGGCTTGCACCATCTTGCAGTATCCCAGATAATTATTAGCTATTAAAATAGGCCAGTGGTGGCTTCATTTGACAATACAAGGATTTAAAGGGATACAGCAGTGCATTACTTTGCGTCTATGCCAGGTCTCGCTCTCTGCTTCTGCAAACTGGGAGCGTGCCTGCTGCCAGCACAAATCTCATTGATATTTGGCATCACATACCCAATACCAACATTAGAAAGAAGGATATGTATGCAAGCATTAGGCCGGCACATCTTTAGATTAAGCTGTAAACCTCTTCCTCCCTTGTCTCTGTTTTCAATTTTGTTTGCTCTGTGTCTACATGAGGATTAACCCTCACCATATGTATTAAACTGCCAGTAGATCAATAGTAACAAAGATTGCTTTAGGGCTATAGTAGAGTTGTTACAGCTCAGCTTCACACAACTTTGGAAGAATAGTTTGACATTTTGGGAAAAACATTTATTCACTTTCTTGCCGAGAATTAGATGAAAAGATTTGAGAATGAAGCTACAGCCAGCTGCCAGTTATCTTAGCTTAGCATAAATACTGCAAACAAGGGGAAACAGCTAGCCGGGCTCGGTCCAAAGGTAACAAATATCTGCCTACGAGCACCTCCAGAGCCATGCTAGCTGTTTCCCCCTGTTTCCAATCTTAATGCTCAGCTCAGCCAACCAGCTGCTGGCTGTAGCTTCTTATTGAACACACAGACATTAAAGTGATATTGATCCTCTCATCTAGCTCTCAGCAAGACAGTAAATGAACCTATTTCCCAAAAGTCCCAGAATTATTCTTGAAAGAATAATTTTCTTCCGGTAGTTTTCCGTCATGAGAAGAAACCTTCATAGATATTCAGTATCTCTGTGAGTGCAATAAGGAATCTTTGAGCTGACACATGTACACAGATGGTATTAACTGTGAAGCAACACAGTTTTTTATTCTATTTCTCTCACATTTATATTGAATTCTCTCTATTTCCTATCTCCAAGCCACAGGCCGCAGAAGGATGAGGAGGGTCTTTGGGATGGGCAGATGCAGAGTGCCTACAGCTTGGTGACAGGGGTGAACCCCCAGCAGCGCTACCAGCCCACCCAAGGAAGTTACCAACTTCAGTTTGCTATCCAGAAACTGCAACAGCAAAGACTTCAGTCTCGACAGTTTCTGGACCAGAGCCATTGCAGGCACCAGGTATGGAAGAGATTTTGGTTTCAATATAAATGTGACACTTTCATGACTACATTGATTATTGTTAAAGTTTCATGCCCACAGAAAACTGATAAAGCCAACTCTCATCCTCAAGTACATGAAAGCTGGGTAGTTACTTTCACACATGGATTTCAACCTTCGGTGGAAATATGGGAATCTCAGCAGCATCATGTCACTGGGATTTTATTGTGGATATGCTTTGTATAATGTTCCTTTTAAATTCTCAGTTCTTTTTGTTTTTTTAAATTAGGTTTTACTAAAAGAGTTGAGAGTGTGTGTTGTTCAGCCTGTTTTCATTTGATATCTTACCTTAACATCAACGCCACATGGATGAAAACTGAACAACATGCATGAGAACCATTGAACTAAAACTCAGGAAAACCCTCATATTTTTGTCTCTACGGAATATTCCCTTACCTAAGCACAGTGCTGTCCAAAATGCAAAATACACCCACATCAAGGGGAAAGCTTTCATGTTGGCATTTGCAAAGTTATTCTCAGAATATCTTTCCAAACCACTTAACAAAATGGTGTTCAGTGGGAATATCTTCCTCAACAGAAGCTCATTCCTGGAGAGCCAAACATGACTCCTCACCCCAAGATTACATTGTTTGGCTGAGTGACTCGGCTAGGCTTATATTGGAAGGTGAGTAATCAAGGAATGCTGCCCATGAGGGCATTAGAGAGGCCCCAGTACAGAGTGTATTATAATTTTAAAAGTCTAACCGTTACACTTAACATCAGATTTGAGCTCCTTTTTGTTCCCATTGCAACACACACAAAAATTCGGGACATGATTTTCCCAGCAGTAGTAATGTTGCGACAAAAAACCTTTTAGTCACACCTGACTCGTCCTGACAGATGTGACTTGGCTGTTTTTAGAGGTAAATTAGAAAGGTAGAGAGGTCTTGGTCATTCTGCGCCATATAATCTTAATGTTTAGAAAAAAAGGACAGACCCTCGGTCTTTCTGTACAGTTGCTTTGTAAGAGGATCCTAACAGGAAGAGTGTGTTTCTTCATTTTCCAGAGGATTTTGTGGAGGCCATCTATGGATGGAGAGAAATGGAGACAGGAGAGTGCCATGGGACAGCTTACAGGGTGGAATGATTGGATGCACCCACTTTTTTCCGATCTGTCCTGAGTAATGCAGTTGCTCTCACGTCATTGTTTTTTCATCATCTTGGTTGGGTCTTAATTAATGCAATTGAGGTGATATTTCTCTTGGCTTGGTCCGGCAGCCTTACGCAAGGCATTTTATGAAAGTGGATCCCTTGCCTTTTCTCTGTTCCATTCCCCTTCTCATATCGTCTCATAGTCTGAACCCAGATGACCAAGTTCCTTTTTTAGCTGACATGTCCCGTCATGAGTGTACCAACCGTATGAAGGCAGGAAAAAGTTGTACAGTCTGAAATGGTTTGTGGCATTGAGGACTCCAAGTGGACTTTACAACAGAGCCATCCTGTTGTTCAACCATCACAAACTGAGGTAATAGGAAGACTTGACTTGTGGATATGGTTGTCTCACCATCAAATCTGACATCCCTCCCTAAAATCGCTGCCATCCATTCCCGTTGGTTCCACCCACATGGGTCTCTCTGCCAGTCTGACCCAGCAATGCCTCTCTTTACAGAAACTGAAGTCTTCCATCCTAACACACATGTTTTGACTTCAGTGACTAAATCTGTCTTTGCAGCCCATGCACCTTGATTGGTCCAGGAATTAGTCAGGGGCTTGACTTGACTACTCTGGAGTTCCATGAGAGAGGAGCTTTGATCTTTTTGATACTACCGCACTTCATATCCCTGGACTCACCTAGCTGGCTTTTCTGACCTCATGGCAAAATTAATTGTTCACTTTGGAGACACAAATGGCAGTGCTTCATTTAGTGTGAGTGCTTAGGTTCACATGAATGTTTGAGCGTGTACTTCTGTGAGAGAGAAAGAGACAGGGGGCTGTTCCGGCGCTCCGGTCCACGTTCCAGTTACTGGGTGCAGACTGCGCGGCTCCTCCACAGGCTTGGCCCTGGGCCACCTGGCAGCCAAAGAAAGGTGCCCTTCCTGGTCCCGCTCAAACTGAATTGTGGCCATAGGCCTCGCAACCTGGAAACTCAGCTTCTCATTTATCAACACACAAATTACATCAGATATTCCCTGTCACACTGCCGGCCCTTTGAACGGCTGCACTGTGAAGCTGGAAAACCATTAGCTTGTTAGATAGCCGTATAAAGCTGCAGAGAAAATAGCATTGGCATGAGATGTGGAAGGAATGTATGCAAAGCATTCTCCAGCACTGCAAGGACAGAGTGAATTGTGGCTCTAAAATATTATGTCAGAAATAAAACGGTATTTTCCCCCTCCCCAAGCCTTTGAAGAGGTCTTGTACAAACAAATGAATAATGTGAAGAATTTGCTTCTCAGTGGAGCCAACAGCAAGAAAATACCGAGCTTGTTTTGATAGTGGATGGCATTTCATTAATATCTGCACTAATTCATGTGAAGCACTTTGATATTTCACCTTAATGACCAGAGGCCACATTTTTCTCCCATGAATAACCCATTCCAAATGTGATTGCACTTCCTTATTCCTCTTTTGGAATTAGCTTTGATTTTATTTTGTCCCAAACAGTACAGTACATACATACTGTTAAATACTACATCCAATCCAAACACAAGGACACACACACACCTATCCATGACACCTATAGGTTGAGAATATCCTGATTTCAAACAACAATATGAATTTTAACTCTACTTTGATTATATATCATCCCATACCAATGCTATGTCTCTGGTACATTCAAACAAATGCCAATTTAGTATTCTGTTGCTGGACCATTTATCGTTTTAAAGTTATGTCCTGCTGTTAAATACTTATCCTTGTGACAAATTATTTAACATTTTAATGTTTTGAATTTCTTTGTTTAAAGTGCTTAATTTTTGTTCGAACTGAAACACATTTTTCTCTACATGCCCTTAATAATGATTCGGAGGCTGTTGTAATAAAAGTTAAATGAACTTAAGTTGAATCATGTCTTTGCATTATCTTTTCTTACATCATTTGAATACCTGCTTGTAGCCCTCCTGTTGTTGCAGTAGTGTAAACAGTAATTATCACATGGGTTCAGCACCTACATATGTTCTTGGATCAGGATTACTAATGCTTTTGTGGGTTTTCATTGTTAGCAGCTGCTCTTACAGCTGACATCATTAGGCTTCCTGTCCATAAATGTTTAACTTCAGTCAAGGTTATCGTTGCAAACAAAAGTTGATAAAACTGCCAAAAGTAGTTTGATTGTCTCAATGACGTTGACCTTAATGAAGTTGTCTGTCTTGTCTCTTAGGCCCAGTTTCCAGACCAGACAAGCACTTCCCACGTCCAGACTCCCACAAACTCATCCAGCTGCCCTCCGTCCAGCTTTCATGTTCGGCCCAGTCACAGTCATGGCCACAGCCACGTCCAAACCTGTGTTAGTCCTGTTCTCACCCCAAAGCCACCCAGCAGTGCCAGACAGGGACAGACCAGGAAAACAGCAACAAAGCGCCTCATCAAGTAAGACCAGCTTCTCCTCCACTGAATGCATTTACTCTTGATTTCCTTCTTTCTGACTCCTGACGTTATTTAAATCCAGTGGCATTGATTGGCGTCTGCTTGTGGACTGAGACAAAGCGAATGGGTCAGTGAGTTTAAGAGGACATGGCTCACGCTAATGAGAGTTAGAATATGTGCGTAGTGGAGTGCTCCCACTCTTTTGGCCGCGGGGTGTATCTGCCTGTTCAGTAAACAACCTCATCACAGGCCTGATTTCTGCCTGAACCGTAAACACAACGTGGTTCAGTGGAAGGGCCCGGGCTCAGAGCGCCGTTTAAATCCTGTTTGGTTTGGAGATAAGCTGAAGAGCACAGAAGGGAAAATAAAAGGAAAGGAGTGAAACAGGGCTGAACTGCCAGCTATTTCCCTCAATTACTTTATGACTTTATTACTGCAACATCTGGCCAAATTACTCAACAACAGCAAGCCTTTGTGATCAGGACTGATTGTTTGTTTAAAGCACGCTGTTCCAGTGGTGAAATGCTCCTCACAGAAATAATGCATAAGAGGGAAAGACACAACTGGATAGGAACACTGGCTGTTTTTATTGTGAGTGAAGCCCATACTGGATGTGAGTATCTGACTGTGTGGCTTCATTCATTCATGGCAACTTCACAGGCCTGCTGACGCTCTGAACACGGTCTGAGAGACAGGACAGAGCAAAGCCCTCACTCTGCTGATGTGTTACATTCAGTCATCTCACTCTGGCCTGGCAAGGGAAGAGTTAAGAGGGCAGCGGTGCGGCGCAGGGGTTGTAGAATAGGTTAGGGCAGCCGGGTAGGTGCTGTGTTTGCTCCTGTGTGTGTGTCTTCCTGGCAGTGGCTGTGTTTACCCTCTGCATGTGGAATTCCAGAGCCCCCTCACACTCTCCTCTGTCCTGCATTTTTGTGGTCGACCAGTGTGACAGGGGAGAGTGTGGGAAAAACGGAAGCTTCGGGACCAAAAATGCACGGATGGAAACAATGAAAAGAAAGAATAAAGAGAGGGGAAAAGAAAGAATGACAGAGAAAAGTAAACTGTGTCCAGGAGAAAGGAGATGATTGTTTGCAGAGAATGGTGGGATAATAAGTTGCTTCCCTTTATTTCCAGTGCTCATTTTAGGGGCAACTCAATACCTCTGTTATTGAGGCACATCTGAAAAGCATCCCAGTGTAGGCCTAAGCTTCTCCAACTTATAATAGAATCACTGTGCTGGGTGTATTCGAGCAGTTCAAGGTTATCCAGCCATCCAAACACCTTCCTTTAGCCAGCTGTTGAACTGTAAAACTGTTTGATACAAATTTACCATCTCTGGCCTCGACCTGTTCTCCCACGAGTAACACAGCACTGATGATCATCGACAGTTCCTGGTTGAATCTGTTTATCAGAAAGACATTTGGTTTTTTAGACTTGTTCAGGAAAGGAAGTGAAGTGAAGTTTTCTGTTGATGCAGCCAAATGATTTCCTCTGTCGGGACGCCTACGAGAGCACTATCAGCTTTGTGTGAAACTGCTGACTTGTGTTCAGTGACTGGACAGAGTGGCTCGTCTGCAATCAGTTTTAATTGAAGATTCAAAGAAGCCGAATAGACGTCGGCAAGGTCTCAGAGTGACGGTGCCTTTGATTTTCAAGCTCAGCCGGCATGTGGTACACTTGCTTTAAGCAAATGCGCTTCATGTTGGTATCTGCTCAACAGGGCAGGGCTCTCTGGTCTATCTACATACCACAGCTGCCAGCTCGAGGGACTGCAAGGACTCAAGTGGTATGACTTCAGTGGAGGCTTTGAAAGGACCAATTTGTAACACAAATAAATGAGCCTGTTTGGTATTTTGTTTGCATGGTTTGGCTAGACGCAGCTCTAACTACGGAAACCCAGGCTGTCGTGTGGCATTACTAATAGGGTGACAATTACAGCAGCACCATTAATGTCAGCCTCGCTGCTGCTTTCACTCCCTGTTAATCAGCCACTACAGTAGTTATTTTCACAGGATACTGTATACACACAGAAGCTGCCAAAAGTGTGTTTATGGTTAAACTTTATCCGCTTTGGTCAGTCTGAATAACATTAAGACATACTAGCTTCCTGGACGCACCGAAAAGTAAAGCTGCACATCAGCTATGTTTACATAAGTTCCTCAGCTCTCTGTGAGCGGTGTGAAATTTTCAGCTTTAGGCTTATGTGTCATCTGGACATACTGCAAGTTCATATTTTCCTCTCACCTACAGCGTTCGTGGCTGTAGCCTGACTCTTGAAGTGAGAGAGTGAGAGACTGTTGACAAAGAAAGTGATGTGAAGAACCCAGAGGTCAAGTTTTTTTTTTCCCCCCTCCTCTTTCAATATGAAAGGATTTGCTTCCTGTCGAGGTATGCCACGCTTAAAGTGGGCCAGTTCTATTTGTGGTTGTGTAATGGTATGAAAGAACAACTGTGCAGCCCCTTACAAGGAGGCAGTGTGTACCCTCATTACCTTGTTAATGCTGCTTTGGCAAGCTGCTGTTATGGGGCGAGAGGTTAATGCCAGCTAAGCTTTATTTATTGTTCCTCCTAAAAAATGCTTAACAGATTTAATGTATAAGGTTACAGACGTATCTGTTCCTGCTCTACGCCTCACCACTTCTTATAATGGTTTAAACTGTGAAAACACTGTGTTTTCTGTCTGATTATGTGAGGAGGCTGTGTGATTCCTTGTCTGTGATCTCTAGACTTCTGTATGAAGCCCTGTGACAGAAATATACAAAGTATGAACTACTGTACTGACTATTCACCTTCTAAAAAGCACTGAGAAAGGCTTTCTGTCTGTAGCCAATGCCCGTGGGTCCACGTAGTCATTAATCACCAAAATAATCTTGCCAATGTGAAAATCACATCACCCAGGACAAGGAGCAGGAATTTGCCCCCTTCTTGTCACAATAGCTCATGAGAGGCACTCAGTAAACACTTAACCCCCACTAGCCTTCAGTGTCTGCACATACAAGGAGACCATTTGAAACAGACTCGACTTTATCCTGTCAGAAGACGACTAAGATAAAAAAAAAGAAAGAAAAAAATATATAGATAGAAGATGTCAAAGTGAAGGAGACCTATTTCATTGTTTGTGGAAATGTAGAAATATTAGAATGTTTTGGGAAGAGTAGCAATTGAAAAATAATTTCAGAGCAAATCACATTGAACCCTAAATTGTTTTTGTTGGGTCTATATCCAGAAAAACATGACTTCAACAAAAGTGAAAGAACATTCATAGACCTCAGCCCGCTTAATGCCAAAAAATGCATTGCACTATTATGGAAAGAGACTCATAGAGCAGTTGTGACTCAGTGGCTGAGACAGATGTTAACAAACCTTCCACTTGAAAGAATAACACATATACTGAAATTGAAAAAACGTGTTTATGACGATATGGCAACCTTTCATTGATTATATTAAGAACTCAAACGAAATGCCTGAAGAAGACGGTGAATGATGTGTGCAGACCATGCAGTTTCCATGATTGTGATTTCCTTTTTTTTCCTTATCAAGATGCATGTAACATACTTTTTCTGAAACAAGCTACCTATTCCAAATAGAGAAGCACTGTTGTTGGTTTGATTTGTGTCTGTTGTTATGATTGTATGTATCTTTCAACAAATTTTCAACAAAAAATATTGTGGAAAATATTGGAAGATGTCAAAAACCATAATCAATGCATTTTCATTTAAATACTCAGATCCAAGTACAACAGAACACTGGAACAAATTCTAATCGCTAATGTGTGACCAACGTTGTTTTTCACATACAGTTTGTCGCTGTACGACTTGAACTGTCTGGTCTTCGCTGACTTTTATTTTGTATCTGATTAACAGGCAGACTTCCGCAGAGAGTTCAGCCAGTGGAAGCATGTCCAGCGGTCAGCAGACAGTCTACGAAGCCATCTGTGGTAAAACAGGTGGGTCTGATGCTGCAGTTCTACACACGCTTATAACCATGTTGTAACTTGGCCCGTTGGTGCTGTAGTCCTCAGGGAGTGTGTGTGTGTGGGGAGCTATGCCCTCTCTATGCCAGTGTCAGTGATTACAGCCAGGCATAGTGGACATTCCCCATGGAGAACTGATAAACACCACTGGGTATTTTTAGCCAGCTCCTGCTTGCTCAGTGGTGTGCGGGATGTGTCAATGTATTTTGCACACTGTAAAAGATAACTACATCGTCAAAATAATAAATAGGTTACAAACTTTAATTACACCCTTTTTAGAAGAGTGAGGTTTTACTGGTTATTATATTACAATGACTCGTGCCATGACCCTCTTCAGAGCCAACTAGGGGTTAAAGCATCCAGATCTGAAGGGGCTAAATAAACATCTCAGTGCAGTAATTTACTGTTTGATCATATAGTCTGCATGTGTTCAAGACTCAGGAGGTCAGATTACTGCTGAAGGATGAAGAGGCATAACAGTGATGACATCTTTCTTCTGTAATGAGATCCAAGGATGGGAACAGTTCAGGCATTCCCATCTGTTGGTCATTCCTACGCAATCATAATTTCTGTCCATCCACCAAAAGGGCAGCCCAGTCGTACCCCAGAAATCGCACTGAGAGAGTGAAAAATGTAGCTCAGTCTTTTCCGAAGTTTATTATTGGCAGCGCTCTGCAGTTGTGGGTGCATGCACTCACGTGTGCCCTGTCATCCTGCCCTATTTCCACAACTCTTTCCATCCTGAGCGAAGTGTTGAGCTTATTGCAGTAACAGTGATATTAAGCAGTTTGCGCTGATGCACACATGTTTGCCTGATCAAGGGCCTTTTTCCACAGACCTACTATACATTAGCATTAGCAAATCATGCCATTCATCACATCACATGAGTGTCACAGTCTCGAGCCGTCCCAGAGATCAGCTTGTCGGAAAAACACAGTAGCCGTGCACCACCCAGACACACACACACACACACACACACACACACACACACATACACACACACACATTTAGAGTGAGTGTGTGTGACCAGAACATTTCTTTTCATTCTCCCTCTTCCCCTCAAACTATGAAGGCTGGCTTAGGTTAACAAACATCTTATAAACTCATCAATTACTGTAACTGGATCCATTGGGAGAAGCTTCTGAATTTCATGAATGCATTTTTTCCGTCGTTCAGGGCACATAGGGTGGGGGGAGATGCCTCGCTCTTGACTTAAAAAAAAAATGTCTGAACTGAAAGGGAAAAAAAAAAATCCCAGCACCAAAACCAGTTAGCACGGCCAGTTTAACCGTGAATGGGACTGGGAGTTGAACAGAGACTCGGCGTGGTGTTTCGGAGGGAGGAGGGTGTTATTAGAAGGGGCACAGCCTTTGTGGAGCTTAGGAGTGCGTCAGGTCTTTCTGGCTGCCCAGTGTACCTTTGTAGCGAGATGACTGAGTTCCCCTGATTGACTCTGACAGGGAGTTAGAGCAGGGTCCAAATGGAGAGCATTCTCTATGATCAGCTGTCAACCGTCATTAATCACACCCTCCCTTTATCTCTCTCTTGTGCACTCTTTAATCTCTTCCTCTCTTTGCTCATACAACTCTCCCTTCATCCACTGAAAGCTTTTCCTGCTCACTCACCCCATTTCCCCCTCTTTCCTTCCCTACTTCTTCTGTGTTCACTTTTGACATGAGACGAGGGGAGGGGTTTTGATGAGGACCTATCAAAGCTTACAAACTCTGATTTTATCGACCACATGTGTTTTACAATGATTCCCTTGAAGTTGTCAGGGCTCCGCAGCTGGTGACTGAGGAGATTTATTGCTTTCAGTTTGAGGAGGAAATGAATGCTGCACTTGTGCCATTTTAATGGGAGGCTGATCAGGTCAGAACGAATAGCTTAGGCCTCTCTCTATCAAAATAAGACTGTGTGGTGCCTTGTTGGGAAAGGAAGGTAGTTGCTGGCTGTCATCCCCTTTGCAGATGTATTATGTAAGTTATTGGATGCTTGATTCAAAGCAGTCGCTGATGCACCTTTTTTCTCGGTGAATCACTTTCCTCTAACGACATATTTTATTAGTCATGTTACTAGTACATAAGGTCAAATGTGTGTAATAGCAATAGTGTATGAGTTTAGAGTGCTTCCTTTGTATTAGAGTGTATGTTGCAAAGATCCTAAAATAATCAAAGCAGATAACTGACTCTAGTGTTTTTTGTTCCACTTGTTAGACTTTTGGGGCGAACTTGCCTTTTAACAAATTGTTGACATCATTTCTTCCGTCGTTTTTAGTGTCATTTGGAGTGAGACACGTAGGGAGAATATTGTCCCCTTTATCTTTCTTTTGCTGAGCTAGAGGAAGCTGCTTCCAGCGGTCATGTCATCGGATTGGAAGTCAGGGAGATGTTTTCCTTCTCCAGCTCAGTCAGGCCCCGCGGTGTAAAAGAGCACCAAAATAAACAGAGTGCGCAGAGAGGGAATGAAAGGGAATACTGTTTGGGAGCACAAACACGGCAGCTCGAAACTGTACTTGGAACGCCTTTTCTACTGGATGGCTGGCCGCGTGCCAACCGATAGGACGAGGAGCGAGGGGCTGAGGAGGATGAGGGGGACAGCTGGACAAAAGGCTGAGCACTAGGACGACTGAGCAGACCCACTGGGAGCCGCCTTGACCATGAATGATTAAAAAGATCAACAAAATATTCACCAGGAGGGTTTTATGTTTGAAGTAAAACTCTGTCAGCTTTGACCCAAGCATTTCTGTTTGCACACACACGGATGCTGTGGGGAAAAACTTGTCCTGCCCTTCCACCTCCTTTTATTAATGCTGCTTTCATCTGTCGCTTCCCAGGTCTTTCTGTGTACCACAAGCTGTTCCAGGGCCAGGAGCCTGGTCACAGATGACACGAAGGCGACCAGAGGCACGTCCTGCCCCTGTGCTGGCCTGACAGGTGTCTCTGCATGTAACTACATCCTCACAGAGGTGTATTCTGGGAAAGGACAACAGCAACAGATGAAAGCATGCCAGACATCAAACAGGGCCCTATTAACTTCTCTGTGATACAGCCATGGACATGCGAGAGGATGGGCTGCAAGGCCAGGAATGCCCTGCTTTGACGCAGGTTGGGATTTTGTTGCGCAGCTCAACATCAGTTGGCCTTTTCAGCTCCCTACCCCCTTCCCCTCATCCCCCTTGGCTACACTCAGTCTATATACCAACAGTTGTCAACCCTCATTCTCTCCATGCTACTGATGCCACAGAAAGATTTCACTGACAGATATCCTTCAGCAGATGGTTCTTCAAGCCCCACTGGCATTTTAAATACGGGATTCAACAATTTATTCTTTACTCATGCACGAATGGCATCTGCACTGCTAGCCATTCATGTTGGAGGGTTTTTTTTTCTTCTTCTTAAGAAGTTGTACAAACAGGTGAGATGGGGGTTTTGTTAATAAAAGGTTTTGACAAGTATTGTAGAGGTTGGCTGAGCAGCTTCTCATCTTGCTTTCACGCAGAGCTCCTTTCATGTGTGGCTTCTGGCAGTAGACACTCCAACTCCCAGTCCTTTTGTGGAAGCCAAATTGCTGTCAGATCACACTCTATGGCCATCGCCTGAGGACGTGTTATTGTATAGCATCCTTGGCTTACAGGCTTAAAAGAGGAAATTTTGATTGTTTGACTTTAAATGTGATGAGTTGCTGCCTTGTTCCCTGTTTACAAGGAAAATGTGATGCTGATGCCGCAAAGTTTTATATCAAGAACACATACACTTGGCTTGTGATTAACTGTTGAGATGTTGATAATGTTTCCCTGGATGGACCAATTTTAAAGTAAATTATTGTTATTGCATCAGTATTTATTTATTCTACATTGTCTACCAAAAGGCCTACTTGGCCGACTCTGTAGCTCAAAGCATAACATAAAGAGGATTTACGGTTATGCACAGCCTTGCCTACAAAGAAGGTTAATGCTGCACCAGCAGAACAACATCCTTGTGGATATTCTGTTGCTTGGGACCATATAGTAAGTTCACTCAGGGCGTGATCGTTAAAAAAAAACATATCTGTTAAATATGAAGAGATTCAGCATATGATATTTATGATGTTTTATGATGATCTTTGTCAGAAATACTTGAATTTCATGCATGTCTTTGTCAAATCTACCGATTTGCACAGATTGTAGTTTTCGATGCAGTACAACAAAACCAGTTGTTATATACTTGATGGTATTTTTTTGTAGTGATTGATGTTTCATGTCGTGGATTTACTGCTGTTAAAGCCATTGCATGCCGTATTACAAGAATCCGACAGTGGAATCCAAATCAATGTGTATATTCTGCTGTGGTGAAACCAAGTTGTTTACAGTCAGCCATTTAATCTGTTTTGTTGCTGATTGTTTACAACGCATGCATGGAAATGTAATATTTTTTGGAATCATCCAGCCTTGCATCAAACAGCATTGCAATACCTGGAACATTCAAACATGCTGATCGTGTCAGTAAATGTATTTGTTCACCACACATGCTGGACACTGGAAGTTGTCAATCACTGGACTTTAATTTCTTCACTTTGGTCATCTCAGTTTACCCTATAACCCTTTAAATTAAAGTGCTCTAAAATATTTAATGCAGAAAAACAGAGAAAAATGAAAATAGAACAATTCTATCCAACTGTCCATTTTTTAATTAAAAAAAAGGTGTTTCCAAGAGTAATAAGAAAAAACATTTACAGTTCGTGATCTAGGTAAGTGTTCACTTAGTGACATACATCGTCTCATACAACAGAAAGGCTTCACTTTAAAACGAAAAAACAATCCCTGGAATCACCATCCTGTTGTATTACAGAGGTAAACATAACCATGGAAATACTACTTTGAAATAAAGGTTGGTTTCCAGCATGTTTTCTTTGTTCCTAAGGTCATTTTTATTCAACAGCATTTCATCCTAAACAAACAGTGTAGGCAGCCGCGGCGAGCACAACGTCGGTCTCCAGCTCGGACGTTCGGAGGTGTCCTGCGCGTCAGGGCCGGGGGGGATGTGTTTGCGCTCAACAAACAGGTATTTTTGTATCACCCTCTTTGACGTATTCCTATCATGCTGAGTTCAGTCTGCATTCTCATTCACTTTCTGTTTTTGACTGCAGTTATTTTATGTCTTTAAGAATGCAGTGGTCATTGCAAGACAATAAGTGTTCTGTTCCTCTTTCGTTATGCAACACTGAGGTACAGGCTCTTCAAAATGCTGGAATATGAAAAAAAAACATGAGAAACAAGATGATTGCTGAAGAGGTCGGATGGATTTGGAGTAAAGTGGTGTTCGTCTTCTGGGTAAATGCTGCCAATGATTGTTAGAGAAGAGTGGTGGACTGCATCTTTGATTTTTGGAGAGAGAGCTCGGGCAAGGCTGAAGCAGGGCTTGGAGGTACTCATGGAGGACAAACTGTACCGCGCCCCCCCTCTAACCCCCTCATACCCGCTCCTGAGTAGTGCTGGGAGCCGTCACATCCCATGTCTCTCGCCGGGCCCCGAAGCCACGAAGCCTAGCTGCACTTGCAGGACTTGACCACCATGTTGGAGAGCTGCTCAACTTTGGGGGAACGACCCACGTAGTAGAGGATGGTGAGGGGCTCCAAGTCCTGAGGAACGCAGCAGGGTGAGGCGGACGCTTCGGGGTTCAAGGTGTTGTACAGGCTCAGCAGCTACAGAGGAAAGAGCAGAGGAGGGATGGGGGCGGGGATCAGAACCACATTTCCAAAACCAGTTTGTGTGTTTGATGTGTTGTGGCCATTTGTCTCACCGAGCTGTGGGTGGTGTCTGCGCTGCGTAGGTAAGGACAGGGACCAGAGCAGAAGTTAGCGTAGTACCCTTCAGGCTGATGGATCCACCTCCAGCCCAAATCCTGCCGGAAATTAATATATAGTGGTCGCACACAGCAGTTCTCCTCGTAATTGCTGCAGACAAGAGAAGACAAAAGAGGTTTGCACACTTCATTTTGCAGATAACACAATTTTATGATTGTATGCATTCTCCTCCCTATGGCCTCACAGCCAGAGATGAGAGAGAGGTTTAGAAATTCCACTCTTAGGTGTGCCCTTATTTTCCCTCTTGGAGTCAGCCCAGGTGTCTTTGGTGCTGCCTGTCAGCTTGACAGAGGAAATCCAGAGCTGAGGAGACGGCGTGTAAGAGGAGGTAGCGTTTGCTAGTACTGGGACAGATCCCGACTTGTATCAGCTAATACCTCCGTCATGCTCGTCTAGATGATTAACAAGCTTATTTTATGTATTTCTGTGCCCATGTCTCCTTCTCCCCTGCCATCTGTTTGAGACCTGACAGCTGATATTTCCACTTCATGTTGCCTTGGCTGGTGTGCTGCTTCACAATATCCCACCCTGCCTGTAACCTCTACCATTTTTTTATTCGCAATATATTGACTGACAAGGTGCAGCCAGAGAAGTTATTTTGCAAAGTTAACAACAATGAACAATAGTCCAAGCTGTGCATTTTCCAGGACAAGCAAATGTGCCTTACTTGAAGCAGTAATTGGTGTCGAGTGCCCGCTTGCGCCTGCGGGAGGTGGACTGGGCATCCAGCCTGTGGGAAGGGAGCATCATGAGGATGAGGTGGGGGTAGACCTGCTCCTTTTGTTTTTTCGCACGGCTCAGATCGTCATAGTCGGCTTCCATACCTGCAGGAGTGAGTCAGTTAGTCGGGAGGGCGAGAGTTGTAAAGAGCTTCAAGAGCTGACTTCACTGGAACCACCACTTCAGTCTAATCAGTGTAGTCAACTGTAACTCTCACAGAAGGATACTGTAATATCCAGGCTTCACTCATTTTTGGCTCACTTTTCACCTTATTCAACACTGGTCCCTAACTTCCTTCTTTCCTCTGTTCTTCCCCCTGGGCCTGTGTCTGCTCATCCAATCTACCCCTGATAGTTAAAGCAGTGGATATCTCAGGAGAGATGCTGCTGGTGGATATATACGCCTCTCTTTAATTCGGGGCCAAGCGTCTGAGCGCCGTGGCAGCACATTCCTTGTGGCCAAGCCAATCGGGAGTGTTCCCAGGACCGAGGGCCCGGGGGCCCCAGTGCTAAGTGAGATACCAGATCAATTGTATTCCCATGCTCGGTGTCTCTCTCTTGCTTTTAGAAAGGAAGCCCATTATCTTACCAAAGAGAGCTCATTAGGTATTGCTGCAGGAGGAACATGTTGATGACTGGATTAAAATGAGCTTTTAATAATGAGTCTATTGCGAGTATTGTTGGATTATAACCAGATTCTGTTTCATTGTAGGAAACCCGGCACTAAAACATACCAAACAGTGACTAAGAGGCTAAATCAACGCCTCAGGTGTCTTTCATGTGAAGGCAATGAAACAAAAGAACCTTTTATACAAATCACAGAACAACAGAGCAGACATGCAAATGAGAGTGTAGTCTAAAATATTTGGACTTCCATTAAATCCTCTGCTATTTATAGAAGTTAAATAGAGTCCACTCTTCCAACATGGCAACAGTAGATGCACCTTCCTACACAGGCCCTGTATAAAGAGTTCTGTTGGACCATGTTTAACATTTACAGAAGCGTGCCAATATCCACTGATAATATACTCAGATAATAACTAATGATCCAAAAATAGTTATGAAATTTTGGAAATGTGAAACAGGCACTATAAACTCAAACAGGAATCAAAAACAAACTCCTAGTCTAACAGTTTATACAAGGTCCTGACACCCACTAATGCAAACCATCCTAAAACCAGCACTGCCTCAACAGCGCTAATCAGAACAAACCACATTTTTCAACAAACACAAGGTGCCTATCTGGAACATTAGACAAATCAAACAGAAATCAAACAGACACAAATGCCATCTGGCTCTTGATCACAAATACAAGCTGGCCGATCATCTTTGCTCTGTGAGAAGATCAAACGCAGAGACGAACACAGACTTATCGACCACAGAGACAGGATGACATTTAATCAGAGCAGAATTCTGAGAGACACTGGAGAATTATTGATTCCCAGTTTTATGAAAAGTGATGAAAGCAGAAAATATTGTATGAATCAAGTAGAGAGGTACGAAAGATATTTAAGGAATAATTTGACATATTGGAGGATATGTTTATTGGCTTTTTTCCATCGATTTATATAAGAACATTGATAACAATCTCATGTCTGTACAGCAAGTATGGGTCAACCAGAAAATTAGTAAATGTGTTTCCCAAAATATCAAACTAGTCTTTTAACTTGACATTATGTAGTTAATGTGCCATAAACTGAGGAACAGACAGTAAGAATATGACATTGAATTTGACAGGTAACTAACTTTTTAAAAATGTATTTCTTATTTGAGGGCCATCCTTGCTTTTTTAAAAAACATTCCCAACTTATAATTTTCTTCATATAGATCTATATAAGTGTGTCTGGTTGACTGTAAATTTGAAAGCCTGCCAATGTCAGCTACATGACACCTTTTAAAATAGAAATTTTAATTGAGTGAGACAGGCTCATAAGCAATCAACAAAGTCTTGCTGATACAGATCTGCCACATCTCTGGGGTATTAAACGCAGTCTCACCTCTGAACTTGACCTCCAGCACCTCGTTGGCGTTCTCGATGATGTCACCGTTGGGCCTGAAAGTGTGGCAGGGACAATGCACGCTGATCTCCAGGCCCAGGTTGGTCTCTGAGTGGGGAAACAAGAGCAGAGGGGTGTAAGGAACTGACATTTTCCCCCTGAGGCCATTATCCTTCATTTCAACTGAACCCGTGCTCTTTGTGATGCGAGGAAAACTCGAGGTGTCCCACTCACGTCGGTACATCAGCCACTCCCTCACTGTGTCTGTTACATCAAAGGAGACCCACTCGGGCGTTCCCTTGGTCAGGACGTTCTTGCCCCCAATGTAGCGCTGTTTGGCTTTGGGGTCGTCTTTCTGGAGGATCTGCGAGGAAAGATGAAAATGTGACCCAGCTGCATAAACTCTTCTTTTACACACACACACACACACACACAGAACCAGAGCTGTCTGTCTGAGCCAGACTCTCCAGGATGCCTTGGGCCAAATGTCTACTCCTCATGGAAAAAGTGACTCCCTGTGTTGATATCCCCATTTTGCAAGTTAATGCCTGCGTGTTAGCCTCCTGCCAATGAGAACCTGGCTGTCCTTCACATCAGCAGTTCAAACTTTGACTTTAGCCGGGCTCCCAGATGCAGTGTCAGGCAGTTAAGAGAAAAAAAGCAGGGTTGCAGGTATCTCTGCAGGCCTTCACGCCTCGACTGTGTTATCATGTCGAGACCCCGAATGGAGAAAACTGGCGATGGAGGAAAAGGCAGCGGTGTAGTTCAGACATTCCTGTCTCCATCAGCACCTCTCTGAACAAAGGTGTTATTCTCTAGTGTGAAATGTGTGTGTTTGAGTGGTGGCTATGAGCACTTAGCCCCACAGCAGTGCTATGGATAACCAGGTTCTCGAACATTGTCAGGATCTAATCTGTCTTCCTGTGGGAACGAGGGGCCACAGGACTGCCAGCGTCAGCCCTCTGCCAATCAGTTCCAGCCTGAAAAGTGTGGGGGTGAGCGAGCGGCTCCATTTACTCCCCCAGTGGGTGACCCTGCCTCTATCTCCTCCTAGGCCCCTGGAAACAATCTGAGGGCCTGACAGCCTGTATTCAGCGCTGGCCAGAGTCTTGCCTCAGAGGCGGTATGCAGTCCGGAGACGCTTGTCTCCCTGGCAGGAAATGTTGGAACCTGATCATTACTCCTAGTCTCTCACGGGAGATTAATGAGGAAACCGAAAAAAAAAAAAAAAAAAAAAAATCCATCCTTGCCACCCCACACACAGACATCTAACAGATGCATGCTTCAACACACTTCAGAAAAAAATGCTCATAAACACACAAATGCATTTGGGGAGCTATAAACCCCCTGTTGAAAGCACAACACCGCACATGATCTAACAAGGATGGACAACTGCTTTGAGATTGACAGAGAGAAGAAACTGCCGAATGGTAATCTAGGGTTTCTTAAAGACGGCTGTGCAAGCTCTTAAATGTGTCCTAATGCAGAAGCCATTTGACTGTAAGCACATGGAATAATGATCAGCAGCGCATGAAAAGAGAAGAGAGAGAGTTGGACACCCTAATATAAATGTTTTCATCTTTCGCGCTGACCTACACAGGCCTTCTGAGAGAAATAGAGCACAGTGCCCCCCCGTGCTGTGCTAACAGTGGAAATGAACGGTCAGTTCACACACCTGGTAGAGCTCAATCCTCTGCTCGTTTCTCTTGGCGCTGGGGTTGGGGATCCGCAGGGCTCGAAACTCGGCGCGGAACAAGTTGGTGGAGTTCTTCTCCATGGTGGAGACGTTGAAGCGGAATACCTTGGAGGTGATACCCTTAGGGCAGTAGGGGAGGTCATCTGCAGGTAAATGATGACGAAACAGTGGATGTTATTAAGAATCTCCCTCAAAAGAAAGATCACACTCAAAACTCTCCCTTTAAGCTCTTATCCATCTGTTACCTCATTGTGTACATGTTATCAAGCCTATTTTCCAATGACATCCTCACAGGGTGGACATGTTTGCCTTCTGATTATTAATAAGCCTGTTGCTCAGGATTTCCCTCTACAAGTTGCGATAGTTTACAGATAAGAACAAACCTTTTATTTTTTTGCACTCTTTTTTTCCCCCACTATTTCTAGTCCATTCCAAAGAGTCGTGGGCCATTACCACGAACCATCTGCTTATGCTTTGTGCGGTCCGAGTTAGCAACAAGTTGAAGTCATGAAATGAAAACCAAATGTCCCATGTGTGGTGGTGGAGCAGGCTGCAGTGGGACGGCAGCGCGCTCCTCCTCCCACCAGCTCTGGAGCCCAACAGGTGCTCTGAGGCAGCCAAGTATTCCCTGGAACAGAGAGGAACATGTGGGCTCACGTGCTGGAGCAGAACAATACCTGAGAAGCTGAGGAGGAGGGCGACTCCGTCGTGACAGCGACGCCACTAAGTGCACGCTTGATAAGCAATATCTTGCTGTATACATGATGTGGGGGTGTGTGTGTCTGATAGCACACTGACCTTTAGCACAATCAGCTAAATAAATGGCCACATTGTGATTCTATCTGAAAAGCTTCCTGTTGTACTGAAACCTTTCCCCTTTTTATACCATAATGCCATTGAACACTTTATTAATTTAACAGGCCAAGCACATGCAGTGTTGAGCAAAACAAGCACATAGCAAACTTTTTATGGGCCAAGTGGAAACAGTCATTTACAGCCAAGCCATGGCTAATTTATTATCCCAAGCTTAAACTTTATTACCAAGCCTCAGATTTGCTGGTGGTTGAAGGGGGCACTGCACCTTTAGCTGATTTGCGCCTCGAGCTGTTTCGGGACAAATGGAAACTCAGAAGTTGTTTCTGTGTCATGCAAAAGGAACTTGCACATCTCCGAGTATCTGTACTTCATTTGACCCATAATCCTATTTCAGTGTCCTCCCAGTCATTATCTGATATTTCCACAAAGTTTTTTTTTCAACTTTCCCTATTTTTAGGTGACCTTTTCAGCATTCATCCCCAGCCAGATATCTGTCCAGTGTTTCCACACAATCTATAAGGAGGAAACCTCAGTAGCCTTTTCCTCCCCTCACTCACTGCTCCGTCTCCCCCTCCTCTCTGCCTCCCCCACAGAAGGTGGAAAGCCCCACTTTGAGGGGAGATTTGAAATTCTAATCAAGTCTTTGGTTTCCTTTTGGATGACCTCATTTTTTCCCATTGCAATGGTTTTAGGTGGATTTCACATTATGGCTTATTTTTGCCAAGGGTCTGAAAGGTAATTTGTTCCATGTTGGTAAGTGGAGGGGATTGCTTGCATAATTAAAATGAAATATATTCACCAATTTACCACCCCCCACCATTTTTTAAATGCTAGCTGTTAAAACTGAGTGTGAGGATGCTGACATAAGTTTGACCTGTAGACCATTAGAAGCAGCACAGAATAAAGTCAATAAGCTTCTCCAGGGTCTTAATTCTACTTGTAAATCCACTCAGAAATGAGAGATTTTGGTGTTAAATATTAACTAAAAGAATATGCTCTGTATGTTTTAAACATCATGGCAGTAAACAGATTTAATGTTATGACTACTAATTTAGTTAAATTACACACTGCTCCTAGATCAGATTCTAATTAGAGAATTAAGTTTTACTGTGGGACATTCTCATTAACATGCTTGCAAAAGTGTATTTATAGTCACATATAAAAGCCTGGATAACAAAATGATGCCCAGTTGATCTCATTCTCATATTAACACTCAATTTATTTGAGCATAGATGGGCTTTAAACGAGGGATTTGGAGGTAGAGCTCTACAGGGAGGCCTGGGGACAGACGTTTGGAATAGCTCTGCTGTAAAGCTTCCCATAAAGCGCCTCGCCCAGGCGCTATCGACCGCACCTCGCACCCTGACACACGCTCACCCTCCTGTGTCTGGGATCCTCTCCTCTCATGACACACAAAGTGCCTGCAAAAAAACTCGCAGGAATCACCTCTCTTTGCCCTTTTGCCCGGAGGATTGTCCGTGATGTCAGTCTCTCCAGAGCTTTGTAGAGGTAAACAAAGGAAATAGGAAGCATAAGGCAGCAGGTGCTGGCCAGCTGCTGAGGTGTCTGGGTCTCACAAAGGACAACAGATATGTCTTTGGAAATGTAATGGTTTGAGAGCTTTATCAGTTAAATTGCTGCATCTGAAAGTAGAATTTGTTTGCATTGTGCTACTATGGTTTGATTTCTACTTACTCATCAGAAAATGGATGTTTAGTTTTGATAATACAGAGTTAAAATGCTGCTCTTGTACTCTCATTACTCTACTTCCTGCTGTGGCAGACGCTGACTGTGTCGGGTCACTACAGCAGATGAGATAATGCGATGCAGCTCTGTTCAGAAGAAAAACAACTTTTTTCCCTCCACTTGATTAAGGATGAGGAAGCAAAAATGGTAAAGGCGTGGGAGTTGGAGGGGGTAGAGGGATGCTGTGTGTTTGGGAACAGGCCAAAGACCTCTGTCTCTGTTTGTTCAGATGACATCATCTTTCTTCTATCCTGTACATCAGATACCCTGCTGTCCTCAGCGCCAGTCCTCATCTCTTACTAACCCAACACTGAGTCAATGATTGGCTTGAAATTTCACTGAAACGGCACGCTTCAGTGTGCAAGGCAGGATCTTTCTAATTTAAGCATCGTTAGATTTTTTGAAATATTATTGTGCCAAAGGTCAGCGTTCAGTTCAGCCGTCTTTGTCTCCTTTCTTCAACAGTATTTGGCTTGTGATGATTAAATGAGCCACACTGACCTTCTGATGCACCAGAAAAGGAAGGTCTGCTGCTGCCCAGTCTCAGTTATGCTTCATCTACGCCTAAATGGCAAATGCCTTGATTTACATTTGTAGTAATGTCTAGCAAAGTAGTCTGGAGCAAGTGGCGCATTCAAGTATGAGAGAAAAGTTTCTGTTTAACTTTTTAACTGGGCATGAAAAAAAAAAGAGAAAAACTTGACTACATTCCCAAACACTCCCACCTTCCAAAAACTGTGAATGTAAAACTCATTATATCCAGCAGGAATGAAAATGAACTACGCTGCAAAATTATCAAGGTGACAGACATTATGTTCCTACATACTGCAACATGGCCCGCTCTCTTTAAGATTACATAATGGAAAGGGTGAGAAAAGTGCAAATTAATGTATGTTGGCACCTTCTGCTAATTTCATTAATATCCTGCCTGGGTAAGCTGTTTCGTGTAGAGAGTGTTGCCAGTAGTAAGTCAAGTTCACCTCTTGTATTATCACCTACAGTATGGCCTACAGTATGAGACCGGTGTGATGTGTCCTGGGCACATGGCCATCACTGATCCCACTCCTTAGACCTCTGTTTGTTTTGGGAGCTCTGACTACCTCTGACCAGTGGATAAACCCCGAGCTGTGTATTTTGAATGTCAGAGGCACTTTGTGGGACCTGTGAAATGGATTTGATTCAGGGCTAATGCTGGAACCGGCAGAGGCTCTGCTCAGTGTCACAGCCCAGCATAAACACCTGTTGATTTCAAAATGGTAACACCATGCATTAACCGGCCTCTGACCCCTGAGCAGGCACAAATCCAACTCTTCCACTTAAAAACGGACTCTCTCTGGAGACTCTCCTGCTCAGTGAGCTTCTGTTTCTGATTTCTGGAACAATCAATGGACCATAGTTTATACAGGAAATACCAATATGGATGAACAAGGGAATTAGATCATAACACAGAGCTACTCAGCTCCTTGCTACTAGAAAGAAATAGTAGGGAAATAAGAGTGAGAGTCGTAATAGAGGATAAAAAATATTGAGGAACTCACAGCCAGAAAATGGAAATGAGGTATTGGAGTTGGCAATAAATAGTAGACTTAACTGCCTGAGAATTTTCCCTGCTTAGGAATGTGTCAGACTTAGGCTGGAGTTCCCATGGCTTTGGTGTGAGGTATGTATGAGGAATGGTGCTCATTCCAATTAGACTGTTTACTTTGCCCTCTAGTTTGCGCGCAGCTCCGCCGCTCGCAGCCGCGTCTGTGCGTAAAAAGGCGCACAGACGCGTAAAAGACGCACAGCTGGAAAAATTGGATCCCTGCTTTTGACATTGTTAGCTCACCTATAATAACTTTGCATCGAGGCCAGGCGAAGGTGTTTGGTTTTATGAGGTGGAATTTTTAAATAGATTTCGCACAAGTGAGTTAACAAATGCGTTTGGATCAAGTTTGCGCATGGACTTCCTTCACTCATACATTTTGGCTGCATTGGCAAAATAAAACAAATAATTACTTCCACCATCTAGAACATAAAATGTTTGTAGTTTATTGGGTGAATATTGCAAAAGAAACACGTGAAGAATCATGATCCACTTACTGTTTTCTGGAGGACCATTGATCATGTTGAACTTGTAAATCTCTTTGGCATAGTACTCAGTCTCCGTGTTATCCTGTCCACAGCTCTGCTGCCTGTCTCTGCCCAGCTCCTCAATCAGCTCCTTGGTGCTGTTATAAAGGGCCAGAACCTGATAGGGCACCTGACTCGGACCTGTTGTCTGAGGCGGGCTGGTGAGACGCAGCTTGCTGAGAATCTGTCCCCGCACCGCCTCCACTCTCTTCTTCTTGATGTGGTCGATGTCCACGGTGGTGCAAGTGGAGAGGGACAGAGTCATTGTCACACAGTTGGAGAGGAGGACAAACAGAAGCGCTTTGCCCAGATGCATATTTCACTCACAACCGAGGCTTGTCAAGCAAAAAGAAGACCAAAACAAAACTGATTCCGACTTGAATAGAATCCCTTTTCTCTTTTCATTCAGGTCGTGAGTGAGTTCTGTTCCTGCAGGATTCCCATTTTCTCAAGTGCTATGTCATCTTTGCAAAATTTGCGTTGGAGCAAATCCGTGCCATTTTGGAGAAAAGCAACCTCAACTCTTCATTTAAACTCTGTCTCCTAATCTTCATTCCCCCCTTTGTCTCATACATGCATCTCTCCTCTCCCTCCTGAGTTTACAGGGCACAGATCTCTGCACCTCGGCTCAGTCTCTCCATTGCATTGGGCTCTTTCCATCCACTTGTGCTCGTGGAGCCAGTGCGCCTCTCTCTGCTATCTCCCTGCAGTCCAGCCTCAAACACACTCAGGCACTTTCCACTCTCACTCACGCTTTATAGTCACGAGCTGTGACGTTTTTTTTTTCGAGGGAGGGGCAGCAAAGTTATAGCCCCTGATCGGACAATGAACTCTCAAGTCCTATTCTGAAATGCGTTTAGCCAGTCTGCAAAATCTTGTGTTGTCAAAGCTTGTTTTTCAATCAAACCTCAGGACGTGTGTGAGAAATTGTGCAATATGTGATTGCACAAGAGACAAGAGAATATTTTGCTTTCTGTCCTTTCCTTTGATAGATGCATTTGTTTTTTATGAATAAGACTGAAGTTCAGCACTGTTTTGCTTCATGTTCATACATTTCCATCAACTGAGGACCCTTAGTCTGACTGTGAGACCATTGAATAAACTTATAAGTCATACGTCTTTGGACATGTTTAGCATATGTAAAATAACGTTTTAGAGGAAAATCACACTGACATGGGAGGTTAACAAAAGGGATCTTGAAGGTGCACAGGGAGCTCAGCCAGTTGAAGGGATCCTCATGATGCTGATACCGTTCAGTCACATAAAACATGTGCACAGCGACATCTAGCGAACACGAGGGGGAAACTTCAGCCTGTGTAGCTGTGTGAGGATACTGACTGTAGCTGAAGTAGATGAGATAATATGACGGGACTTGATTAAGAGCTGATGAGGGGGTAAAGGCGTGGGAAGATGCTGTTTGTTTGGTAAAAGACAAACTCCGGCTTTGGTTGTTTAGATGACATAATTTCTTTATTATCCCTCTGTGCTGGTACTCATTTCTTTTACTGACCCAACACTGAGTCAAAGATTGGCTTGATCTTCTGTTGCAGCTGCATGCTTCAGCGTGCAACCATGAGCTTTCTAATAATAGGAAATAAGTCATTTGAATTTTGAAAGTTCAATTAAAATACCTCTCGGTCTCTGGACAAACTCCTCCTGATCTTTTAACCCTGCAGCGAGGAAGACAATAAAGTAATGATCAATAGATCAGGGAGCCCCTGAAATACTTTCTCTGTGTTTGTTTACATGCTTGATGCCGCGCCTCATAGTGTTCGACAGGGACGCGTCCTTCTTTCTGATTGGCGCTGCCATGGAGACCGCTTGTTAACATCCAGGAAGTCGCTGCTCTGGTGGTGGCAACAAGGGGAGAAATGGACGATAACTTTAAGCTCGGAGACACTGGGCCGGTAAAAAATGTGAGTGAGCCATTTGAATCGCAGATAATGCATTCTGGGAGTACAAAGGAAGGCTGTAGTCATATTTGTGAGCTGTAAATGGAGTTGAAACATACTGTAATGGTGCTACCAGGCTAGCTGTTGCTTGCTACTTAGCTTTGAAGCTAACACCTCTATTAGCTAGCCAGGGAATGAGCTAACTAATTAACCGACCTGTTACCAGCAAAGAGACGTTATCATTTATCGTTGTAGAGCAACGGAAGCAAGGAGGTTTGTCCCTGAGTATGTAGCTAACGTTAACTAGCTGAAGGGGTTAGCCCAGATTTCCCGACATGCATAGCTCAGCTTTTCTTTCCCCTCTGTGACCTGTTGACCGCCTGTAAGTGCTCCATCGAAAAACGTCCATATTCAGTTGTACCTCCATTGTAATTCAATTGCTATCACAGTCTTTCTCAATTAAATGCAGTTTCCTTGTCTTTGAGCTCGTCCCCTGTTCTGACAGACTCGGTGCTGGACATACTTTTTGAGTAAGGATGTTTGTTGGTGCTTGGTGTTGTTTACAGTTCACTTTTATTGAGACATAATAATCAAGTAACACACAACTTTTCTTCCTTATCATAGAAGCATCGACACATCATCTACATTCAATACTTCTGCCCCCATTTTATATGGTACATACACAAGAAGAAAAATGCCATGCCACATCTGCACAGTGTGACTTCACATAATTAGAAGTTGGTTAACCAAACTTGGTTGGTTAATACAAGTTGAACAAGCTGATCTGCTGTAGCTCGAATTCCATTCAGACAACAATTTTTTTGCTCATTAGATGGCATAGTTTATACTAAAGGAAGTCTTTGGTGGCTGCTCTGTGTGTGTCAGCTTCTGGATCAATGACATTAAAATCTATTTTCCACTTTAAAATTCCTCACATTTCCCAGGTTGCAAAGTCTGGCCGAAGAGCTCGCCTTGCAGCAGACCAGTCTTCATTTGAAGATTCTCGTCACGTAAGGAAGTCCTCCACCTCTACTTCAGCGGGAGAAGTATGTGATCACATGATAGACAGCTAGTTGCATGTTAAAAATTCACCTCACAATAAGCTTCATCAATATGCATTTTGGTTTTGTCTCATACATGAATCACATGATGACAATGAGGTACGTAGCATGAAAAAAGAAGTGACTTTGCATGGCTTCTGCTGCCAATCCTCCAGACATCAACTTTATACCATTTGCAGTAGTCCTTCTCTCATAAACACTGGTTTGCATAAGCTGCTATAATTGTTTGCTTCAGTTTGACTGGCTGGATTTGATATCTAGGCCTGTTGAGATTCACCACCTCTCTCATAACAGCACACACATTAACACCAGCTTGACAAACATGGTATAAAGTTGGAGTGCTCATTTATGCAGAGATGTTTGAGTTGCCATTTTCTACTTCGGGAGGTTTTAAAGCATAGGCAGTCATTGTTCCAAAACTGTAGCTGCTCTTCATTTAATGTCCTGTGTGTAATGGCTCTGATGTGTTTGCATGAGATGTTTTTAAGTGTTACTTCATACGAGCTCTAAAACCCTTTTAAACCAGAGAGTCACAAAGCATTGTAATTGTTCTCTTGTAAATTATCTAATTGAAAAACAAGCAGATTACGTCACTAAAGTCCCCATAACTCAACCAATTTTCATAAATCCTCTCCTTATAGTGCCTACTGTGAATCACTTTTAAGTCTTAGCAGAAATGTTGTCGTAAAGTTTTCCCAGTGATCTCTGCCCCATAAAACATGTTGAGTTAATGCTAAATTTAGCCTGAATATAGAGCAAAAATATATGAGACAAGTCAATTCAGATGTGACAGTTGCAATATAACAATAATATCGCTTCACTATCGTTGGCATTTATGGAATCAGTCACGTCTCCTGGATTGGAAAATTGTAAACCAGCCAACATTCCCAAAGCAAAAAAATTCCTGCAATGCTTTTGCTTTAGGCTAATCTTCCCAAATTAGGCTAACTTCCCTAATGTATGAACCAGTATTCTCGCGCCCTTTCTGACCTGCTGTGCACATGCAATACATTTTTCCAGAGTGTCGTGCGACTGGGTGGGTTTATTTGCAGTCTTCGTTTATCAACCCTGGCCTCTTCTGCCTAAAATACCCAACTGATTGGTCACATTCCTGACATCCTTTTAAACAAAGACTCATTTGCTTTTATGGGCTCGTAGGGTTTGGTCACCACAAGTTCGTTGCCCCGAGACCATCAGAGGATCCTAAATTAGAAACCACAAGGGCTAAACTAATTGCCTTAACAGCCATAACTATTTTACTACAACTGTGAGGTTCATATTTGGTCATGAAGAATTGGAAGCGCAGATTTGTTTTGTTTCTCAGGACACTTATGGTCCTCTCCATTTTTGTAGAATGAAATAACTGTCAGAGAATGAATTTATTACACTCACAGGCTCTTGACCATATTATCTTGTCTCTCATGAAAAATGTTCATTGTCAGACACACCAAACATTAAACATCAGAGAGATTTCATATGACTTGAACCATTTTTTGGTGTTTTCTGTTGCTTAAAATGACTCAATTGTCATTACTGTAATTCCTTTTGTTCTTAATAAAGAGACAGGTACTAATTACACAAAGTTGAGGGAGCTTGTTCAGCCTCGGCTCTCTCGATTAATGGTAATATACAGCGGAGCAGAGAGGCTCCCCCTCCCTCTGCCCTGCTTAATGGTGACATTCAGATTTATAAATGGCTTTGGTGAAGGAACCAGCCATGAAAGATTATTTCCTCTTTCATCATAAACGAAAGAAATTCTTCACGAGCACTTTGTCCTCTGCAGACCCAATTTAGTAATGAGAAATGTTGTGCCTTTTCATTTTTTTCCCTAATTCATTTGTCTAGTGCCCACCCTTGTGTGCTCTGAGGAATTCATTCATTCAAGTGCTGGTCTCAGGGTCCCGGTCTCAGGATCGAGATGCATACCCGGTTTACTATTTTCAGAATCAAAGAATGAGAGGGAGAGGGTCATTTTTTTCTCCTGTGGATCTATTTTAGGGTCAGACTTACAGGCCCTGGCAGTTCCCACACTCTGCTCCATATGTTCTGATGCTGTACATGGACAGTATTGAAAACTATAATAAACAAAACAATGGAGTGCATATAGGTGACTGTAAGTCTGGTCTGTGCTGCACATACCAGACATATTGTTTACTGTACAGGAGCTTTTTGGTCGCTTGTCCTGCTCAAGGTTCCCACATTTTTAGCAGGACAATTAAACTTGTCTTGTTTTAGATTTAAGATAGGGGGTTTGCTTTCTCTGTGGGGTTTTCATTTTCTGTTGTTGTAGACAAGAGGGCCATCTACTGGCACATTTCCACTGTAAAAACACATGGTGACTTTGGCTTTATTGCCAAGTAGGTTTTCTCATATTAGTAATGTGGTGTTTTGGTGCATAACAATAAACATATAGGTTGAAAAATCTAAAGAAAGACAAAAACAAACAAACAACAACAACAAGTACTCCGAGTCGGGAGAATAAATATGAATGAAAAACTACTATTAAACAATGTAAATGAATGAGTTGTACATTTTGTGCAGGAATGCTCAGAGTGTTTTCCAGGAAATGTGCAAAAAGTTCACAGTATGCACTATATATATTCAAAATGAACCAGATAGCGGTCCAACAAGAAAAGTGTGTGTGTGTAATGCATATAGTCAGACGGTGCAGACTTTACATTAATGTAAGTGTGGTGACTACAGGAAGCAATGAGAGTCAGTCAGTGGGGGACTCGGGGGCCTTGTTGAGGCCAGCTGCAGTTGAGGGAAAAAAGACTGTTCTCGTGGCACTAGATTTTGGTCCTGATGGACTGCAGCCTTCTGCCAGAGGAGAGTTTGTGTCTGGGTGGTGGGTTGGCCACAGTCTTGCCCACACGCCTCAGGGTCCGTGTCAAATAGATATTGATGTAATACATAAGCCCTGTAGCTATGACAAAAACTTAATGGTCTCTCTTACACAAACATCATATTTATGTTCAATCCCAATTCCAAGAAAGTTGGGACGCTGTGTATAATGTTGATAAAATAGATTCTGATGGTTTGCAAATCATTTAAACCATATATTTAATTGAATAAATGAGCATATCAAATGTTGAGACTGAAATATTTTATTGATGTATAAAAATATATGCTTATTTAAAAAAAAACACCTGGAGGAACGTCTTCCGACTAATTAGGTTGATTTGCAACAGGTTAGTTACATGACTGTGGAAAGAGCATCCAGAGAGCCTGAGTCTCTCAAAAGTAAAGATGGGAAGAGGTTCACCACTCTGTAAGAGTCCCAACTTGGAAATAGGGTTGTACTTTAGTTTCCAAGATTAAGCCTAATAACAGATGGAAATATGATTTATTTATTTTCTATGTGACTGAGTAAATGTTCAGTGAAGCTGGTTGCTAATCAAGTTCTCTCCTTCCTCCAGGGGCCTCCTCCTAAACCGGCCAGGCGGCAGGGCGGCTGGGCAGAAGAAAGCTCCGGGTCTGGTTCTGCCAAGTACGTATCTTCACCTTTTCCTCCATCTCCCGTGGCTCCACTGAAGGCGGCGACTGTGAGGCTGTGGTCCTGGGTTATGTGTTATTAATGAACTCTCATGCTGTTGAATGAGCTTATTTATCAGTGCATATTTGGCACTCAGGCTGCGAATCAACAAGGTTAGAGGGAGCCTGTCTGAGCAGGCAACTCTCCATTCGTCTTCATCTGTGAGCAAGGCGGTAATTGACATGGTTAATGCATCAGCCACAGGAGGGCACTGTTAGTCAGCTAGCCACTTCATCACAGGGGTTCAAGCCACTTAATCACCCCTTACCACTGCAGTCTGCTCTTTACACGGGGAGCACAACGTGGAGAATTCATGAAATATTTGGAACAGATGGAAAGTGTTTGCCCAAAGCTTTCAACTATAGCTAACAAATCTAAATCTAAACACTGTACATGACTGCATCAACATTTTATTGTACTGTGGAACCACCTCCTTTGTTTTCTCTCCCACCTGCCACTTCTTTCTTTTCAGTCTCAGCGGAGGTGAGAGCATAGGAGATGCATTGGAGTGAACAGGCTGAGTCAATTGTGCTTATTTGCGTAGTTTACTGCACCGTTAGTGCAAGCAGGATAAACAGCAAACTCAATGGATCTTTCCTTTCTCACAGAAGGTCAGCGTGTCGCTTCTCTGCTTTTGCGTAACCCAGCTTGATTCCCTGTCTCAAAGCGATTGAAATACAGGAGGTGTAAAAGGGGTTTGCACGCGCATTGATCCTCTCTGAAACAAAGTAAGTAATGGTCCCCCCTGGAACCGGCAAGGACTTTTCCCTTCAATGTCACCCCTCATGCTCAATCACCGCCGCCCTCCTCCCACTAATCCCAGCGCAGAAATCCCGGGATTTGTCGATCTATCACTTCTAATTGACACTAAATGATCTGTCAGTTTATTGATGAACCTTTGAAACCAGGTTGTCACAATATATTTTATCCCTAACAACTTTTTCCAGACAGTTTTACCATGTCTATCACTTTGCCTTACATGAGTCTTAATCAAGGGGCCTGTAATGTGTCTTAAGTGTCGCCACCCCCGCCCCCTCAGACAGGACACAGTCCAAGGGCAGGCAGGTAGGCTCCCTCAGCTCCTCTCAGCCCTGCCTGGTCGGACTCTCGTGCCGTCAAGCCTGCTAGTTTACGCTCAGACAGCACGGGTGAACCAGACAAAACACCAGTAAACACATTCAGCTGAGAGTTGGTGAGCTTTTTGTGTTTTATGCCAGTCTCTCTTTTTATTTTTATATGATGGATTCATAAGGTTCTCAGTAAGGTAATGACAGGTGACGTGTGTATGTAAAATGTAAATATTCAGATTTCCCTCTCTACTCGAAAGGACATTACTGTGTTTCCAGATTTTTGTCCAAGCTTCAGTTTTTTTGAGTTTGTCAGTTTTACTTTTACTGGCCAGATCAAATTTACTTGAAAGAATTTACAGTCTGTAAAGCAAACGTTCCAGCAAACTCCCCTCAGAAAAACCCTTTAACAGAAAAAAAGAAGGATCCCTCTTGTGGTTGAACTAAAAGTAGGGATTTGAGTAGGTGTACAGGTGCTACTTTTTATATAGAAGCTTTAATTTATTTTTCATGCTTGTTCACGGGGGTTTTGCCTTTCTAATGTCTCCACTGCATCTTTGTTTTAGGAGCCCCTGAACACTGATATGAGTGTTCAGAGATTGGACCCCAACATTTATACTTATGTATTGTAATATGTACATATTTATTTACATGTTTTTTTGGATGAAACTGTATTTATTTAAAAGTATAAATTCATTGGATATCAGTTTATGCTGCAGCTCTGCAATCTTGGTTTTTGGCAGTAAGACAGGATGAAAATGACACCAAGAGAAGGACTTGAAATACTGGATGATAAAACCAGTAGGGGGCACTACTCAATCAGGAGAACTAGAAAAACCATTTTGCATCATGAAAAAAGATTAAAACACATTTTAGGCTACTTATTATATTACGCCAACTTACTGTATTCTGATACCTTTTCTTATATTACATGATTGATATGTTTAAATACTTCTTAGGTAATCATTATGTGGAAATATTGTTGTTCTTTGATGTGTGATTGGGTGTGATTGTTACCTTTCTCAAAATGGATAGCAAATGCTAAAAATACTGTGTTGAGCCTGAAAAGTGTCAAAACACAGTATTTTGGTGCCTGGCATGCTCTGTTCAAGCTGAGCTGTGTAAATGGAGAGAAGCCTGAAAATAGCTGCACGATCCAGCAGGAGACGAGGCTGAGAAAACAGAGGAGAGGAGAAGACACAACGATTGTAGACCCCAGTGTGTCTCATATAGCAGGATTACTATCATTAAATAGAGATGAAGAGGATGTATCTATCAGAACACATAAGGGCTGTGTACGAATACAATATATATCCAGTATGTGTATGTATATAATAGAGTTTTGTACCATTATTTTGAAGGAAGGAAAAATGTAGTATGTGTATAACAAGCGTGTTATTTAATTTGTCTAACAGTTGTTTTTTCTGCTGCTCTACAGATCTTCAAGAAGACCTGCGGCTGAAGACCTGGAAGAGTAAGTTCACTAAGCAGCCACATCCATATTTCATTGTACTCCTGCAGTTTCAACTCTATGCAAGTCACATTTTTGTGTGTTTGGATAAAAATAGGCCAGTTTAAATGTTTGTTCCCTTTGCAGTAAAGTGGAAATAGTGCTGTACTTTCAGATTGTCCTTGGTTGCGGCTAATCCTTGCCTTCCAAGAACAATCACTTAACATGATTAAAAAACAGCGTGACTGAGTTGTCATCACTTTTATTGCTGTTAGGAGCCAAGTTTTCCCGTTATTCTAGTTTTTTTACCCTCCCCCTCCCCCCTATCATTCTGTGACTAGAATAAACATCACGAGGAGAGGCAGGTAGAGGACGCAGTCGTCTATGTTTTACTCATCATCGCAGTTGGAGCCCGGTGCCTGACTGGCTGTAGTGAGACAGAGGCTTTTGTGTGTAAAGTTGTTACCCTGCAGAAAAATCGCTTATGTTGTGCTCCTGTCACAACTGTCTTGTCTTAGTAATACTTATTCAAACTGCTGCTCCATCTGGGTTTGTTTTTTAAAAAAAATCCTGGAGGTGATCTCTAAAAGGCTGGTCACCCAGACAGCACAATAGCATCTCAAAACACCGTCACTGCCTGTTGGCAGGAGCTACTGTTCAGAGGTCCAGTCAGGCTGTAGCAGCTTGAGCAAGTGTCCTAACTACCACGAGAGAAAGACAAGAGAAAAAACAGGCCCATCATCAAAGCAAAGCAACCCAAGAGTCAACTCACTCACTCCCTATGATGACCTCACCATCGCGCTACATTTTGAAAGCATTAAATAATTCATATTCTCACACTTCCTGTTTCTACAGCCGCCGGCTGCGACCACAAACTCCCCAGGGATCAGATGATGAAGGAGGTAAGAGCACCCTCGCTATTCCCCCACTCTGTGTCTCTCCTCACGGGCAAAGAAGAGCCCTCCAGTGCCTCCACGGCACATTCATCCTCTGGAAGTAGAGCAGATAAGCAGGCAGTCAGATCATCGCTTTTCACTGATGCTCACGCCATATTTCTCCTTGAGTCCTGCATGGATTCATATGTTAGAAGTCTGCCTTTGACCAGTGTTCCTCCTTTTGACCAGTGTGTGACACCGTATAAGCATGGCCCCTTTGATTAAAATGACAAGTGAATATACTCATTAAATCTGGTTAGATCTACAGACGACAGACAGTATTGTTGTTGACTTAAGCGTTCCCCTCACACAAGAACACGGTTAGTAATATACACACATACATGCACACACACACACACACACACACACACACACACACAGTGTAAGGCAGGTGCTGTTGAATACAGATCTAGCAGTAGCCGAGTCACCTGAGGGCCCAACTCTGCACAACACAAACAATGTCACGACTGAGGGGGGAAATTTCAGCTAAACCCTGCCTAGAATAATTGTTCCATTTTGCGGCACAAAGCAGCTGTGGGAATAGGGTCAGATTGTCTCAGTAAAGATAGGTTTGCAGCATGAAATGCTCAGTTGAGGAATTCTACACATCAGTACCTCAGTTGGTGTTGAGTAATGCAATTTCTGAACAAATAAACAAACGTTATATTGATCATAAGCCTTTTATCTACAGTCATCTTATCATAACTCTTTTTAAAAATGTCCATCATCATGTTTATAAATTCAGAATATTGATAATAATTACAATAGGAATAAAAGAAGATAAGAATAAAAGATAATTTAAACAAAGTGACAAATATGTGATGACTTGCAAAAATGGAACAAATGTGTTTATCCCATTGAGCCAAATGTCTTTTTTTCAGTGTTTTATTCAAATATTTAACATTTTATCATTAATTTTCTCATGGCAACTGTGAACTAAGATAAAGAGTGTGTTAGATTATTTTTTATTATTATATGAAGATATGCTAAACAATGGTCTAGTGTAAATGTTGTAATCTTTCTCCATAGCATTTGTTCTATTGTATTTTTATATTTTATATACTGCAGGGTTTGATGGGCTGTAAAATCTTATTACAGTGTATGTCTTTATTATACTTAAGTACACACACACATACACACACACACTGTCTCTGTCCAGTATGCACTGCCTCAAATGGCCAGTTGAATGAAGAGTCCAGAGGTTTGGTTCTCTTGCAGTTAATGCCGCCGGATAGATTATTACTCTGTGGAGGGAGACCTCTTAATACAGAGCCGGAGGCAGGGGCATTGGAAATTACAGTGCTGAGGGTTAGTGAGATAGCCCCTGCGATCTTGATTATGTCCCCTACCCTTATCCCTTATGTCCACTGGCTAAAAGCACAGAGAGAGAAGGCTTGCCCAGTCTCCTGCTCCCATCTTCCCATCAGCTGCCCCTACAGCCTCCTGCTGGCCACCTGAAATAGCACCAGTATCGCAAACACGCTCATCTGTTTCATGTCTCACATGCCTCATTGTGTTGAATATCGTCCCATAAGCTTTTCAAAAGGAGTCTGTGCCAAGGTAATCATTTGACTGGACCCTTGCTTAGATTATAGGAGCCCAAGTGAGGTGGAGAGACGTCCTGTTCTCCAAAGTCGCTGACTAGTGTGTGCCTGCCGGGAGTATGTCTACACTCACAGCAAATTATCCCCTTTTGATATTTACATGCTTCAGCGAGGAAGCCGGACGCGGCCCTGTTAGGATACGCGTGGCCTCGCTCGCTGCCAGACAAAAGCCACCTTGATACACGTCCAGCTGAGGGAAGGAAATCAGCGTAGGTAATGTGTGCTGAGGAGAGACGGCTCCTCCTGATGGAGCTGCCCTTTGAGTCTGAAGAAAACACTGGCTTGTTTGCAGCTGCTTTGATGCCCCGCTTGACCTCCAGTAATGGGTTGAATTTGAAGCTCATTTAAAAATGTTGTTCCTTTTTTTTCCACTTAATAATAGACTTTGCATATAGACAACATATGCCTCTGTGCTTCACACTGAACTCTCATGGAGTGTGTTAATAGTGGCTGAAATGAAAAAGGGCGTGTGTGTGTGTGTATGGACAGATAGACAACCCAGGAAGCTGTTTGCAAAGAGCCGGACAGCAAGGCTTTTTGATGTCATTGCACTAAGACCATTAAATTTGATTGGGGGTCCATCGGGGACGGATTCTGCTGAACGCTGTGCTTTGTAAATGAGAGGACAAAGTGTCACTGGGGCCTCATGAATATGAAATACCCGCGCCTGCATTTATTTGGATATCAGAAACACAGATGAATCTTGTCAGCGGCTAAACGAGCGTGGCATTTTTAATTTGGTTTAATTAAAAAAGAGAAAGAAATAAGTTATCAACGCAGGGTGAGCTTTTGTTATCTACTGAAAGTTGATGGGTTAGGTTTTGAACCAACTGTTCTTTAGAATTTTTGCTCTGAATCAAAATTGTTTCTCTTCATCTCAACAGTCCATAACTTTCAGGTAGAACTGAAATTTCCATCAAAGAACGATGTTTCTTCAACTCCAGTTTATTTCCAAGGGTTATTTTGAAGGAATGGTGACATAGATGCCAAGACGTTTCTTCACATCAGATGCAGACTTCCATCTCTTCACCTCTATTTAGCTCCTCTATTGACTTTCCCCTCAGGGTGCAGTACTGTGGTTAGAGATTACTGACAACCCTCTTCATGCGATCCAGCTCTTTCTCTCTCTCTCTCTCTCTGTCTCTGTCTCTCTCTGTCTCTCTCTCTCTCTCTCTCTCTCTCCCTCTCTCTCACTGTCAACATTCAGCTGTATCCCTAATAAGGATGTGCAGTCTGCTGCCTCCCCCAGAAAATATTGTCCAGGAAAGATACATCACACCCAAAGTTAACACATATTTTATAAGGGCAGATGAGGAGAGAGTAAAGTTTTTGGCAATTTCTTGTGCAACGCAAAAATGTGGATTGTTGACTGGATGAAAGTTAGACATTTCTTTCTCATTGACTGTTATGTCCACATTCGCCTTTAGTGGTACAGCAACCTTTTAATTACGAATGTCATCACACGATAAGGTACTTATTATGTAGGCTTTGAACACATATCAATCAGTCTCCTTATTCATTATTAACTATTCAGCTTATTTTCATCCAGTCTTTATCCCTCATTATGCCTCTCTTATTTCACTGCTCCAACAAATGTCCATCTGAAAAATGCTGTGAAAGTTTGCCCTGTCCTTCTTGGGAGGCGAGCCATCCTCTGTCCTGTTGCGTTTTGCCAATTAAAGCGGGTTCCCACTGTTTGAGCAGCGGGTTGGCGGCTCCTGGCACTGCAGCCCCTGCCAGGCCGCACTGTGACTTCCGACCCCACACAGATGGGCCCGCAAGCAAATACTCTTGCACATGGCTGGATGCCGCCCCAGTCGGAGTGGCAGAGTGGACATGGAGGTCGGCCTACCGGCCACTGCGGGTCCTGGGGGTGGGCGGCGCTGACAGGGCCCAAATGCTAAGGTAGCAGGGGGTGCTTTCTGGGGAGCCCCTGGCCAGCTCCCCTCTCACAGCAGGAAGAGCTGCCGCCTTGCCTCCTGAATATTCATGGCCGCATGGCTATTGTGACAGGGCAGCTCTTATGAGGATGTAGCTAGAGAGAGGGATGGGAGGAAGTGCCACACAGACACGGTCACACATACACATGCTCACACAAAAATGCACTTCTAGCAGCTATACACAGGGGATTTACTGTATTTTTCAAAATTATTCTGTCATTTGACTACCAATCAAAATTTCTCAATTTTGGACACTTGGACACTATAAAAAAGGTTGCTGTCTCTTTTTTTGGCGTTCAGATATTCCAGTGATTCCAGACCTTGATGAGGTACAGGAAGAAGATCTCACCATGCAAGTTGCAGCACCACCAAGGTAAAGGGGCGAATGCCTTAAACTCTGAGAAGTTTAAGGTAAAGAACTCTTATCTTAACTTTCAGGATTTATACACTCAGACACACAAGGGGAGCACGTCCCCAAAACCATGTATGACAGTTAACCTCTGTCCGTGCACAGGACACTAGATCAGTAGCCTGCTCCGGTGACTTTGATGGTTACCTGTCCTCCACTCGTGCCATTGAAGAGTGTCTTGCTTTATCGGGCTGAAATGGAGAAATAACAGTTGGGTGTGATTTATGCAACTCTGTTACCAGGGTCCCAACTAACCGGGCCCTTTGATTTACAGGGCAGTGAGAGACACGCCGACATGTGTCGAATATGTAGCAAGGCTATGACAGCGGTGGAGGTTATTAGGCTGGGGCTTGCTCTCTGTGCGAGATAATATCCACATTGAACTCATTGCGGGGGCAATGTAGCGTGTAATGTGCAGTAAGTAGGACTGGCATGCACTGCTAGGCCCCGGCCACTTTGAGAGCCCCCCCACTTAATTCCAACCCACAGATAAGCAGCTGGGTTTCAATTTGAAGTGTTTACCACTTGGCAACCATCTCCTGCTCTCTGTGGTCTTTGCTTGAAATCTTGGAGCTTCATTGTGCACAAATTTCAAACTTCTAAAGCCACTTCACAGCCTCGGTTTGCATGTAGTGTAAAAGAACTGCTGTCAGGCTGGCTACTGTTTTTCAGTGATGAGTTGTATTGATTAAAATATTAGTGTATCAGATGCATGTTCTGACTGTCTGTCACCCTGTTAGCATCCAGGTGAACCGTGTAATGACCTACAGAGATCTGGACAACGATCTGAAGTATTACTCTGCGTTCCAGACCTTAGTAAGTCAAAGCCATTTCTTTTTATATCTCTTTGATATTCCTACCTCTCTTCTTGTCAAGGTGGTCCATTTAATTTAGCCACCAACATCACCTCTGTTTGTGCAAGCTCAGTGAATTTTACTGCGTTCTTTCTTCAGGATGGAGAGATTGACTTGAAGCTCCTCACCAAGGTTTTAGCGCCAGAGCAGGAGGTGAAAGAGGTGAGTGAGTTCTTAGTAAATATAGCTTGTGAGCTCCCAGCGAAGGCCTGTCCAGCTGTTTCTAGAGCACCAGGGGAGGTTGCCACTCTGTCTCCCAGGTAATCAAGATTTATGATGTGTACATTAACACCCTCTGCTCTCCTTTCCCATTCTCCTCTCTTTGCTCCCTCTGTTCCCCGTGCTCTCTTTCGTGTTATGTCTCCCTCTGCCTCTCTAATTCTTCTTTTCTCCCCCTCTTCTGTGTCTCCTTTTGCTCTGCAGGATGATGTGAGCTGGGACTGGGATCATCTGTTTACAGAGGTGTCCTCAGAGCTGCTGATGGAATGGGATCAAGGAGAGAGTGAGGAGCAGGCCACGCTGCCTCTAACATGAGGAGGAGGTTTGGACTGGGACTTTAAATGGCTCCAGTGGGAACTAGGTGAATGTCCATTACACAGAAGGGCCAGTGACTTTGCTTCTAGTAACTTTAATTACTGTTTGTTATCCAGGATTTCTATTTTGTAAAGTGTATATACAGTCTTACTCGTATTTTCTAAATAAAGTTCACTGTGAAGTGAACAGTGCAGTGTTGTCTTACCCTGTCTTTGTTCAGGTTTTTGGAATTTTACCCTCTTTTGTTTGTTAGTTTTTAACTTAAACAGCCAAAAGGCAAACTGATTTTGTTTGAAAAGCTCCTCTGAAAAAAGCTGTCACAGATAAAAATGCCCTCCCTGTACTGCCAGCATTATCAACACCCTCATACAAGTCCAAGGTTGATAATCAGCTAAGCTGAAATCCACTTGATTGTGTTCAAATTAACATTCCTCATTAAAGCCTACAACCTTATTGTTATTGACTGTGCCATTGACTTTATCTTCCAGGTCTTCGATAGGAGCAACCCCTTCTTCACTATTATCTCAAATGCATTGAACAGAGTTCCTATTGACACCTGGGGGATTAGCATACATTATACCTTTTACTGGATAAAGAGGAATGGATGTAAGTCTGGAGCAAGACAGCAGTCGTTGTCAGGTGTGTGCTCTTTAAAGTGAAACAACACAAATTCTTCACAACAATGTGATAACACAGAATATAGAAGTGACGGAACAGGCCAAAGGGCAGGAGATGTCGGACACTGGCTCTGACGCCTTTGCACAGAAGTTGATATAATTTATGAAATGCGTTGTGTAACGTGGCTTTGCCACATGCTGGTGACATGTATCAGCATTCAGTTTTGTCTTTGGTTCATGTGTGTGAATATAAATGCAGGCCTCCAAAGTCAGGCCAGGTCTATTAGGGAAACAGCTGTAACATTTACAGATTGTGATTAGGTTTATTTCTGCGGCCGAGAGCAGTCTCATGACATTTGGAGATGCACAGCAAAGTCCTCAAGGACACATAATCTATGCATCTAACAGCTCAATCACTGCCCATCACAAATAGATCCAGATTTTTTCATTTGGTGGGCCTTGAATCAACTTCATCAAGCGTGATACCTCAGGACGAAGCTCTCACACGGGATATTTGTGCTCAGAATAATTGTGTGTGGCAGAACATTTGAGCTCAGTGCTCAAATGCAGTGAGTGATCTCTGTTTGTTTCTCTATCAGACATACAAACGCACGCTTTTTTTTTTACCGCCTCCACAATTGGCTTATTTAGCCAGACTTAATGAATTCTGCCCATATGCCCCGAGCAGCTGCTATGTTGCCCCTTCCTCCCGCCCCCGCCGAGCTGCGAAGTGCCCATCCATGTAGAGACAACCTCTAGCTGTCTCTCTGGAGAAGGCTAAGCCTGCCACTCCTCTGCTGGCAGTCGGCCGGTGCCGTCTGAGGTGGACTGCGGACGGGCCGAGGACTCAGATTAGGGCCCAGTGATCACGGGTTGTGGCCGGCCTCAAATGATTGGCCCGGGCATCGGTGGATCAGAGAAGGGGATTAGAGAAAGAGAGAGAGATCCAGAGATGCTGTTTGGCATGTGCTCGCATCCAGCTTCTCAAAGTGACCTCTCTCCACTGCCTCATCCTGCCGCTCTCGCCTCCTTTATTCTCTCCATGTCTCTCGGCGTATACAGTGTTTCCTGATGCCGCAGCGAGTGACCTCTTGCCGTCCGGGTGCAGTGAATTCAATCACATCAAAACAGCCACGATATATATACTTAGTGAAGAAGACAGTTGCGCTCCTCGTGAGCTCTTTGGTTATGGCGGTAGCTTTCACGTGAACATGGTGTCACTGGGAGGTGAGCTGAGTCTGAGGCCACGTTGATGCTGTGTATATCACATCAGATGATACAGGCCCCACGTGTGTTTAGGGCGTGATTTGTTTTCCCTTGACATTTTTCTATTAAAATAATGGAGCCATTACTGCTGTAAAAATCCACATTGCCCCCATGCATGCGTCTGCAATCCGATATTTCACTCAAAATGTTCCAGCAATGACACAAAGTTAAAAATACACCAAAATCTCTGAGTTTGTGCAGGAAAATAAGTTTTCTCATGTGAATCTACACTGTTTATTTTGAAAAAGGCAGTTCGTTACCGTAGGCCCACTGTAAAACCTTGAGGCCAGTGTGGACCAGCTGAGCACAGGGAGTTCTCAGGCCATTGAGTTTAAATGGGTAATTTATCTGTGTTTTTATTGGGTCCCTTGGTGGAAATGACTTTTCATTTTGTGGCAAAGAAAACAAATGCAAGGAAGTAATACAATTTTAATAAAAAACGGACGAAGGCCCCATTAATGTAATGTTTTTTCCTGCTCCTCGTCGACAGGCTTGTCTTAATGTATTTTGATATTGGGCGCTAATTGGACGGATAGAATCGAGATAATATGCTTCCAGCTCTGCCTAATATACTGTGGTGTTGACAGAAGTTTATACATCTTATCTGGTCTCAATATCTGCCTTCCATATGGCCCAAAAGCAATATGCTGAGGTGTAATTAAAGAAAATGGGGAGATGTGGAGATAGCTGGGGCCCAATGCCGGGGCCCCGCTGACACAGAGTGAGGGGTGAGGACAGACAAGCTAAAGCTCAAGGAGTATTAGGACCAGTTCATTCCACCAGGGGCCGCGTGCCTGTCACAGGTTCCCTGTGGCTGACCCGGCCATCGCCGCATCAGTCAGGTGCCATGAAGTAGCCAAGAGAGGATTATTAGCAGTTTAAAAAGCAAAGAAAATAAAGACATCCCCCTCTTTTTAAGCTGGGATGAGATCATGTTTTACACATTAATTTATAACATAACTAACTCACCTATATTCAAATGGATCTCGTGCCCTTTGAAACGAGCCTCAAAAAGCAGCCGCAGTATTGATTTGCCACAAAGACTCCATGATATTTCAAGTTTAAAGGAGAGATCCTCGCCACACAGCGAAGGCAGTCAGATCAATATCATTTTTTGATCAAAAGGGGATTTGCTTTTGAAATAGCTAGATTAAACAGATGTTTTATTTTTCATTAGATATACTGCACCTTTAAAACCCCCGCAGGGGGTTGTGGGAGAGGAGGGGGAATTACTCCACAAAAGAGACAATGAAAGGGGTATTTTTTAAGACCTAAAGTTTGATGGGTTGAAAAGTATTTTCAGTTTTGTCAGTGCTATTTTTCTCCTCTCTTCTTTAGTTAATATTCTATCGCTCCAAGTCCTTTTTTGTTTACCCCAGGTGGGCTCGGACATGAAATGGCTGGGACGGTGGCAGCTTGGAATGCCCCTGGGCATCTTACGGCCGTCATGTTGTCAAAGTACCCGGGAGGGGGAGTGAGAGGGCCGGGAGTTTTTTTTTTTTTTTTTTCAAGCGTAAGCCATGAGATGGAGAAAAAAAAAAGCTTCTGTTCTTTTTGTAACAGTGAGATTGGCTGAATTCATTATTATTATTTCCCACTTTCCCCTCATATGTTTTAGTGCAGCCGAGGGTTGGACGGCGAGACGAGGGGGGTTTGAACATGAAATACAGTCCAGCTCCACATTTGTCATGTATTTTATTATTTCCCTTCTTCACCTCTCAGTCCTGTGCGCGAGGTCCTTCATTTTTCACATGACTGGTTTTCTTATCATTGTGGGCCCTCTCTGCTGGCCTATGAGTGACTTAAAGGCAATAAAACACAAAACATTCTGTAAAACATGGATGCCTCTCTGCTCGTGGAGGCCCTGCAATGCCTCTCCAGGAAATTATGATAATAACTCAGTGGCGGTTGGAGTGGCCAGGTCGCTTGTGTGGGGCCAGGGGGGGCAATGGGACGGGGTTGACCAAGGTCGTCCGAGCAGGGACAGGTCAAGGTGGCACCCCCCCGTCTGTCATAAACTCTTTCCATCATGCGGGATGCCGTCCGCAGCCAGGTATACAGGAGAACCTCTTTGTCTTGTAGCCACTGGCGATAAAGCAAGGCCTGATGGGAGAGCGGTTGTGCCGGCCCCCCCGGCAGTGGCGAGGTCAGCCGAGGAGCTTATCATGGCCGGCAGAGGAAAACGCCTGAGTCAACACAACTCCGCTGTTTGCCCTCTGAGGGTCACAAACACACACTTCTGCCACTGTACTTTGAACTTGGTACATTTAATCTCGGCTCCTTTTGAGGGGAAGGCGGCAAGAGAAGTGGGTCTGGTCTGGGTTTGTTGCTGGGTGGAGGGAGGGGCTGGATGTAGCCCCACAACACCTCTCGAGTGTGTGAATGAGAAGGAGCGAGGACAGGAAGAGAGTGCGGGCTCCACCACTGAGGTGCTGACAGAGGGGATCGAGGGGCTGAGATTGCACCTGTTCCGGCCCAGCACCCTCCCAGCAGGGCCTCGCCAGAGTCTCAGCCCTTCTCCTGGCATCTGTGATGGGGGCCAGGGCCAGTCCCACCTCCAGCGCTCGCTCCACCTCTTCTTTGCTCGTAGAAGAGAGACGGGGGAAACGCTGGAGGCTCCATCTGCCGAGGGCTCGCCGCGGTCTCTGCGGCCCACCTGGGGAAGGGGGTTGCTGGGCCTCCACGACTCTGCCACGGGGGTCTCACAGTGGTAGACCACAGCGCGGCACATCACACGTCACATGCCAGCTGGCCAGGCTCTCTCCACTGTAAACACAGACTAATGACCACTCAACACACACACACACAGCCGTCGGTGGAGTGGAGGAGGGGGAGACGATGTCGGAGAAAAGGCTTGGTTTGGTTTGGACAAAGGAAAAGCAGCATCCTGAGGTTACTTCACAGGATCTGCTGCTGTAGGAGAAGCTGTTTGAGCGTGGACGGGGAGCTCACCGTCACAGTGGGACGTTGCTAAAGCTACTCCCTGGGTCTGACTCTGAGTCCACTACATCACAGTCGGCTGGTTTCCTGCACGCTCGCAACATCACAGGCCTCCCAGTGCTCCACAAGCCCCCGGGCTCAAGCCGGTCCACACGCTGAGTCTGTAAAGCTCTCCTGTTGGATCTCTGTCCTGAGGAACTGTGTGCAGCTATGAATTCTGGGAAGAGAAATGGCACCGGGCCCTTCTGAAAAATAATGAATTTTGTGAAGGCCCTTTTCACTTGTGAGCCCCTGTAATTGTTTGAACATTACAAGAATTCAAACATGCTGTGATAATGAAATGTTCTTTTCTCTGTGCCTTTACTTAAACCATATAATACATTTAGTTTGTGTCGGAGCGGCCTTGAGTTTTGCGTCTCCAGCCTGAAGGACATTTGTGTCTCCATGTTTTCCGTCCTGTCTCATTCCGGATCTCCTTGTCCGTGCCTCCAAAGCTCAGTTTTCTCCGGAATCCTTCAATCAAATTACAATTATTTTTAGCATCCCCCAACCAGATAATTTCATATATGTCCTGCTATCTCATTTAACGTTTCGCCCTGATGTCCCCAACACATGCATTTATAGATATAAATTTATATAGGGATATAAATAAATATACCAAATGCAGGATAGGAGTAATGTGACATTGAGTGTTATTCCCCAGTTAGGCAGGGAGAGGTAGGGAGGTCACTCGGCTACACTGAGCCACTGGCAGCCCAGGCCCCGCCGGTCCACTGGAGTGACTTGGCTTCATCTACAAACTCGCAATAAATATCTGGCCATCATTTATTTTAATTCACTCCTTTCTTGCTCAGATGGAATGGATTCTTAACCTTGTAGGACAAGGACACCCGCATGCTGCCTGCCTTGCCTTAGCTGCTAAATTATTCTTCATTCTTCGGGGGGAATAAAAAAAAAAAAAAAAAAAAAAGGAGTCCGGCGTTGCTCAAACTGTCAGCTCCAATGAAAAGCACGCCTGAAAACGTTGTCACTGAACCCCTGGACAAGGAAAAGAAGGGGAGTGGGCAGTGAAAGACAGGGTGAGAGACGTGGGGGAGAGAGAAAGGGGGGATGGTGAGGGGGGAGTCAGCAGCCTCCAGAGTGATTTATTTGCCAAATCAGGACACAATGAGTCGATTATGAGTCCTCTAATAAGAGAGAGTGTTTGGGGACCCACTAATTGGGCATGATTGAGTTGCAGTCTGGGAGCCGGGCGAAAAGGGAACCTGGTCGGCGGCTGTCATGCAATCATCAGCTAATCAGAGCTTTGAAATTAAAACTGCGTGTTTAGGGTAGAGGACGTGATAATGGCAGGGACCTGTCTGAGCTCAGGCTGCCTGAGGAGGCTGTAACGCTGTATGTGTGTGTTTGTTTGTGTGTGTTTATAAGTGCAGTATATGTGTGTGTGTGCAGTGGATAGAGCAGATTACTGTATGCACTGAGTGTGTGTGTGTGTGTGTGTGTGTTTGGGGCCTCTTATCTCTGACTGTGGTCTGCGCTGGTCTTGATGAGGACAGTGAAGGAGCTGTAATCAGTCCAGCCCTTGTACTAAGACTGGCATGGTGTGTGTGTGTGTGTGTGTCCCTGTGTGTGTGTATTTGTGTCTCCAGGTTTGTTTTACATGAACGTAGAGCTAGAATTGAAAAATCTGATCCAATATTATATCAAATTTATACAGAGAAATTCAAATTAAATTATTTTTTAAACATTAGGAGCAATGACTTGAGATAATTATTAGTAATTATTTAAAATATGAAACTGAACAACAGCACATTAGTCTTTTTGTTCTTGATGGTTAAACATGATTTCACAATAAGAAAACTAGATTTTTTTTTTTTACATTATGCCCACATGTTAATTAAGTCCCACAAACTTCAGTAAAATAAGAGTTAAAAAAAAAAATCCCAAACACTCAAAGTCTTCAGACATGCATCTACAAAACAATGTTGGGATTATATTTCAATTTGAACAGTTGTATTCCCGTGTCGTCACTAGGGGGCAGTGTTTATCTGCAGTGCATTACAGGAGTAAACAGACGGGTCTAATTGATGTCAGGTGCTTCAGTGACTGTGAGAGTAAAACAGAGGTGCAAAGCAGAATATTACAACAAGAGCGCAATACAATTAAAGCATCTGTATTAGAGGTAAGATGGAAACATCACTTTTAGAGACAACAAGTCTTTTTTTTGTAACTTTATTGTAGATATTTTGACTTTTGCCTCTTTCCTGGACACAATTTAAGGCCACTTTGATGCTGCACTTGTTCTGTGCTAAACTGCTCCACACAATAGATTTTAATGGAAGAATTTTTTTTTAAAGTTGGGATACATTTTTGGAAAGAATAAATAACTTTGACCTGTGAGAATGAAGCCAATGAGCAAGTAAATGTCAGTCATGTAAAAAAATAAAATAAAGTCACTGTGTGGAAAAAATCAGACAATTGATGGTACAATTTTATTTACGGATTTTTTAGTCTTAATCATTTTCTTTAATTCTGGACATATTAGTTTAAACGTGTTTTCTCTGTCAAAGCAATCAGCATAATATTTCTACAAATATCACTGTAGATAGTTAAAGCCTCCTCAGTAGTGATTTTATAATGATGTTAATGTGTTGTGGCTTTAGATTTAGGATTTTCAGCATATTCAGTTATTTAAGAAACATTTGCAGGGATAACTGAGCAATGCCCTTCTAAAACATATTATAATATTAATTTTAAAAGCATATTTTATAATTTTGTATTTTTCTTATATTATAGAAATCAAGCTGGTGGACTTTATATGTGCGGGACTGCTGCGGGTAGAGACCACAGGAAGTGTCAGTAATATGCCCACTATCTTATAATGATTCTACAAAATAGAAATATTTTCATAATCAATTTAAAAATATATGTATTCAAAAGACAATCATGATTTCAGATTCTCAGTAACAGTATAGAAGATATTTAAATTTTCTTATTTATCTCATACAGTAATAAGTAAGTAAGTAAAACGTTTCTACATCTGTTGTTTTGCGTTGTGTAATATTAAAATGAAGGGCTCATTTAGACACTTAAGTCAAATGACACCTATCTGCTCTGGATATGTTTCAATAGTATTTTAAGTTTCAGTTTCTCTCATATTTCCCCCTCTAACCTTTCCTATTTCCTGTCTGAGCCTACAAATCACCCACCAAACAAACCAACACACACAGTATTTCTTTCAATCCTCCTAAGACCTTGTCTAATTGTAAATGCGTCTTACATCTAAAGAGGGCCTCACTATAAAAATCTGAAGTGGGTTTAGGCATAAATGGGATTAATTCCCAAAGAATGTCCTTTGCTCTTCCTCCCATAATTTCATTTGCAGGGTCCACAGGATGAATAGCCAAGCAGGCAGTGATGTGGAACTGGAGGACAGGCCTTGCGGGGCCTGTGCTGCTACACCGCAGCCTTCAGGTTATGTTACCTTGATAATGTCACAGCTGCAGGAACCACACCGCCCACCGTACAGGACACAGGAAATCCAATTATCCTCCTTCTAATGTGTGGGAATTTTACGCTCTCATTTCTTAGACTTTGGCTTCAGCTCTGCCCGAGGGCAAACCTACCTGAGATTCCTGGGATTGGTATTTATTTATTTATTTACCAGGAAAAATTTCCACTGGCTTTTTGACTGAAATCAATATTATGAGAAAGTTAGATTGCACCGAAAAGAAAAAAAGTTTTTCTTGACCAAGCCATGTGATTAAGATGTAAAAAGTTTATATCTAATTGACATCCTTTTTGTGCTTGTAATTTCAACCTGATGTCAATTTCATACACGCAATAACTTTACAACACACAGCTCCACACAGAGAGACAAACAGGAGCAACCCTGATTCGTCCTGGAGTCAGCCGGGTCTTTGTGATGGCTGTATACAGGGGCAGCCCCCCCCCCACCTGCCTGGACCCCCGACTGTTTTTTGATTTAATTAAAAGGAAGAGGGTGCATCAATTTCAGGCGCGTGGCGGGGAGATGACAGTACACAAATTGAAAGTAAGCATCTCAGTGGAGCAGGGAGGGGGCCGGTCCATCATTAACATGGAAGACAATTCTGTGTGCAATGTAACAAGATTAGAAACATTATTATCATTCCACCACTAGACATAAAGCCCTGCCATGGAAAGAGAGGCAAAAAAAAAACAATCTCAAGAAGGCTCTTTACTCAGGACGGAGTGAGACAGGCTCGAACAAAACATGGTCGTCATGATATTGAGCTGAATCACATACCTGCATTGTGTTTTTTTTATATACTGTCTGTGAAAATATGTAGCTCGTACCTTAGGGAGGTTTCATATTCTCCGATACTTTACCCCACACAGCAGTGATTATGTATGAGAGGTGATTATATACCACCCCCCTCCTCAGTAAATCTCCAGCACAGATCCAGTGTTTCTGTGTTGGGCTTTGCTTTCGGTCCAATCTGAAGGAATGTGAATGGGCTCCGAGCTCGAGGAGGAGCCCTATTAATGAACAGTAAAGACAGATGAGTCTCTCCCTTGCCAAGCAGGTTGCCTCAATTGGATTAGTGAAGCTGAGATTGGGATGGATAGCTGTCTATGTGCCAAGTGGCCATTAGCCCGGCCAATATGCCAATATGACGGTACACAAAAACAGGCTCAGGATTCCCCTCGCTGGTCTCCACGCCCAGGATTTCTAAAGCATTAAAACTGTGCCGACATGCTGATGAGCAATAAACATTTTATCAGCTGCGATAATGTGAAGGTTAAACAGTTGATTTAAAAGCTGACGTCTTTAATTTCAAGTGGCACCTGAGCCAGTGTCCCATTTTGCTTTCATTGTTCGGGAAAACACAAACATCACTATGTGGTACAAGCGATCCGTCAGAGGCTGTCACACTGTACTTTATGAATGAAAAGCCGGCCGTTTCCTGGCATGTATCAGAGTGAGCTGCTGTGTTTCCGAGGCTGATGTCATGTTCTCCGCCAGGCGATGATGGGCACCGTGGATGTCAGTGGACACCAGGGGCCCTTCTCCAACCAACTACACAAATGGGCACGAGTGTGAAGAGCTGGGGAAATGTTATCAATCACCCCGCGTCCCGGCGGAGGAGCTGCTGGCGTTTGTGTAGAGAGTCCCACTCATACTGATCCATATAAAAGGCTGTGTGATGTATTAGAGCAGATGAGCAGGGGGCCGGCTCTGACACATGACTGACAGCTCATTTGACAGCCCCAGGAAAGTGTGCAGGGAAGTTTCAATCTAATCTAATGCTGCTGAAGGGATGAAATTGTGGCGCGAGATTATGTTTTCATGTTATATCCCCTTTAGGACAACACGGGCTGAATGGGATGAATATGATGTGGGTGACCCTCCCTGGTCGAGAAGGCACGGGCACCTACGGAGCCAGACGCCGCAGACGACTCTCAGACGAGACCTCCTGACCCGTGACTCTCCCCTCAATCCACTTCAGTCCAGTGAATCAGGTTTCCAGGGAAAAAAAAACAAGAAACTGAAACCCGGCTCAAAGCCATATCTGTGGGTAAACAAAAACATTTTTGTGTCATGCATTATCAATCAGCTGTCTCGTGGGGCTTTCCAAACAGGTAATCTCTGTCATTCAATCGCTCCACCGCAGGAGCTGGGTCCTCCTGAAACGAGATAGCCACAAAACAGACATTAATATTAAGTGCAGGAGAGATCAGCTTCTCTCTGACTGCTCTCCTTTTTTCATAAGTGCAGAATATCTGGGCACCTGCATCTTGAAATCAATATTGCTTCTTCTGTAGTGTAGCTTTACACTCTTATGTTTAAAGCTAAGCTACGGTTTCTTTCTAATAAATGTCATACATATTGACACACAACATTAAATGACTTGTAAAAATATTTCCACACGCCACGCTCAAAGGTCACAGAGGTCACGGAGCGTTTCTTAATTATACCAGAAATGTAAAATTATTTTACCAGAAAACTATTAAAGCCCAGGAGACTCAAAGCTCCCGATGCGTTCTCCCACAATGATCAATCATAGAGGGCTAATTAGCCATTTTACAGCTATTTAAAAAAAGACACTCAGCCCTTTTCATTATGCCCCATCTATTTTCCCACTATTACAGCCTTTTCTCTTTTTCCCCCAACTTTTGAAAGTTATTAGAAACTTCTGCAAGCATCGATTTTCCATATTAGACGCGCCAGGCTTTCTTCCCCTCTGTCCGGCTTGTTTTATTCGGAGAATGAGGTCAGCAGTTGGCCCCAGAGCATTGAGTGTCAGCTGCTGTTTTTCCATTGAAGCAGACTATACTCGGGTGTTTAGCCCTCTGACGGGCCTGACACTGGCCTCCTAGCAGCCCGGTGACCACAGAACCTGATCCCGTACAATCAAGCGGCCGTGTCTGCCCCTGTCTAAACTCACCTTCTCCCAACATGTCACACAAACATCTCCTCCCTCCGCTTCCTGTGGCCTGCCTCTCCCTCTCCTTTTACCTCTCTCCTCTCCATCTGCTTCAGCTTTTCCGCGGGACGGCGTCCATATTTCCCCCCGCTAATGCCGTGGAAGCCCCCGCAAACGTTCGCATTGTCTAAGTGATCATTAAAATTTATGGCGAGCTGACTTCATCCAGCTTGCTAGGCCTCGCTGGCATAAGTCATAATTATGTGATGACACTGTAAGACGAGAGCGTCCACGCCGGCCCCCCTCTCCCAGGCAAGTTAAATGATATAATTAGCCCAGTAAGAGGTGAACGCTCCAGATTGGATAAGTTATTAAATGTTTGGATGAACCTGAGCTCCATTTCCCTAACTATCGCTGTCTTCCTCTCGCTCCCTCCCTCCTTCCTCCATTAGCCCATTAGCAGTTATGTGATACTATATGCTGATGGGGCAGTGGACAGAGAAAGTGGGTAAATTAAGCCTGACCACTGGTTGTGTTATGGTCTGCTCTTATAAGGTGCCACTGAAGGACACTGCAAGACTGGAGAGAACAGCGCATCAGCGAGGGCTTGTGCGGCTACAACAGACCTGATGGCAACAGTAATGTGAGCTCAGCTGAGTTTGTGAACTTGACAAATGTCACTCTGACCTCATGATCTCAGCCCGCACATTTTTGTTGATCGCGTTCGTTAAGAACTCATACGCGTCCTGTAGCTCCTTCTTTCTGAAGTGTGGAGAGCGGTACTGTACTGCACACGCGGGTCAGACGGGCAAACATGTCAAATTTAACCCATCAGATTGCTCAATTTGTCCCCAGTTAAGCTGTAATGGAAGGCAGTGCAGCGAGGTTGACAGCGCGCCTACCGCTGGGCCCTTGAGCCTCGGTGTGTGCGCCCTTATGTGCCAGAGTGTGTGTGTGTGTGTGTGTGTGTGTCGCGCTCCACCAGCGGGTCTCACCAAGCATGACTGCGTGTTATTCACACTGACGAGTTCCACTGTTCACTGTCACCTCTCATTGTGAGGGGAAATAAGCCTGTGGAGAGGGCTGCGGACAGGGGAGGGTGGAGGACAGAGCAGAGGCTGCAGGGAGCCCACCCCCCCCACACTTCTCCCACATACAACCCTAGGACCAGTTTCTCTTGTGAGGAGAGGTGAGTATGTTCCTAAATATCAGTCCACATCCAAACGCTGGACATTTAGATGCACTGTGTTTAACATGTTTCCCAACACATTCTTCCAGACAGTGGCAGAGGCCTGGCTGTGTGTGTGGCCGTGTTCGGGGAGGGGTGGGTGTTATGGTGTTTGATTTGTTGTGAAGACTCGAGCAGCAGGACTCAGCAGAGTCCAGGTTGGCCCAGCAGGCCCGCCGAGAGTGACACTTCCTCTCTCTGTCTCGTCCTGCCGAGAGGCCTGACAGCAGGGACCTGGTGCTGAGCCGCGTCCCCCGTTCATCATCACCACAACCAACCACCCACAGCGGGCGGCGGCCGGGGGGGTGCAGTGGAGGTGGGGGTACTCTGTTATCTGTGTCACCCCACTGTCTCCCCCCCCACCTCCGTCCCCCCTCCTCCTGCTCTGTCTTTGGCCCTTCTCCAGAGAGACCAAAAAAGCCAGTCTCTCTCTCTCGGCTCCCTGATTGTTTTTGTTGCTGCGAGCAGACAAAAAGAGTTTGGACTCTTACAAAAGAAAATGCCGGAGCTCATCTGATCTTACTGCCCTAAGGAGTGGCCTGGCCTGAAGGGCTAGTGATTGGAAAATTACAGTGCTGCTCCAGCCATATTGTCAGAGAGTCTCAGCTCAGACTCTTTTTTTTCTGTTTGTGCAAAAAGGCCATCAGCTGAATGGCCAATTGTGCACTTTTAAAACGCATCCATCAATACTCTGAAGTGATTGGCCGTCGACATGGCTAATCTGGATCAGGCTCACTTGTGGGGTAATCCTGATTTGGGTAACTATTGATGACAATACAATGGACACAGAGTAAATTATTCTGGCAGGTGACCTCTTTGCAGATAAACCTCACTTTCTTAAATCTGAAAATAAAAGAAAAATATAAACAAACATTCATCAATAGAAAAATCACAAAGACTACAAAAATACACGCTACCCGAAGTGGTCAGCAAAATTCAGTGTGAGACATTTGGTCTTTGGGTGAAAATACCTGTTGCGGCTCCAGAGTGATGTTGAAGCCGCCCGTCCCTGCCTTACAAGTGGCTCTCTGATAAGTGATTACAATTGGGTGGGGAGAGGAGGAGTAAAACAAGGGCCTTGTCAGCACAGACCCTCCAGATTTGAGGTCAATTTCGCCTCCTGATTGCACGTATTTTTGTGTGTGTGTGTGTGTGTGTGTCCGTGGGGGGGTGGGGGAGCAACGGAGCGAGAGTTTACTGTTGCCTCATTGAAGCCGCCATCATCACCTGACGAGCAGGAGGCTGAGTCCGTCAGTCTCACCCTTTTGTTTCTCCCTCCAACCTGCCCGCCTTTTTTTATTCTTCCCTGCCTCCTCCCCCCTGCTCTCCCCTCTTTTTCTTCCCCTCATCCCTATCTCTGCTCCTCTTCCACCCCTTGGCCCTGGCCCTCTGCCTGCTCTTTCGCTCACCCCCCATGTTCGCAAATCACTTCTTCCCGTGTCAGCAGGTAAATTGTTTTGTCCTCCCATTCCCTGCTTTCATTACCTTGTGTAAATTAAGCGATATGTCGTCCACCGGTGCGCGCCAGAGCACTCACTGCGCCAACGCCAAAATCATGAGATTTGGCATAATAAATGAAGACAAACTGGCAGTAGCAGTGCTCCTCTCCGCGCGGGCTCGCCTTCATTATTCGCTTAACTTGCCGGAGAAAATGACTTAACCCTGACCTGTGTATTTCGTCCCATATTCACTCCAGATAAAAGCCTTTTTACAGCGCACAACAATTTATATTCCAGCAAAGAGGCTGCTTTTCTCTGTCAGTTTTCCAATCTCAGCTCCTGAACACACGTCATTAAACTTGTCTTGCCTTCCTGTATTTGTCCATCAGTCCTTCTTTTTACATAAAATCTGGCAGCATTATTCTGGGATTTGATGGCACCCACTCATTTTTTCCCCTTGGAATGTTTGATTGGAAGAAATATAGCCGGGCCGGGGCTGTCTCCTCTCCTCTGTGGAATCATGCACTTGATGAAATAGTGTTCCCCCAGCAAGAATAATAAAAACAGACTTGTGCATTACAGGGGGCTCTCAATCTGCCAGCTGGGCTGAGCTGAGCGAAAAAAGCCACCCTGCTCCTGACAGATTTTTATAGTTATCCCAGCAGATAAATGGAAACGGGTGACCAGGCCGGGGAAGGCCACTCCGGAGGCGAGCGGCGGCTGGACAGTAGCAGGAGGTTTGGTACGAACATTAAAAGGTCGACCACAGAAACAATGGCGCCGTTACCTCCAGAGATGCCCTTTCCTATTGTTCAGAGAGAAACCTGTGGAAAACTGTAGCTACAAGTAAAAAACAGAGCATGCAAAAAAATCGAAATTCAAACACCTGTGTTAGTAATCTGTCTGTCTCCCATAGTGACAGAGAGGAAAGTTAAAGTCCCGTGTCACACTGTGGTTTAGCTCCATTGAGAACGAACTGTACGAGATGAAAAGGGCGATTGCAACTGTCCTCGGGGTGATAGGTGTTCACTTTCCAATTTGATAGTGTCAGCATTACTATAATATCAAGCTCACTTCAATGTAAAAGGTCACAGACACTTTGCATAAAGTCTTTCTTTCAGTGTTACTGAAGCAGAGCCTGGAGTTAGTTAGTGTTTGACTCGGTGCAGCACGAGATGGCAGCTGTTCATGTTGTAGAGCCACATATGGTAAAACCCATTTATAGAAGGTTTATTCATATATAGCACCACAACACCATGTCAAGGATTTTCATTATCGATTTATCTATCAATTATTTTCTTGGCTAATCGTTTAGTTGATTGATTTATAAAACCAGGTCCACTCAGGTTCAGGTCATGCATACCGTTTCTCCAGGTTCCTCCTGGCTGAGCAGAACTACAGACTCCTGAGGTGATATCCATTCCAGGAGTCCGGCCCCTCCCCAGGAGTTTGGTTCCAGACCCAGTGCTTTACTTAGAGGTGAGCTTAGTTACATCTAGTTAGTACTGCACCACCTCCTGCACCAGCTCCGCTTCCTTTCCTGCCAGACAGGAGATAGAACCAGTCTGCGATGTCAGGGGTCAATGTACTTACACTGCTGCCTGTGCCCATGTTGATGATGTGTCCTCTAAACCTTTGGATTTAACTATCATAAAACAAGGACACCTGGTAAAATGTTTGTTTTTGCTGCATTTGTTATATTTCTGAATTGATGGAGAGAAATAGATTTTTTTTACTTATAATATTTAAAACTTCAAAAATTGTTGACAGGTTCATTAGCTAACTAAACTATGCAAGCACTTAACAGTAAGAACAAATTGCGTTTGAACCATAAGACAAAAAATGGGTGGATAAGGTGAATACATCTACAGCAGCAATGTGAAACTGCATGAAACCAAAGCAGCATTTTCATTATTGAAATAAGGAGCTGGAAAGTGCTGGGTTCAAATGGGGGTTGAAAAGTTCCGCTGTGGATTGTACCTCAAGAATTTGCCTTCTGGGAAGATAATCAGCCATAAATGGTGCTCGTTTCCACCTAACGGGCCCTGATTAATCAGCCAAACTGAGCGGGCTAATCAATCTGCTGCGAGTGCTTTCCACGCCGGGTCTGGAGAGCCATGTGCAGTCTGCATCCTCCTCCACCTCCTCCTCCGTTCAGCAGCAGGCGACGTGGAGAGACGGACAGAAAGCACACACGGCTGTAATTCTGTGAGTGTTGAGATGTTCAAGGATGCGTTCTCTACAACTTGAATATGTGCCTTCGTTAAATAAGGGCTTTTTAATGTTTCTGGAATTCAGTGTCATTTGATTGATGTTGCTCATGTTTTACTGTTGTACGTGTGTATTCATGTTTCTCTGGCAGTGACACACCTCAAAAAGAAATTACACAAGATTGCATTAAGATTTTTGTTGACTTCCTGAATATATATTTATTGCTATTCTCAACTCCTTTGTCCTTTTTCCCAAAAGTGACAAGTTGGGGATTTTTTGTTTTTTTTTTGTGGGGAATTTTTACTTTTATTTTCTTGTTTGACAGAATAAGACTGTGAAAGTGTGGAGATGGGACATAAGCCGAATTACTTGTCTTATAATTTTACATGAAAATGAGCACTGACGTTTCATATTTTCTCACACACCGCTCAAATATCAGCTCAGCCACACACTGAATTTGTTCTCATTTCTTGGCAGGTGAGCAGCTACCTGAGCGTCGGCCCTCCTCCCCTCCATGCTCTCATCAACCAGGAGCAGTCGGCCATCTGTTTAATATCATATTCCATCTTCTGGTCGTGTCATTTTAGAACCACTACATTTGCAGTTGCATCACTGTGTACTAACAAAAATAATACACAGAGAGAAATAACACCAGCAGTGATGTGGATGCTTTTCAGTCACATTAACTTCTCAGTTGCACTTCACACAAATCCCCTGACAGACATTTTGGCTGTTTGTTGTTTACACAGACATGTCACACAGATATCAAAAGAACAGATAAAGGATCAACTAACCAGCCTCGGCTTCACCACCTGCTAAATTGACATGTCAAACGCACCTAAGTGGATCAGGTTGACGTGGCTACCCACAGCAGTGATGCATCTGAAACGATGTACAGGAGGGTCTCCAGGTACGCAGAGCAACAAACAAACACCCCTCAATGTTTGATCTGCTTGACAACAAAAAGATGCTCCTGAGGTTTATGGGCCGGCTTTGCAGATAATTTTGTTAATAGCTTAGGTCACGTGGGGGGACAGAAAACCAGAGCCTCTGAATCCTAATGAGAGACCTCAGACCTATCGCTGTGGTTTTAATGGTTATGGTTAAACTGGGATATGCTTATAGTGGAGAGGAACTTGTAATCAATCAAAAGCAGTAATCAGTTGTGGTGGTACTTTACCTCTGAGTATTTCCAGTTTCTGCTACTTCATACTATATATTTTCAGAAGGAAATATTATACTTTTTACTCCACTGCATTTATAGCATCTGCAATAGTTACATTCACTTTAAAGGTAAAAATGTTCAATACACACACCATCAGCTTACTAAGTATGTTTTCTCAAAAATGAAAACACCGTATTAAACAGTAGTAAAAGTTCTTAACTCAAGTTTGACAAGCTCCAACTATAGAATGCTTCTTAATGCACCAACAATATTTTAATTAGATCTTTCATTTGGGACATTTATTGTATATTTTGCTGCTCATACTTCTATACTTTAACTCGTCAAAATTTTAATGCAGGACCTTTTCATGTTTTCTTTAAATTGTGATATTGCTACATTTGCCTTAGTAAAGGATCTAAATACTTCTTCCACCTTTATTTAAAATGTGCTGCAATCACTTACTGGACACAATTTTCTTGATTTAAAAATGTGTTAAACTTGAGGAAATATGCATATTTTAATGGACATGCTTGGTGCATGATATGTAGCAAAGGTGAAGAATTCAAACCCCCAGTGTCAGAGGCATCCAAACATATTTGACATATTGGACACATACTGAATTGAATACTGAAAACTGAATTGGAATTTCAAATCCGTACCACATGTATCAATAAGAACGGACGAAGATCATTTAAAATGCAAAGAGCTCCAGTAGTTGAAGACGGGCAGCTTTGTTCAGTGCAGGGACTCCTCCACTCTGAAAGGAAAAGGGAAAAGAATGATACAAACAAAGAAAAAAAGAAAAACTCGAGAATCCAACTCATTTTTTACTGTATGAAAGTTTCACAAGGTCGTTTGGAGAGTCATGTTAACACAATACCTGAATACAGATTTGTTTCCTTGTTCTACAAGTCACGGAGCCCCGAGTCTTTAAGCGATCATTATTACCATACAAATAGACAGATCTATTTAACACCCCCTTTTTATCGCATAACACTTATTCTTTAGTGTTACTCCCTGAAAGGCACTGAAATGCGTCTCCCCCTCCTTTTTTTCCCTCTTTTTTTTTTTTTTGCAGGGAAATCGTCTCCGGGTTGATAAAGGCTCAGAGCAATAGAAGAAGCAAGGCTGACATCTTCTTAAGAGATGATAGGAGAGCCAAATCAAATAGGATGGAGCAGTCACTCTTTTCACAGATAGGTAGCTCATTTCTGGTGGCTGAGAGTTTGCATCCCTAGTGGCGCTCTGCCTGGGAAAGATAGCTCACTCGGACTCCATTCATTATTTTATTCCCTGCCTCCCCTTTTCACATCTTAGCTACTTCTTTTTTTTCTTTTTTTCTTTGCTTTAATGAGTTGCCTATTTTTCTCAAGTGTTGATGGGGATCTTGGAATTTAGATTTGGAGACAAAATGTTTAATCACAAGCGTTTTTCATTTGAGGAGAGAGAGGCAAAAATCAATTATTTCTATTAGACAATGCTGATTGGAAATGAATGGAAGTGGTAGCGTTTTGAAACAAAGGCTCCATGGTGGCAAAGATAAGTGTGAGCCTCGCCCCCCCTGAGGTACGATATGTGGTTGGGCTTAATAAGCAGTTTGCAAACATTTGCCATTAAATTCATGCATAGGATTTACATACCATGCCAACGCAAACACACACAAATAATCATGATAACAGCATTCACAAGTCAGTCATCGCAGAAGTAAATAATGTAACATCATCACGAAGAGTCAATGTCAAGCACATGTTGTCATTTAAACTTGAATATCCTCTACGTTTGAATCCACGTCATCGGCTGCACAGCGTTTCTCTGCAACACAACTTCCCAGTAAGTTGCAGGAACTTTTCTCATACACTATTTACAGCTGGACTTCCTCAGTCAAGCAAAAAGCTCCATATGATATTCAGCCTGGCACTTCCTGAAGAGCACTTTGCTATCACATCCCTCACATTCTTCCCAAATCCCTTTGAAAATTATTTATAAAAATTAACTTCTCTTGCAAAGGGCTCATTGAAAAGAAGAATTACACGAAAGATAAAACACTTTATCGCCAGTGAAAGACTAGACAATGTACGTCGAGAAATTGGGAAGATGGCAGAAACAATGAATATTAAGTGCCTAAGAATCTAAAGCTGCTGACTAAATTGAAACTGTATATCCTGAGGGGGCAAGGTTTCCAAATTGCTAATTACTGCCTCTGAAAGGGGGCTGTTTCTGATATGTTTGCTTGTGAAAGGCTGCCGCTTAATGAAGCAGTGGCTCAAGTTTTTTTTTTAATATTCCCACTCTCTAGCTTTCAGGGCTCTCTCCGGACTCTCCTCCCAGGCCAGAACAATGGCGGGCCCAGGAGCCCAGCTTCCCCACAGGCCCTGGTGAGAGGAGGCCGGGGGCTGGGTACTGAGGGAGCCGCTCAGCATGCTGAAATATGGAGGCGACAGATAAGGTGGCAGCGGCACAGAGAGGCCCTCTCCCATGGGCCCAAGGGGAAATTTGCAGTTATTAAGAGGAAGATGAGAGAGATTAAATGGCTTTTGTACTCATTTTCACAGACTTTTATTTTTTTTTTATTATTTGGCCTGCCTTCATCTGAGAGATGAAAGAAGTGGTAAATGACTTTTTTGCTTCATTCGGCAACACACTGGCTTAGAGAGACAATTCTTCATTACTGAGAGTTGTCACACATCATAAAACACTGAATAGTGCAGTATTGTTTTAAAAGGTGTAGAGGTAATAGAATTATTGTAATCTACAACTAATCACAAAAGTAGCATGGTTTGGGATTATGTTTGAAGAAATTAACAAAATCTTACACACATGCAGATAGTGTAAATCTTACCCTGTTTGACTTCTATTGAAACTCTATCATAGAGGATATGATTCAACTGTGTGACTGCTTTTGAGGTAAATGGTTAATGGACTGCATTTATATACCACTTTTATCCATTTACACACACTCTCAAGTAGCTGGCAAAGGGGGTACTGTGCAAAGCAATGACCGAACCATTGGAACAATAAGGACTCAGTTTCTTGCTCAAGGGCAATGTGGACAGGAGGAGCTAGGGATTGAACTGCCAACCCTCTGATTAGAGAACAACTGCCTTCTTTTGAGGTCTTTGTTTGTGTGGCTTATATGATGTGCTGCATTCTATTGAAATTGGTGTTTTACCTGACAGTATAATGGACCAATTCAACACAAGCCTTTAGAGCTGAACCAGTAACTCAATGGAAAGTCAGTCACAGCGAAAAGTGGACATGAGAAGTTTCAGAAAGTTAGATTATATTTAGTGAAAAAGCATGTGAAAACGCTTTAAAACACAATTCAGATCTAGCTTTTTGGATTGTTGAATAAAATGGTGACAATTTATGGCATGGATGGTAAATTCCTAATTATAATTCCTTGGAAGATTCCTGGAAAGATGTGACAACCTACTTAGAAACAGAGCAAAGTTTTGTGTCAGCTAGTCAGCTAAGTTTAGAAGTACTGGTTGATTATGTGATGAATTATTCAATTTATAGCAAATGTAAAGAAAATCTAATTGAACACTCACAATTAGAAATACAAATAAATAAACCTTACACTTTGTTTTATTTAGAGTAGTCAGGGGCTTTAACCCATGGCCATTTTATTTCTACAATCCTGACTATGGTCCTGATAGTTTAAATACTATACATCGACTGTCAATATTAGATCTGTAGCACAGGAAAATGTTTCCCTAAGAGCCCACTATAGGAAACAAAACATAGCATCAGCATAATTTCGGTTGGGCATAACAGACAAATGAATAGACAACTTGCAGGAGCTAAAACAGGAGATTTAATGATCGTTTTTTATAGTCATTTGCCAGCTTCTTATAGAAGTTAAAGTTAAATATATTATCTGAATCTAACAGACGGAGTTTTGGCTCCTTATCCACATGAACACTGAAGCGACACGTCACAGCGGCGCGGAGCCACCTGATTGGCTGGAGAGCAGGGCGGAAGTGCGTCTGGTTCGTCAGCTGTGCAGAAAACAAAACAAGACAAGCAGCGATGGTGAGTGATCAAAAACCCAAAGCCAGAGGACTGTGTGTGTGTTCTAACCTGACATTATGGTATGTGGTGTGTGACACGGTGACTGTGTGAGACGCTGTTAAACGGTGTGTGTCGCTGGTCATTAACAGTGAGATGTGTGTTTTTCTGTCCTTGTGCTGAGCTCACGTGTGACATGTTGTTATGTAACAGCATGCAGACAGCTCAGGCTGCATCTGCTATTGTTCAGCTGCACTGCTGTCGTTCAGCTCCACAGCCGCTTTCTTAGCTGCTGGTAAAGACGCTGGCAGTGTTTTCGAGCTGCTGACGATGTGCAAACGCTCCAACAAGCTGTGATTTTAATGCAGTCAGACGAGGGGAGCTTGAAAGTTTCACACTGTGGATGATTGGATGAGCCTCTGTAATTTTATGCTGCTACACTTCTGGGGGGGAAAAACACAGTGTTGCAGATGTAGCTTGGCATTGCAGGGTCCAGAGATTACACCCACAGCTGGAGATGATAGCTGGAAACCCCCACATCAACAGCAGTGATCAGATTAGATTTCAATAGGAACAGCTTCCTGTTAGATGTGCCATGTTGCATCAGAGCTCAGTGGCTTTACAGAGTGGAGGATTCAGGGATAACATGTTTTCCTTTGGCGACAAGCACATGATGCATTGCAGAGAGACAGACTTTCAGTAATGAGAAGAAGTGGATATATCTAATCTTATGCTCAAATATTGACGGTAATGTGTTACTATTATCTGAAAAATCACATTGAGGACAGTTTAAAATAACCAGAAATGACTTGATGTTTTTGCTCAACAACCCTGACAAACAAGATACTTCATTACATTGATGCAAATAATATATGAATATCCAATACTGCCATAAAGCAATCCTATTAATTGATTTTACCCAATGGCCCAATAAATCTAGAAATATTATATGTTACATTATGCTGTTATAAGGGAAACTCTCTGATGCTAATCATCTCATGGTATATTCTCATATCCACGTCAATTTTATTTCTTTTTCCTATTTCTCAGCTCTCACTACTTCTGGTCCTCCCATGCATTTACTCATAAACAAACACGGTCCTAGAGTCTGTGAAGTCACCATTAGATTTCTAAATGTGCTGTTTGGGGCCTAAAGTTTTGCCATCATTTGCCTGCCAAACCTCAACCTCAACAGAGTACTAGGCTGAAACCTAAAGTTATTGTATACAAATTATTGATGTTGAGAGTCATGGGGTTTTATTAATTGTGAGTTCTCTTTTAGAAAGAGAATCTAGTAGTCATCAGAGGAGTTGTACATTTGATCCACTTCACCATTGGCTTCATATCAGACTAATCTACACCGCTCATGTCTATTGCAATTTATTTTGACATATCATCATCCATGGTGTGTACCTCTTTGTCTTGACATTGCTTAAGCTGATTCTGTTGTATTTTTGGTTTCCCAGCACCATGATGGATGAGCTGGTGCAGGACCTGGTATCTGCTCTGGAGCAGACCTCAGAGCAAAGTAAGCTGGGGGAGCTGTGGGAGGAAATGGTTCTGAATCCACTGCAGCAGCGCCGGCAGATCCGCCGCCGCAGAGGTCGCAAGCGCTGTCGTGAGTCCTCCCTCTATCCCCTGCAGCACAGACGATGTTGGATCGAGGCCTCGGAGTCCAGCTTGGACGAGACAAAGGAATACAGGAGGAACTCTCCCTCAGCCATCGCCGCCTCCGTGGCCAACTGCAGTGACTCTGACGACATGACTTCAACCAACCGATGGCGCTCCGTCATGAGAGGCCCGGTCAGGACTAGGCAGCCCTCTTGGCCAGAGTCTGACTCCTTCACCGAGAACAATCCAGGACGGCCGCTGAGGAGGCGCAGGAAGGTCAAACGCATGACCTCTGACATCACTGTTCGGTTGCAGCAGAAGTTAAAGGTTTCTGGTGTAGATAGGAAACGGAGACACAGGCCGTCGAGGATGCAGCATCTGTCCGGATCGAAGAAGAGGTCTGGTGGTTGGGTGGGAGCAGAGCGACAGACTGAAGGAGCCAGGCTGATGGGAAAAGAGTGCTGGAAGAGAAAGATGGCCAAGGAACGCAGAGACGCTGCAGATGAGAACATGTCTGAGGGGTAATGCTGTATTCAGTGAAGGATTTTCCTCATTTTGTTTTTACATTAATCAAACCTAAGGCTTCATCCGTTACAGTGTTGTTATACAGGTTCTATAGAAAGTAATCTGCTCCACATTCGGCTTTTAGCTTCATTATTTGTGCAAAATAAGCTGTTCCAGTTTCCAAAGTCTAACATTTAATTTACAGTCTTGCATAAAGCCAAATGTTAATTACATTTGGCTTTTTTAAGAGTCAGGATTAAAACCATACTGAAAAAGGAGCTCAAAACTCCAAAAGCCCTTTTTACCCTTTAAATGGAAAGTTACCAAGGCAGTTACACCCATAACATAAAAGTCATGATCATAACTACTATCAGACAGAAGCAATTAAACAAGGCGACATTTAAGATGATCTATACTGCCTGTCTTCATCGAGCCACTTGTCAATATTCACCGTGTCCTCAACTAAACCAAAAAAAAGGTACCACAATCACACCACTTCACTTTAAAGTATTGAGTTGACATTAAAAATGAATGATAGAGTCTCTTCATCCTCATCTCCTATAGCTGAAATGATCACCAGGGAGGGATCTTTGATAGTTATGCCTCCGGGCATCTGCCAGCTCATTATTTCCTTTCGAGAAATATTGTCACAAATAAATAAGTGACTTGGTGTGGTATTGATTTGTTTTGAAATGAATTCCTGTCTTGGGCTGTGTAATTAAAGCTGGGCCTGTCCCAGTGTCCCACACTGCACCTTCTTGTGTGCATTTTTATTTAGCTAAACTAAATGTGGCTGTAAACTGGCAGTGAGGCAAAGATTATAATGTGAACTAAAAAAAGACTGTTTTTTCTTAAATGATAATTCTGGCTTGTTGATGCTAGTTTGCTATCCCCATCCCTGATGCTAACATGCTTGCCAGGTTCAGTCTTTACCATGATAATCATTTAGGTTCAGTGTGTTTCCATACTAACATTTAATTAGTATTAAACACAAAATTCTTCAAAGGATGAGAAATTAAAAGTTACAGGACCCCCAAAGTGATTATAATTTATTTTGGTGAATGGCAATCTGTCAAATAGTTAAAACATTTCAATCAAAATCACAAATGTCAACCTGCCGGTGGTGTGAGAGGAAAAGTCAATCCATCTGACACTTAAAGCAAATCCACACATTTGAAAAACTGAAATTTGTAAATGACTTAAAATATTTATCAATTATCATACATTTCTGTCAGTAGCTTTATTAGCTTTATTTATTGACTAATTATTTCAGTTCTGCTGGTTTATATCATGATCAAATTAATTAATTAACACTACAGATTTTTATTAAGATGTTTAATAAACCAGGATTCTTGCAACTTATACTTTAATTTTTTTTCCAGAATGGGCTTTTGGAATGGGCATTAAATCCATCATACGATCCACATTTATAATCTAAAACAGATAAACAGACTGACATGGGCAGTGCAGTTCAGTGAGTCACACAGTTAACAGAGTCTTTGAGGCCTGGTAGTTCCCATTCTGGCTGTCTTGCCTTGCTCCTGCACAATGTATTTCCTTTGAGAAGAAGACATTTGAGGTAACCGGTAATGGGACAGACAGAAGGCTTTACATCTTCTGGTTTAATTTGTGCTGACCTCCCTAGCCCCTAAACGGTACTTGTTTTCTTACTTTATGGAAAATCAATAGCCGTTCTGACAGAAAACAGCTCCGGAGAAGAAATAAATGGGAACACCATGGCACGCTGTCAATCATTTCTCACTTACACAACGCCAACGCTCTTGATTGCTGCTCAGTAGACTGCCACAGTGTACCGAGGGCTGAACAGTCTAATAGGTTAAGCTGTGGCAGAGGCAAAGGATATGAACAAATGGCAGCGGTGATGAGGGGTTGACAGTGGTACAACAGCAATGTTTATACTCAGAGAGTGTACGGTCCATTTGATGTCAGACACAGATGCCATTGTCGAAAATGTCTTTTGAAGCACTTGGATTTCTTTGGTCTCCGTTCATTCCATTAACCTTTTTCATACGGAGTGTCTGGTCTCTCCTCAAGGTCACTCCTCTTATGTGCATACTGAGTGGAGCTTTGCCTTCAGCCACCCAAGTGCAAGGGGAGCAGATGTTGGCAGCTCCAGTTGGGCTCCACATCCTTGATTAGACCTGGCCCAGCCTGCTGGCAGTGAGGCCACCTGGCACCCAGGCTGGCCCGGCAAGCAGGCCTCACCTGTGGGTAGACGCCGTCTCGGGCTCAGCCTCCGTCTCCAGCTGTGCGCTGCTACTGGTGATGTTGACTTCAACCCCGCCACCAGGAAAAAACAAAGCCGTGGCACGTGCTTTTCTCACACTCCGCTTTATCGCGCTGTAATTTATATTTTGAAAACTCTGTGAGGAGTTTTTTGGGGGGAAGCAGTGCAGCATTTGCTGAAGTTAATTTTCATAAATCTCTGAGACTAATCCAATTACTGCAGCTCAGGGATGGTGGGATAACCTTATAATCAGACACCCATGGAAGAGGGCATGGATTTGGGTTGAGGCGGCTTGTTTGAAGAGCCCACAGATCCATTGTTATCAGCGCTTTGCCCCCCTCCATCTCTGCCTCTTTTTTATTCCTCTGCAGAATGAGCCCGGGCTCAATAAATGGCGGCTAGCCTGTAATCTCTGTGCAAACTGGTCTGCCTCTCCCAGGAGCTGAGGATTATATCCTAATGATTAGTGCTCATCTGGATACTGTGTTTTGCTTCACCTCTTCGGCTTGTATAGAGACAATAGGGCCATGTGGGGAGTTCAGCTCTAAAATACTGGAATGCAGTTTTTGCCCTTGCCTTTGTTCTACCATGGATGTACAGTGTGGTTTATTATCTAATTAAGACTTATTTGTTTTTATAGCTCCTAATCCACAGTAGAATATCTTATTTTTGACCGGAGGATTTTTGCGTGTGAGCCAAAGATCGAAGTTTGCCTGAAATGTTTGTCAACTTTTCTTGACAAAGGTCACTGCTGAAGAAAGCGGAGGTGTTTCGTTTGGTCCCAAGAAAAATGGGGGGTCTCAATTATTCATGGCATTAATTAGGCAGTACTTAATGGAAACGGTCTCACATCGGCCCTGTGCTGCTCCAAGCGACATCACATTACACCTTTAATACGGATAAATACTTAATGGGTGTCTCTAATTAATTGTTTATACCTGTGATTCTTTTTCAAACTTTGCACAAAACCCCTCCAAAGAGACGATTTTTTTGAATGCCACGCTGCTGGAAATAGTTAACCATCGCTGCTTTCTAATTCCTGAGAGAGGTTGTGGAATGAAGCTTAAAACCAAAATGGTAGTTAGTGCAGAGCTCGTGGCTGTGTCCTCTACTGGAGTGTTGTGCGCTCCAGATGCCAGCCGATGATGTCCAGAGGTGGGGTACAGCTGAGGGGAGGCCTGGGGAATCAGTCTGGAGAGAGGGCTGAAGGGTTGGGACGGGGGTGGAGGGACGGTCCGGGACCGCTTAGCCAGGCCAGACATCTTCCAGATTCCCCGGAGAGGCCTGCTCCCTCTCACATCTGCTTCTTGCGGATGTGAGAGGGAGATGATGCAGGACCATCTGGCCAGGAAGACGCGCAGGCTGGACGGACGTTTTTCTGATCCTGCCGTCACTGGCAGGCCTCTGCAATATGGCAAAGCACCGTATCAGCGCATATCTGACCCCCCAGCTTTCTCCTGTGAGCAAGGTCAGCGATGACAAACAGGAAGCAAAGTGCAAGGCAATCAAGAGTGTCAGAGTTGCCTCTCTTTCATAATGTAGTTCCAATGGAAATGAGCTTTATCTGAAGGATAAACTTGGAGTTAGTGTATATGGTCAATGAATGAAAGAACAACACCAACAATTATTTAGTCTGTCTCTCAATACTTTACAATGTCCTTAACCTAATGTCTTTGAAAAATTATCAAAAATATATAACTATATAAAATGACTAGTTGGATATTGGCTAACAAAGTCATGTTTAAACAATGTTGATAAACGTACATTGTCCTGAAGTAAAGAAAAGAAATCAAATATGGCGTCATTTTAAAAAAAAGGCTCAGTGATTTCCAGAACAGCTTTTTAATACTCAAACAAGATTATGAAGTGTATTTCACTTTTCACCTGTGGATCAATGCACAATAGTGAGTATTTACAGCAGCAGTGCAACACTTATTAATGGGAATGCATCAAAGTAAACTAATGAAGGACCCCAATGTCACCCAGTGCAATACTGTAACGTGTCCTTTAAGCAAGTTGATATTTAGGAAAAGACGTAAAAGAAGTGGAACAATATTTATAAAGATGTTCTAGATGTAGCTGTTGATCTCATGTTCTTGTTACATTTCTGGATTTTGAGCTCTAGTCCCTCCATCTTCATCACTTCCTCCCATCCTCTAACCCCCTCCTCATGACCTTCAGTGTGTGGGGGTCCCGGTTCAAGGTGGCTGAGGTGTGAGAATGGTGGAGAAACCCAGGGTGGTCTGGGTTAGCAGAGGAGGGGGGGTGGGGGGTGGGGTGTACAGAGGGTGTGGAGGCAGCGTAACAAGGGTTGCCTGGGGGGTGTGGAGAGGAGCAGCAGTCCAGGCAGTGAGCAGCGGCAGCCCACGCAGCAGATGTTGGCCAGTTGTTGTGTGGAAGCGGCACGTCTGTGGGTCGCTCTGTGTGTGGGGCACACCCAGAGGGAGGGGCGGGCAGGGGAGTGTGTTTCGCTCTCCTGTCATCCTCCACAACGCAGGCCAGATTAGATTGGAGCTGACAGCGGAGGATATTCAATTAGATTGTGCATGTCACTCAGTGGCTTCGATCAGACCCTCTCCTCATGCCTTTGTGTTTGCTATCGCGACAAGGGAGAACACAGCCTGCTCTGTCTTTTTGTGTCATTTCCATTTATGTCGACCTCCAGCTCCGGACTTCTTCATTAGTTTTATTATTGAATGCTACATGTTAAATATTGACATTACGGGGGCATGTAAATGTTTGACGCACATTGTTCACTTTTCAGATGCTATAACATTTGTCTGACCTAAAGAACCCATCAGGTTTGAGAAGACAAATCAAAGCAGAGTTCTTCATCCTCAAATGTCATTGATATTAAAGAAGCAGGTCGTTGGGGATCGTTCTCATGTGATGTTTTTCTTCTTGTCTTTGCAGGGAAACCAGCAGCACATGCAGCAGTGACCCTGGTCTGTTCACCAATGATGAGGGCAGACAAGGTATTAAAGAATAAATTGAACATTCAGGGAACTATCAAATGCAACAACGTCATCACTTAATGTGCGGCAAATTATAAGTTTACACTTTGAGTATTTGGAGCTCACAGATGAAACGTTCTTGATGATGGAAGAAAGATGACGAGTTGTCAAATAATTGGACAATACCCCCCCCCCCACCTCAACTCTGAGGGAACGCCGGGGCTAGAGAGGGAGGTTTCCATACAATGGGTTGGTTGCTGGGCACCCAGGCGGCTCTAATAAGACGTTGTCATGTCGTGTTAATGAGCGCTGAAGCCTTTGCTAATCTCATTAGCCGTGGTGGGGCCAGGCGGCCTCTGATTTAACAGTTGTCACTACACCTTGACTGTGAGAGGCATGGTTCCTCCGTGTTCTTTGCTGACTGACAGGTCTGAGAGGAGCTTGTTGTCTGGGGACGAGCCTGGTGTTGTCTGGTTGTCTGGTTGTCTGGTAGCGCGGAGTTAAAGGAGAAGTCATTATTGACGCACGCACGTGTCCGTCGAAGTTTGACGAACCGCCAGACACGCGGCAGCCAAGCTTTTCCCAAACTATATGACTTTAAAAAGCCTGAAGCCTGAGTATAATGCTAATTACATTTCACATTGCAGCATTATACAAGTGTAACCACTCAATCACATTGTTCCAGGATTTACCTCTATTTTCAACATTACCTCAAACAGGACAGTGGTTAGAAGTGCACATCCTATTATTCTGCTTGGTTTTTAGAGATAGCAATTCTACAATGGTGATGCTTTTGCTTTTTAATGAAGGCTACAACCTTGGTAATTTGCTGTGTGTTTGATGGTGTTGCTCATGTGTATCTGAACATGTGTTCGATTCAGTAGGACATTCTTATTTTGGCAGTTGTATTAAAGTGTGTTGGGTAGAAATGTGCAGGCTGCAGCAGTGACATCTTCCCCGTCCCTGTGAGCAGGCGATGACGAGCAGAGCGACTGGTTCTTCGAGGGCGACTGTGGAGTGGGGACGAGCGTGGCCGGCCTGATGCCCAGCTGGGACTCCGACAGCCAGCTTTCTCTCGAGGGGAACCGGCCCTCGCCCACCTTCCTGCAACCTGCACGTCCCTCTCAGAGAGGTAGGGGATGATGGTCTGGCCTAGTTTGCGTTGCTTGTCTTTTTTTCCTTCAACATTAATGATCTTTTCTGACCATTTGCAACACAGGAAGATTAATGCATTTTGTACCTTTGCAGGGTATCGGTATCATTCACGTCTGAGACGAGTGCCCGGCTCTGCAGCCTGCTGCATCAGGAAGGATAGGAGGCGGCTTCCCAGCAAGGTTAAAACAAACTGGCATCTTCCTTCCTCAATAGAAAACAGTTTTTATGGTCCTTGTGTCTCACTGTGTGTCTTTGATTTGTGTGTTCACAGGGCACCAGCATGCCAGTGTTTGTAGAGAGACTGAGACACTTCTCCCAAGATCCTTACCAGAGAGAGTAAGATATACTGGTTTCAACCAAATTATATGGAACTCTTGTGGTAAGTCTGTCTGTTTCCATCAGTAATTATACTTTGATTATATCTTTTTAGCTTTTGGCTGCCTTCTGTTGGAAAACGAGACCGAAGCCAGGTATGTTGCAATACACGTTTTTTTCCACGCTTTAATGATCTTTTTGGCCCCTGTTTTGTTCAGACTTGAATTGGTGACTCTGCAACATCTAAATGTCATTGATACTTTCAATTTCCAGTTGAACCCTTTGTGCCCATTACCAGTGTGTCCTATTGACATGGTGTCAGAGAGCTCCCATCTCAGATGCTCGTCCTCAATCTGCAGAAACAGGTAGTTGATGCCATATGTTAGTTCAATGAAGCTGCCTCTCAAGGGCCTATTGGAGACACCTTTTTTCAAACAAAGCTCAATATATTGATGGAGAAGTCTATGGCCAACTCATTTAAATGAATTAGCTACAGAGCATAGGTCGCTGTTCACCAGACTAATCTTTGTTAAGATGATGCTTTGATGTTTGTGAGGGACAGATCTCAGACTCTCGACCTTTTTCTTCAACATCAAAATGAGATTGTGTTGTAAAGGAGGGACCCACACACACACCTTAGTTTGCGTTTGAGTGACTTTACAGGAGTCAGTTGTTTCAAAACTAAAATATTCATATTTTTAAATACACTAGAGAAGGATTAAATGTTTAGTTTATATAGAATCTTTGCAGTGGCAGATAATACACTTGGATGCACACATATTTTAATATTGACATTCATCTTATCCCATTTTGTTGACATTGGCTTTACTTCCTCATTGCTTGACCTCTCAGAGACCCCAATACTGTGCATGTAATAATAATAATTCCTCAGTTATATATATATATATTTATATATATATATATATATATATATATGGCCGCTGTAGTCTCTGAGATGCCAACAGAACTAATGTGTTATTTTCTGTTATTTTTCATCAGTTTAAAATAAGATAAGATATAAGATAAGATATTCCTTTATTTGTCCCTCAGTGGGGAAATTCACTAAAATGACCATCCGTGGGTGGGCTCGAACCACAAAACCTTTTGGTTAACAGCTGAATGTGCTAACTGATTGTGCCACAGAGACTGTTCAAATCATGTTCATAAGCATTTTGCATGTAATTAGTTAAGTAATGACTAGTGTTAAAACAATGTCAAATGTCAGAGAGGGCCCAGGGCCTCCAGGAGCCCAAACAGATTAGTGTTGATGTGAGTTCTGGCCCAAACTCTGAGCTGAAGTCACAGTAGACAGCTGCAGTTGGATGCAGTACGACTTCAGTTCAATAGTTTTCAAGGTCATTGTTCCCAAATAGAGAAATACTATGTGTTGACATAGTTGTAATGCAGATTGAAATCCTGGCATTTCTGGGACTGCACAAAAACATGAAAAAAAAAGGGGGGTTTATCCAAAAGATGTTTGTCAAAGCATCACATCGCTCCCAGTCATCCCTGGAACCGTCGGATCTGCATGGGGGACTATTGAGAAGCCGCTTAGCCTCTTGGCCTTGAGACTGTGGGACTCCTCATTGTATTGTTTCCACTCTGCCTATTTATGGTGCATTCTTAATTTTGTTCCACGCACACAAACGCTTTTTCCTCCCTCTCTCTTGGGTTATTTCACAGAGCGCTCCAGCACTCCTTGATGAGGGGCAAAAACACGACTGCTATGAAAAGCCCCCGACTTCTTAGGGCTTTCTTTTCTAAACTGGCCCTTTCTTCTCCACCTGAAAGGTTCCTTCAGATTCCAGTTTGAGGCATTGTGAATACTAATTTCTCTCTATTAAAAAGCCCTCATATCCCTGCCATGCTCTCATTTGAATGGCGGACTCAGGGGAGACCTCTTAATTCCTTTATAGTGGGATTCAAGACCCTTCACTTCAAAAAGTATAAATCATACTCCCAAATGAATGAGGGAGAGAGGGGGGATTGACGAGTGGGGCTTCTGATGTGTCCCGTTGGACGGCACGAGCTGAATCTATCTCCCCAAGCTGCTCAAATCCACTCTCCAGTGAGACGGCTGCTCTGTCCTTACGACCCAGCTCTGCACACACAGCACCCATTTACTTCCTTTAACTTCCCCCCAAAACACATTCGCACACAAACACAACACCGGACAATTACAGTCATTGCTTTGCATGACAATGAGAAAATGCCATAATTCGCCTGCTCTTAACAAACTTAACTTAAATACAACGTCCACTCCCGATTTCACTTCACTATATTTTCATTTCTTTTTTCGGCTTCTCACCCGCGTGATCGATTTCTAGCGCTGAGCTCCCATACATCTGACTTTTCTTTGTTTCCAAACACCCTTGAGAGAAAAGTGTTTTCTCTGTGGGCAGAGCGTGTGCATTAATCTCGTAGAGCGGCCAGGTTGAAATGATACTGTATTAATAAAAGCTGTCATCTCCTGTTTGCCGCGAGTTGACGGCGACAATCAGAGATTTGATGCTAAGTGATAAAGGCTGCGCGGGGTTGCATGCTGTTTATCCTCGTATCGGCGCGTGAATAGGCGCGATGCTTTGTGGGATTTGGCTGTAATGCTCGGGGCCTGTGGCCACGTTAAAATGCATAACTGCCTCCCACCTGAGCCAGGCGGCAGCAGCTTTTATCTATTGACTTATTTATTTCTAAATGACACTTGCGCTGTGAGATAAATCATAGTCTTACGCCACTCCCTTCCCAGTTTTCATTTTAATTGTGAGATCTCAGTGTCAGCAGTTAGTATATTGGTGTGAGTGGCCTATTGATTATTGATTTGGAGCTATTGATTATGTTCCCTGGAGACCCTAATCCTTTCTGATTCATTTGAATACCTCTATTAATCTTGAGATCCTGCTCACACCTGAAGCGCCATGTACCCTAATGAAAATAGATGGCCATTTTGTATCTGCAGCTCCTCACTCCTCTTTTGATTTATTATTTTTAATTGTTATATTTGCTTTTGGATGTGGGCACCAAAATTGCAATTGACCCTGTGTCAGTGCTGTTATACTCTGTACCCTAAGGGACTGCGCCGCATTTAAAAGTGTCTCATATGACCTGAAAAATCTATCTTGGAGACTTTTTCCTCAGTGTCCTTGTGTCTTTGATAGAATTTAGTTGTTGTCGTTGGCCGTCTTCATTACATATGACTTGTTTTTTCATTGCTCATTGCCTCTAAGTCAATCTTTGTTTTCTCATCACAGTTTCTGTAGATTTAGGGATAAAACAACTGGCCGACATCTGTCATGCTGTTAAAACTGATGAAGTAACAGATGTTAAATAATAAAATCACTGTTTTTTTTTTTTTTTACAACTTCTCTCAGTTTTACACTGAGCCATGTAACATGCTTATAACAAGCCTTTGGGTTCTGCTCTGAGATGAATGGTGGTGTTTTGCCTTGGTTAATGAGCCAGCTGATGGTATTCTCATGTTTGATTAGCATTGTGCTGAGCGTCTCTGCGGGCTCCTGGCGGCCCCGGAGCGGCTCTGCCTCTCTGCTCTCAGCAGCAGGGGAGGGCCCTCGCCTCCCTCCAGGCTACAGGGGCCCCGGAGCGCCTCGGCCTAGCTGTAATGAGGGAAGAGATGGAGGGACGGACCTCCGCACGCATTAAGACCAAATGCATCAGGGTATTACTTTTAATACCGCAGGCGTGCCTCGTGAAATAATGCGACGTTTAAGCGTAGATCGATTTTGGAATTAAAAAGTTAGTTTGCAAAGATTTACTGTGGGGAGTTCAATGCCTGAGCTCTTTATCAGGGGTGCAAATGGCTGGTTATGTGCTGTCCGACAGAGGTACGATTGAGGGATCGATAGGCGCGTGATTTACTAACTGGAGTACAGGTAATCAATAAGTATAAAAGTAAATGAAATATGCATTACTGGGATTTTATTAGAGAGGGGTAGCAGGGAGAGAATAACGGTCAGGCCATTTATTTTTATATCTATTGATTATACAACATAGAGACTTCGCTCAAAGCATGCCCTGCACAGCTCTCGACACCCCGTGCCTGCACACCCGTCATGTGATTTATGGGTGTTGAGGTCATGGAACACGCTGCCTGTTAAAAGGCTGCCCTGACGGGGCCTTATTGTAGCATCTGCCTGTTCGGCTGTGAGCTGAATGTAGCCGGCAGTCGGAGATGAGCAGGCTGGTTAACAAGGAGCTCTTGTCTGTATGAACCTCTGCTGTTTTACCGGTTATGTTTACTGGCATTTTCAAACGCACACAGCGATATGCTTTAAATTCTCTCTGTGATGCAGTCTACTTGTGTATTATGACTGATTTAACTTAAATCTTTTATATGTCATTGTATCTTATTGTAGCTCCTGTACACACTCCTTTCACCCCCCGCCCCCTGATGCACAAACACACTGCATCTACTTCATCAGCTGCTCCCACCCCCCCAGTGATGGAACGGACCTTGACCTTAACTTTACATCTCTGAAGTCAGGGCTATTAAGCTGGCTGGAGGGGGGGGGGGGGGGCTTTTCCTATTTCAGAGCTCCTGACATATGACACAGGAGGCATAGAGCAGGTGTAATTTGTTTACGTGAACTCTGCAATGACTCAGCCACATGCACCCCAGCACCCCTCCTCATCCAATATTCTCTCTGGTGAAAATATGGATTAATGAAGAAAAATTAAGATGTGGCAAAATGAGCACCCCACTGAGGTTGAATGTAACCTGCAGTGCTTGCAAATTTGCGTCGGCGCTCGTCTTTATCGACTTTTGTGAAATTATTAAATTTCTACATGTTCATGCGTGTGTTGTGAGTGTGAGCTGCATCAACGTATTGTGAGTTTCTTCTCTCTTGTCTGTGCTTCAGGCAGACTAACGTCACTCCAGGACTGTTACACACAGGAGAGTTCAGGAGGAGGAGGGAAAGAGAAGCTGTGTCCGTCACAACATCAGGTAACAGCTTCCACACATACTGATCAGTCTCTCACCACTCTCATATATTATTAAAGGAGTAGTTTTATTGTTTGATGTGAGATTAAAGCTGCAGATTCACAATGTTACATATCTCAAAGACAGATCTTAAGGTATCATTTTTGTGGTGTAAAAACTTCGTGTTTTTAGGGATGACAGTGGCAATGACGGTCCACCACTTTGGTCCACCAGACTGAAAAATCTCAGTAACTATTGGATGGATATGATGTATAGATATTCATGTGAGCATGAATTCTTTTGACTTTGGTGATCCCCTGACTTTTCCTCTAGCTCCAACATGAGGTTCAAAGTGAAATATCTCAACAACTGTCAAAAGAATCGCCATTAAATTTGATACAGACAGTCATGCCCCCCTCAAGATGAATTGCAATAATTTTGGTGATTACAGTTCAATTTAACACCACCATCAGGCCAGAATATCAAATTATCCAAACTCTGGTTAAAACTAATTACATTATCATTAGACTCAGCTGTACTTTGTGTTTTGTACTGATTAGAAAACGTCAGCATGCGAAATAAACCAGTTGTTCTTATAATGTAGATCCTCTGCAAGGGGGGTGGAAATGACCAGGAGGAAGGGTGTTGACTAGATCTAAAGTTGCATGAAAATGATTAATGTGGTGACATTAACAACCCAAAGTGCTCTGATACTAATACCTGTTGTAGTGGTAACCTGAATCTTTTGTCTGTTTCAGTAGAATTCAGCTCAGTTCATTTTATCAATAATTTCCCTGGATCTGTGGGGGTTGGGGGAGATGGGGGTTGTATCCATACTTAAATCAGCATGTGAACATCATCATTCCACCAAAAATTAAAAGCAAAATATTTGGTTTGTTAGCAACGCAGGGATGTGATCAGTCAGATGTTGTAGCTGTGTTAAGGTTGGAGCTGAAAGCAGAAAAAGAAGAGAAGTGTGATGTGGAGTTGGCCCTATTGGAGGTGGCACCGAGCAGCAGCCGTTGTGTCTGTTTGGACCAGTGGAGCTGCCTTTTTTCATTAGAGTCATGGCTCGGGGCCTTGTGTCTTTGCCGGATTGAAATCTGAATTGGTTTGTCCACCTTTTCTTCTGTGTCCCCTCTCTCCGTACTCTTCTCCTGCAGCTGCTGTTTGTCATTTAAATAACAAATGCTGGTGGTTCCCTGATTTAGTGAGGGGTGCAGGCCTCTGATGTATATTAATATTGCCGCACAGTGCACTGTACCAGGGTCCATCATTCATTTGGATAAAAGAGGTGGAATTTAAAAACAGCCAATGCTTTACTTGGATACAGATTGCATCCATTTATTGCACTGAGTGATGGAACGGCCGGCAACTCTGTCCTTCACCTCCCCAGCGCTCAACCACTTCCCATAAAAGTAAAAAAGGATTCACCCCTGGCCCTTGAGGACCCCTCATGTTCAACATGCGGAATGAGGGGCATCCCTCAGTTTCTCGACAGTTAACAGACCCAGTTGTAGAAGGTGTAAGAGGGAGAAATGCACGTGTGAAAATCTATAACAAGCATGATAACTGATTCAATCTTTTCACACACATGAAATCAAAAGTACAAATTACTAATAGGAAAATAATCATTATATATATTATCTAAATAAACACTGTATTTTCTAGTGTGTGTTTTTAAGTAGAGAAACTCCAATGTACTCTTTGATATTTAATTGTGTGTTTTGAAAAAAAAAAGACTAAAATCTTTTCCCTAAATTGAAAGAAGGAGAATCTCTGATTGTGCCCCCCTCAGCCCTGTTCAGTGTTTTCCTGCTTCTTGAGTCTAGTGCCCCCTGTCCACCATGATTTATCATGCATCCCATGTCGTCCAATGTCAGTTTCTGCAGCTGCAACTGCTCTGTATAAATCTTTACCTTGGCAGCCTGCTGCACCATGTCTCTCCTCAGTAATCTCACCACCGCCAGGAGATGCACATTCACTCTGACAAGCTTTCACACTCTCTGTGTACAAATCTCGGTTTGTTGCCATTCTGGCATAAATGTGTACAGAGACAAAATCAGATTCAGTGATTTGTTGAGTGGAGTTGTTTTTCTGTTAAACATCTTGTTTGCATGGAAAGATTGTTTATTGCATTTAGCGGAAAGAACGGCGCGTCGCTCTTAGTGAACACGACAGCCCAGTCTTTGTTTGAGTTGGCCAGAGGAAGTGGATTGTTGTATGTGTTAGTGGTTGATTTGAAACTCTGTAATCAGGAGTGAAAATGGTCTGCGGCTCGAGGTGTCTTCCAGGGCTCCGCTGGGAATTACTGAGGCGGTACCCAGCTGTTGCTTTGTCTTCTTTCTTTACCCTTTTAGCACTTCCACGGCAGTGCTGAAGCCAGTTGTGAAAAAAAAAGAAACACAACAACTTATCAAGCCAGGTATCTGTTTGGATTAGATGACCGCTCCATTTCTCAGCCTTAAATTGGCCATTTTCTACTTTTCGCACCACCATCAATCCGACAATCCATCTCAATCCAACAAGTCCTCACTAGTTATAGAGTCTTCTGCTATATGTTATCGTGTATTATTAAAAATACAGATTGAAATTGTCACTTTTACTGGATTTGTTTTGACTTGTACAATTTCTACAAATATTGATATTTTTCTGCTGCAGCAAAATATTAAAAAAGAATGTTGCCCAGTGATTGAGAATAAAAATTAATACATTCCACACACTCCACAAATTTGGGAGAGTTATTCGTAAGGCAAAGATGAATCAGTACGTATAAAGATCCTGATGGATTTTAATAGCCTTGGCTGGTCTCACACACAGACTAATTAATTATTGCAATTTTACTCCTCCCCTGCTGTCTCCCATAATGCCCTTCATCTTTATCTCTATAAAGGGATGATGGCAATAAACCATAACTTGAACTTATTCAGTGTGCTACATTTCAGGAAGAGTTAGAGTAAACAGGCAGGGTTGAAGTCAGTTCGATTGACCTCACCAGACGCATCATCTCTACATGTTGCAAAGTGCCACATGCGGGTGCCCATGTGGAGGCCGGCCCCTCGGTCAGCTCTGCCGCCTGTCCTCTCCCCTCTGTCTTCATGTGTCTCCTTGCCCGAGCAAGACGGCTGCGTGACAGATCACCTGCGTCGGAGGCCCGCCGTGTTCCTGCCCGGCGGTCCGGCCCCCTCTCATTAATGCCCAGGCTGGTGCGAGGGCCGTATGGCAGCACAAGACAAATAACGCTACCACTCAGCCATCACTTCTGCTGACAGAAATGCAGCCCACCGCACTATTTCGCCCTCTCCGGCTCCACTCCGCACCCTGCTCGCGTCCTTCAAAAACACCCCCCCATCTCCTCCGTCTCCCACCTGCACCTGCCTGCGCTGCTCCACCAAACTTTCATGGTGGGTTTTATTTTTTTTTACTGTTGCTGCAGGCTGAGCTTAAACACTGAAACACACACGAGTTGACGTAGTGTAACCGTGAAGCCTTTGTTACCACTCTAATTGTTTTTCTGTTTGCGGAGACAGATTTGTTTTGAGTCGCTCAGTCTGTCAGGTGCTTCTTGAGTCGATCGTGTGCAAACCTTCTCACCGGGAGGTCTGATTTGAATGTCCTATTTCTTCCATTGTGAACGAATGGTGTGTGTGTGTGTGTGTGTGTGTGTGTGAGAGAGAGAGAGAGAGAGAGAGAGAGTGAGCAGGAGAGAGAGAGAAACACAAAGGGTAATCATTAAAGAGCTATTCAGCCCTGTTCATTTAAGTGTGGGAATCAGCAGGCCCATTACTGTCAATGTGTAATTAGCTGATTAATAAACAGGGGGAAGGGGAGTGCTCCAGGAAGGCCTGTAATGATTGTTTTTAGAGAGCATCACATGAGAGCTTATTAAGATGGTAAGATGGTTCCATTCAACCTCCCATTATCACCCACAATAAATGCATGTACTGTAATTCTCCCATTGACAGAAAACCTTTCCATTCTAATGTCTTTATTGACCTTGGTGTAAAACCAGTTGTGTGTAGCTTTTATTTAAGCGGCTGAGTAAAAAAATAGTTAAATTCTCCTGTATTGTACACATTCATATAAAAATAATACCCTCATTTTAATACCTGGATGACTGAGAACCTTCACAGACATAAACATTAATATAAGTTTTTGTATGTGACAGTAAAATATGTTATTTATCTACAACCTACATACAATCAGTGGTGGAAAGTAACTAAGTAGGTTTACTGTACAATGTTTGAGATAGAGATTAAAGCAGTGGTTCCCAAATCACAGAGAGACAAGAGACATTTCCACTCTTAACCTCTAAATTATCCAACATTCCCAAAAAGGTAAAGATTAAAGAAAAGTCTGAAAAACACAAAGATTTGTGCAGCAGAACTTTCTTTTTTCGTTTACTCCCGATATGTATCTTGTGATCCTTTGGAGGGAGCCCAACTTATTACTTAAAGTTAGCTCAAACAGTACAACATACTTTGAGTCATTGATGCAACCCTAATAATAAACATAATAATACAATATTTCATCGTCACAGGGGCAGTTTTCTGCAGAGTATATTTTTACTTTTGATACTTACATTAAGTACATTTAGTTGTTCTAGCTGTATTCCGTCTGTAATCAAAAATCTAGTACCAAAGATTAGGAGTTTTACTTGTAATGCAGCATTTTTAAATTCCTGTAATGGTACTTTTGCATAGTGTTACAGTGATTAACTAGACTAGTGTCACTTCCTATAAATGAGAACAGCCTTGATTTGTGTTGTTATATTTAAAATGCTTCATTTATTTTAATATATATTCTCTCAATCGCAATGTAAATATGTATATAAACAGCTTATCATCACTGTGACCTTGACCTGGGATAGAGGCCAGTATCTGCTATGTGCATGTTAACACACACACACAAACCTAATGGCCCCGGCCCTTTTCTGTGTATCTGTCGAATATGAAAACCCCTGAATTTTGATCCAGGCCTTTGACTATGTTTAACCCGAGTGTTTGGGTTGAACCTCAGCAACAGTTAGTCATCGTTCCCTCAAGAAATATTAATCAATTATCTTGCCCGCCGGATCAGTTTGGGGAAGAAGTCATCTGGAAAGAGGCACAAGCAGATATAATGGGAAGGAGTAAGAGCACATGCCAGTGAATGCTGTAATGCCTAATCCTTTGAGACAGCCCAGAGCCACAATGTCACTTCTAGTTCCCTTGTCCTCTGCTCTGGGACCGCCTGGCAAATGTCTTGTGTGACCGCCACAAACTTTTTTTTTGGGTAGATCAGGAAAGATTTATTTATCAAGCATGTTAGGGAGCGCAATTGTTTTAGAGTTCCTCTGTCTTGTGCAAAAATTGGCCCCGGTTCTCTTTCAGATATTTCCCTTCACTCTCAGAGACAAAAAGGCTTTAAAGGTGAGCGAGATCAGGAGAAAGAGGATCTTTAAAAAGGAAGTAGTCAGTGGGATGTGAACGTGTGATGAATGGAGTTACATACAGCTTCTTACACAGCATAACCGGAGGGGGGAAGTTAAGCCATAGGAGCAGCACAGATTGGCCTTTTAATAACCATGTCCACAAGTCATATGGGGCCAAATTGGATTTGGCTCACTTGACCAAAACCTCATTAATATTTAACCTATTAGAAGAGGATTGCTTCAAAGTTTTATTTTAATATACCTAAAACAGCGAGCGATCCAGGAGTCCAGGGGTAATTTTTATTTCAGAGGCTGTCCATTGAAACAGTCAAAGAAAATGTGATTTAGGTGAGTTTCTTTTACTGTTTGTGTCACACGTCCAGTATGTGATATGAGCTTTCTGTTTCCCTGCAGCTAGCAACCCATTTCACAAGGATCACCAGAGGGAGGAGGCACGGGGAGCCAGTCACACCTCAACCCTAGAGGCCGTGGGAGCGAGTGCACCAGGTTCACAGTCCTCTCCTCCTGCTCAGCCTGAGAGTTTATCTCTGCTCCAGGGGGGACTGTGAGGACACCTGAACCGGGAAGAGCGTGCCAAAAGAAAAGCTATTGTGCCAGAGAATGAAAAGGCTCAAACTCCTCTTGCTGCACAAACTCACAGACAATGAAAAAAAAAAATACAAAGCACATCATTACTCCTCAAAAATCAGCATGTTACTGCTCGATCCAGTCTTTCCAGGTAGTGTATTAAGCATGACAAATGTTAATGCAATCAAGTCTTGTTAAGCCTTCTGCCGCCTCCTCAAGGAAGAAAGCAGCTTCAAGAGGCTCCTCGTTTGACTCAAGACCCGACGGCTTCTCCTGTTTCCACACGCAGTCTCCAGGCCACCTGCCACCACACAATCCGGCAATTACGTCCAGTCTCGTAGCGCAGCGTTTGTCAGCGGAAACACTGGGAGGGGACGGTCAGGTGAGGCTGGGCGGCCGGGTGGGGAGTCTGCTCCACTTTCCGTCAGCGGCAACAATGGCTGTGCAGCAGCACGTAGCTATCTCAGAGACGGGAGAGCATCAGAATGTTTAGCTACCACATGCTGCTACAGAGTTCAGAGAGGCGACCACCGGTAGAGAGCCACACAAAGTACAGGCCTCCTATTAGCATGGATTTGAAAAGCTACAGTTTGTACAAAGGTGCTCATTAGCACAACACAGAGGGAGTGTAGTCGTGGTCCTCGGAGGGCCGCCTCTGTTCTCTTCAGCTTACCTTCCATATTCAAATGTCCCCAAACGTATTTAAGTTCAAGGCCAGCTGCAAATCTGTTTGAACAGCCTGTTTTTCAGCAGCGGTAGATTAGTTGCTTTTGGGGCTGTGCAGAGGGTCGAATGAAAACCAGCAGAGAGGAGTCGGAGGGGCTGTCGGAGACGGGAGAGGAGAGTCGCACGCTGTCTTTTCACCTACCCTTGGGGTATACATTTCCCTGGCTCCCTCTGCATCAGATGCATTAAAAGATCAATGGCGGCGTACAGTGAGATCATACACAACAGTTCTCGCCAAGCTGGTAAACAAGCAGTATTTTCAGAAAAATGCATTTTCATAGACGAGTCGAGTGAAGTACATTGTGCTTGACCCAAACCTTAAAGGTGATAACCGCTGTAGTCTTGAACACAAATCCATACTCCCATACATAATCAAATCCCGTCTGTGGGAGAGGTATTTTACAGTGAAGTGTTGACGTGAAGAAAAACAGCCGAGTGAATTTGGCTGTGTGCAAAAGTTTCACGTCTTATAACAGGCACAGAAAGGCACTTTCCATAATGATTACTAGATACCTTTTTAGTGAAATGAACTGAATCTCATCAGCTACACGCCGCGTGTCTTTTCAGACACGTAAAAGCCTTATTTAAGAGAAGAATCGCATTTAGTAGAATGAGATTTGCCAATTAACATGAGTTATACGTCTGCAATAATCCGTCTGAGAAGGCTTTATGTGATCATGTTGGCCAGGGATGACATTTATAAATGCTGTGTGTGCACACTCGTCTAAATGGATGCCTCACACAAGACATCCTGCCACAGGAATCAGTCAAAGGGTTGAGACAGAGAGCAGCCCACCCCATCCCAACCCCCCTCTCCCCCCCGGCTCCGTCCACTGCCGCAGCTCGACCAGGAAGTCCAGCGGCAACGTCTCCCCGCGCCAGGAACACACACCTGATTGATAGGAACAGCACAGTGGTTGAGCTTTGTAATTAGACAAAAAGAGGCTTTTGATAAATACGTCGGTGGCTTCCTCAAGACGTATGCCCCTGAACACGCTGACAAGTATTGACTGTGTAGTGTTTTAAGGACAGCTTCTCGCCGTTGCCTTATCCGTCAGTCCGTGTTTTGGTGCCAAGGCATTGACAGGGAAGGAAGACGCATCAGTTCAGATACAGTTCCATTAGTAGCAGGAGGGGGAACACCTCGCCTGCCTCTCTGGTAATTAGCAGTCACCATAATGACACCTCAGCCACACTGTATGCCCCAAAATGATTTTCCAATGGCCAGGAAGTGGAGGAATGGCTTCCGTGCAGCCAGTCAATTGCCCTGTTACAGTTAAGGAATCCAGCAGGCTGGTACCACTCATATTTCATCCCAGGTAAAGATTACCTGTCAGGCCCATGGGAGATGTATTGATCTGTTTTCCTTTTTCCGCCAGCAATCACCTGACAAAGGCACCTAGGAGGCGAGTGAATGAGTGATGCCTGGTCTGTCTGCTCCAGCGTAGTGGCTTCTAGTGTCCACTGATGGGTGGAGAGGTGATGAGGATGAGGAAGAGATAATGCAGTCATAAACTCTGTTTGAACCTCCTCTGTATGCATGCAGGGCAGCCCCCTTGCTCCCCCCGGGGTCACAGGTCAGTGGGGAATTTGCTTTTTTTTTTTGGTGCCTCCTTTCTTGTCGCTGCCGTTTGTTCTTGCTGCGTAGTGTGTAGTGATGATAGAAACACATGCAAAAGAGGCTCTCTGGTTCCTGCTGACAAATGCATGTTGCGAGTCACCCGTAGTTCAACTCACTTTGGGTTTCAAACGTGATCCGGTTTGATCTGGGCACCCTCCTCTCAATGAAATCCAACCTTGTGTGGTCAGGGTTTCCTGAGACTGTCAGTGTGGCGATGCTGCACTAGCAATGATCAATATACTTTACATTATCTCATGTTTTTTGTGGCAGCTAAAAGTATTTATATATTTGCCTTGTTCAATGGAATGTCAGACTTGATATTATCCATGAAGCCATGCATTTAAAGTGCTTGCACTGTATAAAATGTGTAGTATTTATGATGTGATGCATAATTATAGGTCCATTAATTGAGGATTTAGGTCTGAGGACATTAAATGCATAAATTGAATTTCATGATAGATAGTAGACTAGATATGTGTCTCTAATTTTTTTTTTACTGTCGTATTTTTAATTTCATTTACAAGGATTTAAATATATCTCCCTGATATCAGGGCTCTTAGGCAGCTATCCACATTTGACACGTAGTACAAATAGCATCTTATCTCATAGGCTGTTATCTTTATTTTTAATAGCAGTGGAGGCATGCCTAATTGCTTTGCAAATGATCTAAAGAGGATTACGCCTCCCTTAGAAAGCCTGCGCCGTGTCACTAGATGTTAAGAGAGACATTACAATGGTGAAATTCAATCAAACCTGCAGTGCGGCGTTTATGCAGCATCTCTGTTTTCTACGATCGTCACCTGGTGTCTAAATAAAAGTCAGTAGAGGTGTATGCTCTGCTTTTGAATAAACTATTGTGGGTAAGAAGCTGTTTAAGAAGTTTCTCTTTAGGACATTTGGGTATTTTCAGTGATATAAATGGATTTTTTAAGGCGATGTAATGTGTTGCTTTCAGGTCATAGGTCATTGTATAATCATTCCTCCATGTCATGAGTATTTATAGCAAAAAAAAACTGCAGTATGTATTTATTTCAAATACTGATATTGTGTGCAATAAATGATTGATCATGATTCAAATACTGACTTAAATGTCCATATTTTTCTTCTCTTTTGGTAGTATGACAGCATAGACAGACAGGAGACACTGGGAGAGTGACAGAGGAATTACAAGCGACAAAGATTCCTGACTCTGGTTCCTGGTTCCATGTTGTGTTTACGGTACATTGTACGCATTGTAATTACACAAGCACCAGGATTTCAGAAAGTTTTTTTAGTTGATTGATCAGTTAGTCAATCGATAGCCTTAATCGTCAGGTATGTTGCTAATTGATTGTGTAAGCATGCTTACATTTAATGCGTAGCACTAAATAAGCTGAGGCTGATGGAAATATTCTTTTACTGAGGGGACATGAATGTGTTGACCAAATGTTATGGCAATCCATCCAATAGCTGTTAAGACATTTCACTCAAAATGACAAATTTAGAACCTCATGGTGGCACTATAGGAAAAGTCATTAGGATTCATCCTCTGGGGACCAAGATTTCAGGAAGTAGTAGTTGAGATATTCAGTCTGTACCAAACAGCTGGACAGACTGACAGAATAGAGCTGCGACTGGAGTGACAGCGGTCCCATACAAATGTTGGTGTGGCGGACAGAGAAAATACTCCCTCGGCCGATGGAGATTATCAGTAGATCCCCCACTGTTAATCTTGCGGCTGAATGCCGAAGCCGGCGGTAGTCACTTTGCCACGTGTTGAGAGTCGGAGCAATTCTCTCCGCTCGCCGGTGGTCCACGGTTACAAATCACATCATCAGCTGTCTGAGCACCCACAGCCACCTCTTCTCCACCAGATTGATGGTGAAATGGAGGAAAAATCAATGGCTTCCTCTCGTCAGAAAGAGCCAGCTCTGTCATGTTTGGGAGTTTGATGTTACCCTCTCTTACTCTCTCTCCGCTATGGGAAATTGAAAGCTGAGTTTGAACAAGCTGACAGACTGAAGTCTCTCAAGTCGATATAATGACCGATTTCAATCTGCTGCTTTACTCGTGAGGTTATCAGTTCTGGCTTTGAAAAAACAGAAAAAAACACCTTTAAACCGGTGGAGAAACTCACCTAGATCAGGTTGAGTTTCTACTAAATGATAGTTAGCCTTCAAACTGACTGACTGTGAGCTCCTTTGTAGGTGACCCTGTGAGTAACAGCAGTCAGTTTTCTTACTAGTCAGCCCCTCAGGACTCCCCCCTCCATCACTTCATCCTTATCACCGCTATGACACACTGCAACTGTGAAGCAAGCTTTCCATTCACCGCCTGCCCTGAAATGAGCAAGCATCACTGAGCTTTTTCACTCCGACACATATTCCCCCCGCCTAATGGGAAATTCAAATATCACATATCAGCTGAATGCAATATTCACTTAGCGAGAGATAACACTCTGCTTGATGTGTCTCATGTATCCGGTTCAGAATAGGCACGGCTCAGTGTGCGACACCAGATCTGACTGTGAAACTCGGTGTATAAATTGTGAGGCTCGTGCGCAGCCCCTTCCTTGGCCGTGTGCTTTATTGGCGCGCACGCCTTGGTCCTCTTGTGTATTTGAGGGAGAGCAGATTCCAGTGCATCTGTGCTTGTCCTGCTGCTCCTCCTGTGTCTTTACACCGGCGCCATCCCTTTTCATTTCTGCTGGCATTCTAATCAGAGCGTTACGAGCTTCAGCGGGTGAAGTACGCAGAAAGTTGTGTTTCCTGACAGCCAATAAAAACCGTATAATCTCCCTGATTCAAGTGGCCCATTTAAAAAAAAATACTAACTAGTGCTATCACTCAGACCGCCCCCTTCCCTTTTTCTTTAATGCCCTTTTTTATTTAATATATAGCCCATGAAAAATGAGAGACTCCCGCTTCGCTGTGTAGATATTTTGTTGCTGATGATGCGAGACGAATTTCCATCACAGCTTTGTTTCCAGCGGGTGAGCGGATAATCTTTTACAGCGCAGGGAGGGAGGGCACCGCTCCCATCAATCTCCAGGGCTTATAGCCGCCGCATGGTTGCCTTACCTGACCAGAACGCCTGCACGGCACCGCCGGCGTCGGCCCACTCAGGTTCAGGAGCGGCTGGGGGGGGGGACGTGACTGCACGGGAAGATCGCTCACAGAACAGCCACCTCCCAAACCCTCCTTAACCTGCAGAACAGTGCTTCACTCCTGTTCCATTATTCCTGTCATTGTTATTATGTCATTTTTCTAACAAGGCGGTCACGTCTGAGCGAGCAGCATTGCTTTCCTGCTGACAGCCCTGCGAAACTACGTTTGCAGCGAGGGCCTCAGCTGCTCCTTCTGTCGACACAAAAAGCTGCTCCAGAGGTTTCACCCCTCCGTGCTTCTCAGCCATGTGCATTATGTGTCGTAAAGCGAAAGGTTTCAGTTTTAGCTGTGGCATCCTGCCCAGGCAGCCTCCTGAGAGGGGCCCCTGGTGGCCCCTCCGCGCTGGCAGGCGTGCAGCTCGCTGCTCTGTGCACCCCGCTGCCCGGGCAATCGCCTGCTGCACAGCTCCTCCCGTGGAGACGATGCCGCTCTGATTGACAATAATGGGAAGTGGCAGAATCGATGGGAGACAAGAGAGGGGTGCACGAGAAATTCTCCTGGAGCTTCCAGTCACAGACCAGAGGCTCTGGCACCACTCACCTGTCATCCCCGCAGCACCAGGATTAAAGCCTGTGACAGCAGGAGCAGCCTGAAGAGAAAGATCCTGTGCTCGTCATCGCCGCCGACGGCCTGGAAATGGCGCCTCTCCTGCACACTTAGGCTCCATATACGTCTTGTGTGCCGACTGGACCCGAGCGCTGTGCTGCTCCTCGGGATTTCTATCAGAGCAATATGCAAAGGTGGCTAACATCTTTATCTGCAGATGAGAAAAGTCATCCGTACCTCAAGTTGAAACAAGATAAAATTACCCGAGACAAGAGCATAAGATGTAGAATATCCTGAAAGGAGTGGATGGGATGGCCTCTAATGAGCCATTTAAGTGAGTGCTTTCAAAAAGTATCTCATTTCAAGGATTAAAATAGCAGTTCACCTTGTGCTTGAGTGCGGGATGTGCGTGCGTGTGTTTTGCGTGTGTGCGCTGCAGCGGCGGATGGAGGGCATGTGTCGTGACAGGAGGGGCACTCCATTCTCTAATTGATCGGCAAAAGATGCACATGAAGAAGACGTTAAAGCAAAATGAAGTCATAACAGTGGATTGAGACATTTATTAAGTCAGACGAAAGGCCCTCAGAAACGTTGAGATTGTTTATTGATTTTTGTGTTTTGGCTGGCTGCGCAGGAGTAATCGCTCGTGCTGCTGCCACTGAGGCTACGGGGCTCGAGTGCGGGCCAATGTTCAGGTGGAGGCGCTGACTTCCTCCTAAAGGAGGCAACTTTAAGCAGCAGAACATGGAGCTTTCATTACGACTGCAGTTGTTCCACCATTTATATGAGGGTCCTGACCTGAGACGCCTTCAGTCAGTCGGCTGAGAGTGACGTGGACTGCTGATATGTTGGCTGGTGCCACAAACAGTGTATTGTCAGTGTGCCTGACTGATAGCATGACGTAATGTTCCTGCAGATGTACGTACAGATCTCCTGTCAGATTGCACTTTCCTGTTTTTGTTTACACAAGCTGCTTGTGTAGCCGGTCTGGCCTGACACTCCATTATGCTATGAACTTGTGTTTGTGGATGATGAGGAACGCGACGAGGACGACTGCTGGCTCGCCAGCTGCGGGGTGTATTATCTCAAAAGCTGTGTAAAACACAACATTATCAGTACAGAGTCGTCACATGAGCAGGGTTCTACATGCATACGTCTCATCAGCAGGATCTGCTGCCGATTGACCGTATGACTTGTGTGCGACTGTATGTTTGCCACTTTTAGTCTTCCATTAAGTCAATAAAACAAAATACATCTCATTCTGGTTGCACAGTTACAATTACAATTGAAAGGCTATTATCCAGGCCACCAATAGCAGTTTCTGTATTCTATGAGTTAATATTAAATTTAAAATGTGAACAGAAACATTCATCCAGATCTAAATTATCAGTACAAAACACGACAAAACAACAAAGAGGGAGCTCAAAATAAAAGGAGAAAATAAGAATACAGTGTCAACAGAAATAGATTATTGGTCAAATATAAACCTATTGCATGAATGCATCAGTTACAGTTGCATATAATTTGTTTGTGTGTCTCCAAAAAACATTTTAGATTTGTTGTTTATTTCAATTAATTTATTTTACTTTAGTAAAGTATGTCACAATCAAGGTGTGTAATGCAAAATGTACCTGAGTGGAGATCCAAGGAATCATGAAGTGAAGCGAAAAAACCAACCAACAAACAACAAATTAAAAAATGAAAAAGAGAACATAATGTTCCAGATCTTTAAATATGACTATTTGCTTGTATATCAATGTAAATGAACTAATGTGTTACAAAATAAACTATTTGTAGATGTTGCTTTGGGCTTTTGGATATTGTCACATTTTATGATATGTTATAGACTAAATTAATAAACTGACTGTCAGATAATTGACACATTAATTGATGATGACAGTAATTGTTAGTTGCAGCCCCATATCACATATTTCAGCATATTTTTAACTGTACACCACAGTTCCTAATATTTTTCTCTGCCAGGACAGGAAATGAGAATGATTTCACTGCTTCACAACTGTCCCACTGTACACCACGTGTGCCTTTGTGTGTGTGTGTGTGCTGAGAGGTGCTGGTGAGTGTTAGGTAGAGTTCAACCATACTGGTGACATCAATCTGCCTGTTCTTTATTAGACGGAGCAGTGAGGTGTAACTGACTGCATTGTCCACAGATGGACTGGGGCCCACAGCACACGGGACCCTGGTCAGCCACCCTGACAATACAATCAATAACCACACACTCATTATGGGAGCCCTGCCTGCCTTCTCCTGCCTTCCTGCCCCGTGGACCCTCCCTCCATGCCTCACCCTATCTTTAACTCTCTCCTCCCTCTTCACTCTCTGTTTCAATCTGTTTTCAGTTACCCTCCTTTTCCTCCTCCGCTTCTGAGTTTGTTCGCCGTATTGTTTCTCTCAAATTATATCAAAAGCCGAAGCGGGATCGTGCGAGGGGACACTTGGACGTCCCAGCTACTCAGGCATGGGTGTTCGGCAGTCAGGCTGGACAGTAGTGGATGACAGTGATCCAGCATGGAGCCTGGGGCCTATAAATGGTAATGCCCTCCACTTGCCTTCCTCATAAAGCATAATAAAAGGAGGTTATAAATCCTACCAATTAGCTGCGTCCATCAGTCGCCTTAATTGGAGTGTCGTGACTGGCTAGGGGATGACCTTGTGTGCCAGAGAGCCAAGACAGACGAGGGGGCCAGGGGTGCGGGGGGGGGGGGGGGATCTATGTGGATGTGGAGGACTTGGGCTTCTTTAAATCAACTGTATCTAACAGGCCGTACTGTAGTTAAGGGTCGAGCCATATGGTGGGAAAACGTTTATGCTGACTGGCCACGTTGGCGTCGTCAGTGTAAATAAGTAAGGGTTTTTAAGTGTGTATGAATATGCTTCAGGCCTGTAATTGGGTCGTAGTTGGACATATATAATGAAAACCATATGTTTGAGAATGAGTCGACTGAGAAATAAGTGTTCATTCTACCCGAGGAACAGTGTAGTTATATTGCAAATGAAGAGTGTTGATGTGAAATAACCAAACATGCATATTTTTCCACGAAGCACGAAGGTAAAATCCTTGAAATGTGACGAGCTGTTATTGTTGTTACCAGCAGAGTGATTGTAATCAGCGATGACAAAATCAGCGTTTTCAACTTTGAACACCATGAAAACTCCTACTGTAAGTAAACTATTCACCTCTTCCACTGTTGTCTGTTGTTTATAGCAGCTTTTGTATTGAAGTTGGTTACACAACAAAGGATGCAATTTTTGACATACTCAAATTGAAAACAGTACATAGACAATATATTTAATATTGACCTCATCAGTTTCATTATTTTTTGTAAATATCTGCTTATTCTGAATTTGATGGCAGCAACATGTTTCAATCAACAAAAGACTGTGAAAGTTTTGGACTGATCCAAAAACACCTGTTTGGATCATTCCACAGGTAAACAGGTTCGTTGGTAACAGGTGATAGTATCATGATTGGGTATGAAAGGTTCATCCTGGAAAGACTCAGTCGTTCACAAGCAAGGATGGAGAGAGGTTCAGCACTTTGTCTAACATGTGATTGTATAAAGAAGATTACTAATTGGGAAAACTGTTGAGGGTAAACACAGGTTGTTTGCAAAAGTTTCATGAGTTTTGTTCCACTGCCTCCAGGCCATATAACACTTTAGAAATTGTGTAAGTGGAGCCCTAAGACTTGCATTAGATTACAGGCACAAACTTCACTGAACTGACAGAGAGTAAAAACAATTTCCCATAAACTATTAACTTAATTGAGAGTCTCTTGAGTAACTGTGATTATGGACACAACATGGCTGACACAGTGATGTACCCTCAGTCACACAGACATCACCTTTGATCAGTGAACACAGGTGTTCTGAGTTCAACAGGCTCCACTCCTCCTATAGTGCAGTGCTTGTTCTTTCTTCCTCTCAGCACCGCAGCAGTAGAATCCACCCCTGGTCCTCCCGTGGGCCCGGCCGGCACACCTTTCCTCTCAACACCTCGGTCAAGCGCTCTCTGTGGCCACTCAAACCTGAGACCTCGGCTTCCGCTCTCGCTGCGAACATCCACTATCTCATGACACCGCTCTCCCCCGAGAGGAAACACTGAACCCGTTTGTCAGAGAAGAGCTCCGTGTGCAGACGCTGATGTGTCCTCACGCACCGCTCTCTCCCCTCGCCCCCGTCCCTCCGCCTCAGGATCAGGCTGTAAAGACCAGTTAACCAAGCAGCTGTCGGAGAAAAGTTTCACTCAGGTTGACTGAGGGCTGCTGACAGTTGTTTCCTTTCTCTCTTACCGTCCGAAGATAATTCAGTCAACGGGCTTTGAACTGCAGATAAGGGAGGAAGAGGATGATCCCAGGGATGGGCCAGCTGAATGTGGGGCAGGGGCAAAGGAGGAGAAGGGCAGTGCAGACGGAGGGAAGCAGGGACAGGTGTATAGGAACCGGAGATGGCCAAGTAAGATAAGACCTGAGACACATTTACAATTTACAGTAGACTCTTACTTGTACCTGGTTCAAAATGGTAGTAGATTTTCTCAACTTCAAAACTAATACTTCATATATTACAACAACAGGTTGCGTTGTCTCACATGATCACGTGGCACAAAACCTTTTCAAGCACACAAACAATGTCTGAGAATTGATCAGAATCTAAGTTGGATGCATGAGATAATGATCTACAATGTAGCATGTTTTTGCCACTGACTTATGTTTTCCTTAATGACCTATTGGCCTATAACAGTCACATCTCCTGCCGGCCCGTGTTTGCCCATCCTGTCCTCTTCCGCCCTGCCTTTTATGAATGCAAAAAGACGAAGGAGAGGAAATTAATTTCCAATAAACGCTCGACAGAGTGGCTTTTGTTTTGTCTCGGGCACGTGGTTTTTGCGTACCTGCCAGGTGTTGCCCCCCCCCACCCTCACCCCCCGGCCCCCGTGCTCTGTGGAAAGGTGCGCGATGAAAGGCCTCGGGTGGCCCATCAAAGGGCCCATTGAGATCCAGCCACGAGCAGGACAGAGGGCCACAGTGTGGACAGTGGAAATTTGACACCCTCTGACAGAAGCTCCATACAGCCCACTCAGGGCCACGCTGACAGCCTCGCTCGCAGGAGATCAGGCGCTCTCTCATTCACTTCTACTGACTCACTACCTGCTGACCCCCGACTACAGAGATAGTTGCCGAGATGGAGATGTTTACAGTCGGGGATAGAGTGACCTGAAAGAACCACGGTTACATTGATTATCTTCAGTCTTATAATAATTTGTTTCAGGTTGCAGGTGTTTTTAAGAGATAAGATCAGAATCTTTAGGCAGAACAAACACTATGACAATAATATGTTTTGAAAATATGTATTATTAAAATGGAAATAAAGGCTTTTTTTCACTTATTTAAAACTTGACGTAAGATTTTATGAAATTATAATTAGTAAGACACTCTTTTCAGTGTGCTGACCTTGACACGTGCCACAACACCCTGTGATCTGAAATCCACTCAGTGCGTCAGTCGTGTCACATCACGGTGGTTTGCACTTACGTACAGGATATATGATGAGTGACGGTAGGTGTAGGTAGGTGTGTACGATGAAAGGAGATTCTCATCTGCAGAGTTCATCTTGGTCTTGATCTCTGAAACTGTACATGTTTCATGGTTTAGTTTTGTTGGCCTAGTTTTCTCTTCCTGATTGGAAAACAAACTGATAATCTGATCTGATCTGAATCAGAGGGACAGTGAAAAAAAAGAACTGTTGCTATTTTAAAGTACAAAACAAATTGTACAGTATGTAATATGCACTAGTTTCCCTTCTATTTTGCAGTTAGTAAACAAGAGACTAACATACTTTACGTTTTTATACTAACAGGCCAATCAATGCTTGACCTTTATTCAAGCTTTAAGATGCTTTAGCTGAGGATCTTGCTGCATATGAAGTATGTTTAGACTTCACATCAGTGCGTCAGTAATTACATATAATCCAGTGATATAATATATATTATTCTGCTATGGGTCAATCTGCATAATGAGTATGTTTATTTTTTATATTTTGTTGCTAAAACTCTACTTCCACTTTCACTTAAGTAAGATTTTGAATGCAGGACTTTAATTTTAATTTTCTTTAACTTTTTTTTTTTCCTTTTCTGTTTTAGATGTTCGAACAAAAGAAATGCCCAATCCATGCAACACGGAATAATATTTAACAGGTGAGAATTTATTTTATAACATTTGAATGTTATGAAAGTACTGAATTTGATATATCACAGTAAATAGGTCTTTATTTTTTGAACCAACATAAACTTAAATGACTGTCCTGATACTAAATGAAGTGAACTTATGCCAGATAATTAAAAAAGTTGACATTTATGTTAAAGTACTATGATGCTGAATATGATATTTGTCAATCAGCTCTTTCTGATTGGTTGTTGACTAAATGATCTACTTTAAAGTGTTAACTCTTTTTCAAGGCACTAATGTGACGTACATGCAACCTACAGTATGTACGTTTACAACTATGCTGATCGCTGTGCATGTAAATGAGTACATCATAGCCATTTGACATACAATAAGAAAAAAAACACAATATACTGTTACAATCTACATATGATAAAGTTTGTTGTAACAAACCAAACTGCATGCTTTAAAATCAGTTGAAAATTCTAACAATGTAAACCAGGTTACTTATCATTATTTCGCCTGCCTTTAAACTAAATTACTAGTTAAACTATTAGAAGGACATGCGGTGGTGGACAGTCTGACCAAACAGGCTGACAGACCACCACTGTCATCCCCAGAGACTCTAACAAGCATCTCATTGGTTCTGTTCTGAGACAAGTTGCACATTAAAACACAAGAAAAAGCGAAGTGAGAAAACTACCTGAAGCTTCCAGACGTCATTACTCAACTGAGGTTTTGCCATTTTTGCACTACGCGCTCGCTTCAAAGTTGAGGATCTCTCAGCAGAGTGATCTTATTAACCAAGCGCCTCCTGAATGTCATCCCTACACAGATAAAAAAGAAGTGTGCTTTAATGAAGCGTAATATAATTTTAACTGTGAGTCTCTCAAATTAGCAGCGGCTGGGTCACGACTGGGCTGACGCTCTCATCGATGCCCTCAAATAAGCCTCACCTGTCGGGCAGTAAAAGAGCACGCTGGGCCTTCAATCACCGGCCAGTGAGCAGTGGACAGGTCCCTGTCCCCCGGCCCACAACTACAGGTATTAATAGACTCAGGCAGAGAGGAGGCAAACAGAGACTTACACTCATCAACTAATGCAGCACCTGTATGTGTTCATCCTCTTTTATATAAAGTTGCTTTGTACAATACAACTACAGATAAAACGTAACATTGCTTCAGAATATATAACTTGTTTGCTTTCTAGTTAATCTTGATCCACATGAGGCGAATAAAACAAATGAATTCAATTTATCAACCCCTCACTTCTCGTAAATAACGCCGACAACATTCAAACCCCCAAACTTGATTGCACCATCCCAGCCATTCAAGCTCATCACCTTTAAAAGACACAGCCTTAAATAATAAGAAGTTGTTCTCGTTGACACCCCGGCTGATGTTTGTTGCTCTGTAATATATTGCGTCGGCGGAGCAGGAGCAGTTGTCTGTTCTCTGCACCTGCACCGGCTCCTCAGCCTGAAGTCTATAAATCGTGACGCTGCGAGGGATCACAGGGTGAAATGTTCGTGCGGCCTGCTTGCCGGACCCTGCGCTCGCCTCCTCTGTCACCTTACACCATGTGAACTCTCAGATATGTGTTTTCTTTCTTAGTTCATATATGCCTGTCTGTGTACGCTGGAACCTTTGCGAGCGGCAGCGCTTTGATTCGCTTGCCCTCGCTGCACGAGTAAATTCCACTCGTGATCTCAACCCCCCCCACCACCACCACCACCACCACCACCACCACCACCTTCTTCTAGGCCGTCCCCAACCCCCAACGCCACGTGCCGCCGGGCTGTGCATATACAAATCACTACGGCCTTGTTAGCATAGTTTAGTGAAGATGTCAGCTTTACGAGGGCCGGGATGCTTGCTATGCGTGTCAGGGACGGCAGGGGAGGGGCTGACCCACAAGGGGAGTACGGCGGGGCACACACAAGCCCTGCACTGTAAATTTAGGTCTGAGGTATGGGAGCTGTGAAATGACAGACCCGGACCTCTGTGGAACAGTGCGAACCCACGGCGCACTGTGTGATTTAACAGGGACACAGCAGAGCAAGCACGAGCGAAACTAAGAGGATGGGATTCTTGAATCAAATAAAAAAAAGAGCCCCCTGTTTTCTGATATATCATAAATAATAATTTGATCATATATCACTGAAGATGCCTTTTCCTGCGCTCATTATCAAAGCTACGATAAATGGACATTTGCTCATGAGTATTGTTTTGTGTGTGTGTGTGTGTGTGTGTGTGTGTGTGTGTGTGTGTGTGTGTGTGTGTGTGTGTGTGTGTGTGTGTGTGCAGGGGGGGAGCTGGCATCATTAGATTGTTAATCTCATTTCCTTTCTGATGATTGAAAATGGAGAGAGGCTCTGAGTTTATCAGGCAGATAAATGGACGGCCCATCCTCTGAGAAGATCTAATCTGTCATGCGTCAAGGCTTGGGTTCACCTGCCGCTGGATAATAACCATGTCGAAGGGCACTGATGATTTAGGAGAGTGCGGCTCTTTGTTTGCCTTTGCAAACACCTGATGGTTTCATTAATTAACCGGCCACAATTAGCGGCCCACGTCATGGGCAGGTAGACTCCTTCAAGAGAAATATGAGATATTAAAAAGCAGGGAGGAACTCCATTAGAGCTGACCTTTTCGCTGAAATTACTGATATTTGAGATTTAATTCAGAATTCAATGAAAACTTCATTTTTATTCTTATGGCTGAGGCCCTTTCTGTCTCCAGTCGGAAATGGGGTCTCCCGAAGCCTGCAGGTCGTTAATTATGATCTTTATAAATTAAATTAAGAGGATGTCACTGCTTGATTTTTTTTTTATCTTGCTCTCCTACAGGTTAAAGGGTAGATAAGATATTTATCACCTCTTGACTGATCTCTTACATGTTAATTATAAAATGCAGCAACTCTTTGCCGCATTTTGTTTTCAGCTATCAAGCAAACATTTACCAGGATGCATTGCAAATATCCTCGTGAATTTATTTGAATGATCTTCCTCTGAGGCTAAAAACGATCTCAGCCATTCACCTGAGCTGCTTTTGACATGTGACAGATATGAACCCCGGGATGGAAAAGACAATGTAATTCTGAAGGTATCCGTCCTGATAAAAATGCCTTTGGCGAGATAAAGCGCAGTGTATTGTTAGGTAGTAATGCCTTAAGATGTGTAATACTCCAGCTGATTTTATACTCGCTGAAGGGGAACTGAGAGTACTGTCCTTCCTCTATCCTCTGTCGAAATATATACTGCACATCACATTTCTATGTTTTACTCTCTCTCTGTCTTTCATGTACTTTTAGACACACTAAAGCACAGACGACCACCACACTCATCTCTCTAAGTTTCCAATTCCTTTGACTCAGGGCCACCGCAGCTGCCTGCTCTCATCTCATCTTATCTCTCTCTCCCTCTTTCTCTCTCTCTCTCTCTCACACACACACACACTCTTGCATACACAAAAACACACACGCACGCAGCCACTGCCACCCGCGTGCATTTATTTATTCGTTATATTTCCTAATTCAGTTTGACGAATGAGTGACAGCTTGACACTTCATTCGGCAAGATTAATAGAACGACACAATATTTACGTGGCAGAGACAGCCAATTATCCCACCATCTATCATCCAGATTATCTTTCTGATTGAAAACTACTCGTCCATGTAATCGGAATTATTTGGAATTAGAAGGGAATTTATGGCTTCTTGTGTCACTTTTCCTGGACGGTGGTAAATTAGAAATATTAGATACATAAAGAGAGTATAGGAAATGGGATAAATAGAGGCCCGGAATTAATGTCTCCATTTTATTTTTCGCCAGTGTGGGTGCCCCTGAATGAACCCCATTTTTTGCCTCAACGTTTTATAGGTTATCTTCACAAATTATTAACACGTACACTGGGTTATATATCCTGTTGATAATGCTGTATAACTCATACTTACAGAGAGGAGTTGTCACAATATTTATCCACTGACGGCAGCATTTTCTTTGCCAGCGTAGATGCAGATATGTTCGACTGAGCAATGAGCCGTTTTAATCAGAAAGCAGAATTAAATGTTCAACTTTGAAGACAGTAATGGATAGATCTTATCACCAGAGATAGCCTTGTGTGTATTGATCTCCAGCTATGTTTTTAAATGTCCATCTCACTCAAGGCAGAACCGACATTAGTTTACTCCTTCAACCTCTGTCCTTCAGCCCCTGTTGATTAATTCACCCCACTCTTTCTATCTCACCCTACAATACTTTGTATTCTGTTTTCATACATCACCTTTTTGTACCATTCTCTTCTCAAACTTTCAGCGCTTGATTAATTTACCTAATCTCATAGCTCTGCTTAATGCCTTTGAGTATCTACTTTTCATAGCCAAACCACACTGTCATTCTACTTTTAATGAAAATCAAAGAACAGAACAAATGACCGGCAGACTGTATAGGTGTGTGATGTGGTCGTCAGGGCTGTTCTCAGATCAGCTCCAGCACGTCTGCACCTCACCGCAGGAATCAATGCGCTCCACTTCTGCAGAATCTGAAACTTGTTTTTAAACAGCTCTATCGTAAATTGAAATAGACTTATAATGTAATCTGTTGCCAAAGCGGTCAATAGCTGAACCAAAAATAAATGTACCTAATATTTGTTATGGTACATGAATTGACTGAGCATTTTTCGCTGTAGGTCTTTAGTAATGAAATTTGGAAAGTGACGTTTCATCCATTTAGTAAACCCTGGCAGTCTAAAAGCCTTGCACTCAGTCATTTCTTCTTTTAGAAATGGTGAAAATTGCCACATATAACAATGTTGCTGGGGTTTGATTTTATTGGCCAGAGTGCGTTCAGACTTGTAAATGGGATTATACCATCCCAATATAGTGCTTCAACAACTAGCTTGTTTATTTTTATCCTCTTATTAGGGGAGTTGAATCCTTAAAGGGTGCCAAAATTATCCTGCAAATCGCTGACAGGGAAAAATGAAAGGTCTCTAACGGTTATTATAAGCAATCTGTCTGCATTGAAGCACAATGTGACTGCTGCGCTTGCGATACCAACGAGGTGACCTCGGTGAGATGGGGAGGAGAGACATGTTGAAAGTCAGACACACCGTCTGGATGGGACCACCAGGAATATACACACACCTCACACACCACATTTGCACCGCATCCACCCTCAAAAGGACACTCAGCGTGGGCTGTGGGAGCTTTCACATGACTGCTTCGTGCAGTATAGCCTTTAAACGTTTGTGCGGTGCATTCTCTGAATATTTCACATTGAGCATTGAACAGTATGTGGGACAGTCAAACAGCAACAATAAACAAACACAATGTTCTCTCGTTCCAGCAAAAGATGATCGAGATTCAGTTTGGAAACACTACAATGATGGGAAAGAACATGATTTATGAGATGATGTATTCACAACTGTAAAGATAAGAAATGAGATAGTCATCAAGTAAACATGTACTGTATGGAGAATCACGTTTTACCTTACTGTCACCAGGAAGCTGAGAGGCAGAGGTGGGCCTTCTTGTTTTTTTCAGGAGAGTCTATGTAACTCATGTAGTGGACAAAAGAAACCTGTCCTTGATAGTGTTATTTCAATAGAAAAACAATTTACTCCAGTTGTTTTCTACAGTCTTGTTAATGGATAGTTAAAAGTCAACTGGTTTACGAGGAAGTGGGATTTTTTTTTCTCCCATGACAGAAAAAGTTTTATACTTTTATAGTGTTTTTTTTTTTTTATCTTCAACCAGACACAGGAAATTGTTGACTAATCACAATGTAAAAGGTTGGAGGTAATTCACTCATCCCTCCACACTCTAACTATCCATGTCATGAAGATGCTCTTTGTCCAATTTCTTCATCATAGATGGCTGCAGGCTGCTGCAGGAGCTGGTATTTTGGATATATCTCATGAGTTAACGGAGGCAGATCACTGTGCTGGTTGACTCCTCGGACCCCAGGGAGCAAATTAACAGTATCGAGCTCTTAGCTTCCCTGTAACCTTTCCCCATCCTGACTGACATTTGTGTTTTCCTTTGCCTTGGGCCCGGGCGTATGGCGGCCTGCGAGAGGATACACAGGGATGCTGCATATGTTAAAACGACTGGCTGCATGTGAGTGTAGGGTTATGTCTGTGTGTGATGTGAGAATGTGCAAATGTCTACATAGAGTGTGTGTGTGTGTGTGTGTGTGTGTGTGTGTGTGTGTGTGTGTGTGTGATCAGTCCAGCTGTTGTGTGGGGGCTTCCTTGGCTGTGAAACTGAAACTCAGCTACAGCAGAGGGGTCGCGACCTCAGAACATGGCACAGATTCACAACTCTGACTGGGACGTATCCAGAGACGCACTGTTGAAAACAAGAGCCTCCAAAGAGAGCTGGGATATTGTTCTCGACTTGAGAAATCTTGTCATGCTCTTGTCACATTATCATTACAGTGCAGCTGGTACCGGCGTATCAAGCCTGTCTGTGATGGATTTCTTCTAGTTATTTTTTTATCTGCCTTTTATACTTATTTTACTTTGAGTTTTTTCATTTCCCCCCTCTTTTATACTTGGACTCCAATATAATTGTTTGACAGCTAAAATTACAAATTAATGTAAAGCGAAAAGCGATGACCATCTAATAAAATATGACGCACTGCTAGTATACACTAATTCAAAATAGCTCTACCTTAATCAGTCATAACATTAAAATGCAACAGTAATAATAACCCATAATATATTATGATAATATAACAGAGGCCACTCTGCTGCATAATGAGTGCTCCACTTTCATCTTGATGGTTTCAGTGCATTTTGCTGACAGTACTTCTGTTTGCTTAAGTAACATTTTTAACTTTTACTTGTAGTATTGTATTATTTTTTATTTTGCTGCTTTTACTTCTTGTACCACTGGATGCACTTGGAATTTTTAAGACATGTAGTTTTAGTACCTAGGGTGGTTGAATGCAGTTGCTGAAAATCGTTTTTGACAAAAGCATCTGCCAAAGACACAGTTGCAAAATTTCATCATTATGTCTCCATAAGTTATATTTCAGTTGCTTACATTTGCATTGTTGTTAAAGTGTAAAATCAACAGCATGGAAAAACTAAAATTCTTTGAATCTGAATCTTGTAACCGGTGGATTTTAGTTCCTGGGCCAGTTGGAGCGGTGCGGGAGAAGAGGGATGGAAATACGGTTGGGTATATGAACCCTACAGTGGAGCTGTCATGGTGCTAATGGAGGAAGTGGAGCAGAGGGTCAGGAGTCCTCAGCACCTGTGTGGAAGATTAATGACCACAGAGCCACGGGAGGGAAAGACAGACAGAAAGAGAGAGAAACTCTGAAACAGGTTTCGGCCTATCTGACTAACTCAAAGGTCAGACCTGCTCGACCTTTGCGAGGGAGCTACGATATTAACTATGTCTGTGCACTACTGTCGCTGGTGTTAGTCTTGGAATATTATATAGATACAATTCACTTCAACAGACATCAAAACCTGCCTTGCTGCATGTAAAGTCTGTGATAGAGCTGTGAGATTCATATTCAGCACAAGCTGTTGTCCCTTTAGACCATAAAAGGTGCTCTCAGGCAGTGATGACAGTAGAGACCTTTATGATTACCTCAGTAGCATGTAGCGCCACAGAAAAGAGATATCATCATTATCTCGACACAAAGGCGGCCCTCACATTGTTAAAACAATTTGCTGCTTGCTAATGTAGGCTGTCAGAGTGGCGCACAGGTCTAGTTCCAAGAGTTAAGTTGTAGGCTTTTTTCCCCCCCTCCCTCTCTGCCTGCCTGCCTGCCTGCCTGCCTGGGGAATCACGGCGGGTACGAGGCTCATTTCCTCATCAAACACAGGACGAGTGATTTGGAATATTTATGAGGCTCCCAATTTAAGTTAAACATTTAACAAAAAAGCATCCGATTAAAATGAGACAGCAGAAAGGGTTAAAGTCCCCGTGGGCAGCCAAGGCTAAAAATTAAACATGGGAATGCTGGAGATGAATTAAAGTAGCAGGTCTAAGACAGATTTCGGCTCAGTAGCATTACTGTATGGAAGCAGTGGTGATATGGTATATGTTGAAACAAGCTTTTCATTGACTGTGACTAGAATTCTAATTAGGTATGAAGAGATAATGCTTTGATAAAGTGACTGCGAGATCATTTTGGAATAATTTGCATACTAATGTGAGAATGTCAAATAAATGAGTCACATGAAATATGTTGGAAAAATAAAAGCACTTCAAAACATTTACATTTATTTATTTTAAAATGCACAAATCCCAGTCATTGTGTGAAAGCCATTATGGGATATGGTTCAGTGGTAAGTTAATAATTCTCAGTCACTCTAATCTGAACATTGTTGAATGAAAAAAAATCCTGATAAGCACACAACATCTAATTGTCCTGTGTACAGATAAATTATGACAGTTTCCTCCAACAGTCCTATCTCAATAAGGATATCAGAGCTAGTAACCCTGCTTAGGTCAGAGGGCACGTGTAACACAATGCTGTATTGACTTTATTGATAATCTATGGCTCCCTTTCATTCTCTCCCTCCTCTCTTCTAGTCTCTGTAGCAGCAGATCAGTGAGCCGCCGAGGAGGAGGGGTCAGCCAGCCCCTGCTCTGCTCGCTGACTCTCTCTACTTCCTGTTTAATCACCGCTCCCTCAGGGATATTCTGCCATCCATCTATCACACCCAGAAAAAGTTCAGGTGCTCTATATTGCTGAGAGATGAAGGACTTGGGTCAGGTGTAAGTGTATATATGTGTATCTACAGCAGGGCTGCCCCCAGCGGGGCCCGTGGGCCAGAGCAGGCCCACCTCAAGGTTCGATTTAGCTCCTAGATTTATAGTGAAAAAAAATTGTAATAGTTAATACTGTTTTTTTATTTTTTTGTGAGATAAAAATGCTCTTTAAATATGTAGGACCTCTTATTGATAATAATTTTTCATAATCTGAGCATGAGAGTGTCACGGTTTCAGGAAGGACCCAGAAGCGAAGCAGCAACTGTGCAATCAGTAACCAGACTTTATTACAGGTTTTAGGATTAAAACAGTTCAGAGCAGGGAGATGAACAGCCGACAGGAGGACACAGTCTTTATAGATGATCGGCTGAGGTGAGAGCGGGGATCGAACCCGCGAGCCTTTGAACTGAAGTCCGATGAGCAGACCACTCAGCCACGCTGATGACACTCCCACACAGAGCAAACAGAGGCTTTCAGGAAACCCAGAACTGGACTCACACTTTGCTGGGTGACACGGAGATGCACCGGAAAGCCAGAAACCAGGCTGCCACAGATCAGGACACACAGGCAGATTCTCAACGTCGAAGACAGGCAGGAGGATCAGATACCAGGCAGGCCACCACAGATCAGGACACACAGGCAGATTCTCAACGTCGAGGTCAGGCAGAAGGATCAGATACCAGGCAGGCCACCACAGATCAGGACACACAGGCAGATACTCGGCATCGGGGACGGAAGGCAGGATCAACAGCCGGGATTCAGGCAAACGGGTAAGTGAAGGACAGAAGCTAGTCGATACCTTGCAGTCAAGCCGAGGGTCAGGCGTTAAAGGCAGAATCAGGAACAAAACGTGTCGGCAACGGGTGATCAATCCGGAAGACAGGTCTGGAGTTCTCTGCATGAATGCGAAGACAGTCTGACACTGACTGTGTGTGGAGCTGGGGTTTAAGTAGGTGGCCTGATAGCAACAGATGAGGTGCAGGTGTGAGCAGGAGCGCAGGTGAGGTGAGTTGAGCTGATTAGGCTGCAGCAGGAATGTGGCAGACTGGAGGTTGAGACTGGGGCTGAGACTGAGATTGTGACAGAGAGACACTTTGCATTTAAGGAGCCTGCCTTGTTATTTTGCATCTTAACAATACAATACAATAGATATTTGATTTTGGCCCGTGGGTCACCATTAAACTTCAATTTTGGTCAACTAATGGAAAAATTAGTTATTATTATTATTTCTTGGATTGGACTTCCTGGTGTCTATGCTGGCTGGCTGTTGCTTCACATTTGTACAAATATGAGGTCAACATTGAATCATATGTATTGCCTGTATCTGCTAGATAAGGTTCATTCATCATTTGCTTTTGACGGACCTGTTTTTGCTTGTTGTTCCCACATTATTTACATCCATTTAACTTTACCACCAATATTATGCACCTACCCCCCTGCGATGCTCACCCAACAGTTTGGCAAACACCGTATGACTGTAAACAATGTAAAATCCACATTAATACCTGTTTGTCTCTCATTGTGAATATTTCATATTAAAGAGGGTTTCTTGAATGCTTTCCTGCAGAGGAGGGATGCTGTTTGTTTATGTTTTCGCTGGGAGCCCTGAGGGAAGTGACTCATGCCTCAACCACTGAGACACCGCCTCAGGCCATCATATGTTGCCCTCCAAGGTTCCCCAATGCAGACTTCATCCACTGGTATGTGTGTGTGTGTGTGTGCATGCGTATGTGTGTATTCATAAAATATGTAGAATCTGAGAGCTGAGATGCAGAGCAGCAGTACGTGAGGTTTTTCATCTATCTATCTATCTATCTATCTATCTATCTATCTATCTATCTATCTATCTATCTATTCTCCCAGTGTCCCTGGAGCAGCTAAGAGTTTTCACTAATTTACATTTTCCTAATAAAACACAGAAGGCTTCTTTAGCTCTGTAACTGCTGCTAAATGACAATAATTGAGAGTCAGTTAACACCTGTTGGTGCCGAGCATTAAGAGAATTTATCACGGCGTCTGATTTATTATAATGTCCCCTCGGTTGATGCAAATGGTTTTCAGCTATTATCTTGTAGCCTGGAATGAAGGTCTTCCAAAGGCAGCCCCCCCATTGTGGCGGTGTGATCTCATTTTCTCAGCGGTGAAGCGAACCACTCGCCTCCCTCTGATCCACCTGGCAGGAGGGGAGTTTGGACTGAGACAGGCCGGCCAGCCCACTGACCTCTGGGTAAAATCTCTCGCTGCGCTGGGCAGGCAGCCGGTGTGGGCCAACGGTGGGGCACGAATGACTGAAGCAATAGGGCTGTGATTAGCTGACATGGCGGCTGGGTTTTGCAAGCTGTCCTATTCTTGGGCGTGGGTGGGCAAAGGGGCAGAGCGGCTAAAATGGGAATGAGTGTATTGATCCTGCTGCCGTTATGAAAATGACACGCACAAGCTAATTTTTACAGGAGGGGGAACACATTGCTGGCGAAGGCAAACTGTCTGTGACGTAGATAAGCTCCTAAAGGGAAAATGGCCCCGGTGGGTTGGAGAAAGATGCAGCCTTGATTTAAAGGAACAGTTTGCTGAATATACTGATGATAACTGCTTCAAATAATGTAACTTATTTGTGGTGTTAAATAATGTGCGAATGTAGATATGTTCTTGTTTGCAGTATGCGGCAATCTTTTGGACAACTATGCCATGGCTATTTTTACATACGTTCTTGTCCACTGTATGTAATAACAAATTGCAGGTTATGTTAGGCCTATACGTTGCGCATGCTTGCAAAAGATGCATCCCCGACTTCATTTCCATAGCTCTGTCCAACGGCACAAACTATGCCAAGTTTTAAAATAACTGATTAAAACATCATATCTCATTATTTCCATTGAAAAACCAAAGTGTAAAAATAACATGTTGTGGTTGTAAGTGGGGTTATGTGCTGTCCTATGACTCAGTAAGATCCTGTAGTCTCCGCTGATTGGTTGGCAACTTAGCTCTTGTTGCCAATAAATACGTTGGCACATAAACCCCCATAAAATAATCATGAGGTTAGAGGTGTTATTGGTAGTCAGATTTTGTTACCTGATTTGGACAGAGCCAGGTTAGCTGCTTCCCTCAGTCTGTGTGCTGAGCTAAACTCACCAACTGCTGGTTGCAGCTTCATATTTATTTACAATCTTCTCATTTAATTTATGGCAAGAAAGCAAATAAGCGAATTTACCAAAATTCCCAGTTCCTTATAAATATAAAATATTTGCTCATAAATTTCAAATTGCCTTCGAGGGAATCACCATTCAGTCTGAGTTCAGTAACAATGAATCTATGTAATTATGCAATAATTTCACAGCAGCGATATACCTATTAGGGATGATGACATGTAGATGGCCACGACACCATCCAAGCCACAGTGCTACGAAGCCGTCCTCTGCCATCTCCCCTCCCTCCTCGCTGCCCTTTGGTGCCCATGGGAAGTGAGGTGGTCCTATTGGAATGCTGCAGCCTGCCAGCAGCCAGAGTTCAGAGGAGGCTTATTCTCACTCACGCCACTCACTGAACTCCTCCACTCTTTTTGCATAAAGTAATTGCTGTCAGGGAGTGTGCACTGCTGAGAGTTGCTTGGGCTCCACAAGCACAGAGGGTGAGATTAGGGAATAAAAGAGCTAAGTCAGTGCTACTTAGGCACTCCCAGATCCTGCGTCTGTCATTGTGCTGCTGTGGATGAGGGCTGACAGTGATGAATATTGGCCAAAAGTTGGTATTCCACATGATGATTTTCCATAATGAGAATTGATGAATGCGGGAGGGAGGGACTCGGGATTGTGTGATGAGAGGAGGGACCACTCATTAGAAGCCAGTCATGCTAAGTTGAGCGGCTTTAAGGTGGGCAGGGCTGCCGGGCTGAGCTATGCCACTCCAGCAGTTCTTCAAAAAAAAAAAAAAAAACATCAGCTGATATCATTGATCAATACTGCCTCACACAGAAGAGTGGCAAATGAGAAATATCCATAAGAGGGAAAAATCAATACGCAAACCCCTCCCTGCGCACAAATAGCATTTAGCAATACTGTCCACATAGCAGGGCGTTTATTAGTGCGTGTCAGCTTCCACATATGTTACCAGAGATCTATAGCAATCTCTGAATCCATATGCATGAAGCTGTGGTAAACACCTGGGCGTGGGACAGTCACAGGACTCCGCTCTCCCAGCTGCAGCCACATCGGCCGGGGGAAAGGGGAGCAAGGCCGCTGCTCTAGCAGATGGCAGCGCGGGCTTTGAAAAGCCATGGCCCTGAACGAGCCCCAGGCAGCCCCAGAGGCCAGCGCTCAGCCAAAGCTCCACATGTGGCGAGCCAGGAAGGACATTAAGTGGATAATAGTTAATAGTGAACCAGGTCATTTACTATCATGTGCGTACTTTATGGAGCAAAACCACTAGTGTGTGCAGAAGGGGCTGTGGCCGAGAGAAGGTTTAACTTTTAGATGCAGATAAAAGTGCTAAATGATCGCACGGAGCCATTTGCACACTGTCACATTCCTGGATAAACATTGTGTAATACTTCAGGTGCTTTAATAGCTTGTTGTTGGGTTGATGAGAAAGCACATTAGTGGGTATGTTGTTCTTTCAGTCATATGACTGACCACGGAATATGGCCTTGCTCATTTCAACATTTTCCACTTCAGATGTTATTGCCCCTCTCCTTTACAGGGCCAGGGCCATGTGACGTGTCACTCCACTATGGTTGAGTATAGATGAAGAGATAGCCTCTTTAATATCCAGGAGCTCATTTCACAGTGGCTGGCAGGTCACAGCATGATGACAGCTAAACAAGCCAGTCTACAGGATGGAACATAGTGTAAGGCACACAGAGCATGTGGACTGAGACATGGGTACACAGAGGATACACTCAACATGGATTGTTATTAAGATGCAGTTGAAAGCATAGGTGTGTTTGTCATTTGCTCTGGTTTGATTTAAGATGCACCAACATGCTTAAAACATATGAGCTGAAGTGCAAATTGAGAGAACAGTGTAAGTTTCTCTGTGTATAAGTTCAGCGTTAAGGACAATCTGAATGTTTTCTCTTCCTCAGTCTCAGTGATGGGCTTTGTCATTGGCAGATGCAAAGCAGGGATATCTAGGGACACATAATAGGATTGCCTTGTCGACATTGTATTTTCTCTCAAAAGTGAATTAGGATATGTCTTTTCATCACATGCTGAAATAATGTATCCGATAGGTGCATTCAAAACCATTTAACCACTTTGTGCTGTATTCATAATCGGATTGTAACTGCAACTTCCTTCAAACATCGAGCCGTCACCATCTCCAATATTGGATTTTACAAATACTTCTATTCATAAAGCCCTCTCTTTATTTCCTTCCCGTTGAAACGACATGCTTTTTAATCAGCCAATGCACAAAATGTCTGACTGCACTGGAGTCATTAAAGCTGCCTCTACACAGACACATGCACACATCCCACTGACTGCATAGCCCATTAGAGAGATGGAAGATTATGGCCTAAATGAAGCCATTAGTTACGCAAACCTAATGATCGTCTTATTTGTATGTATAACTCTGATCCATTTCCCTTGCTCGAGTCAAATATTTCTTCCCTCAAATGATTTTGGAGGAACTGAGTAAAAACAACAGCGGCGTCAACAACAAAAACAACATCAGGACGCGTAATGAAAGGAGCGGAGGCAAAGGCACTCAGGTGATTGCATCCATTACCCCTCTCCACTGTACGGACCCCTTCATAGGGATTACCCCTGGTTCCAGAGAGGTTGATTATTAGACGCTCGCAAAGGTTTCGTTTGAATCGCCCCAGTTAAACGAGAAATTGCAGGCTGAGGAGAGAGGCTAATAACAGTTATTAACCCCGTGCGGGCGGCGGTGTAAAAGAGCGCCACAATAACGAGGTGCACCACCAAGGTTTGAGGCGCAGCGCAGCTAGCACACCCCCGAGGAGAAGCTAACTTATTAAAATAATGAATTAGCCGACCAGATTACTGCAGCCTGCGGCAAAGGCAATTATCCCCCTCCAAATCCCTGGACAGGGCTCCCTAGCGCCACCATAAAACAAGTGCTCAGAAAGCAGGAGCCCTCCGCTCCACACAAATGAATAGGCTGTTAATTAGGATCTCTCCCGCTGCGGGTAGCCTTCCCACTGCCATAACAGAAACCACTTCCACGACAGGGAGAGGAGGAGGGGAACGGGAGGATAGAGAAGGAGTGTGCCTGCGAAAGATAGTGAAATATGGAAAGAGTGAGTGAGAAAAAGTGAGACGGCGAATAGTTTCAGTAAGCACAGAATGACAAGACAAGAGCTGGTTTGATTGATGGAGAGACAGCAGGAGTCGTTGGTGGCCCTGGCTGAGAGAGTGTGTGTGAGGCCTCAAACAGGAAGCCCAGTGCTGCTGTCTGCTGAACACTCGCTTTATCATGCAAGGTCAGGTCCAGTGAGCCGGCATGAGGATCAGATCCTTCCTTTAATAGCTAAACCCCTACATTAGACATGTTTTACACATAAGCTGCTTTTAAATCCCAAACATTTTTAAACTACAGGGGTCCATCTCTGTCGATCTTACAGCCAAGATGGTGGCCAAGATTTGTCTTCTAATATTGTACTGAACTTTAGTGGATCATAGCATGTCCAGCATGGAATTAAACCACTGTTGCTTTATTTCAAGATGTTACCAAACTTTCCTATGGATGTCAGGTTTTGGGTGAAGTGAAAAAGTACATCTCGTTTTCAGCCTGCGTACAAGATTCCTTATGCAGTTGTAGAGCACTTTAGGCCGTTTAAGATAAGATAAGATATTCCTTTATTAGTCCCACAGAGGAGTTAGTAGTCAATGCCAGTGTAAAACAGAGCAGTCAGTAAAATAGGTTTTTCAAAAATCACCCCAACCACAAAAGTCCTTGAGCATACAGTCACGAATGTGCACAAAAAATACTGAGCCTGATCCATCAAGTAGTATATGTACAGATACACACACGACCAAATGCATGATCCATGATGAGACAGTAGGTGTAAAAACTAATGCAGACCACCTACAGCAGCTTGGATTCCCTCAAAGCAAGAGTTAAACTGTCCCTGCTGAAGTCGGGGTTATCGGTCCTGCCATGGAAAAACAGTCGGACAAGGATGGAAGTGAAGTAGGCCAGTGGCCCCCCTGAAAAAGAGCCCGCTGTACTTCATGACATATATACAGCCCCTAATGGTTATAAATACTAAAGTATCACATGCTTGACATCATGAACCAAATCTGGCCACCTTCTGCTATCACCTTCCCACTCCACATCAGTAGAAATCACAAAGTTTTGAAGGCTGGACTCACCTTGTCCTGCATAGCTACAGTTACACAGAGCGGGGAGTGTCAAAGTGGAAACTGTGCCAAAGGGATAACTGCTACACATATTGTAGTTCAGGTACCCATTTACTATAGATGTTCCATTGTGCTTGTCAAAATCTGTATGAAGGAGTTATTTATATACTTCATCTGAATCCACCTGATCTACATTTGAATACTTCAGCTAACTTTTCTTCCAGCTTCTACTACAACTTTATTCTCAGTGATAATTCTGTCGACTCCCCGTGGATTTTATATATGTTTAAGGGGAATATCACATCCTGTTTTCATGAAACAAAATTGATTTGTTATGGAAATATTATCTTCCATACTGTCAGTTCCTCTTGGGTATATTACGCCATTTTTAATTAGAAACGATTACTATATTTACATTACAGTGAAGGGAATTGTATTTCCTTGACACCATACATTTGCATTTACTGTGCATATACATAGATATATAGTCCTTTGAGAATTGAAACATTACGTATTAATAGTTTGTAAAGCATACTCTTTAAAGTGCGATTTGCTCCCAAGAGGACGATTATATAGTCGCACAGATATGCAGGGCACGAAACAAGACATTATGCCAGTGTACTGTATGAATATGCCTGCAAGGCTTGACATGAATGCAATTTCATGTAATTTGAATGCCTTTCATGAGGCAAGGACTCTTTTGAACTGTCTTAAAAAGCTCATCCACCATGGTAGCTGCCAGTGGCCCTGGGTACAGAGGAGTCATGTCGACAGGCCCAATTAATGATGGGGCGTCTGAGAGTGAATGAATGAGGAGCTTTGAGAGGATTCCTCCACCTTAAATCCCCCTGTGCTGCTGCTCCCAGACTGCCTGTGAAGAACAATCAAACGGCAGCAACCCCCTCCTATTTATCACTTTAAGACATTAGCCAGACATGGGCCTGAATATTAACCAGCTCCTTTTCCAGGAGAGTTCCACACCAAAGGCTGCGTGTGGCAACATACATTTTTAATCACAGGGGAAAACGGGGACTCTCAATTGCTCTCATCTATTACTGTGTGCTTAACTCTCCGCATTTTTTTTTTCTCCAGGGCTCTCAAAACAGGAAACAAGCCATCATCGCCGCTGCTGCTTTCTTTGCGGCTTTTGACTAAATCTTTATATTGTTTTACATTTTATTAAAACTGCAACGACTGTGATTTTTTGCTCAGTTTCATTCTGTGGTTTCCTGGTGGATCCTCCCGGTGAGTCCTTATCTGCTACAAATTGTTTGCAAAGCAGAATCTTGCTCTCTCACTGACTATCTTGAGTATGCTGACAGAGTTCATTTCCCTGGGTTGACAGCGTGTCTTCCTGCATAGGACAACTGGGCTGAGGCAGTGGAGCGTGAGCCAGGCCTCCACAGCTTAATTGGAGTCATGTTCTCCGGAGCCTGGAGCTGCTCCTCTCCCTGTGCCGGCCTCTCTGGTGCTGGGCCTGTGGTGGGAGCAGGAAGGGTAGGGCACGGGTCCCAGGCATGCAGGGAGATGATCTGTTCACCCCGTCCTCTCCCTCTGGGTCCCCCCACTGTGACACATGGCACCCTGGTGACAAGGTCACTCCACTGTTGTGGCACCACAGGGGGAGCTGGCCTTATTATCAGGAGAGAAGACATTCTTAAGAAGAATCTAAAGGAGAATCTGATCTCCAATCACATTTATTCACACAAGACAAGGGTTTTCATATCCAGGAGGTTTCTTTCTAAGTTTTTCAAGGGTAGAAATTTACTTGATATGAGTTACAAGATATCATGAGCACAAGCCAAATATATTTTACATCTTGATAAAACATTCACACAATGACATGTAACTAATTACAATAGAACTTCATTTAATATAACTTTTGAAAAGCTTATAGTGTCCAATCACTTCTGAGACTAATTCAGGGATGTAATAGATTCAATATTATGATTATCAAGATTTGCCCAAACAAAAAGGTGCTGCTCTTTTTAAAAAATATATATTTTGTAGAGAAATACAACACAGAAGTGTTGCATCAACACACAGAAATAATTATTTGCAGCACACATGTATATGATTGTCACATAATCACACAACACACTTTAAGAGCTCACTGTGTGCCAAGTATAAGACTATGTTATAAGACATTTGTTTTGAAACGCCGTTTCCTCTTCCCTTGCATTGTGCAAGATGGAATTAAATAAAACAGTTATATTAGTATTTTGCAACACAGAAATGTATGTAGAAATTTTAATAATGATGAAATCCAAACCAGTAAATTTCATTTGTTTTTGACAATTATTCCTAAACAGAGCAAATATACATTACATATATGTAGCAACTAAAACAGTCATGTCAATCTGATCATGGGTGTGTGGTTGTCGGATGATAAAATGAAGCAATAGTAGTACATAATACTGCCAGAACTCTGAAACATTATTCTATTAAGATAAGATGTTTATGAGACAAGCAATGCACCAGATTTATGGTTAAGAACATAAAAAGCTTTCTTGGCAATATTCTTTTGTTCTCCCATTTGTTTAGGTAACCATTTATTAATCACTGTTTAGTGGGGGAAATTACAGAAATCAGTTAAATGAGGTACACCATGCATGGGCTGGCAATGCACTGCCAGCATTTATCAATCTCAATCTCTTAAAGTGTAAGAAAGTGAAGACTAAGGAAAGTCATTTTGTGCCCAATGAAAGTTTTCCTTTGGAAATTTTGCCTTCCATTAAGAATCGAATTAAGCGCTGGACCAGTGCTTTCTAAGCCCACCCCCGTCCAAATACACACACTCACAGGCTTCTAATTTGTGATTTATTATGTTCTTGATGTGTTAGGAGCATTGGTGTGCTGGTGAGTGAGAGGTGGTTTATCCACTCCACAGTGGGTACAGTGTGTGTGTGTGTGTGTGTGTGTGTGTGTGTGTGTGTGAGGTGGTTTATCCACTCCACAGTGGGTACAGTGTGTGTGTGTGTGTGTGTGTGTGTGTGTGTGTATGTGTGTGTGTGTGTGCATGTGTGTTTGCAGAGAGCCACAGAGGAAGGGGTGAGGCAGAGTATGCAGCCATCACTCACCACTGTGGGTCAGCCCTCACACATGACAGCAGGTGACCAGTGTCAGACAGGAAAGGTCACAGGCCTGCAGTCTGCACTCTCTCCCAGTTTACACAGCTTAAAATATTCCTGCAGACAACCAGAAGATTTGACTCAGTAAGACAGATTATCTGCCTCTCACGCTGTTGTGGTATCATTCTGAGGGCCGTGATGGAGCCGCTGAATGTACAAGCTCACTTAGCTGGACGCCTCTTTGGCCTGATGCGTTCTCTCTGTCCCACACTCCTCTCTCACTATTTCACTTTCTTTACTAGCCCTTTGTCTCCAGAACTTAGACAGCACGTAGCCTTTCTTCCCGGCTTGTCTGTCTGCACGGACCCTGATGACAGTGAAGTCTGGAGGCAGTGTTTTTGAACATCTTTCAGCCTGGCTACTCTCTGTGGGAGTCCTCTGACTTGAAGGTATTACCTTATTTGTCTAATGCGTGATGCACATTTGACATTCACCTGTGTGTGTGCGCGCGCCTGTGCGTGTGTGTTTGTCTGGACCTTATTCTTGTGTTCACAGGCCCATTAGTTAAATAGATAAAATGCACTGTTCCTCTTTCATCTCTGAATGGCCTGAGGGGTGTTTTTCCTTGATTGCATTACAATCACAGTAGGCTTTCCCTCATTAGTGGTAAGCATGTTTTAATTTCTTATTTTAGACAGGGACTTTCACAAAAACACATGCATTGCTTCTTTTTTTTAAATTCTGAGCGCAAGTACTGTAGTTTTCCTCGGTAAAGTGTTTTTCAGGGAGGATAAAATCTGCCGGATGAAGATTAGCTATGAAGTTTTACGTGGGAAACCTTTGTACCAGCCCCTCCATTGTGGGAAAAGGGCATTGATAGGAAGGCAGATAGAGCTGATCAATAGGTAGTGCAGTTTTCTCCCCAGGCCTTCTTTCATATCTCTCTCTTGTTTGTGTTTTGAAGGGGTCGGGGGTAGGGTCTGGTAAAGTGGTGGCGTGGGCGGGCTTCTGCCCCTTTATCAATCAGGATTTTAATTACACACGTCTAGGGCGACAGCTAGATTAGAAACCAATCGACGCTATCGGCCACAAAATCTAATTACTGTTTATTGACAGATAAGGGCAGGCCCCCTTCACTTTTCCAAATAAGATAAACCTCCCCCCTCGTACACAATGAAGAGCAGCGCATACTGTCCATGAAAGACTCTATGATAAGTAAACCCCCACCGCAGAATTCCTCCATGCTTATGGAGAGACGTTACCTCTATGGACTTCTCTGTTGTAGATGACACAGGGTCAGCATGAGGGAGCCAAATTACACCTCTCCCTTAAACTGCATGAGCTTTGTAATAGTAGAAGCCTTTTGCTAATACAGTACAAGTGCTGAGGATTTGTTTCGCATTCAGGGAAATTTTAGAGCTCATCTCTGTAACCTTTAACCTCGCATTTCATAAACTACAGTTTTGCAAGTTACTCATAAATCAATGGGGTCTTAATGATGAGTAATGAGGGACCCCTTAACCCTGCCAAGCACACACAGGTGAACCGTGCCGTCTCTTGCAGACACACATCTCCCAGGAGGACAGTCCATCCTCGCCCCCTCTCCACGTCCTCCTCTCTCCGAGCTGGAAAGCTGCCCCCTCCTCACCCTCGCCCGTATCAGCCGTAGTTTTACAGCCTCCGTCACCGCGCAATGCACTTTGCCTTTAAAGCCGAGAATCTGCCTCAGGTAAATATGGAGTAAATGATTGGATTATTGTTCTTTCATTTGGCTGTGTAGTAATGGCTGGATTATAAACATTGCAGAGTATAGATTTCCTGTCAGATCCTATGAATCAGACATCCTTATCTCATTTCCAGACTGCCGCTCCAGCGAGCGCTGCCATCTCCCAGCCAGGGAGTCTGGGGGAGCAATGGGGAGCCATAGACGTGCACACACACACACACACACACACACACACACACACACACACACACACACATGCAGACATAAACATAAACAGACATAAACATAAACAGACAGACAACCAGACAAGCACACACAGTCACACACATATAGGTTAGAGAGAGAGAGAGAGAGAGAGAGAGAGAGAGAGAGAGACTGTTGTCACCCAGCACAGCTCAGGCACTCCAAAGTCCATTCGAAGATTTCAAAAACCACTTAGGCCCCCTGTCCATATTTGTTAAGCAAGTAAATCTAAGGGCCACGGCGCACTGAATTCAAAGAGAGAGAAGAGACAGCGATGTAGCATGAGAGAGAGAGGGGGAAAGGGAGAAAGATGTCTCCTAAATGAAATTTAGACGAGGGTGGGATGGAGGGTGGCTGACAGCAGGTGCAGGGAAAGAGGCTTCGGACCCTCTGATTTGGTTTGAATCACGCAAAGAAAAATGTTGGGCTTTGAATTATGCAGCATTTTTGACCAGGACTGGAGATTGATGCCTGATTCACCTGATGCTCGGACATTATATCGGTGCTTGTGTCTGATGTGCTTCGTGTTTTTCTCTCTCTGCCTGCCTCTTCACTAAATTTCTCTTCACTGGATTACCAACAGTGTAATTGGGTTAGGGAGCCGCGTGGACCAGTCACTCCTGCACGAACACGCTTTTGTTGGAATCCATCAAAACTCGCCGCAGAACTGTGGAGAGTCAACAACACGAGCACAGGCAATGCTGGTATTGCAGAGCACATGTACACCTCCATGTACACACTGACATTGATTCTATAGATAAAAATGACAAACAAGAATGTAAATCAGTGTGTGAGTTTTCTTGCTTTGTGGTTCAAAGGGGTTTGCACTCGACTTGTATCATGGATCCATTCCTGTTCAGCCATCAAAGTACAATAGCAAACACTTCAGCGCTTGAAAATATGTATTTGTAAATAACATTGCATTGCCAGAGTGCACTCCGGGTGAAGTTGTGCAACTCTTCAGTATGTAAACCAGCAATCACCTCTCTCATCAATTAATCTGCCACTTATTTTCTGGATTATTTAACACATTTTAAGGCAATAAAATAGTAGAAAAAAGTGAAAAACATCTGTCACGATTTCCTGAAGCCCAAGGAGACGTCATCAAATTGCTTGTTTTGCCTGACCAACAGTCCCAAACCCAAAGATTTCCAGCTCTGATATAAGAAAAAGAAAAGCATTTGGGAAGCTGGAACAAGGAAATGTTTTTTGAAAAATTACTTGATTGATGATTAAACAGTTATTTAAACTTTCGGTTGATTGACTGATTGTTTTGAGCTCTTCTACAACTCAATAAAATCACTCTTCTGTTTATTTGCAATGATACTTCCTGCACACTAAAAGCATTGGGTTATAATTAAATATATCATAGATGCAATACTGGGCTATTTTTTTCCAGCACCAATGGGTAGACGACCACCAAACAGAAGGATTGGTCTGATTCAGTAACACCAACAGTGGGTCAAAACAACCCACTGGTACTGAGCCAAATTAACCCAGTATTGAGCTACATTGAGCTGGGTACATTTTTAACCCCCCCTTTTTTTATGTGTGGCAATATCTCAATGACATTCCATATTACAGTCATATATCTTACGGCTCCTACTTTTAAGAGAGGACTGTTTATGTTAGCCAATAAAAAAAAAATCTCATGTAAATTCATAAATCGAGCGACATTCTCCTCCACAGTCTGGATAATCTTTCTGTGGGTTGTTGAGAGCCGCTCACCGGTGGTTAACAGAGGGAACTGAACAGGGCCGCTGTTGTCATTCCTTAGTGCTGAAGCGCTGTGCCATTACATTTATAGATTTTCCCTTTGATGGGATAATTTGGTCTTTATATCTCTCACAAATGAAGTGATCCTCAGTGCTCCTTGTGCAGCTCAATGTGCAGGTCCCATTTTCAAATACAGTTAATTGCATTCGAAAAGAATCAATGATACTTTCACGGTGACAATATCATTCTTTTAATGTCACTTAATTTCCTCAGTGAAATGATTACATCAATAGCCTGGAACCCATTTCTATCTTTCAGCATGAATTAATCTATTAAGGACAATAATTACACGTTTGTAATGGATAGGTTTTTGTGCTCAGAAGTAAATGCGGTCGAGTCTCCATTGTGCGCCCGGTTGTTGGCACTGTCCTGACTGTCATTCATTCAGTTTATGAATTACACTATCACCCTGGGAAAATAAATAAATAAAGCCACCTCAGCTGCAGCTCCTCGGTGGCCTTGTTGTGAGATAGCCCTCCCTCTAGTGGAGATGATAGAGTTGGTTACTGCTGTCAGCTGGCTTTATGCTCTGCTCCACAGCTGAGACAGTCAGTCAATGATGGAGAATGTGAAATGTGTGCAGGAAAACCTTTCAGGAGACAGGATCAAAATAGAAAACGAATGGACGATTTCAACTAATTTTAGTCACATTTCTTGAATTAAAAAAAGGCCACCTAAGTTTTGAGGCTAGATGTGCTGCTGGGAAAATGCATTTTTAAATTTGCTTTTACATGTTGATATTTCTGGCATGTGTCGTGTTTTGCTCTAACATTGACGGCAGATCCCAAAACAGGGGCCTCCAGGGGCCATGCACAGAAGTTTAATTTCACTCTTATGTCTAACAAATGCATTCATCATATTATATTACATAGTACATACATAGTTTATAATGTATGTTGACCTTTGCAGTATCTCACCTGCAGAAAGCTACATTCCAAACTCCAAAGAGAATATATATGTTTAAATAGTGCATTAAAAAAACAAAAACAAATGGGGTTTGTGATCCAGAGACTTTGATCTCTGCAACACAGCTTTTGTCCACTGATATATTCATCCATTGTAGAAACAATGTGCAATGGTGTTTTCACTGTTCTCAGTTGAAAATGCACCAAAAACATAGATGAGCTGCAAACTGAACCAAAATTAGAGCCTCTGTTCAGCTTTAAAGGCTCCAAAATGAGGGAGTCTCCAAAAAGAAATTCATGCAGCAGCAAAACAAAAATAATAAACAAACAAAAAAAGTGACAAAATTCATGCTTATATTTCTGACATTATTTTTTTGTCATTGCACTCCCTTTTTCCCTCGAGTCCCGTTTGACCCCGTGGATCCGGCCGCCGCAGCCGGTGGAGGCGTTTGGTTCAGGCACAGGGCGCACGCCGGAGGAGGAGTTGCTCGGTGCGGCTGCGGCGTGCGCCAGTTAAACGGTGCGCTCAGACGCGCGGAGCCACACCGGCAGCAACCACAACCTGGAGAGACTCCACGGCCACTGTGCGCTCTGCTCAGCCCGGGATGTGACATGACTTGTCCGAGTAAGGTACACCACACATTCATCAGCACGTGATCCTGCTGCACCTGCGAGACACGTTTGTTTTCTGTACTTTTATTTATGTTAATGACTTTGAATGTTTTTTTTTTAATGGAGCTTTGACGCACCTGTAGCTGCTGTAAATGACATCAGTTCGCAGGAGGAGCTGCTGCACCTTCTCCTCCGGGAATGGTGACTGAATTATGTTATTGATTTCAACATTGCTTTATGCATGGACAGGTTAAAATGTGTCGACTCTTTATGAGGCCCGGCTGTTTATTTCATGATAATGCGGATGTGTTTGTTCCATTCTTTGCAAAGGATGTCGGGTTGATGTGATGCTCTCTCTCAGCCAGGCCACACTTTGTTTACATCAGCAGACTTTTATGACATTTTGCATAAAGCTCAGCTGATTAAAGCAACATTATCAGAGCATCAAGCTGTGTAAAGGTCAGCATGTGCAAACTGGAAAACATCAGTTTGTTGTATGAAAACAAAACGAAGGTATTATCAATTTTTGCCACTAAGAGATTTTCAGTGTTTCAGCCAGACAACATTCAGTTCACTTTAGGTGAGTTTGCTTAAAGTGACGTCACTTTGCTAAAATGTCACTCTTTTCCTCTTTTGATTATTTACTGTAGCATGTGTTTTATGTTGTACCATCCGGCACATGTGTACAGTCAGACTCACACACATGCACAAGAGTGAATCAATGCATGCCTGATGCAATAAAAGACAGAAATCTCAATCATTTAAACAACAACAAAAAAAAAGCAACTTGTCAGATAATCAACACAGTCCAGCTCCTGGTTGTCATACTGCACTGGCTTCACCACGTGTGATCGAGTGTTTGCCCACTGCAGCTCTATTCTTTATTTGTATCAGATCCCTTCCTGTCAAATCAACTGTCACATGCCGTGACTTTTTTTTTCATAACAGGCTTGATAAGGAGCCACGATAGCAGCAGCGGGGCTTTCATAGCTCACACTACGTGACGAAAAGTCTGTGTGGTGTCAGTCGAAAAAATCTCGGGAGGCCTCGAGGAAAATATGCAGAAATGTGATTTATCAAGTGAAGGCAGTTATCAAGAGGAAAGACGGTACACAGGTTAGATAGCAGGATAATACTGTAGTCTGTCATGAGGAAGTACCTCCACTTCTGAGGCTCTGCTGAGAGCTGTAGAGAATCAGTGTTGGGCTGTGTGCACTGGTTTAATGAAGGATGGGTCACTTTTTAAAAAAGATTTTAACACCCCAAATGAGATGCAACAACTTGAAATTTGTTTTTAAAATTGTATCAGAATTCAAACCAATAAAGAAGCAGAATATACACAATGCTTGGTGCCTTGTTTGTGCCCTCAGAGGTGTTTGTTCCCACGTTATGTACAGTCTTATTGAAGCCCTAGAAGCGTGTTTGATCGGGATTTTACTCCTCTTTAAGGAATTAAACTGACAGGTGTTTGATTTGGCATCAATCTTAATTGGATTTTCATTTATTTAGTCATTTGTTTTTGTCACAAAAAGAGAGCAGATGCTGTGTGATCTGTGCCTCTGTGGAGGCACTATTGCTGCACATCAATAGGCCTGTGATGATCAATAGGGATGGCGTGATGTTTTTGCATTGATTATAGAAACGTGAGCCGATGAATGGAACTGGATTCCTCTCCAAGGGTTGTGCTGTTCCTGTTCAGCAGGGAAAGCTGGAGAGCACAACAGAGGGGCCTGGTGCAGGTTTTTTTGCATGATCCTGCTGGTGGATCTCGACTCCTCCTCACTCTCTCTTATTTTTTTACTGAAGTGGCTGAAGACTGTTGTCAGGCACCTTGTGAGTTTGAAAGAAGTGGACAAGCCGCAGTTTCTCTCTGCTACACTCAACCAAGTGTCAGCCATTGTCGGACTGCTCGTTTCTCCGATAAGATGCCATGGTAAGCTCTGCTCTTATAATGTGGGGATACAGTAACATGGAGACCCTCACTGACTGTGAAATGGTATCTGCATTCTCGGCATTCTTCCTGAGCTTGATCAACAGTGAAACACAGGCGGTTCTAAAGCCGGGGTTAGAGAAGACAGAGCTGGATTTTCCGCTGCTTTAGAAGCTGATGGGCTTCCAGAATATGAGTTATGGCTTGAGATCATCTCTCACAGGTGGTGAAAGGTTTCACAATGGTACCTCACATGTAACACGGGCAAATGGAGCTGGCGACACAGCTCAATAAATACATTTACTGTCCTTAGTGGTTTGAAAGCTATTGCTTTTTGAAAGTGAAGTGCTGCAGATGCACTCGACTGCATGCTGGAGCTTCTGTGGCGTTAGTGTGCGGTGTCAGATTTGACTTTATGATGTGTTATATAACTCGACATTTTTGACATCCTACAAATGCACAGAGCAGATTACAGTAAGTTTTTTTTTTGTTGTGATAGTCAAGTTATGAAATGTCAGTCGCCTCAGGTGAAATTCTCTGATGTTGTGTCATGTGATTACTTTGATTGATATCATTGCAATGCATATTGTTGCAAGCACGTAAACAAGATGCAGAGACAAAATGCTTTTCTAAATTCCTAAAAAAAAAAAAAAAAGATTACAGAATGTCACTAAAATGTAAAGATAGTTTACTTTTACTATGATATACAATAAATTGCCTTTGCCTTGCCTTTCTTAAGTATTCCACAAATGCAAGGTGCATGCATTGATACAACCTCCATTCTTCTATTTATTTATGCTTGATTTTTTCCAAACATCCAGAATTTCCAAAACTCTTTTTATTTAACGGAGGAAGAAACTTTGTGTGTTGACTGTTCTCCTGGTTGCATCTCTGTTGTTCATGTGATAGGTTGTTTTGTCTAAGTGTGTGTGAGCCATGTGTGATCTATCTGTGTGTGTGTGTGCGTGTGTGTGTTGTACTTGTGCATAGCGGAGTGTGAGCGTTTGGATCCCTCCTCCTCGGTGCTCCGCCGGCCCCTCTGTCGCTTTAAGTCCTGCCCCTCGGAGCCAGCCAACAGCAGCTGTTCCATATTCATCAAGCCCTTGAGTCTTAAAGAGCCCTATCCCGACCATGGAAAGAGTCATTCCTCTCGCTCGCGCTCTCATGCTCTCTCCATCTTAGCGCTCATCCCACTGCTGCCTGCGCTTCTCTCTCTCTCTCCCTCTCTCTCTCTCTCCTTCTATCTCACCCCCCTTTACCTCTCTTGTCTATCTGTCCCTCCCCCCTTCACTCTCTCCCTCTCTCTCTCTCTTCCTCTGTCATACACACACACACACACACACACACTCACTTACATACACTCAGACACTTTCTCTCTCCCGCACATATATACATAAACACACACACACACACATACACAACACACACATGCTCACGCACACACGCGCCCACTCAATCCATCAGAGCCCAACATACCTGTGCAGGCTGGGGGGAGCGGTGCTGGAGGGGCTTTTTCGCCAGCGTTGTCTCTGAGGGTGCTGTGCTATCATTTGGGGGAAGAAGCGGGTCTCAATTGTTTTCTCTTTCCTCTTCCTCTCATTCCTGGAATGCTAAAACTGGACTGATGGACATTTCAGAACTTTGTCTTCCAGACCCTCTCAGCTATCATAACCAGTAGGTGCACCTTGTTTCTTTATTTCCTTACTTGCACTTTTTCCTTTTAACCCCTCTCTCTCTCTCTTATGATGCACTTTCCTCTTATTTTCTCTCTCATTCTTTTTTTTTTAATCTCACTTTGTCTTTTAACAGTGTCTGCTCTAGATTTTGTTTCTTGCACCCTGCTAGTGTAGGAACTGAACTTTTTCCTGTGTGATGTACTTTCCCTCTCTCTCACACCTACTCACGCTCTTAATGCACTTTCTCTTGTTCATTGTTTTAAGGGGCTCTTAAATCATGTAGGACCTGACAGTATAGAGCAACAGGGCAGGTGCAACTGTGTATATGTGTGTGTAGGTTTATTGTGTGAGCACATCATGTATGCCAGGCTTTGTAAATTTCATTCAGAGCATGGCTGATTGATTTAGCTTATCCCCTCTGCAAAGTGTGTATTCTCTCTCTTTTTTTTTCCTCCTAAAGAATTTGGGGTACCTGTCCAGTTGGGTTAGGAGGTTGTTTGCTGATGGCTTTGTTCCTAGATCAGGCCGCCCAGGGAGAACGAGAATAATATTTTAAGGAGATGGGATTAACGTGAATCCGTGGAATTGGAGGGGGGATAAATTACACACTGTAATATTTGTGGCCAGAGAAAGACGAATGAAAGGACCCTGTAACCTCTGAGAGCTGGCAGGTCTGTCCCAGCCAGCGGCACGCGAGGCAAGCTGCTGTCTCCTCCAGCTCCTGGCTGCTGGGACAGTCTGAGCTCACACAAGCCACACACACACTTTAACTTTGTAAATCCATCCAGAACTTACATTTAATACAAAATTAATCTTCAGTTGGGAAAAATATTTAATTGTTGTTTTATTTTTTTAATCAGAAATATATTTACTTCCCTGTTAATGTATGAAAAAAACTAAAAACATTAGGCTTGTTTAGAGATTTGTATTAATTTGTATTTATTATAGTATATATTCTATAACATTTTCTGTAGATTTTATAGGTGAAGTCAGATGTGTGCAAAAGTGGTGTTTTGTGAAAGAGCATTTCAGTACCTGTTAGAGTTGCCAGATTCCTCAGTGCATTAATACATTTAAACAATTTTTTATCTTAGTATGTTTCTTGGAAAATGTCTCAAACTGTTCAATATAAATTGTGCTTTGATTTGCTTGAGTTTTCTTGTAGCTTTTCATGCTGTGAACATTATTTACTGATGCCACAATTGACTAGTTCAGTTTTTAGAAATTCATTAGATTTCAAAGCAACACTTGCACTGAAAATACTAAACAGAAAATAATTCAGTATAAAGTTGGAGAGAGCTGGATACTTGTGTTAGTGTTTATTGCCTGACTCGACCCATTTGTTTGCAGATGTTCTTTGCTTTGGGCTTTAATCACTGCAAATCCAAAAAGTCTGTCTAGAAAACATTTTAATATCTTAGACATATGTGCAATAATCTCCTTTGTTTTTGCACTGAGATGGATTATAAAATTTCACTTCTCTCTCAGATGCACCTTCATACAAAATTCAACAAACAGCAGTAACAGAGTGGATATTTCTGTAACACATCAGGTGTTATACGTTCAAGTGTATTTATATTTTTTTTCTTATTTTAGTGTTACCAAAATTGAAAGGCAAAACTTGGAAGGCAAAACTACTAGAATTAATATTTAGTTTTGAAGCAGATCTTCACACCACCTCAACATGTGTGTAGATTTTAAAATGTTCATATGATTGTCCTTAAATCTGAGGAGACATTTTTCATTTTCAAATTATTTTTCCTCCAAATGCACTTTTTGAATCGAGTTCAATGCAACAAAGAGAAACAATATTTAAAAATAAAACATTTGACATTTTCAAATAGTGTGGAAAATCGTTTCCACCTGACTTTATTTGACTTTGTCTCCTTTCAGGTAATCTGGCAAAATTCTGAAACGTATTTTTGATTTTGCTTTTACACTCAAATGTTACAGTCCATTTATAAATTATAAAATAATAACTACCTAAATATGAGCATAGAAAATATCTTTCAGCAATATAGTGCAATTAATGTTTGCATTTGCTCATTTCTCTCCACAAAATTACAGCTACATATTGGCACATTTTAATATTATTAGACATTTAGTGATGGTGTGCCCTGAGTGTGGGTGTGATAAAAGAAAATACTGATTAATATTTAATGCCCTTCGACAGCAGCAGAAGAAGAAGAAGTTGCATTTTTGTGTTCAGAATATTTGATTCATGCAACGTTTAAAATAACGGTGAAAAGAATATTTACTCTCTCAAAGCTGAGTTGTGAACAGGTGTTTGGTGTATAAATAACTTCAGTCACTTCCTGTAGATTGTTTTTGTGGATGTAATAATACTTTATTTGCAAAAAAAAAAAAAAAATCATCACAGTCACATATGTAAAAATGATGAGAGTAAATTTGCATTTTCCTGATGTCCACCCACCAGCATTCAGTTATTTGTGGGATCTCTCCAGCGTTGGCCTGAGTGTGCTGCTCACTCTGGTTGAGCAGTGGCTCTTCTCTGCTAATTGTGCAGCGGTATTCGCAGCTCCTCACTGTGTGCTGGATGTGGCCGTGATGCTTGGGTGAGAGGATTAGTGGGACGTATGTGCTCCATGTAATTAGCACAGCACTGTTGTGGAATCACTGTAGTAATACACTCTATAGATTGACCCGAGGGCATCACCAATGCCTGGGAATTAGATGGAAAGAGAGTTTTTGCCTTCAGAATAGAGAGACATGCTCCTCTTGTCTCTTTTCACGCTGGACATATTTAGAAATCTGTAAGTTATTACCAAGTATTCTGATAATACAGGTTTTACATAAAGTTTTATTCGCTATGACATTTGCTTAAAATTGACATATCCATTATTATCCAGCCTAATACACTTAAAACTGTTATTTACCTTCGCTTGACTTGTTCCAGTCTAAATATCTCCCGGCTCATGCTGTGAGACCAGCCATTTACTGTATGAGTCTGACAGGCTTGTTGCTGATCTTGTATTGCAGTAGCAGTTCGCAGCACTCAGAAGTCAGCCAACGCTGAGGGCTGTCACTTTGACTTCCTCTGTGCCTGCTGGAAAACACACACAGTCTGAGCGGCACTGAATTGAGATGTGACTTCTTTCTGCTTCTAAATGTTCCATCAACACCCTCGCCTTCCTTAAGCCCTGGCAGAGCCACTGCCATAAACTAACTAGGCTATCCAATTTCCCTTCATGAAATAAGAGCTTTTTAATGTATTTTTTTTAGAGAGGCAAAGAAGTTAGCACACAATGATGAATTAGATTTCAATTTATTTGACTTCATTCCCAGCTTGCTGCATTAGAGCCTGCAAACACCCATCTCCAGCAGTCCGTCCGCTTGATTCTTATTAGGTTTCAGAAAACAAGGCGAGGGAATTGCATTAGTGTATCTTAAGTTAAAAGCTCTTTGCTCTTTGACCAAGTGTTTCATTGTTATTGGGTTAATCAGATTTTTGCTGTCTTCATGGAGATGCTATCGCAGGCTAGAGGCAGTGGTGGGTAACCAAAGCAGCCGTGCACAGACACTATCCAGATGGGATCAGCTTACGGTAATTTGGTTTCAGAATACATTACCAGAAAGAGGCTCCTGGCCGAGAATGGCCGGCCCACTACGAGCCAGGAGCTGGTGGCCTCTGTAGCTGCAGCCCAGCTGACCAGCCAACCCACCTGTCCCACTCCCACCCTCCTCGTCTCCCACAGCTTTTAGGAGGTGCTGGGATATGTGCCGTTTTTTTAAAAAAAGAAAATCTAATGTTTTAAAATTCAGTTTGTCACCCCATTCTAAATACTTCTTCCTTGTACCAACAGGGCTTTGTTGTCCAATTCATTAGAGAGATTCCTGAGTCCACTGGCCACGCTGGAGCCCTCTCATTTCTGGTATCTAGTATCATTACTTTCACTGTAAATATGTCACTCAGCTCAGGCTGAGCGGGGGGGGGAGGGTGGAGCATGTTGTCCCTCTCCAGGCCAAATGGGGATGCAGAGTATATTGACACTCTGTGGATGTTCACTGCTGTGTAGCTTCAGAGGTATTCGGGTTCATACTTGTTAGCGCTCAGGCTGGCTTTTAAGGAGCTGCCACATTAAACTCACCCATTTTATATGTAGTGGTGCTTCATGGCAGTTTGTTAGTGGGAAATTAAGAGTAAGAAAAGCATGCAATATCCAGACTTGCTCTGTTCTGAAACCTTTTTTAGATTAATCTATCTGGATTCCACTGCCCTCTGTTTAATATTGTGCATAAAAATCAGTATAAAAATCACATTGCAAATTAACTTTTTCTTTTTGTAAAAACCAACACATGACATAAATCTCACTGCAGAAAGTATGAAATATTTTCAGCATTAACAACTTGTTAGATTTTATTGTTTATGATAACATGTCATCTCTTGTGACCCCGTCTGATGTTTTTGGCCTTTACACCTCTGGCCGATTAGCTACCATGCCTCTTTGGCTCTTTCACAACATCCACCCGCACAGAAACCACCAACCGTCACCGCACGCGTCCCTCCTGATTTCTCATCCATTGTAACCTTGGACACCTCCACCGCAGTGTGAGAATCTGTTTAAAAATAACCAGCTCCATTAGTCTAGAAGGATAATGCTAGCCTACGTGGGCTCTCATGCCCTTGTGGCAGCAGAGTGCTATCACTGACACGGTGCGTCAGCACTTCTTCCTGTTGCGCCAACATTGAAGGGCTCCTCCTCATTTACACACACGTGCACGCATGCTTGTACGCACACACACACACACACACCATCTCGAACACAGAAGTTAAGAAAAATACCTGAGTCACGGAAAGAGCTTTTATTATTGTTACACACTTCAAAAAATAATGAAAACTCAGAAAACAGTTTTCTGTGTGCGTCACATTTTCTTATCGCTCTCTCCTTTAATACTGAGTTACATATGAATGTTCACTATGCTGCTTCTGACCCGCTCCGTCCTAAATATACTGGAGGGACAATTCTAGCTCCACTAATTCACACTTGGTAAGAAAATGTGATGTAAGGTGGGTAACTATATGGGTGTTTATCGGTGAAGGCTATTGGTATTGAACGGCCAGTTGTTTGAAGGTTATGTTTCGGAGCAGTAATTGAAATGCAAAATAACATTAGGATCGATGCTTAGCTTTGTTTATTTATGAAATCAATATTGAAACCGTCCATCACGGTAGCAGCTCTGATTCCCACTGACAGCTTGACCAAGTCTTCTCTACATGGCCGGGACGAGCCTTGCACCCCCCCATTACAAGCTTTTAGACCAAGCACTTTTTTTTTGTCTCATCGCTATTTGGAATGCTGTGATTAAATGTTAAAAGGCTCATGTGTTAAAACACACAGTCTTGAGTTTGAAGGAAAACTTAAATGACAAAGTTTGATGCAGTTACTCATTTACAGGACATATGTTATGGGTGTGTCTTCCAGAGAGAGAGAGAGAGAGAGTACTACTATCGCTCGCCCCTGATTTGCCCAAGGGAAGTAGATGTGACCAATAACCAGCCATTAACATGGCAGCCTGCAAAGAGCCACTATAGGCCTAGTTTCTCTGAGCTGAACAGGAATTTCTATTGACGTATTTGTTTCTATGTCAAATATGCATTGCTGGAAATTGTGTTGGAAAAAAATTGCTGTAAAATCCTATTTCAAGCAATTGCATTAACAATGATTAATAAATATTTGACCATGTCAAAAAAAAGAAAAGGCCTTTGAATTGAATTGCTAAATCACATAAAATTAGCTTTTACAATGTACATAATATTAACCCACATGCATTCTTACTCAATGCCCTTTTTTTCCTCTATTGAAATGTGGCCAATTGATTTGATCTGTTTAAAGTAATGTTGCTTTTGCCCCAGTTTAAACTAGACTCACTGTTTCCCTGTGCTGTTTTGACTTAGCCCCGAAATCTTTTCAGTAATTCAAGTATGACAGCGAAAAGTGAAATGAACAATTAACAACAATTAAGTCTGATTATCAAGCTTGGTTCTGACTCGGCTACACAAAACGCTCTCTTGTAATACAATCATTTCATCTGGTAACTGACAGATTTGTTATTGTAAAAGTGTGTGTGTGAGTGTGTGTGTTTACTTCTGCCTTCACATTATACTACTGGGTGCTTGCGTGTGTGTTTGCCCGTTGGTCGCAAAACATGTTCGCATTAAAACGCCTCCTTATGAGACCACCCCTACAGCACTAAGTGCAATCGAATGGCCACATTGAGTGGCTGGTTGTTGAACCTGCCACTCGGAGAGTCCCTCCCTCCCAGTGCGTCCGGCGACAACAGACGTGGTGAACGCTGAAATGTATGTTTAGATTGCCCCCTGAAGGAGACACATTAATTCAGGAAATATCCCCAAAGTTTAATTATTCCTGAATGGTTGTGGTGGTAGACACTGCCGTATAAATCAGTTAGGCCCACCCGTCTTTTTATTACCAGCACTATTTATGGGGAATGTGTGGCAGCTGGTAGAGATGAGCCTGTAAAAAGCTAGAGGCTATTGCTATGACTATGTCTGCTGCTGTGGCAGACAGTCATAGCTGTGGTCTTCGAGCAGCACCAGTTCAACGTGGAACTGTTTGAACTGTGTGCTAGAAACAGAGATTTAAATGTGAGGGATCAAGTTGAATTTTTGACATGAGGCTGTATTATTGTGTTATTTTTAATCTTAGATATGTGATGTGATTCCACACTGATTGTGAACCTGTGCAAACATTTACACATCTGATTGCGTTTAAACACATGATAAACCTGCTAATTTTGCCCTGTTAATTTTTTAGCCTTGTGCGTGTGCTTGCATGTGTGTTTGTATGTTTGTGTTTGGCTCTTCTTTTTATGAAGAGGGAAATTTATGATGGAGGCAGGATGGGCTCTTTGTTTTTAGCAGGTAGAGTTCCCCCCTAAACAAGGACGGCCTATCAGAAGAAGATTAATGAAGTAATTTCATGCATGGCTCTATGCCTCTGTCCTCCTGTACACACAGTCACTGTGTCTAAACCTGTGATTTACACTGGACTGTGTTAAATAGCCTTAACCCTTTATAATAATATTTCTTTCTGTTTGTGATACACACGCACACACACACACACACACACACACACACACACACACACACAATGCCAAAAACATGCAACACAATCAGACTCATCCTTCACTTCTCTGATAAAATTAACCAGTCTCTTGGATGTTTTTTCTCCGACAGTTTGTTCCACAAATATCTAGACAGTGAACATCGATGCTTGACTTGCACTCATTTCTTTTTTTTTTTAAGTTTCTATCATTCATGTTTTATAATCTCCCCCCCCCCCCTCCCTCTTTATTTTACATAAGGAACCCAGCTGAGAGTACGTGAGAGGTGTGCTGTGGTTGATATCTGCTGGCTTTCCACATAATTTATGGCAGTTAAACAAAAGCCTTTTGTAGCATAAAACTGAATTTTTATGACTTTCTCCTACAATAGTAGTCTAGACAGGTCAATTATTTGGGACCATGTTACCAAGATTTTTTTTTTGGTTTTATAACAAGACTGGTGGTCATATTGAGGATTTTAAATCTCTGACTTTATTGAATCACTATATTATCATGTCACACAGGAAAATCACATGACTGACTGTGAATCACAGGGTAACACCTGACACACTGTCATGATATGTTGATAATGCCATTATGATGCAAAAGACTCTGTAATAAACAACCATTAATTGACAATACATCACAGCATCTGTGTAAAGTAACCGTGCTCTTCCACTTATATGTCAGAACATTTTTATTTCAAGAAGCAGAAATTTAACTCAGAGTTTTATAAGATAGATGTGTAAAAATGGTCTTTTTAGCAAAATGTTCCTACGTCAAAAAAAGAAGAGCTGAACTGTGATAAAGCAGAATAGTTAAAAATTAAAATACATGTTGTCGAGGAAAAGGAAGGATCCTACTATAAGATTGTGTATAGTGAGTCTATCAGTAACGTATCACACAACACCAGGTTGCGTCTGATGTCATTAACCACACCAGCGATTGAGGAGACTTTAACAAAACATTGATAATCAGAGGGTGTTTTTAAGGCTGATTTTTGCATGTAGTGGACTGTAATTACTTTTTCTAGCTATCACAAGCCATTGTAAATTTATGTTGTTAAATTATACCATGGCCTTGCAACATAATGGATGAAACAGAAACTAATCTTTTCTAATGAAAAGGCAGAATTAGAAATTTGATCCCAAACGTCCAGACCAGACTTATCACTCAACTTCTTTTTTACATACAGTATGATGAGCTGTCCAATTCTGCAGGGAGCTTCCCCGCCGGGTCCCACAATTGTTAACTCTTCGCTCGCCACAGTGGGAAGTTTAGACGCCCGGCAGCTCTCTCACATCCCCCCACTGACAGTAGTTCTATCATTAGCCATTTGCTTCTCTCAACATCCTGAACTCAGCCCCTTATAAGAACTAGATCTGCCCAGTGCGGCCCAGACAGTTTACGTCAGACAAACAGCAGCGCCTGTATCACAAGAGGCCCTCTCTTTCCTGCCAGCAGCATCTCTAGAACAGGAAGGAGCGAGAGGGGGGGATCAATAGATGTGATCTGCTTCTTGGCCAGCGCTATCTCGTGGTGCCGCTGGAGCATGGGGCTCATGTTGTCGTAGTGGAGTGAGCTCATGGCTTTATAAAGACTACAGTGACATCGCTGTGGAGCAGCTAAATATAATCCTCTGCTGGAGACTGAAAAACTTAATTGCCCAGGCCGCAGAGCAGCATGGTCCCCCCAGTGGTAACCCTGCACGAGCCCCTAGCCTACGGACTATTGATCCGGGGCCCTCTCTCTCCATCGGTACGATAAACACAGCTCTCTCTCTCCCTCTGTCTCTTCTTCCCCTCATGTATCGCTTACTTTGTCTTTTCCTGTTTTTCTGTCTCCTCGACTTCCCTTTTGTTTGCCTCCATAGATCTGCACATCATAAATCTCTGTCAGCTTCTCCTGAGTGTCTGGCATATCCGTTAATAAAGAGGCCCCTCCCCTCCCTTCAGGTCCACCCCCTCGGCTCCCTCCTCTCTCTGCCAGAGCAGGACTAATGAATGAGAAACTCCAAAATTAGGGGCCTCTCCCTCATAGATTAGAATGGGTCCCCATGGAGCGCCGGGCTTGCCTCCAACCAAACCACAGCCGTCAACCAACACCCCCCCTTTCCCTGCCATATTTCCATCTTTCATATTCTGTCTGCAACACAAGCACATTGAGACCTATGAGCACACAAGCGCACACACATGCGCATCGCCCAAGGAGTCTTTTGGCCCCCTATTCCCCCGACGGTCATTAACCTGGAACCAGTTAGACTGAAAGGCGTCCTCCATATTTCAAATAAGTGTGTTTTGGAATCTCCCCTCCTTTCTCCCAAGGGCCACCCCAGCCCCTCCCTGAGCCCCAGTCCTTTTTCATTTACATTCTCCCCTGCGAGAACACACACCGAGCACCCTCGGTGGCACACACACACACACCACTGCGTGACTTTAGTTGGGCTGTGCAGAATTTCGGCACAGTGTCCGCTCTCCCAAAAATGAATCCTGGGCTGTGTGTTGGAGCGGTAAGAGGTGGCAGTGGCCCCTGGAGGAGAGGTCAGCGTGGCAGCTGCCAGTGGTTTCTGGCTGTGGCGGGGAGGCTGAGCCGGGCTGAGAGGAGGTCTGTCAGGAGCTAATTGAGTTCGTCCTACCAGCGCTGACTCTGGGGCCAGTGGCTTATCAGGCCACATCGCCTGGGGCCCTCCAGACAGATCTGCCCCTACCGGGGCATCTGATATCACCATCACCCTGCCTGCAGATGTCAACCCCCACCCCCACCGCCCACCCCTTCCCCTCCACTTACCCAGTCTGATCAGGTAGCAAGGATGTGACACTCCTGGATGAGGTTAGCAAATGTTATAAAATTGTGTTTTTGGCATCTGGTGGCCTTGAGAGTGAAAAGGACATGAAGAATTTACTCACTGTTTGGGTTGAGGCTCTGCTGCTTGTGATTTACACATGAAACAGGAAGAGAGCTGTATTCACCCAGAGACCAGCGGAGGATGTCAGTATCCTCCTGAAGTGAGCAGGAAGCTCTCAGCAGGAATACTTACAAATTGGCTCAATTAGATCCTGAATGTACCGCCTTCTTACGACGGTGTCATCCAATGTTCAGAGTTTCGCTTGCAGGCGGGCGAAGAGAGAGAACGGGCGCTCCTTGGTTCTCTTCTCGCAAGCGGAGGAACAGCGAGTGTGAGACGAGCTGCCAGATCATTAGGCCAGCTAATCCTGGTCACAGCAGCACCAGTGGAATGATATTAGGGATCTGAAATGCTGTTAGGGGGGCCAGGTGGAATCAGATTAAAACCAAACTGCGCAGTGTGCGTTTGCGGGCCCATAACCCACTACTCAGCATGAATTTTGATCGGTACAAAGGGAACAAAAGGAGGAGGAACAGAGAGAGAAAAAGAGAGAGGGAGAGATACTGTATCTTAGACGAGCGCTGCTCCTTTGGGCAGCCAGGCAGCAGAATTTGAAATGCTCTTACCTTGAGGAAGGAAGTAAGACAGAACTATAGATTTTATAGCATCGAGCCTCAGTTAGTTCGGCAGACCCTTTCCTGTCTGCTCCGTCCGTATAGCACACAACCTAATTAGCACCTGCCCCACATATTGAATTATTTATTACGACTATTGCTGCTGTCAAAGTATTTAATGTTCATAATTCATTTTCTCATACAATGGTATTTATAGATTTAAATTGGACCTGTCCCATTAGAGATTACGAATATTTATAGAAATATTTTAGACTGTTTGATTAATACGCCAGGTTCAAGTGGTTAGTATTCCCTCAGTATCATTAATCAATATATGCAGGCTTGTTAAAAACATAAGCATAGCACTGGTATAATGTGTCATAGCAGAATGAGTTAAGGGGATTCTAGCCAGCACATTTATTATAAATGACCACATTGAGCTGGAGGGGAAACAGTTAAGACACTTATGCAATTATGCTAAGTGTCACCCTGAAGATGGCCTTTGAACCGGGGTTAAGCTTACTCTGAATTTGTGAAATAAAAGCTAAATGGAGCCATCTTGTGCTCCCGCGTTTTAATATATAGCCTTTAATAAGCCAAGTGCAGGTACCCTATCGCACAGGTGCACATATCCATCTGAAACAGAGAACATAAAGCAGATGAACACAGAGTCGTGAATTAATTTATGGGGATGCAATCTGCATTCATTATCAAGAGCGGCAAGTTCTATTTTAGAAAGGCATGAAATGGATTCACTTTTTCAATTTCTGTCTGCAAGGACGTTTAAGAGAACGAGTGGATCATTTTTAAAACAGCAAATCTGAATAACTGCGCAGCATCAGTCGTGTTAAATGTATTTCTTGCGATGTTGGAATTAAGAGTAGCTGAGAGAAAAACTGTAAATTGGGGAGCATTTTTTTTTCAAGGTAATAGTGTATCAGTTTTATATAGTGAAGGCTTTATATTGTAAGAAGAATTCCAGGAGTACTCAGGCAAAGGGCTTATTCCACAAGGTCAACGGTTTTAACAGGGGGCATTTTTTATTATTTATTTTAGCAGTTAACCTTTTTGTGAATTTCCAGAAGTGGTAGGCACCTGGAGCTTCGATGAATATACATGACAGCGGGGAGGGAAACCTGGGAATGAGATTTAATTTGACACGCTGACCCCCATCTCCACGGGCCCAGGAAGCCAGGGTGAGAAAATAAGGTTGACCCACTGACCCCTGGGCCTGAACCCCTCCGTCACCCACCCTCACAATTAAATCAGCCCCAGAGAGCAAGAGGCAGTCCGGCCGACCGATAGGGGACAGAGCGGAGGCCTCTCGCTTCCTGTTTCCTCTGAAGTGCTCTGAGACAGACAGCTATCGTCCAATCAGGCAGATAGAGCCCAGTGGGGAACGTTCTCGTCTCCTCGTGCTGATGGTAAACTGACATGTCAAATATGTAAACATTACCATTAGTTGGCAATATGCTAATGGAACTAATGTGCTAAGGCACAACTTGGGCTGTCTAGCTGCCACTCACTAGGAGCCCCTGTGTCTAAATTTGCATAAGCCATGCAAGGCTCAATTTTGTTAATGCAGGCAAGTGCAGGTGACCTTTCACCCCTTCCGTGGTACCTAATGCAAAGGGGTGTGTGTGTATGTAAGTGTGCGACCTCGCCTTGACCCACGGAGGTCACTGTGTCTACACTGCATCCCCAATACATTGAGTTATCCATCTCCTCTACCAGTCCACCTCCTCAGTTCACTCCGTCTGCCGACTCGAAAAAATGAGTCAAACATGTCCAGGCTAAGTTTGTTCCCCCGTTGTTCTCCCAGTGCAATTTCAAGTTAAAGGTTATAGAGCGGGACTGAAATAGATTTATATGGGCAAGGAAGGCTTCAGAGTGCATTTTGCGGCCACAGCCAAAAGGCTGCACTTTACTCTGCACACGTTACAGCATCATATTCCATGTACTCCAAAACACAGTTATTAGGCAGACAGTGAAAAAGTCAATATCTTGCCATCATGTTTCCTTTTGGTTGACTGCTGACTCAAGGAGACAAGCCAAGGTCCACTCTGCTCTCTAAACTATGGAGATGCTCCTGACTTGATGTGCTCTGTTTGTGTGTGTGCACTTGTGTGTTAAGTTATTTGAGTGCTCTCTCTCTCTTTCTTCACTTTCTTTCCCTCTTTCTTTCCCTCTCCTTCTCCCTCTTTCACTTTCTTTTCTTTCTGTCTCTTGTGTGTTTGTATTGTGTGGCCGTGTGTGCACCTGTGCGTCGATTTTGTACTCGTGTGTATTTGTACTCAGAAGCGCTGTCGCAGCTGCCGTGGTGTGTGGCTAATGAAGCACTTAAGATCCTCCCTCTGGTTCACTGGTTTATGGGGAAGGTTAGGACACATTGTGGTATAGAGAACAGACACTTAAAAAATAGACACAACTAAATTAGGTATGCATTATAATTCAATTTCTCTACTAATTTCAACTGTTTGACCACATGAAACCTCCATTTTCTCTCTCCTATATATAGAATGTAATCATTGTCTGCATCTTCTTCACTTCTTCACACAAGTGTTCATCTTTTCTAGAAGAGCAGTTTGAATATAAGCAGTACATCAAGCCTTGTGTTTCAGTGATTCAGATTTGTTAGTTCTTGACATTTTAACATAATGTCTTATATTGTTTTCATGAATTGACACAAAATCATTGCATTTTGTATTTAATTCATTCATTTCTACTCTCTGAAGACCTAATCATCTTCCTCTTCTCCCCTTTTCTTTTCCCATCAACCCTCTCCCCCCCACTCCTCCCTCAGGCTGCTGAATAGAATGGCCGCTGATGACCGGCACCTACCCTCTAGTTGTGGGTCCTACATCAAGACGGAGCCATCCAGCCCCTCCTCGGTCATCGACACGGTCAGCCACCACAGCCCCAGCGGCAACTCGGACGCCAGTGGTGGCTATGTCAGCGCCATGAACAGCCACTCCAACGGCCTGGACTCTCCACCTATGTTCACCCCCAGCGGGCTCGGGGCCGGCACCTGCCGCAAACGTTATGACGACTGCTCCAGCACCATCATGGAGGACTCGTCCATAAAGTGCGAATACATGTTGAACTCCCTCCCCAAGAGGCTGTGCCTGGTCTGTGGAGATATAGCCTCGGGGTATCACTATGGGGTGGCCTCTTGTGAGGCCTGCAAAGCCTTTTTTAAAAGGACAATACAAGGTATTTTTCTCCTCTCTCCTCCCCCCCGACAAACACTCAGTACAAGTAATTTCATCCCATGACGCCGCATCACCAGACATAAAAACACCCTCCATACAAGACACCTTTGGCCTCGCAACAACACTGAAACATACTCAGTCCAAGCGAGTTACTATGTAAAAAAAAATCACTGGAGTGTGGAAGATGTTTTCTCTACCTCCTGAGACCAGCAAGCTCCATAAAATAAATCATGGTTTTTGATATCATTACGCTGTACAATACCTAGGATAACATAAAAAAAATACATGCAAACAAAAAATGAAAAAAAGACTTCAACAGATCAAGTGTGGGTATCATTACATCATTGGTCTTGGTGTATGGTGGATCATCACTCAAAGGTCAGATTTGGTGGAGTGGAGGGGCTGATTTCCAACATTCAGGATCTGAAATTAGCACCCACCGCCCGCCAAATGTGGTAAATTGTTGGCAGTGGCTGGTAAAGTTGTCAGCACTGTGGTGGACAGAGAGAACACACAACAGAACAGAACACATTAAGGTTGAGCGTAAGATGATAGAGCTACACATTCGAAAGTTGCTCACGACTGCTATATAAAAGCAGTGACGAAGAGGATTCGATTTCTATTTTTTACATTTATTGTCACATGTATTAGCCCATTATTACATTATTTGTGAGGCGACACAAAACATTCCACGATCAATGATCTGATCCACTTCCTCAGTATGTTGCGGTTGTTGTTGTTACTCTAACTCACCAAGGACGGGAAGAGGGAGGGAAGCAGCACCTGGACGCAGAGGTGACCCATGACCAGATTATCATAGTTAAAAATGCAGCTAGCAAGATGTATTGCTATAACTTAGACCTACCGATGTGCATTCAACCCACACTGGACCTGTTCATATGGGTCAGCTGCCAGTCTTTGGTTAAAGGGCATGATTTTTTAATCATGATTTTATAATCATGCCCTTTAACCAAATCACACATCCTACTGTAAAAACCCAAAAAAGCCCAAAACTGATTGGGCTGAACTCCCTCTGGGTTTGTCTGAGAGGATGATGGGTGTGCTGATGTCTTAGTTGGATTCACTGGGACACTCGAAAAACTTTCTTTAAAACACCTCAATAGAAATTGAAGTGATTTTAATAATGGACAAATACATATGATAATGAACTATGAAAAACAAAGCAAATCCTCTTTTCCACCACAAAATAATTTTTTCAGTCAGTTTAAACTCAAAACTTCTTTTATGAATTTATCAGTTTATAAGGTCTAAATGTTGTTCGTTCATGTAATGCATAGATTTCAAAAGTGCCGATAAAATTTCTGAGTGGCAGACAAAAAAACAATACTTGCCTGCCACAGTGGCGGCTACTGAAAAAAGTTAATTTCAGACCCTGCCCAGATGCCTTGGGGGGGGGGGGGCTTTATTATTCCCGTCCTGTTTTGTGTTTTTGTGTGTGCACGTGCCGGGGGACTAGGGTGCGATTGGCTATCTGCAAGGCATGATGTATCACAGCTTCTCATTAGAGAGCCAATGAAAGGCCCCCCACTGTGAAACTGTGCGCTCTGCTCCAGATTAATCAGGAAGACGGAGATATTGTTGAGCTTTGAAAAAAAAAAATCTGCACAACAGGCACAGCTGCCCAGGTCTAAGCTCTGCCGGCTTAGCGGTGCAATACATGCAGTCGGAAAAGTAGACAAAATAGGTAAAAGAGTTTGAGCATGGTGAAATGAGATGAATAAGAATGGCAGAGAAATCCGATATTCAAACTAAATGAGTCTGACATGTTTTATCCATTGCTTTGAGTACATTTTCATCAACAAATGACTGCAGGCATTATATGGAAAGTGGGCTATCTGTCTGGATGATAGGTGTTGATTTTGGACCTTACAGCCCTATCAGCTTTAGACAGTCTATGTACCTTTTGCAGGCAAACAAAAGCATTAGGCCAAATCCTCCTGTTTACCCATGCTGCCATCAGCAATCCTGTCTATTGACAAAAGATGAACATTTTCTCCCAAGTAACATAACTGGGCTTTTGTCCCCTCACTAAAAGTACACTGACGGCAACACAATGGAACAGAAAAGAGGCATCGGGGAAGAAAGAGACGTCTTAAGTGGAGCAATGGCCCAAACAATTAAGAGAAAGGTACATGGAAAAAAATTGAAAGGGCCTCTTTTTTCCCCCCTCACTTTGCATTGTCGATTTGAAATCCCTCTCTTTCTCTTCTTGGAGGGCTGCCTGTAATGGAGCTAATCTGCCGTCGTTTGTCCGAGCCACAGGAGTTTTGTCAATAACAATCAGCGTTTGGAAAGTGTAATTAAGGCCGAGGCTTTTCATTAGGAAGAAGGGAGGGGGCCGTCTCCAGGGACGGGCATGCCAATTAGAAACTCAGGCACGCGTCGCCGGGTAATTTCAGGGAAAGGAGGGGAAAAAAACCCAGGACTTCTTTAGATTGGAGAGGGACCCTGCTGCTCTTTCAGAGGAGAGGAGGAGAGGCTTAATGGCATAATAATCAGACAGGGGTCCCAGGCAGAGAAGGCAGGAGGACGCAGGGACTTTTTGGGGGAGGTGAAATCCTTCTGAAATGATAAAAGAAGCGCACGCAGGATTGCTGGAGGAAAATGGAGGCAGTAAATAGCGGGATGTAGAGCCCTTGAAAGACTGAGAGGGTGCCGTTGATGAGAACTGATTAATTAAAGGAATAACGAGGCAGTCAAGGGTGGAGTGTGAGACGGCCCTCTCTAATGAGAGGAAAACAAAGGAGCTGTCTTTTCCAGCCCTTTATCACATTGTTCTATAGCACTGAGGGCAAACAACATGCTAAGTTAATGTTAACCATGTACATGACAGTTTTCTTTATCACCTTGTGCTCACCTTGTGTAACTCGGTGTGTTTTCTTGTGATGCAGCAGCTAATTCTTGATAGGAAATTTGTCGTTGTTTTTAAATATATTAATATGTAACCTTTAAAGGTAGTCGTGTTTAAGATATTTGACTTAGAGTGTAGATGCAGGCTTTCAATCTCTGAGTAGTCTTTGGTCTGCCTCCCGCTCCAGCCTCCACTTCTTCAGCTGATGCCCTTACCTTTTCAACAAAAGCGGATGGAAAATCCATCTTCTGTCACCTATTCATCCGGTGAAAAGCCCCTTTAACTCCTACGTGAAGATAGTTACATTAGTCAAGGCCAGGCCCAAATTAATGTCAACCTGGATCTCCATCCATCCCAGAAATACCCCTGTTCTCATTGCTCCCTAATCATCCCCCCATTCCTGCACCTCACGTGCCCCACCAATCAAAAACATAAATCTCTTATTGAACCGTGTTTTCTTCCCATTTTGAAGCCAAGTGTAAAATTGCTTGAAAACCAACTGAACTCAGTGGCCCTCTTTTATATGAAGTAATAGACCTTGACAGTAAGCCTGTAAAAGTCAGTTTAGATTTTGATGAGAAATACCTGCCATTTTACTGTAATTTACTTACAAGACCTGACTTTCCCCTCTGTGCCCTGGCATGGGTCCTGAAAAGCCATAAAATAGATTGAGACAGATACTTATCAAGAGAAGAAGGAGGGAAATCTTTTTCTTCTCCCTTCACTCTGTAATGTTATTGGTAACCATACCATAACCTCTCTAAAGTCAGATAAACCCAGGCATGGCCCGCAGGTTAAAGGGGTTCCCGCCAGTATGCTTCATTTCTGAAAGTGAAACTGGCCGTGCTATTACTCTGCAGGCCAGGATTTCCAGGCATCGCTTCTGAGCGACAAGGTTACTGTAAAGCATTTCATAGGTGCGCTTCTGTGAAGTCAATGTTCGAATCCAATGTAAGTAGAAATTGAAATCAGCACTTATGTGTAACCAGTGCTCAGGTGGCTGTAATGCTACATTAGATGGTTCAGTTAAGCCATTCATCTGGTTTCTTTTAAACACTTCGCAGTCACAAAGTCAGCTAAAACCAGTTCATTACATTTTTTTAAAATTTCATCAGACAGTTTAGTTATATTCAGGTACAATTAGTTTATTCATTCCTCAATGTCATTCAAGCACATAAAGGCTGGAAAGACACCATAGATATAAAATAAAGGGTGTATCTTATAGTTAGAACACCTGTTCTGTTCAAGGTAAAAAGTTAAATGCATGAACATAAATATCTGTCCTTCATTTATATTGAACAATTACAATTCAAACTAATTATCCACATGAATTATAGGTACATTTTGCATTTAGTATAAAGGAAGCGTATGATAACAATGAAATTGAAATTAAAGGCTTGTCACTACTGTGGTCACCAGCAGCATCAGATGTTATAATTACTTAATTTATCATTAATTAAAAGATCTAAAATCATATTGGGAGTCAGAGCAAGTTCCAACATAGTGTTTTAATTCTCAGTGTTGGGTTCACACTTATGTTTACATTTGGATCATGGATTGAGCTGAGAGGTGTTTTTTGAAGTGGGACTTACTGTATGTATATTGACACTGAAACCCACCCTCTCCTAAATATAAACCAAATGTAGGGATGAAAAATTAGTTAATCCGCCCCTCTGAGCTCTGAGAAGCCCCCTCTGACAGAACATCAGACGCGCAGAGGGCTGGACAGGACAGGTGGGCACGGCGGCGTGTGAGCGTATGTTTGTTTTTGTTGCTGGACTGTGCAATATCAAAGGGTTAGTCTCTTAGTTAGCCACCAGGTGTGGTTCGTGCACGTGTCCCCGGCACCCCAGAGGAGGGGACAGGAGGGGAGGTGGGGAGTGACATACCCCCATAAACCGAGCGTTGACAGGGACACATGGGGTCAACTGTGCCCGGTTGGGCCAAGCAAGCACACCTGCAACATAGCATGCACGTGTGGCAATTTGCTGTAATGATGTAACGAAGGGAATAAAGTGAGAAGATTTGATCAGATTTGCAATCAAATCCCATGTTTTCTTTTTTTTTTAAAGTAATAAGTGCTTTACGTCCCAGTAAATTGCTGATTGGTTAGTGTATAATGGGAAGGCAAAACCAAAAAGTCCTCCATGAATTGATTCCAGCAAAGAGTGGCGCTGATTGCCTCCTCCCAGCATATGGGAAATGGATAGGATTATTATGGTCTGGTTCTGCTATGACAACAGAGAAAACAGACAGACAGAGGAAAGACAATCAGAGCTCATCAGCCGCTTCCCTCACACCTTTATTTACCCCAATCCCAAAGAGATGAGGAGAATTAGCATAATGATTTCTAACCCAGATATAAGGAGGAATTTCTAATTATTTATAACATCTTGGGACCCTCCACTTGATCTGTCCAATAATGTTAACATAATTGCATAAGTTGTCAAAGGATGTTGGAGGGCTAGTGGAGGAACGCCGGTGGAATATTACACAGCTTTGTGTTTCTCTGTACAGAAATATGGAGTGAGGGTCAGAGCTGTGGAGCAGCTACAGGATGTTGGCATGCAATTCTAATGTGTTTGTATGGATTTTTGTCTGTCAGTAAAAACGCCTCATATGTTTAAGTGCTTACTGGATGCGTGTATTTAGCAGTTTCAACGCAAAGCATATTTGCTGATTTTACTTACATGTGTTTTAGTGGATGAGAGAAAAAATATTGAGGTAATTCTGATGATTAAATTCGATTCTCACAGAGATATAAAACCCCGGGTTAAAAGAAAAGTTTAGAAAAATACCAATGTCAAAAGCTTTAAAGCTGAAAGCTCAAAACGAGGATGATTCAAATTCCTGGGCTCAAGCAACCATTATATTGGAACCCTTTATTGAAAACCCCTGTATACAGTAAAATGTAGGGAATCATACAGAAGCGGAGGAATTGCCTCACATGTCCTGCCCTTTTCTTTTGCTAATGCTAGAGTAGAGCAGAACCGGCTCTTTTATTGTCGAGCAATGAAACTCTTTTTCATTGCTCCGTCCTGGAATCAGACGCTGCAGTTGAATAATGCATAAGGCCTCTTGCCTGTACACTATGTAAATAGTCAACAATGGCAACAGTGGTAACAACAGGTTTGGGTCTGCGGGAGTATTATGTAAAGTGGTCAGGGGCAGCGTGTCTGGCTCTCCAGCCTGCTATTGAGGCAGTGGCAGGCCCCTCTGAGTGCAGGGGGACACGGCCTGCGCCCGGGGCCCGGAGGGGACACGCTCAGAATTAATGAGGCCAATTTAGTGTTGGACCAGGGTGGCGTCTACTGATGGGTCCTCAAGGACTGTTGTAGCTTTACCTCCACCCCCCACACCCTGCCTTTACCTCCTACCCCAGCTTCTCCTCAGTGCTGGATGGTTGTGTGCTCGCCGTAGAACACCTGAACCACCTGCACGCTACAGAAATGAATTCTGTAGGAATAGGTGGTTAACAAGTGCTCATGCCTAGTTGGCAAAAGATGAGTTATTATAGACGATCAGAGAGCACACACTCCATCAGTAGCAGCATCCAGTTTACCGTTTACTGGTGAAATGCTTCCTCATATTCTACCCTATAAATTTCCATACACATTTTGTTTTAGATTACAAATATATTATGTAATAATAAACTACGGTTTTGTTTTTAATGATCCTTCTTCTTCTCCTCAGGTAACATAGAATACAGCTGTCCTGCCACAAATGAGTGTGAGATCACAAAACGGAGACGCAAATCATGTCAGGCTTGTCGCTTCATGAAATGCCTCAAAGTGGGGATGCTCAAAGAAGGTAAGAAGAGTAAGAACATTTTTTTTATTATTCTTGCACCCACACATGCACGTGCTGTACATTTTTAACTTTCATGTAACATTCATGCAAATAAAGAAAGCGCCTTTGATCTGATAAAGGAGTGTCATATTATAGCACACGCTGACTCTCGTGGTCGTCGTTTCGTTAAGCCCCAGACTGCTTCAGCAATGAGTCCCACAGTATTTTTCATCCAGTAGCCCAGAGTGAGAGATGCATACAGTACAACTGGTTGGCCTAGACACCAGTTCCCAGCCCCCCTGTCCTCCCCCTAGCTACACAGCAGTAAATAATGTGCAGTTGAGCTGGGGACAGAAATATGCTGAATAGGTTGATCCTGCCGTCTGAGTAATAGAAATGTAACAGTATTCCGCCTGGAAAGGCTCAGGCCGGCTCCCTGAGCACACACTCGGCACAGTCTCAGCTCTCCCCGGCATATTGATCCACTAAATGTTTTCCGAACATCTCGGCTCACTTCCTGTGGATGGTTTTTTTAAAGTCACGCCAGCAGGGAATTCAGTGACAATTAAACATGCTTCCGATGGATTTGTCTGGCCGGGTTTCTCCTCCTCCCCCCACCTCCCCCTGCCCTCCCTATCGCCACTGACTGAGCCCCCAGAGACCCCGAGGCTTGGCTGCTCTTCCGGGGGAGACACCTATCCCTTCTCTCTTACCACACTGCATTAGTGGATGCGCTCTCTCACCTGCCTCTCTCTTTCTCACTTGTTGGTCGCTCCAAAAAAGGCCAGACAAAATGAATAATGAAGGATATGTGGCTTGGGGGTGAAGTGGCGGTGTTATATTTATTCAAGCCTCCTCTGTGAGCAGCGCAGGGACTCTGTAAGGAAACGTGTTTTCCTCAAGTGCTCATGAGTATGGGTCAGGTAGCACTTGTGTTGTGCAAAGTATGATTGCCCCTTACAGTTATACAGTGGGATAAATACTCTGCCAGACAGAAACTCTGATAAATGAAATTCTGTAAAAACTCCCTGTCTAAGTTCTCCGTCAAGCTCTGTGCAGTATATATACTGTATATCCCACCATTATTCCTCCCATTATTCATCGGACAGTGGGATTTATGGATGCATACTGTATATATCCAGTCGCCACCTGAAGCCAGAGCCACAGCCTGTATGGATCCCCACACAGTAACAGAATCCCCTGGACTGCATGCGGCCAGATAAAGCCTCAGTGCCAGAAAGACAGAGTAATCGCATTACTATCTGATGAAAAATTTATGCCAATATATCATCTTGGAGAATAAGAGACTACAAAAATATGTAGCCGTGGCTATAAATGAATGACCAGTGTCAGGTCAGAGTAAAAAGAGTGTAAAACTCAAATATGCAGACTTCGGCTAAGCCCGAGGTTCTAATGCACACTTCTGTGTATTCAGCACATTCCCAGAATAAGAATGACCCTCCTCCTTTACATAGCGGCTGTCATCACTACACTGCAACTATTGTCGCAGACTTATTGAAGTCTTGCGCAGGTGTTGTCACAGATCTCTCTCGAATAACCGATTTCCGTCACAATAAAGATTATTAGACACATTAGTCACGATTAGCAGGGAGACGCCAAGTGCATTTCTTTTGCTCTGCCTTGAGGCCCGGCACTTTAAAGCGTCACCGAGACGAAATGGAAAGAGAGACACATGGTCTGTGTCCACTGTAAGCTCTATGAAGCCGTCGGCTCAACGCCATGCTCGGGCCCAGGGTGTGGAGATGGCCACCGCTCATGTGACTGAGGTTGCCACTTACTTTCATTACTGCAGAAAGGTCACATTGTGTCTCAATGGAAAATCACCTAATTATAACTTTACAGCTCCTATGAAGTACAGTGCTGCCCCCCAATGAAACAGAAGATTAAATCCATCACTGTCTTTGAAAGAATAACAATATTGGACATCTTCTGAGGGAATACGATGAGATATTTATACTCTCAATAGCAAAATTCATATGATGTCTTTTGAGCCAGCGCTACAATCAGAACACTCATATCTTAGAGTAAGAGGTGTAAGCACAATGGTCTTAGAAGATCAGCAGTCTGATTACAGGAGACCTGTCTAAACCCCGTGTCGAGTCGCTGTACTTTCCCTTGACTGTATAAAGGAGGAAGTGATCAATAGAAGAATCAAATGTCAGGGGCAACAGGTTTTTCCTCTGATCAATGGAAACGGATCAGAGCTTAGAGCAGGAGAGAAGACAAGATACTATTGAGAGATTACATTGACATCATTCAGTTGCTCTCTGCACAGACTTCCTTTCTCCCTCGCTCGCAAATGCACGGGTTCTTCTTCCACAAACACACCAGTGCAGGAAAAAAAGAAAATTCTGTGAAGCTACATATATATTTTTTATCTGCACATCAGCAGCATTGAGCAAAGACAATAGCTTTTTGTTCCATTGTCCTAACGTTGTAACAGCGCTGTGCGTGAAAGCAGAAAGTGTCCGGTCTTTTTGTGAGTGTGATGGTCAAGCAAAGTGTGTCTGCGCTGACATACAATACACCTCTCGTTGTTCGGCAGACCGGCATGCAAAGAACAACCACATCCCACAATAGCCCCGTCATAGTCACATACTGAACATACACACAAACCACACTCCACTCACATGTATAGTCACTGAAATACTAGACATGTAAATGTCCACGAGCACTGCAGGCTACACCAGTAAGACATATACAGCCTGATTCCAGTACCAATAGTAAAGTAAGCAATAAATAAATTTAAGTGTTTTTAAAATACTGTAATTTAGATCTAAGTCAATTAATTGATTAATTGATTGAAAGAAAATGATGATGTTTTTGCTTACTGATCGATTGTTTCAGTCAAATGACGGTTTTGAATATTGGACTCGTGATAAGCACTTTTCACAATTGTTTGACATTTTATACAATTAATCATGAAAATCGTCAGCAGATTAATCAATAATGAAAGTAATAATTAGAGCAATTTAAAGGTTAGTTTAAGCACCATTTGGTCTTTTCAATTAGTGGTACGAGCAAGGATGTCAGCTCACAAGGGATATTGTAGCTAACCTGTAAATGGACTATGGGACGAGGGTGTCAGCATGGCAGCTCCTGGGGGTCAGCAGATGGGGAGGGGAGGGTGATGCGTGACAATTTTTTCCGCTACCCTCGCTCATCACCACTCGTGATTAAAAATGCTGCAACACACTTACAAGTATGCAAAGCTGGCAACAGGGGCCCTTTGAAATAGTGCTGACGGCAGTTTAGCGGGGCGGCTTCCTTGAAAGGCAAGGTTCACCATGCCTTGCCATGTGGCCTTCTGATTTTCCCAGCTAAAATAGGGTCCGCCTAAGCCCCCCTTGGCATTGCCAACCATCCCAGACATCCTGACACTTTCCCCAGGGAGAGACACCCAGAACAGGTGAGAGACTCAAAATAAGGGCCCCTACCACGGCCGGCCACACAAAGTGAGTGAAGACAGGCCCTTTTGTAGGAGTGTGCTCTGAAGGGGATTATTATTGTTTTTGGAGAGAAAGAAGAGCCCTAGGTCAGCTGGCCCCAGCCCCCACCCCGAGGCCTGCGCTAATCCGTGCACAAATGCCAGCCGCCTTGGCCAAAAGCCCTCTCCCCCTGCACCCTGCTTTGAAGAGATGATACCCGAGCTCACCCGCTGCTACCCTCTCTGCACTGTGTAGCGGGCCATAAAACAGCGAGATGACTTTAGATGAGGTGCTGCTCGACTCTCTTCACACATTTATAACACACCTACTGTTTACTTTGGAGGGAGCACAACAGACCACAGAGTCAGACCACTTAAAGCTTCGGGTGCCACCAAAGGGACACATGAACCTCACAAAGGCCCCTATAAAGTCCTGGCCACAGCGCCCGACGGCGTGAGCGAACGAATCCGTCGAGCTGCTCTTAATCACTCTCTCTTCCTCTCGGCCCGTATCTGGCCCTGTTGGACAGTAAAATGAGACAGGTTAGTGCCAAGCTTTAATTCCTGTCAGCATCTGTTAATTATGGCCAGGACTGTTCTAATTAAAAGAGGCACCCATCTACCTTCATCGCCGGCTTTACACCGGCTGACACAGCCGCATGACTCAACCGGCAGAGAGGATCACGGAGAGCAGAGCCGCGAGCCACCTGGCAGCGGCCGAGCTCATCGCGAGAGCCGGAAGAAACCGTAGAAAGGGGTGACATCACTTTTGACAATGAGAGGAATTTTCCATCCCTACAGTAGCAACAGTACCATCAGGAACGTTTTGAAGCACTTAGACCTGAGCAGCAAATAGAAGATGTTTGAAGACTATTCTCAAGACGCCTTCACAGGAAAAAAAAACAAACTCTCTTTATATGTTACACATAAAAATGAAATTGTCATGGTGCGTGTGTGCGTGTGTGTGTAAAGTACAGGTAGTTGCCATCAGATGATTCCCTGGTGCTTGCTGGGAAGGATGAGGCTCTGTTGGGAATTGGGGGTAATTAGGTTAGTGGGTTGTCAGTGTCAGGAAATTGAAAGACAATCCTAATCAGATTTGTGTTTCTAGGGAATCAAATCATTTATATAAGCAGAAGAAATCTCTATTCTACAGTTGCATGATGATACAGTTTACAGGACCCCCTCCCCCCCTTAAGCAATGAGTGTGAGGCAGAGGGGCTTCGGCCATGTAAGATAAGTGAAAATCAAGAAGATGCTTTGCATAAACCCACTGTTGAGTTCCTCTTTGTTAAATGAAGGCTTCTATATTACATCATCTGATTTTGCATCTCCCCCCCTCCCCTTGCCTCCGTTCACCGAGCGACCTCCAATCACCGTGCATGGGACACATCCAAACTCATCCCCTCCAAGAGCACTCGCTGATGGGCAAATTGTATTAGGCTCATTTGCAGTGGTCACACAATGCCCACGTTTGACACCATCCTCCCTGTTATAAAGTGATGAAATCATCAAGGAAGTGCTCTGGCTGCGGGTGTTGTTCGCTCAGAGGACGCGGGCGGCTGACAAATTAACTCCTCCTCCACCGCAAGCATTTCATTGAGCCTTCCCTCATCTGCCCTTTAGCATTAAATTTGTTTTGGGGGTAGGGGGTGGGGTGGGGTTACATTATGCATACAAGGTAAATTGAAGGGATTCTCCCTCTTGACAGGATTAAGATATCAGCAATATTTAGGCTGTAAGGTAGCAGTGGGGATGCAGGATATAAATGTTTGCATACAATTGCATTAAATAACCAAATACCTGCCCGGTGGTATCAAATAAATAGAACAGCGTAGATGAAATATTTTAACTATGTTGAAAATTAATAGAATAGAAAAAGACATCCAAATGGAAACATTCTTATCAAATAATGAGATAATAAATAACTTATGTTATGATGAGGCCGGCTTGACATTTACAGTATCAGTGTACAACCTGGCCCCCTAGCTGTGGCTGGGGGTGATAAGGCCTCAGTGCTACTCCGGTGAAAGAGGGGTGAAATAAGGGTCTTTTATGAGAAAGCAATACCTAGTTATCTATCTGCAGTGTGACAGCGGATGTTTTGTACAGTGTGTGTGGGACTATGTCTTTGCTTGTAGGCTGGTTGAGTTTCTTTTTCTGGATATCGAAGAACACACACCTGAGCTCTTGCAGGCACACACACACACACACACACACACACACACACACACACACACAAGCAAAGAGGCATGTAGCTGGCAGCTAATTAGTATGCAGTCTGCCTCACCCCAAAAGCTAAATAATTAGAGGGCCAGTCTGTGAGATCATTGACCCTGCGTTAAATATTCATATGTTTAGACCTGCTCTGGGCTCAGCTGTGTCACAGTAGACCAGCCAGGCATGGACCACATATGGGAAGGCAGCCGCGCCTCTGACACATCCGCACACACACACACACACACACATACAGACACACACACAAGAGTGCGTGCTCACACACACACAGACACACGCCCTTATGCCACTTATGCAGTCCTTTTACAATGCTACTGCTTTTACACATGATCTAATACAGAATGTGTCAGGGTGTAATTTCTGATCAGCGTTTTTTTTTGTTGGAGGGAGATGGAGGTTTTCTTTTATGTATCTCTGCTACTGTTTTTTTTTTACCCAGTTAGTTATCATGTATGTGATATCCCTTAAAATCTAATCTGGAAAAAAAACACACTCTCTTCATCTCGTGTCCCTCCTGTCGTTTCTCACCCAGGGGTTCGTCTGGACCGCGTGCGAGGGGGCAGACAGAAGTACAAGCGGAGGTTGGACTCAGAAAACAACCCCTACCTGGGCTTGACGCTCCCCCCTCCCACCAAAAAGCCTCGTGAGTACTGCTCCGTCACTAACCCATTGTCTCCCTTCGCCGCCGCCCCTCCTCTGCCAGGCCAACACGCAGGTAAAACTGGTCAAACTGTCTCTCCCGTGTTTGGACAGTCGACAGCTCATTGGTCAGAAATATAGGCAGGACATTGTTCCGGTCAGAGCTGAAATATGATCTAGTCTATGAGCAGATGACCGATATTAAACAACGACAGAGTGCTCGAGGACACTCACATTTTCACATATACATTTTGTTCCACTCGCATGCATTCTGTATGGATAAGAGCTTTCAGTGCCTTCATTTCACTCATACAAATTCAGGCTCCATCCATTAGTTTGCATAATGAGAAAGAGAAAGAAGAGCGAGGCCACCGTTCTACCGCGTGTTACAACTTCACCAATGTCCACTGTTTATCAGAGCGGTGCATCTTTGTGCCTCACTGAGCTTTGCAGTCATATGACCTTTGACCTCTGCTTTGCTTTGACATCCCGCCCCCCCCCTTCCCTCCTCTATCCTCAGTCACAAAGATAGTGTCTCACCTGTTGGTGGCGGAGCCAGAGAAGATCTATGCCATGCCTGACCCCACCATGCCGGAGAGCGACATCAAGGCTCTGACCACGCTGTGCGACCTGGCTGACCGCGAGCTGGTGGTCATCATCGGCTGGGCCAAGCACATCCCAGGTACAAAACAAATTATTCTTGCCTCCTTTCATCTTTTGCAACCTGCCTGATCTGTGTCATTTTACATCCAGGTCTATTTTCCCCGTCTTTCTCTGTCTCCTGTCTCACACACACTCTTGACGAATACGAAAATATGCGCACACACACACACACACACACACACACACACACACACACACACAAACGTAGATAATTAATGACAGCAGCTCATACAGCCTCCGGGTGTGTGGAGGATGGAGGGGGCGCAAAATGGACATAGCTGTGCGGGAAACAAATCAATAGAGTGCATCTAAAATCCCTGCATTGAATGGAGAGGGGGACACAGACCCGGTGCCAATGTATGTTGTAATCACCAGGGAGATTTAGAACAAAGTTGGGGCCCTGCCCAATCAAACAAGACATCATATCACACACAGACACACACGTGTGCACACGCGAACGCACACAAGCGCGAGCACACATACATTGAATTATTGATGGGCATAATCATGTTTCTTCCTTGCCCCATAGGCATTCTGATAGACGAGGTGTTAGGTTATAAGAGGCTGTTGAATTAAGGATACAGCACCTCACGTCAGCAGAGATTTTGCTTCCTTCAAGAGTTTTCCTCTGATTTTGACAGAGAACACATTGTTTAGCTGCTCTTTTTTTTGCAACCGAGGCAGATTCTCCTTGATCTTGAGCTTGACCCCCATAACTCTATAACATTACAGTGCTGTAGGCACGGAGGGGTAACAAACTAAATGAATGTGTCCCTCAGCAGCACCTCCATAACCTCTTCTTCTCATCAGCATAACTTGGACAGGCACGGACCTGTCAGCATGCAGGAAGTGTGCGACATCACCACGGCACTGACGCACATACACACACAGCCTGCCCCTCTCTCACGCACACACATACGTACATACAAGTGTGTGCATTCTGTGCGTCACATCAGTTAATTCAGAAGATAAATTTCAATCCTAATTCATGGATTAAAAAGGTTCATTTATTTTCAGTAATGTGAAGTGGATTCCACCTGACCTCAGGCAGGTGCATTTTGTACTGAAAAGGTATTAGAGTACTTCTCAGAAGGAGGGGTATTAATCAGGTACAGATCTGATAGTAAGGAGATTAGAGATGGATATGCTCTCAGCCCCTGGCCTCAGCCCCGGCCCGTTACGCGTCTAAACTGTTTGGATCCCTCCCCACGGGCCCTGCATGGTCAGCACACTGAGAGTTTAACAAGGAGCTTAGTCAGGACTGGATCACAACTGACCCGATAACACACTCTCATCGTTGTGACCCAAAAATTACACCGCCGACGCAGATGAGCACTAAAACGGCAACATTCCTGCGCCGGCTGCTGAGCATAGACTCATGGAGGCGTCACTTGCTGAAACACACATATTTACATAAATACAGAAATAGTGAACATCATCTTTTTTTATTTTTCACTGATGGAAAAATGCAGATTACTTCACAGGTCATCTGAGGCCACTGAGTAAATCAGGTGTAGTTCATACAGCAATCCACTCATCGATTTGTGCTTTTCTCCATTAATCATACTCTTAACACATCATTTTGTTTCCACTAATTGTTAAAGGTTTTAACTTGTATCCTGGAGTGCATCATCATTTTAATATGTGTACACTCCAACTCGGATTTTGTGTGTCATAGCGTTGAAGCCCTGTTAATCAGATTATACTAACACGTATTGTACAGTGGATAGACTCATAACGTTAATGGGATTTGCCCCACAGTCTGCGGCAGAGGACTTGTCATTCCAAATGCGTCGATAATGATCATTTAACCCAAAACCTGAGGCGGTAAGCCTGAGAGTCTGTTCCCACAGTGAGTGAGTACCTGGAACCGAATGGATGCGCCGAACAATATGCTGCACCTGCGAGATGGTAGACTTTAAGTAGATTATTCTGATCAGCGTCTGTGTGAACGCTCACGATCGCACTTGTGCTTTTGTTTCACGTGGTCATTTTTTTTAATTGTGTCGTAAAATCACGCATATTCTTTTTAGATTGAAAAGCCAATTTGACAGGATAAAGACTTCGGCTTCGGCTGAGTGCTTGGACTGTGTCTGTCCCTTTGGTGGTGTCTGTATTAGGACAGTGGGTGTCCTCTGGCCATGAAATGGCTGCATAATTGAGTTGTACATGGCTGAACCTGATCAGAGACGGTTCACTGGTTGAGCGAGACTCCATGCACTAACACTCCATGCAACAGCGGTACCTCAGGGCAGCCTACCATGCTTGCTTCCTACAATATTTCTCCCTCCATCCGCTCCGGGACAAGAAAGGAACAGGGGGGAAAAAAACTGCTGATTGCATTCTGATAGATTTTTGCAGCCTTAGGCAATGGAATTAAAAAGATTAACAGTTCATTATGAAGTAGACCACATTGATTAGGCCATTGACAGATGGGCCAATAACTAAAGTCCAAATGTAACAATTTAAATGTCACGAAAATTGGCACTTACCTTCTCCCAATTGATTTTTAATTTCCCCTATTCTCAGCTAACATTTGAAAACGCGTTTCAAAAGTGGCATAATGTGGAGTAGAGTGGCCCTATTGAGTTTTAATTGGAGGGCGATTGGAGGATATCAAAGCTCTATCATTAGCGTAGATGGTATCTTTGCCTTCCAGGGTCCAATGTCAACTTTGTCATCCCGGCTCTATTTAGCATACCATGAAAGGTCAGTTTGCATGCATGAAGTGCTTTTCAGGTTTTACAGGGTTTTTTTTCTACGCTTTTAGATTAAAAAAGAATGCAATTAATCAATCAGATCAGGTGCGCTTGTTCCCGTAGTTTAATGAGGGAGCTATTGAAGGCCGGTGTCACATATCAAAAGCCTTTTCACAGGTTTTGCCACTGCCAGACTGCAGCCTTGCCCTCATTCTGAATCTGCCTTTGATTAATTGATAATAACTGTGGAGCTTTTGGACACTAGTGTCGCTGCTCCAAATAGCACCATGAAGCAGAGTCTAACACGGCTGTTGCCTGAGGGGGGTCGGGTCATTAGGAGCAGTGTTAGGGGGATGCTGACAGATGGCTCGTTGCTCCTAAGGTGCTAACAACCTTTGACACACATAGCAGTCCACTGTCCACCCCTCTGGCCCCCGTCCATCCCGTAAAAAGCTGCATTTCACTCTGTCCAAAAGGTTTAGGGAGGAACGAAGTTTACTGACAGCTTCAGTGCACCAGAACCCTGTTTACCACCTTGACATTGTTGTCTTCTTCAGAAGCGGCGGGATACCAGCGTGACCCCCCGTGGCCTCATGCCACCCCGCATCCTTTCCCAACCACGGTGGGAATGTCGTGCGTTCATATGTAAAAAGTGCCATGCATGCTGCTTATACAAGAGGCACTCATTGTTTGGTGTTTGTCAGCTCCCATCCCAGCTTCCCCGACCCGAGTGTTTTCAGCTGGGAATTCTCCGAAGGCTAAAGGGCCAAGCAAACATTGACTCTCTGCTGCTGCTGCTGCTGCTTTGCTCCTACACAATAAAACATATTTTTGCTCTGGCATGTCAGCCTAGAATGTAAAATATTCAAACACTATTTGGAACTTGCATTTAGATTTAAAAAAAAAAAAAGATTTAAACAAAGGAACAGCCTCCCCAGCCTCCTGTGTTATTGCGTTTTCCGCCATTAAATTCAGACCAGATTAATCTGATGAAACACTCTTGTTTGCATTGTTCTGTTCATTACTGGTGTTTTGGGAATATTCATCATCTGTGCTTTATTGGATTCCAGCTCATCAGCTCCGCATTTGACAGACAACCGCCTGGCGCGTTAGTTGTTAGCATGGAGGCAGCGATGTTAAAAAGAGATCGCGCCTCTTGTATGTTGTCGTGTTTGTGTCAGCTCAGCCCTCCACCATAATCACCCACCCACCCGCCCATCAGCCCACCCTCCTCCAGCCCCCTCCGGGCTCCTGTTTTCTCTTTGCCATTAAATTGTGAAATCTACTTACTGTGTTGCCAGCCTGATCCCACTCAAGCTGCGTAATCTCCTTGTAATAGAGTGTGAATACTGCCCGGCAATAAATCAGCACCTCATCAGTGCACTTTATTAAATATAGACACCAACAGACAGCTCTTAGTATATTCAATTTACCCTCTGACGTAGGCTTCAACACAGGAGATAAAGATAGATTGAGCAATCAGGTGGATGCTGAGGCCTGAACCCAGGCAGGAGAGCGAGGGGAAGGCGGAAAAGCTGCAGGGAGATTGAGATGGGGGCGTATTGGAGGCAGACAGGCAGTCAGAAGTATGCAGGGCCAGGAAAGGGACATCTGCCAGGCAGGGTGGGGGAGGGCTTTGTTTAGTTACTGTGACACATGAGCAGGTACATCCAGCATCACAATTACGTTCCTCATGTGTGCCGTTCGTATCGTCCCCAAGTTGAATCTGTGTAAAATCTGTGCAGAATTTTTGCATCATTTTTTGTGTAAAATGTTGCGCGGGAAATTTTATATGCCGATGTGCCTTTAAGTGATCGTCAGCAGAGCGCCATCCCTCATTAAGCAATGTTGCTTGATGGCAGCGGAGATAAATTACGTGTAATTACGGCAATGATTAAAGCCTGATTCGTCCTGGTCTTTGGGGCTATGCAGATATTTGTAACGTCAGTATTGGGCGGAGGGACCCAGGGGAGGGCTAAAGAGTTCTCCGTTAGGGTCAGGAGGTCAGAGGGTGCAGATTAAAACAAGGGGATTACTGTATTTAACGTTTTTCAACCTCATAACGTTCACAGGCTACTGGTCAAATCACCCATTCCCCGGCTACTTACCAAGGGATAATGGGCTGGTTATCACGGTGAAAGAATGCAGATAGGCGACTATCTTGAAAGTGGGCGCTGGAGCTGAAAAAACAAGATTAATTTTCAGTGAGCAACCTCTTTTTCACCCACTCAATTCAGTTTGTATCGACATGATTTCTGTCCAATATGAAAACTGCCTTTGTGTCATCAAATCAGCGTCCGGGGGGGGGGGAAGCTCGTAGCAAACTGAGCTGTTTGTGTTGTACATGTCGCTGGACTTCAGGTCATATTATTTATGTCAAGCGCAGCAATTTATTACCAAGCTGCTATTGATTGGGTCCTCCTGACGCTGTCATGTAAATTCAAGAAGAATCATGGTCGGCAGCTGCATGCGCACACACAGGTCCATGTAAGCCTGCACACACATGCACACACACACCATTATGAAGCTGCTCAAAATTGCCCTTCATTCCTGTATTGGTTATACATCTTACAAGCGTGTCACTCTGCCAGATTAGAGGAATCTTTACAAATCAGACGTGCATACATTTTCCTCTTGTCCTCTTTTTTTTTTTTTAAACTGCCATCTAAAATAAAAAAAAGCTTTGATATAGAGTAAGCTTATGGCAGCATGATCATTCAGCTCAGTTTGAGGTTAGGGAGAAAAAAAAAAAAAAAAAGACGTGCTGAACCCCTGGGGTCCTGTTAGGGGCAGTTTTACTCCAACTGGAGCCCGGAGAGCACTTGACTTGGCTGAGGTGAGATTGCCGCTGGGCAGGAGTCTTCAGGGCCTGCTTGTCCTTCTGATAGCCAGCCATGATAGATCAGCCCCTGTGCAGCCAGAATTACTCTCTTTCCTCTTTCTGTCTCCCTCTTCCCTTTTCCCCTCGTGCTCGTGCCCCTTTTTCGCTCGCTGCTGCTCTTTCTCTCTTCCTTATCTCCCTCCTCTCCGGCCCATATCTTCTCCTCTCTTTTATCCTCCATTTTTCTCCCTCTCTCTCGCGCCATTCCCCCCCCCCTCTTCTCTCTCCTTCCCTCTGTCTGCTCTGTTGTCTGATTGAGGGTGAGTTACGAGGGGGCTGCAGCTGGAGGGGGCCACCGTGCCTCGTAATTACATCTCTTTTTATTACCCGCGCTAATGGCCCTCGGGGAGAGGGAAACAATAATAAATTAATAGAATATGAACTCCAGCTCAACGGAAATCTCCAGCATTTCATTTTGGACCGTCCTGTGCTCTGGCAGATGAAACAGCGCTCTGATTAATCTCTGCGAGGGGTTTGAAGCAGCCGTCTGTGGGTTTGGGCTGCCCCCTCCTGCCCACAGCCGAGGGCTTTTGGGGAGATAAAGGGAGAGATGATGGTTTTGGCTTCTGTTGTTGGTCTTTAGTGGTCTTGTTTTCACCCTTTGAGCTATGACTGATGGTCCGCTGATGAAGTCGGTTGCCGCTCTCTAGTGTTATTTCTTTGTCGCGTGCATTTATTTTTGTTCCTTTGTCTGGACTGATTTTACATTAAACGTTCTCATAATTTTGAAAGTGAAAATCCCTTTTAGACGTACGATTGCTATATATGTGCAGGACGCTTAAGTCGAAGTGAACAAAGAAGAACTCTGCATTGTTATCTCTGTATTCCTGCCACAAAGATTTGCAGACAGAAATCTGCCAGTGCACTCAGCAGTGGAGTGGAAAAGGCCCTTCAAGCGCGTAGACAGGCCTCTCTGATTTGGTCAATATTGTGTCATGTTTGGTCAAACCCCGCCAAGGCAGTGGGCTGGAAATGAAGATGTAAATATTGATATTTCATTAGAGGAAATCACCCACTCCGACGGCACTTAACCGGGCCACCTTCAGAGTGCGGCGGCCGGAGCGCAGTGTGACCTGCGGAGTCGGGAAGTCACTTCATTACTCGATTAAATTGAGTGGAAAAAGGCGAGGCAACGACACGAGATCCCATTTGGAGCGATAATTTAGGCCCTGAAGAGAGGGGATGGAGCAGGGGAAAAACACCACCTCTCCATCTCACAACACTGGATTAAATTCAAGGACTTTTAGCGTCAAAGGTAATTGTAGGCTGCTGGGCTGCATGTGTGCATATGGCTGAGAGGTGTCTGCCGTATCAGAACAACTCTAAAGCCTCTCCAACAAGCCCTGAACAAGGCCTTCACACGGGCTGTCACATTGGGAGCAGCGCTTTAGTTCCGCTTCAGTCCTCCTTGGCATTAAAAGGCTAGACAAAGCCTCGCCTGTGATTGTGATGCCAACCTGATGCGGCAATCAAGACCGCGTCCACGCTTGCATGACAATTTCCCTCCGGCCAGTCCACATTCTGTCCGACTTAATGGCCACGTATGCAGACAAGGAAATAACACAACAAAAGATTTTAAGATGCAGTCTGGATATGTGTAATGGCGGAGGCCCTTACAAAATATGGCTTATTGCCTCCGCCGATAATAGTCAAGTGTTTTGAGTGCTTTCGGCAGTTTGCTTTGTTGGGTCTAATTTGGGCTCTTCAGACCTCTGACCGGTCCAGCCGGGCACCAGCACCTTTCTGTTAGCACTCTATTCTACTGACTATTGATTCCCCTTCAAAATGTGAAGGCCCTCACATTCTGATCACAATCTGTTAATTAATGTATCCTGCAGCTCTTCCCCTGCAGTGGTCATCACCACGATAAGGGAAATTGAACACTCAGGTACTCCTCTCCCCGGCTCTTCTTCTCTCTCTGCCTGTCTCTCTCTCTGTTTCTTTTTCACTTTCTCTCACGCTTCCTCATCATGTCTCTTGTTCTTCTCACATGTGTGTATGTGTGTGTGTGTGTATGTTCGCGGTGTCCCGGCAGGAGGAGATAAACATCGGGTTGGTGGCTGCACCCTCAGTGAGATCATTTATATTTAAGAGAAAACGCGGGGCACGGTTGCGGTGAGCGCCCTCGTCAATACTGTAATCTATCGCCTCTTAATCACGCAATGGCAGGTAGCGTGGTGACGGCGAACTTATAAAAGCAATCATGTTAATCAGGGGCGGAGCTGAAGAGCTGTAATATGCTGTCAGAACGGGCGGCCTGCAGGCACGCTGTGCTGGAAGAGGGGAGCTGGGAGAGAGAGCGTGAGGGGGGTTCATGCAGTTTATTGACAGCTGAAGGGTAGTACGAAGGGAAAAGGGATGAGATGGCTATCTGCTCCTCGCTCTCTCTCTTCCTTTCGCTTTTTGCCTTTAATTTGTTTGAGTTTCTCACAGCTCATCTTTTGGGGATCTAGCAGTTTGTTTTATTTAATGTTCTATTCTGAGCATATGTAGAGGTGTTGAAGGGGAAATGACAGCGGCGTGATGCGGATGAGCTCATCAGCTCATCCAGCTGCCGTTGGAGAATGAGGCCCAGGGTTTAAGCGCGTCTTCAGGCTGGGCTTGAACCATGCGACCCCTTTGTTTTATGTATGCGTGCGCGTTTATGTGCATACGTGTAGGTGTCACGATCCGCATGTCGGCATGCGTCTCTGTTTGTTTTCCTGGTTGACACATGTTTGTGTGTGTTGCATGTTGCTCTGTGTCAGTGTGTGTGTGTGTGTGTGCGTCCCCTCATCACCTCCTCCCACTACACAGTTCATGTCATGTCCTCAACCCCTCCAATGAGAATGTGTCTCAGTGCTAATCCCCCTCACACCAATAGAAGTGTGACAGGATACAAGGGGTAACCACATGGCTTTGTGTGTCCCGGACCTTTGCACCGATTTACTGTCCTCACTTACAGTAAAGCCCACTCAAGTGCTCTGACACCGGCTTCAAAGAGGACCTTCCACTGTGCATTTAAAATTAAACACCACTCGCTAACATGTGCCTCGGCATGTACCCCAGGCTACCGGAGCTTGACAAGTCATGTTTGGTTTACTGATCAACCCAAGTGCTGTCTCTTCTTTCACTTCTGCATTCTTTCTTGTACTTTTGCCTCTCTCTAATAAAAGAAGACTTCTGTCTGAATCACATACACAAAAGTGTATTTGTAAGATCTGAATAGAAATGCACACATTTTATTTTTCCACTGTCACGCAGTCGTCCTGTCCTCATGCAGTTTCCTCCTCTGTCCTTCCAGGCTTCTCCTCCCTCTCGCTGGGAGACCAGATGAGTTTACTGCAGAGCGCCTGGATGGAGATCCTCATCCTCAGCATCGTGTTCCGCTCGCTGCCGTACGAGGACGAGCTGGTGTACGCCGAGGACTACATCATGGACGAGGAGCACTCGCGGCTGACGGGCCTGCTCGACCTCTACGTCTCCATCCTGCAGCTGGTCCGCAAGTGCAAGAAGCTCAAAGTGGAGAAGGAGGAGTTCGTTACCCTCAAGGCCATCGCTCTCGCCAACTCAGGTGATCACAAAGAACATTCAAGTGTCATTTTTAACTGAGGCGAATTTAATGTGCATTTTATCAAAACTGAATTATGTTTTAAAGAAGCATTTTAAAAAAATAGAGAATAACCTTGATTTAAAAAAGTGAAATTAATTGTCAAGTTAATGCATTTAAACATCATAGTGATTCATAACAACAACAATTGTGTTAATGATGTTAAATCAGGAAAAATATCACAACCAAAGCAAAAGTTTCCAGATTAACTATATGTATTAATACATTTTTTAAACAACATTTCTAATCACATTCATAATTTAGAGTTACTGTCAGAGGACTGAACTTGTTTATCTGCCATTGCTTTTGAACACATATACACAGTTTTTGTTGAGATTCTTTGTTCGATATTAGCCCTTTTGTTTCATTGCACAAATTTATTTTTGCTTTAAAAAACATTATATTTTTCCCCCTCTGTTTTTCTAATTAATGTCGTAAAAGTATTCAGGTATCAAGTGAAATAAAAAAACATTTTGCTGACTTTTTTTTCATGGTAAATCCAGACCAAAAATAAACAGCACTTAATAATAGAATAATAATAGATGAAGCCTTTAACTTTTTAATAATATATGAAAAAAGTTGCACCTATATTTAAAAAAAAAAAAAATCGAGACTTCACATGAAAATGTTAGAGACCTTCTTCCAGTGTATTTCTCACTACAGAATATTTCACTTTTCCCTGACTGGCCCTCTGAGTAATGCACTACACTGTATAATATCCAGAAACTGTAAGGTATTGCCTAACACCGTTTTAGAAATGACATTTCTTAGTTTTTCAGGAGTTTTTCAGCGTAACCTTTAGTTTGGAGCGTGAGATGGAGAGATGGAGAGAAGATAAGGGCAGTGTACGGGAAAGAGGGATGGAGGCGTGAGCTTTTTTAATTGAACACCGTCCGTGTTGTGGTATTTCTCCAGCGCTCCCTCTCCCCTCTCTTTCTCTATCTCCATAACAGTAGCTGCAGGGCACAGCAGCCACGGGAGATAAATTTAGCATTTCATTAGGAGTGCAGGGGCTGTCAATAAAATGTGTTAAGTCGAATGGAATGAGTATCAGGGAGTGATAGGCCTCGTTTGTTCCAATGCCGAGACGGCACGCTGCTATTGACAGGCTCCTTTTGAGGAGGCAGGACCTGTCCCGCTCTGATCAATGCACGCCTGGGTCACTGGGCCGCTTTTCCCCTTGTTTTGTCCAGGGCTGAAAAATGAAAATGCTGATGGTGGGCCTTTGCTTTCAGACAACAGGGCTTTGGAGGGGAGGTGGGAGAGAGGAGAGATGGGGGTCGAGGAGGAGGAGGAGGAGGAGGGTGTCCGGAATGTTAGAACAAGGTCTCGGGGAGATCGCTCTCCCGGGAGCCCCTCTGTCTGACAGCTGTGAAAATTCATAGCGATTGATTTTGTAATTAGCAGTTTATCAATCGGATCGACGTAGGCTCACTGATGGATTGCAAGGAAATTGTTTCTTCAAAGTTGTTTTTTTTTTTTTTAAGTCGGCCCCTCCTCCAAGGACTACAAGCTGTGTGCCCTCTTTTCCTGCCCATCTGCTGAGATGTCTCTATCTCTCTTTTTATTTTCTCCTCTTTTTTTCCCCTCCACCCCTCTGCGTAACGTTCAATTCGATTCAAATCAGGTTTATTGCTCGACTGTTTTTGGGGGGCGTGAAGAATAGAACATAATGTTGGTTTGATTCGAAAAAAATTGCAGCTTGTTAGGTTGTGAATTCAGCCTCTGTGAAAAGAACAAGAGATAATTATGTCACACCACATCCTCATCTGAGATTTTTTTTCTTTTTTGCCTTTTGTTCTTCCATCCCCACCCCCCCTCGCCTCCCTCCCCTTCCTTCCTCCCTCCCTCCCACATTCACTTTACAAAACGACCTACTTCATTTTACCACTGTGGATTTGAAAACCGTCAGGGTGAGAAATGTCTCAAGGTCTTGGGAATACAGTTGTTCCAGTCAATGAATTTGGGGCGAAGTCTGAAATCTGTTTTGCCTTTTATTGTCCCGTGTGGTAAAATATGCACCGCCAAGGTGAGACGAGTCAGGCAGCCAATGACACGCCGCCTCCGGAGTGCCAGACGCCGGTTAACCAGTGAGAGAAACCGCGACCCCGGACTGTCCCTGAGAGAGGCAGGGAGATAGAGACAGAGACAGAAAAAGGCGAGAACGAGAGGGGAGTGCTGTAACATGATGTACAGTAAAAAACGGTGGCAGCGTAGCGAAACGTTATAGGAGCGAAGAACACCGGAGAGAAGCCAGACTGAAACTGTAGACCGCTCTAAAACTGGCCAGGAGGGGGGGGGAGATCTGGGCTGAGTGAAGCTGAGACAGTCACAGTATTTGTTGCTCACACGTCAATATTGTAAGACCTTTTTGAATATAGGAAATTTCCTATTTAGACAACTGATTTTGTTTTTGCATCTAGCAGAAAAACGGTTTGTTTTTTTTCATCCAATCTGATGGTCAAAAAGCCCTTTGAGGGAGCAGGAAGGGAATTAATTGAAAGGAAGTGTTGTATTCATCTCAGGCTTGTTTATGGCTTCCAATTCTCTAATGGAGCCCCCCTTTTTTTTCTTCTTTGTTTTGTTGTTGGAAAACAGTCTGTCCTTTGGAACAGTGAGGTGTTAAATGTGTTCTCACTCAGCAGAGATTGGGTGCTATTCACGCCATTGTTAGTAGAGGATAACATTGATTTTCAGTCTCGTTGGTCAAGGGCCACACGAGCATCCTGCCCAGTCCACCTAAAGAATAAATATATAAATAAATAAAATAAAGCAGATGTTGTTGGGTTTTTTCTTTTTATGATCTATTCTTTATCTTGTCAGGGTTTGAGTTATACTGATAATTTCTTCCCTTCCCTTACTGCTACTGACAGAGCAGTAAAGATCAATCATGAGATTTAATTTTGTTTTAGAAAAATCCATTTCCCATCACCCCTGTTATATTACCGGCGTCTCAAAGTGCAAACAACATTTCTCACAAGTTTTTCTTTTTTTTTTTTTTAAATTTGAAAATCCACCAATCTTCACACTCCTGTCTCTGCTCGCTTGTCCCGACAGACTCCATGCACATAGAGGACATGGAGGCAGTCCAGAAGCTCCAGGACGCTCTCCACGAGGCCCTGCAGGACTACGAGAGCAGCCAGCACCAGGAGGACCCGCGGCGGGCGGGCAAGCTGCTCATGACCCTGCCCCTGCTGCGGCAGACAGCAACCAAGGCCGTGCAGCACTTTTACAGCATCAAGGTGCAGGGAAAGGTGCCCATGCACAAACTCTTCCTGGAGATGCTGGAGGCCAAGGTCTGATGGGAGGGCGGCTGAACGGCGGAGGGCTGCATTAGCGAAACAGAAAGTGACTCGAACCGAGGCTGAGGGTACTCAGGAGAAGGAGACCCCTCCACTGACTGTGCTAGGCAGGACAGAGACTGACCTCTCTCACTCCTCCTCCTGGAACCCTGGGACACTAAATAAAAAAGAACAAATGCAAAACTTGGTTATTAGTATAAATATAAAAATGATGCAGATTAATTTAAAATATATAAGAAATACTATGTACAGTAATAATTTTTTTGGTTTTTGTTAATTGTCAGTGGTCATGCTGTATATGATGAAGGACCCTTCTGCCCCTCAGCATCTTCAGAATAAGTAGTTGCCAGATCTTGATAACAAGATAAAGAGGTTTCTTTTTTTCATAAAACTAAAAGTTCCTTAAATTTGTTCTGAAGACAGCAGAGGTGTCAACAACCAACATGAACAGACTCACTTGTCTCACAGTTGTGTTTTTTTTGCCTGGACTTGACCAGGACATGTATATATTTATTATTGGAAGACTGAGTGTACAGTTCAAAGTCTGGTGACCTTGGTGGCCATTTTCTCTTGTTCTCCTCCTGGAAAAAAAAAAGATCTAAAATTGTTACCTAAATGTGAACTCTTATCAGTTTAAATGTACTTGGAATTACCTCTCCAGAGCAGTAAGCCGTGTGATCTTTGTGGATCTGTCTCAGACTGGAAGACTTGCTGGTCCCATGTTTAACCAAACTAGCATAGGCAGGTACAAGTAGTCAGTCGTCTTATTCTGTAGTAACTCAGCAATAAAGGGAGCTGTGGGGAAGCCAGGCTTAACTCCCCTATCTTTCATGTGCTTTTCAATGCTGCTGTTGCTTGAAGACCATGCCTGTGTATTTCAGTTCCACCAGTTGGACACACCACTGCACCGCTGTTGCACATGAGTGTCCCTCCTCTCCTGTAGTGGTTTGTGTCGGTGCTGTTCATGCAACCCATTGAACCCCAAATATGGTCATTGTTTAAGCCCATGGAAATTGCCTCTTGGCATGCAAATAGATGACCTGATTCGGGCTAGGTGAAAGATGATCAGCGGGTTTGGTGTGGCAGTATCAAAGGATTTATGCCGAATGGCAGAAGTCCAGGAGATTCCATGTTCAAACAATCAGAGGCCCATATGTCAACCGCTCTATTTTGGGCCCCTTTAAGCCTGTGGCAGAGTCATCCCACACACAGGGAGCAAGGTGCCCAGCATCTGCTCTCGCCATTTTAGACACCTCCCGTCTTTTAATAGCCATGCCTGCATTTATAGAGCTTCAACCAAACGGAGGTAAATGGCAGGTGCAGAGCGCGAGCGGTGGCACTTCACACTGGGTTTATTTTTAACCCAGCAGGAGGTTGTTGTCTGTGCGGCCTCCCTCCAGGAGTACAGTAGACACGTGGAGCACCTCTTCTTGACCTCATGTTGACACAGTGGACAGTGCGGAGTAACACCCTTCCCACTGGCCAGGAGGCAGGCAGGCATCTGCGAGGAGAGCGCTCGGGATGCCCAAGCATGCACATGTGAATAGCTATGCAAGAAACCAAGTGTCAGCATGCTCCGGAGGGTAACAGCAACCCAACAGTGTGTCAGTACAAGGTGTGATCTCTGGTGGGAGAAAGAGATCTCGTGCTCCCTTCTCCCCGTGTTTACCTACATGTCCATTACACTGGGTGTGAGTAACACTGTAGTCCAGTCCAGCAGAGCCGTGCCACTCGTCTCCATGTGAGGGAGAACGTGTCGGAGGTGGATGCTTATACTACTGAAGGATTTTATGTGATGTGATAAATTGTGGCGCTGTCACAACAATATGATACTGTGATCAAAGGAATCCCTGACATTGCAGTAGGGTAGAGTTGCCGCCATGCTTGCGATATCAATGGCTAGCACTGATCTAGCAGCCTACAGCCTTTAGAACCGCCTGATTGGCCGCATAACAGAGGATGTCTACCCACTCCAGCACCCAATCATCCCAACTTGAACTAGCCGCTGTCCAGTTAACAAGCTCCACTGTAGAGGGTTACAATATAACTTGAGTTATTTTACTGTTGTGCAATACAACAGGGACCAATTCTGACTGAAACCATGCTAAAAGCATGCTTTTACTTAGATTTGGGAGAATTTGTATGCTATTAAGTGACATATTCTAAATCCCTCTTATCAGAATCATGTATCCTGTATATCAGAAGAACTATATTTGATTTGCTCCACTGAAAAAAAAGACTTTTGTGCTTGTTTCAATAAAAGTGCAGTATAAATGAAAACTTTTGCAGAAAATCTTTACAACTAGAATTTTGTAGTGGCCCAAGATGATCAGCCATAAGAATCATAATAACGGGAGTCCTCTCATCTCCCTTTTTTTTCCTTTATACCTTGCAATATAGCACTGTGTTAAGTAAAAGAGAACATGTCTTACATTACAAGCTGTGTCTAAGTGTGTAAATATATTAGCGTCAATACAGTAGGTTGCCGAAATACCATTGAAAATAAAGTATGCAGCGCCCTGCTGACTACTACCTCATTATCATATTGTCAACATTTCTCTGATTCAACTCGTTCTGCTCTTCATCGTCCTCACATGTCTGTGACAAACCTGAGCCATCCATGTTTTTATCAAAAACTGTTTCTCCCTCAGTGCTCCTGCCAAAATATTTGTAACTGTAGTTATTGATCTTCTCTTCCCATTCATTCTTCATGGATCTGTTTGTAAAGGTAAAGCATGCTTCACGTTGACCACGTGACTTGGCCATCAGTGGGTGTGACTCCCATTTTGGTTACGAAGCGGGTATGTGTTTTTATGAACATCAGTGTGTCAGAATTGGTCCCTTGATGATAAATTGCAGACAGGAGCAGATTTCCTGCTTCTGTGCTATGAGTATTTATGGTGTGAAATATATCATTTGGCAATGGTGTACATTGATATCTCTGATCGTTAAATCACCAATATCTGTGTAACTTTTACGTTTTGATTTTCAAAAAGGTAAAGGATCAATGAATTAAATACTCCCTGAACTCTGTGATTCTTTTGTTGTCTAACTTAAAATCTGTTCATGCATCAACCAGCACAAGCCTTTTAAATAGGAGTCCATGCTCGCGGCTCTGTGAGGCTGCTAATGTCAGCATGCAAACACGATGACCATGCTAACACGCTAATGGTTAGCAGGTATAATGTTTACCATGTTGGTCATAAACAAAATATTTGTCAAATTAATGGGTTGAGCTAATCCTCAATGGCACAAGAGGAACTTTACGGAATTGTCAACATGATTGCAATTCATTCTGTGGGGAACAAGAATATGTGTATTGCATTTCATTGCAATCCATCTAATAGTAATTGACCACCATGAGGGTACATCATCAGGGAATATATATTTTGAATGAATTACAAAATTTTGTTCCATTCCATGAAGTAAATATTGGGATATTTCACAAGTAAAACTGACCTGGTGGTGATGCTAAAGGAAAAGACAGGAGATCCCCTAAAAGCATTAGGATTCATCCTCTGGGAACCCTGAATTATCCATTGAATAGTTGTTGAGATATTTCAAGTGGCAGACATTGCCAGACAGAACCAAGCTGCTGGAATGGTCAAAAACAGTCTGATCAAAGCTATTGAACGGGCTTAACAAGAAGTAACCACTGTGATACATACATTTACTCTGTGTCTTTTACTGTCTCTTTAGTGTGTCGACTTAGTCACTCACCCAGTGGAGCGACACTCACCCTAACCGTGCCCTCTACTCAGTGTATTTACCCGTTCCACTGCGGCCAGTCACGCTGACTGACGGCGAGTTCAGCAAAGGGACAGAACAAAGAGCAGGCCGGCGTTCCCAGCAGGCCACAGATGGGTGGCAGAAAGCAAGGCGAGCCAGCCAGAGCTTCACGCAGGCCACCCAACCACCAACCGCAGCCACTGCAGGGCCACGAGCTGTTGAAAATGGATCCGTCACAGGAAACAGGCAGACAGACACGCTAACGCCGAATGAGGTGGGGGAAGTGAGGGGCTGTAGCTCCATTATTTCAGGAAGCTGATATTCCAGGGAGTTAAAGTATTCCCTTCTCTATATAATTATAAGAGCCAATTTCCCTTTTTGAAATAATGTCTTGCTAACCAATTAATTGTAATAATCCTCTTCGTGGAAACAATGGCATCACAAGACAAGATGACTCGAGGACGAAAGGAAAGAAAAAGGAGATCTGGAGGCCCACACAAATAAAATGTAGAGCACAGTTGCCAAGTGCTGTATTTTTAAAAGCAATGTGCCGCTCATTTCTCATGCAAATCACCTAGTTGGACCAGATATTGCCATCAATAAGTTTCCCACAGATACAGTAGCAAGGCAATCATTTACTTCCATTGACAGGTCAAAACACCTTTCATTAGAGTTACGAGGCATCTCATCAAGATGCGGCCACGCTCGCAGCTGTATGACTGCTGTGTATTGCTTAAGTGTGTTTCATTATTCCCAAAGCAACGTTGATGATGGTGAGGGAAAGGATTACACGTCAGGGTGAGTGATTGGGTTTGAACAGAGCTGCTGCATACACTTTGTATCAACCCAGGGCTCAAATTACACTTAGGTTGAAAACGGAGCACGCAAATGCCCAGGAGAGCTTGTGGCACAGAAATGAAGAGTGGGCCACCATCCCTCTCTCATTCTCTGTTTCCCTCACACACACACACACACACACACACACACACACACACACACACACACACACTTCTCATCTCTTTCCTTTGTCAAATTTTCTTTTGACCCCCCCTCCTCTTCCCTCTACCCCGCTCTCTCCTCCTTGTTTTTGAGGCACAACCATCCTTTATGGCCATTCTTATTGTTCCACTGATTCTGTTATGTGTATTTATTGCTCCATTTGTGAAATTGGAGGCACCGGCCGACAAGCCTATTACTATTCAATAACAGGAGCTGGGCATTTTCACAACCGTGGGCTATCAATGTCCCAGACAGAAAAGTTACGTCACATCAATTTCAAACAAGAGACAGATTGCTATATTGTTGTTGTGTATTATATTGGGGGGAGAAATCTCGCCCATCTCCACAGAGGAAACTGAGTGCCAGCAGTCAACAACACGTCTGATCTTCAACAATGACAATGTAATTGGCTCAAGAGTAGATCTATTTCCTAATAGATCCTGGTTACTGCTGTGCTGTACCTGTCCCACTAGCAGTATCTGAGCCATGACTGAGCTCTGACCCTGCCCAAGACTCTCTCTGGCTGATCAATAGGCTGTCAAAGTGCCTAACAGGCACACAGGCTGGGCCATCTGAGATTTCGCCCTCTCATTGTCCATCTTCACCGTTTTAAGTGCATTTATCAGGTTACACGCCTGCTCTCCTCGCCACTTAATGCATGGCTGAGCCGCTGTCCTAAAAAACCCAATGGCCATCAGCGGACCTTTGTCCCACTTTGTCAAATTACTCTGGTTACATTTTTCATCAGACCATTATGCAATCACACGGTGAAAGGCGAGACTTTGGGCACGCGGTTTAAACACCCTTTTTTTTTTTATCATTATCAATCTCCTGCAGGTGTCACACAAAAAAACTGCTACAAAAAATTAAAATGCTCTTTTATTCCATCAGTATGTTTCTGGGCCAAACTGTGGTTCTGCTCCCTCAAAAAGGAACTGCACGAACAAGCGTCACTATTTCAGCTGATAAGCAGCGTAAAAATTAAGCGAACCCTCAAAAATCCCCTGAGAGCGAGTCCCAGAGGAGGCAGAGAGAGGAACCGGGGCTCCGCCACACAGGATGCCTGTTAGGATGAGACCACACTGACCCTCCAGCGCTGCAGAGAAAATAGTGCTTTTAGCTAAAAATCAGTGGACTCGCGTTCCCTAACGCTCGAACATTGCTGGAACACAAGCGCTGCGAGAGAGCGAGCAGGTAATAAACTGTATACACACACACTGCACACACACACACAAGATAAGTGCATGTGAAGGGTTTTGTTCCTTCATTTGAGATTTATTTGCCCGACTGTATCTTTATCTGTGCTGCTCACTGATATGAAGCTGTGGGGGGAGCAGAAATATTTCCAACTATCTGCTGAATGTATCTCCCTCCACCCAAGGAAAACACTGTTGTGGGACGTGGCAGGGAGGGGGGGTCTCTTCTCCCTACTGTTTTATTGCCTCTGCCATGTATTCACATGTTCTTATGGGCTTTTCCAATTTAACCACTGGTTTGGAAATAATGAAGGGAGATAAGGAACATTGATAAGCATGGATACGTCCATCAAATGGAGAAAAACTCACACAGGGTGCTGTGTGTGCTCACTTCACAGGCGTTTAACACAATTACCGCGTTATTACTGCAGGTCGGGCCTGTCTTTCGAATTATATTAAGACGTTTGCTTCATCTGAGTGTGCAGGTGTGATTGTTCCCTTTTTGAGAGCGTGTTTAAAAAAATAAACAAAAGCAGATATTAGAATTACTTACACTTATAATTTGCTTTTTAAAAAAACTATTAAATATATATTGCAACCAACAAATGTAATAAACTTAATAAATATAAATTAATTATACATGCATTAAGTTCAAGTTAAATATCCTGATCAAGTCTTTAAAATTACTGAGCTGTGATTGAAGCACTCACACAAATTTTGTCATGTGTCATTTGCTGCACTAGGCTTGTTGGTACCGTGGATTTCCTGGGGTCCAAAGGAGCAGGGAGGAAATGGTCAGGCTCAACTCCAGTGGGAAGCCACGGATGGGCCTGACCTTTTCGGCATGTCAAGCAAAGGTTAGAAATCTCCACTGGCCTTAAAGCAAATGCACTTGTTTGCCATAATGGAGGAGGCCCCTGCCTTTTTTCAGCTAGAGACCAGGTCTGGTCCCGAGGGAGTTCCCTCTGATGGAATTCTCTCTGCACGCACACACACATGCGCGCACACACACACACACACACACACACACATGCACATGTGAACACACACACTCACAGAGCACTGTCTGCATTGCCGGCTGCTTCGCCGTATAATTAAGTTCAAGTAAGTGTCAGGCTTTCTTGTATCAAGCAAACCAAACTTAACTAACAATAAATTACACAGAGTATTTCAGGTCATAATGCATCACTTTGCTGTGATCATCCAGTCTCACGTCATTTGCATTCTGGAAAGAGATGAACAAGGAGTCAAACAGTCAACAGCATGATGAGACTGCACGCGATGTGAGGAACAGATCCGTGATCAACCACCTAAGACCCCGGCAAGGAAATCACCCTTATCCTCTTACGAGATATACTGAAGAAATCTCATAAATATTGGCAAGACACTCCGTCTGGGGCCTATAGACATATTGTACATCATGTAACACATATGACCGCTCGTAATTCACACATTTATATTCATAAACGTGATTTTGTATTTAAAATATGACTCATAAAGCATGATATATGGAAATTGACAGATCATATGTGATTCCTGAATTAAATATCATATAGATCACATGTTTTATGTCCTTTTCTCTCCCCTCTCCTTGCCTGAGAAAGGAGCCTTGACCACGCAGGTAATTTACAGTGTTATGGGATGAGTGCAAAACATGCTGTAAATAAATAAGAGTCGACCCATTTCAGTTTAGGACGGGGAGGGGTTAAGTCCCCACCCCACCCCCACCCCATCCTGGTGCCCCTTTGAAACAGCGATGTCCCTTTACTGGGTGCATCTGTATATCACCCAGAGAAGAGGGGGCCGCAAATGGGGCAGCAAGCGACACTATGCAGTCCATTTGCTAATTTCAATATGGTGTCCGTCTGTGTGGGTATGGCCTTGGGCACAGAAGCAACCTCCCCCTCTTAGTTCTCTCCCCTGTCTCTCCCCTGCGTCCCTTTGACCTTGCACTCAATCACAAACAAGACCTCATACACACACACACACGCATTGACTCTGTAAGAAACTATACACATATCACATCTGCTTTCCAGTCCATGATATGTTTCTGTTTTTACACCCACGAGAACTCTCAGATAAATTTTATCGTGCACAATCACACACATTTATTCATTTCGGCGTCCCGTCATTTCTCCTTGCAGCGTCACTCCAATGCAAATTGCGGCGACCCAAAGTGCCTCTAACATTGTCAGTCCGTACCAGACACAAAGGTTGTCGATGCCTGATGAGCATCAATACCTTCGCTGTCCAGCTGCAGGACTCTTCCTATTGTCTTTGTGCAGTAAAAGCTCACGTATCGGCAGGCGTTTTAGGACACTTTACAGAGGAATTAACACTGTCGATGAGCGGAGTCAGAGGATAGATTATTGTAGGAATGTGTGTGTGTTTTCTATACTCCCACCAGCACCGACATACACTGCGTACGGCTGTGCTTGAATGCTGTGATTTGCTCAATAACTCTCCACAGTGATGTGGCTATGATCATTGCCCAGCTGCACAGTGTAATATCAAATGAGCAAATTAAGAGTGCATTTGTTTTGATATTGTTCCCCTGCGTCGCTTCGCCCACCTTGAGCTGAACTGTTTTCTCTTACGCAAACCTTTCTCTGAAACTTTGAGAAACTATTAAAAAAATTGCAATAATTTGAAAAAAACAAAAACATAGAAGAAGCAAGTTTTATGTCGTCCCCGTGCCGCACTCTTTGATCGTATAATGCTGTCATTGTTTTGTCCTCACTGCCCAGCAGATCTGACTGACTGCTGTTTAAAGGTTTACTGGCCCATGAATCGTGATTAAAACATCTCCCGTGAAATGTTTTACGGTTGTTGCAGTTTGTGCCTATCCACAACCTCCTAACACGCCCGCGTCTCTATGTCTTCCCTTCACCCTCCCTTCTCATTTTATCTGTGTGGGTGTGTGTGTGAGGGATAGGTGTTAGAGCAGAAGCAGAGGGAATATTACACAATCCTCTGTGCATTATTGTAATTAGATTTCCCAGGATAGCTCAATTAAGTCATACTGCTCCGGGGACCCGGTGGTTTGTGGTTTGACACTCGCTCACAAGGGGTCCAGTGTGTTAAGTAAGGCAGAGAAGCACAACTATTAAAATGGTCACTATATCATTTGGAGTTAAATATATCTCGACATTTCTCCCTCAATGTGGCAGCGTGTTTGTTTTCCTCTAGCCTTTTCTCTTTTTTTTTTCCCTGCCTCCACAGAGGGCAGGTAAAGGTAGAGCCTGCACTGCAGCTCAGCTCTGTTGCTGCCGAAGAATGAAGGACAGCGCACAGTTACCCGAGGACAGCCTTGTAATGTAATGTAATGTATATTCTAATGAGAAGAGCTCCATCTATGGACCACCTGTTGAACTGCATTCCTGATATAAAAAAAATCTTTAAATCCAGCTGAGACAAAGCTTGTTACTCCAGCAAGCTAAAGAAAATGCTCCTGGGTGGTAAATAATATCAAAGCTCTATTTTTAGTAGCCACAGGATAAATCTGATGGACACTCAGTATTACTGTAGAGGTCAGCTTTAAGGGGCTGTCCTGGCTCCGTGTGATTATTTATTTGTATGAATGGCAACAAAACGTGAATATGTTTTGGAGGAATTGCACGTCATGTGTGGTGACAAAGGGAGATTCAGCACTTTTGATGATATGTGGTTACATTACTGGTCTCAAGGCTGGCGCCGAGTTTAAATGCTCCAGTAACATTTCCTTTTATTTATATCCGCAGACCTTGGCTGAAATAAATGAGTTGAGACAAGTGTGAGGGGCCGATGTTACGAACAATTTCTTCCTGACATCGGGAAACGAGTATGCGCAAGACATTCAACTCTTTCACTGCCAGTGGCTGACAGGCCGTCCCGGCTCGGCAGCAGGAGGCCTCTTAAAAAGATTCAATGTCGGCATCAACGTGAAAGTCGTTGTGTCATTATCTTAAATCTTAACTATCCAGCAGGATTAAAGTGTGAGAGACAACCATATCTGTCAGGGGTCGGCAGGAGATGTTTTATTCTCTGTGTACAGTGAGAGCCCCTCTCACACGCTGAGATTAGCAGTCCCAACCGAGGAAGTCACTCCACAAGGGTCATTCTGCAGCCTGCCTTCAATTTACTGCCACTTTTAATATTCTGTCATAGTTAAATTTTTTATTGCCCCCTTTTATGACCATATCCTTATGTCCCGTGCTTATGAACTTTCCTATGCAAATCACTCACTTGAATCAAAAATGGAGTCCTGTGCTCTTTTGTTTTCAGGCAGCCGAGACGTCAAGAAAATCAAAAAACACCCACTCCAGCTTTTCTCATCCTCAAACAGTTTTGTTCTGCTGCATTTTTGCTACTGAAAACCTTCAACCCCTCGCTTCTCAGTGTGTGTGTGTGTGTGGTCTGGAGGATGGATTGGCTGCAGCTGTCCACACCAAACAACTGAAGAAACAGTCTCAGATATTTGGAATTCAAAATGACGTCAGCTCGACGCTGTTTTGCACCAAAAAAATATCCAGAACAGAGGAAGTTTCTCCACGTGTGTTAGAAAGTGGGTGAGTGTGAGAACAAACTGCGAAATCCTGAGCTGAGTGTAATGATTCTTCCTCGTTTTTTTTTTTTCTTTTTTTCTGTAGCACTGCACATGAACTCACAGGGGACTAGTTTCTCTGAGCTCAACATTTGTACTTGCTTCACCTCGCTGTATTTTCACACTCTTCTTCCTCCCTCACGACTGCCCCGTTCTTGTTTTCTCTTCCTCTGAGGCTTGACAGGCCAGCGGGCGTTGGCAGAGGGAGAGAGAGAGAGAGAGGAGAGCATGAGCCGGAGATTTACGACTGCATGGATCTGCCACTTTGAGGATGAAGTTTATGAATACATTTAGATTTTGTCCTCTGGCGCCGCTGTCCTGTGCGCTATAGGTTACAGAGCTCCATGCAAAGACACGAGAGAGCCGTGCCTTTTAAATGTGCTGCATCCAGCCGGCCAAGTGGGGGAGGAGAGAGGCTGCTGGGGGACTGACCAGTGGCCTGCAGGACTGGACTATTGTCCTGGTGCCATGGTGACTGGGACCAATCAATATTGCATTAGTATGACCGCGCTATATGGATGCAACTATCTTTGTGGCTGCTTCTCCTGCTCTCTGTCTGTCTCTCTATCGCACTCTCACACACACACACACACTCATGAGCTTTTAATGATAGTTATTTGATTGGGAAAGGTGCATCGAGGAGAGGGCAGACCTGACCGGGGTGATGTGTGGATGTGCAGGGGGCCTCTAAGTGCTCATGAATGGTCCTAATGAGGGTAGAAAATGGAGACATAAAGAGGGAATGGGTACACTTTTCACTTTAGTCTGACATACCGTTGCTGCCCCCTGAAGCCCTTGAGGGGGCATTTGGAGAGGGTGCGACCATGCTTCAAATCCTCCTCCTCCTCCTCGGACTAATTGTTGAGGATATTGACCTTGGGAAGGAGGAGAGAACGATGGAGGGAGGGGAAATTGGGTGAGGGGTAGAGGTGGCTCACAGTTCACGCCGGTTGCTTGACCTACAGAGAATTTATTCCTTCCTCAAAGCGGCCCACACACACACACACACAGTTTACAGCCCGTATGCTGCGTGTGGCCATTTTTTGGAAGGAAGAGGGATCGAAAAGGAGAGTAGTGCAAATCAAAAGGCGTCAATGGACGTAGCAACATAACCACTGGAATCAATCACTTCAATTTCAGGCCTCATTTTCACCCCATGTCATTGATTGGGAGCACATGCAGCACTATTGGATCATGCATGGGAGAATGCAGGGGTCTCACACACACACACACAGGCACGCACACAAACAAACATCCCCATCCCCTGTCCCTTGCCCTGACCCCGATCTGTGTTGGACAAGTTCACCATCCCGTTCTTCCTCAAGTCCCAGTCAATGGGTGTCGATACGCCAGATTGGCCGGGCGACAGGAGCTGGAAGGGGAGTCGATGAGGGGCTGATAAGCAGCGAGAGGCTGCTTTGTTTTAGTAATGACGGCTTAAACGAGCGCCCACCGGCCCTTCCGTTAACCCGCGGCGTCACCTCAAACAACAAGCTTTCATCAATAAAGGGACGGACGCAAACAGCGGACCCTCGATTACACACAGCTCGGAGATTCAGGACAAATTTACTTCTTGGTTTTGAATGTTCGTCACCTCATTTGTTTCATGCACTTTGCTGTGGTGTCAACAACCTCACACGATCCTCTCAGCATTAGAGGCTCACGGGAGAATTTGCAGGAATTTATTTCTCCACATTCACTATTGTGGAGATTATTAGAAATCTGCAGGTTTTGGAGCAGTAAAACTCTTTTTTTTATTTTTCATGCTGATTAATTGCCAACTTAATGGCATTTTATAATGTTACATTAACACTTTAACGATTTAATACTCTTGGTTCTGCAATGTAATATCCAAAGTTCATTAGAAGTAAATCATATCTCATTACTGATGGCGCTGTGGTTACTGAAATTGTAATTCTGATTTATATCTCAACAAGCTATGTAGTATAGTGGAAAATCAGGCGTGCATCAAATGTTTTACCAGAGGTGACTCCCCATGAGGGTGAACATACTGTAACGGCTCACGTGTACGCATGCACACGCGCATTAACTTACCATACACACACACACACACACACAGGGAAATGTTATTACACATGAGGAAGCACAGGGCAAACAAAAGTCAAAGTATATGTTTTGGTCTCCAGAGTCATTGATTCAGTCTCCTTGCTTTGTGTCTGCTCCCTCATCCCCCTCGCTGCTGGCAGGCTCGACTCCATGTTAGTATAGTCGGTGGGAACAATAGAAATCTCACTGTTCTGCATTCTTTCTTGCTTTTAACCAGTAGTTTACATGATTGATCAGAGTGACGGCTCAGCCAATTTCATCAAAAACCACTTTCCTATTTCGAAACCCTTTGCACTGCCTGTCTCCCCAACTGTTAATGTGAATGCACACTTGTGCTCCAAAGTCACGTCACATGACCTGCACGATCTCTTCACTCCTTTAAATGACTCATATATTCCTGCTCACAGTGTTAATTTTACAATATGTAGACATGGTTTACAGACACAGAAAAAAAACACCAAGATAATGTAAATCACTACAGTATAAAATTGCTGTCATGTATTTATTACGTTAATATGTGAGGTGGTAGAAAATAAAAGAGCCATGTTTTCAATGGATCATTGCCCCTGTTAACATTTAGCATAAAGGCTGTTCCACCATTGCTTTGACCACTCGCTGTACTGTGTGACTGCAAACAATAGCCTTTTACTAGAAAGCCCTCCTCCTCTCCTATGACAGGCTTTTATGGCGTGACAGTTGCACTATACCTCCGCAATTACTTTTCAATTAGCGCGATGAACATTTCCAACACTGCGGCGCAATTATTTTATAGCCCAGTGTCTTAGCCCATTAATGGTGCTACCAACAGCACAGGAAGTGATAAACCATCTGGCCAGGCTCCCAAAGAGATAGAGCACACTTAATGGAGTGAAAAAGTAAAAGCAATTAATGTCACATTAATATAATGATAATAATGCCTTCCCTTACAGCTCTGGCAGGCAGAGCAGGGGACTGGCACGGGGCTTTCATAAGCGCCGCTAAGCTGAGAGGAGAGGAACTCTGCTGGGACTGTGCACGGCCCCACAAACAGTCTGCAGGATGGGGGGAAACAAGCTCCATGCTCCTGCAGCTGTATGTGTGAATGGAAACATTACTCCAGCAGGAGAAAAAGTCTGAATGGAAGATGAATCGGACATGGGAGCACATAGATCGATGCTGTCAGACAAGTGTGTGTTCATCTGGATTTTTGAAAATGGGTGGTGGGTTTGAAAACTAGGACATAGCTGCTTTGAAAATCGCTAAGGGATCACATAGTTTGTCTCTTTGAATATTTCTGCTGTCAATTTCAACATTCATCAAAAATGGCATTACCTCATAGTGTGATGGCACTGAACAAAATCTGACATGTAGGTTGACTTAGTTTGGTGCAAATGCATGGGTGTATGGTTGGGCTGTATAAATAAGTAAGTGTGTGTGAGTATGACTGTGTGTGCACATGCTCACAAAGATTGGTTAATTTCATTTTCTGCCTCTCTATGAGTGTGTATGTTGTGAGTGTAGGTGTGTGTGTGTGTGTGTGTGTGTGTGTGTGTGTGTGTGGCAGCGCCTGTCTCAGGAGTAGCTCCCCTGTCCTATCTCCTGACCCCTCTGTGTTCCCGCCGCCCTGCTCTGTTTGTGTTAATTCCTCTACATCTCCAGGGTGGCTTACATTAGAATATCTTAACCACTGGGCTGCATTAGCATAGTGTGATGGATGCCGCTGAATCTCCATGCCAGATAATGTCCACATTTTGCATTTTAAACTAAGCTACGCTATGGACGTGCTATCCATTTTCACAGGGGGAAATTAGGTCCTGGTGGGAGAGCGCCTGGCACTCTGTCATCCCAAGCAAAGCTCCCTGCCCAGGTTTTATGACACCTCTGGGGCACCATACAGAGACAGGTTGAGGGTCATTGTCTAGCACTGGTCAGCTGTGATGTCACATAAACACTTAGTAAACTTGGGTGTCAGTTTACTCCGCTTGTTTTTTAAAAGCTCGCCAAAGTTGGGGATGGAGCGCTCGTACAGGTTCCTCCTGCAATATTCATGTATTTCTGTGTGTCCACCTGTCCGCCAGTCTTTCTGCAACACACTCTGCATTCCCTCTCATGGAGTTACTTTCAAGTGAAGCGTGATAAATCATGCATAATTTCCATTTTAATCCGTATAGTCCGGCAGACGACTTGTGTGCATATGTCTCGGTGCAGCCAGACTGCCTTGGCTGTGAGGGAGTGTTGATTTCCGTTACAAGGCTGTCGCGGCCCCCGGCAGCTGATCAATAGGAATAAATCAGTGGGCTCCTTTATGTGACATGAGATAGTTGTACATTTATAAGCCTCTTTATGAGATAAGATCTCAACACTTGAGCTTGCGTCATACACACTGACACACAATTACATGCAGAGCCAGGTCCTGGATGCTTATTAAGCAAGAGAATAACAGCATGTCTGTGTAGTTTGCCTGAGGTGGGCTGTTCCTCAATAAATACCTGCACACAGGTTATTATTTTTTATCCTTATTGACAGTGATAACAATACTCAGATGGGGTATTATCAAGTGCTGATCTTTAAATATGGTGGTGCAGAAACAAATGCTAATGTGTATTTGCTGTTTTAGAGTAAAAACAGTGGGAGGTTTGCAGTATATAAACACCGTCCATATCCGTAGAATCATAGGCTCATTGATTAGTCGTCTCCTTGCTTTTCTCTTCACACAAGCATGAAAGGCATTGCTGCGCAGCCTAGTAATTCTGTAATGTTCTGCTAATTACGTTTGACTAATTATGATTCTTTTATGTGGCAATATAAGCTGGGTGTTTCCCCCCTTATTACGATATAGGTCCTCGCTCTGCTTCATTGATCATGATTTGATACCAAGGCCTCCGTTTTCTGTTTATTTTCTAATTAAATATTAGCTTTAACCACTTTGGGGGGAGATAATTAAACTATTACACCCCGCCCCACCACCACCCATTGACCGCTCCAGAATGTGATCAAGTGAGACTCAAGCTTTAATTAGATGCTTGGACATTAGTGGGGCTTTTTTTTTTCCAGGTTAGAAAAACCAGGCAGGATGCTTTCAACACCAAGCACATTGACTGAGCTCAAATTACATCCGCCTTTAAGTAGCGGATTGATTGGGGAAGGAGAGGCTGTCTTTACGAGCTAAGTGTTTCTGAATAGAGCTGCAGCACATACCTCCTCTTCTGTCCTTTCACATGGCCCATAAAGAGAGCTCCCCTGGAATGGACTGTAGAGTATGTGAAAAACAGGAGGGATAATTTAACAACACACGTGTAGATGAAAAGGAGGGGGCCGAGTGCACCGTGGCAAAGACAGGATGTCTCAACAGAGAGAAAGAGAGAGGAGTGTGCAGGGAAAGGTGTGTGTGTGTGTGTGTGTGTGTGTGTGTGTGTGTGTGTGTGTGTGCGGGGGGGTTGGAGGTGGAAAGCAAAGTGCCACTGCGCTCTCTTTCTATTTCTCCACAGATGATGGATAGCAACAGTGGGGAGAACAAAACCAAGCATTCCTCATGCTGTCACCACAATGAAACAGGGACATAACAGGATTTGGTCACAATGCGAGCGGAGCACTTCAGAGAGATGCCAGGCCATCATGCCACTTCTACTGGAAGTCAAAGACTCCATCCATCACGTATAACGTCCCCTTAGCATTTGACTGGGGCTGGCGCTGCTGTCTTCCCTGGGACTTCCCAGTCTAACTCACGAGCCCGTGTGATGAATTTATTACACCGGCCATTGTTTTGCTGTTGTTGTTATTCCATTGAGGAGAGGGTGTGTAGCGTTTAATATAATGTATGTATTCTGAGAAATCATGTTTAGTTATTTCCCTGAAGTTGGGTTAAAGAAAAAATATGGCATTCCGGTAAATATTCTCTTTCTGGCCTTTGAAGTAGATTTCAAGAATTTGCACATTTAATTAAAGTGAATATAATGAAGTGTATTGTTCTGTGATATTATTTATTGATCCTCATAATAGACAATATAGATATGCATTAGTAAGTCTTAAATGCAGCCTTTCCGCTCAAGTTTTTATTGCAGCTTATTTCATTTGTTTTCTATTGATGGGTCAAGTCTACATCCAGGGAGCGCAGTGCTAGCAGGTGTTTCCCAGGTCCAGAGCTTAAAGATCAGATCTATCTATAGTGGTGGGCTGCGCTCCTGTCTGTAACGTGAAGCCCCCCAGTCCCACTGCACAAAACCAGGGCTAAGGGGGGAGGACAGCATTTACAATCAGGGTGAATGTTTGGCACCAGGTGATAAACATGATTGTGTAATGCTCCTGTATGTGATAATGTGAATATTGTGCTGTGAGGAGCGGCAGCACGGGGGGGTTGGGGGGGGGGTTTACTAGAAAATGAGCGATTGGAGGAGGGGAGCGTTGAAGGGGGAGTTGCATTCTCAAAATTAAAAGTTGTAGCCTATTAGTCTGTGTTTGGTAGCTGAGCACGCGCCCATGCCTAACACGGCTGCTAATAGGAAAAGATGTGTGGAAGTGTATGATTTATGGTTGCACGCAGGCAGGGGTGGAATAATTTGGTGCAGAACGGGTACTTACTGAACGGCAACAACTCAGCTACTTATCCGTACTTTCTGGTGATAAATTAGCTCTTGTTTAAAGTAGCCGGAGACCCATTTTTCATTTTGATTACTACACTTGATATCTCTTTCTTTCTTACTCTCTCTTTGTCAGCAGTGGTTCTTAGCATTTTTTGTGTATGGTTCGGTGTATGGCGGATGTGTTTGTGTGTATTCAGCCCAGCCGCTGGTAGTTAACCCCTCAGTGACTGGACACTGCAGCACCCTCCCATGTAAAAACAAGGTAACGTTGTTAATTGTGAGGAGACCCGGTACGGCTGCAGTGACACGGCTTTTCTCATTGACCGTGAGCCGTCCTGCTGCCAGCTGGATGCAGGGCTCCTGTCAATCAGCGGCCGACCCCTGCCGGGACCTTCCCCTGCTCAGACAAGGTTCCCATTGATCCCTCCGTCGCCCCTCTGACAGGAAGCAGCCTCAGTGGGGGAAATAAGCAGGTGAAATATTAAGTTATAAGTCAGCTTCCAATCAATAAACAGAGCCGGGAGCTGGGAGGGGCAGGGCCAAGTCCCCAAAGCGGGAGCCCCACTGGCCGGGGGGTAATGCGATTGAGGTCTGTGGATCACCCCAAAGACCTGCGGGCAGAGCCGAAATCATCTCTCCGCTCGCTGACTGAGGCCACTGCCAAGTCCTGCAGCGCTTGCTGGCACTTGCTCTTATTGTCCTCTGTTTGGCACTGCCACCTATGCCAGTGCCCAGGCAGTGCTGGACACTCTACAGACGGCATAAATAAAACATATGAGAGCTGTAATGAGAAAAGAGCTGCAGGGCCAACAGAGCCAGAGAGCAGTGTCCATTGATATACACAGATAGACAGCTCAAAAAGGAGTCCAGCGCAATTACAGTAGTAACAGAGGGCTGCAGAGCCAACAGCTCCACCTTTAGTTCACACTGAGAGCTGCAGCGTGACATTGATCCCACGTCTGCATGTGTCTCAAGTCCATTGTCCTGAGTAGTTTGTTTGAATGGGTGAGTCTGGCCCTGGGGTTGGATAGCTTGGCAGGTGTCAGCGGTTATCTTGGCCTGTCTTCTGTGGACAGGACAACTGAGGAGGTGGTGCCGAGCCCCTGTCAGCCCCCTCCCTGTTAGGCCTGGAGGGGGCAGGGGCGCGGGGGCAGCGGGGCAGCTCGGAGAAGGCCCTTTCTCCTGCAGGGCTGCATCTCCAAGGCCCGCTCCTCCAGCCCCCTCTCCACTCCCCTCCGTGCTCATGCTGCTGACTGACAGCTATCTTCCAGCTGCGGGACATGCACCCCAGCAACCCACCGCTGATAAAATGTTAATGTAATTAACAGATAATGGCTGTTGTTTTTAGCTGTCAATACTCGGACTGGGAAGGGATAAAGGATTGGAGCTGCACAAAGTCACATTCAGATATCTGCCAGCCATTGTAGAATTCAATTATTTCGGCAACACTACCCCCACCTGTCTTCAGCTACTAACCTCCACACCATCACCACTGGCCCCCTCCACCTGCCTTTATTGCATGGACGCACACATCTGATCGTCTTCATGAGATATTGACAGGCTTTCCTCTGGCCTGCAGCTCGAGCCCCCGCTCTCTGGCCAGCCATGGCGAACTTTTTCATATTCAGCCATGTCTTCCTGCTTGCTGCTTTTAGATCATAAATCATGTGACTGAGGCAGGCAGCCACGGGGCTCCTCTCACCTCGGACAGCGCGTCGGACACAGACGGCCAGCCAGCCGGCCGGCCAGCCCGCCACAAGACAAATGTACTTATATTTGTAACCAAAAAACACGACGCCTATCAGGACATGGCCAGCACTGCTTTGGACATCGGCTGCCTGACTATTCTGGTATTTTAATAAGTATCAAGCCCAAACAAGATTAGGCGCTTCCAGTTTACGAAATGTCAGTGAAGGCAGCGCTATCACTCATAATAAATGGGCTTATGCAAACACTGGGGTTTTTGCCATGCATAAGAGCTTGTTTGGTGTGCACCACGGTGATGCTGTATGCTGATATGCAATTATTCTAAAGAGTATCAAAGTTCAGGTGTGAGTCTACCATCTTGTTGTAGCAGTGGGGGGATGCTGTGAGCAGCTACAGATTACCAGAGGAATATTCCATGAATAAAGAGGAAAAAACTTGGGACGATAAGGGGGAGCTTGAGAGTATGATAAAATGCATTCCATAATGGATGATTCTCTGTGTATTCATATTTTGTTTTTGGTCCAGCTCCATAGCTGATACGAGTGATAATTCTGTGGCCGTAGCCTTAGCTGGATTTAGTCTTAACGATGTCAGACTGGAACTTTGATCAGTCCATCTCAAGTGTTTGTGCTCCTGCTCCCTAATTAACCCAGTTTGTATGTGCTAATGACACCTAATTATCATTTGTGTAACAAGATTGCTCTCATTGCCATAATGAGAAAAACTCCTTCAAATGTTGCACCGCTTACAAGCGGCTTTCTGCTGTTATTAGCAGAGTGTTTATGCAATCACATCTAATTGAAGTGTTAATTAAATCAGGAATACCATTTTGCTAAACAAAGACGCTAAGTAGTGGGAGTTGTGCGAAAAGCTTAAACACCCCCTTCCCCAACAACCATCACTGTAGGTACCCTTCAAACCTCAACCCCCCCACCACCACCACCGGCACCACCCCAGCCAGCAGCATCCACACTAGCGAAAGAAGAGCCAATCAGAGTTGATTGGCACTTTGACTAGCTAGTGAAATCAGGCCCCTCCCTCCCACTGCTTCCATGTTAATTGCCATGCAGAAGAAGGTGGGAGGGCCGCCGGCTGTTGACCTTGTCCACCTGTCAATATCCACACAACTGTGGACGAGGACGATCTCAGGTGACCAGATACACACAGGACAAAAGGAATTATCAGTAGTCAGCAGGCAAAGAGACCGCACACTTTATGAGACATCTAGCATGTGTGTAATGGGCAAAGATTGACTGGTTTGGATTTTTTCTTGAGTGGTGTTTGTGCACTATTTCATTTTATAACCATAGATATTATGATTACTTTGATATGAGAGAAGTTTGACACACATGTTTTTGCTGGCTGATTCTGACTTTATTTACAATACGGGATCTTCACATGAGAACACTCATGCCTGCCTCATTCAAATACTTGCTGAAGTCAGAGTGAGGCAGATTATGGGTTATGAGTTTATATGATGTATTATCATATTATAAATATTATGAGTCTTCATAAAACCTTTTTTTTTTTTTTTTTTTTTACTAAATAGCAACTGAATCTATGTTTTTGAGATACTGACAGACTGATCAATTTGCAACCTTCCTCCATAGGGAGAATGTATTAATTTATAGCTTAAGAGAGACATTCTGTAATATTGAATGGTATGGAATGGAGGGACTACAGTAGTTGTAAAGGTATGGTGATATAAAAACATAAACACAGAAATCACTTTGTCACAATCACAATTACACCTCACTCTGGTTGAACATAATGCAAACACTTTTAAAACTACAGTATGTAATCTTAATTTTGTTTGTAAAAAAGAAAAAATGAACAGAAAAAAATAGATGAACAAAAGGCACCTACAGTGTGACTGCATTCTCTAAAACTACAAAAGTCGGGACAAAACATGTTTAGACTTTCTTTCACTTTGCTGACATTACTTTGTTTAATAATTAATACTACAGTAGCCTAATCCAAAAATATAGCGGTGTGGTCAGTGGGAAAATCTTGAGATTCACTCAGCGCTGATGCTCTTGAAGAAAACGAGCATAATTCAGGCACTCACATGAAAAAGAGGACTATTAAACAGTGGTTTGTCATTGGTTGCCTCCATCATCCCAGCACTATCTTATTATGGTTTCCTTAGCTATATAATTGACATGTGTGGTTATGTTTCTGGCGCGCTTGATATATTCAAAACATCATCATGTTTTGGTATTCTCTGTACAGTGTGCGATGAGTTGCTGTTATAAATAGACAAGAATGTTTCAAGGTAAGTAGGAATTGTTGAGTCTCTATAAATAATATTATATAGAGTACAGCCTGGACCTGCTCTATATAAAAAGTGACCTGAGATAGCATCTGTTGTGATTGGCACTATTTAAGTATAACTGAATTGAATTGAAAATGTTCTCTGAATTAATCTACATGAAGGCTACGTTGTTCTTGATCCAAGATTACCAAGATTATGAATTAATGCCTTTTCCTCAACTGTAATATTTCACAGTTTAGTGTGTTTAGTGTCAACATTTCGCTCACATTCTTAATTTTCATATTAATTAATTACACATCAAGCAATCTGTCTGTTGTTGTTTTGTTTTGTTTTATAAAAAATTAATATGTTGCTCCTACGTTATTTATTCTGTGATGCTGCAAACAAAAAAGAATGAAATGAAAAGGCATCCTAATACGTTCCCTATTTCACCTCGTATGTCCAGACAATATTTTAAAACTGAGTGAATGGAGTAATTCAGTAAGTGGTGGAGCTCCATCCGTCGCCCAGTTTGCACACTCATTCTCTGCTCTCACCTTTCTCTGCCTCGGTGGGATGATCCATTTCTCTCCTCTGTCTTTACGTTCCATTCCTCCTCCTCTCAATCTCATTTCATACCCCAGTCATTATGTCTCTCCCCCTTCCCATCCTGCTCCTGAACGGGACCCATTGGCCCTGATTAATCTGCTGCATTTGACTTAATGAGAGGTCATTCACATATCTGATCACAATGGCTACAGGAATCAATGATAGATGGCCACTTGGCAGAAATACTGAGGTGCTGAAAAAAACCAACTGAATCTGTTAAGACTTTATTAGATATTCCCCCTCTGCACTGTGTACCTGAGTGTGTTGTGTCACTGTGCGTAAAATATCTCTTTCCAACCTTTAAAAGGCAGGGAGATTGCTTCTTTTCATTTCTCTGGTATTATAGTCAATGTCTGTAAGTCGAGCAACTCAATTCAGCTATTTAGATTCTCGGTTCAACACTCTGCAGTTGGATAAGGTGAGTGTTGTGACTGAATGTGCGTTTGTGTGCGTTAAGACTAGATACACAATAGGTCATTCAATAATACGCCGTCGTGATACACACATCTGGAAAGAGAGAGATATAGCAGGTATCGGCCAGCGTGCACGCACACACGCAGAAAAACCTTCAGTTAGGAGATTATGAATTGATTTCTTCCGCCCTATAAAGCCCATGTCTTCCTCGCTGAATGCAGTAATGTGTCCACTTGACCTTTCTTGGTGGGCTCCTTTCTGGTGAATTGACTCCTAAGTGTTTGGCCCTGGCCTTTTCAGCACCATGGGTGTCCTCCGTCTGCAGTGTGGCCTGGCTGGCAGACATCAGCAGCCTGTCAGCACATCACGCTCACCGTGCAAATGCAGACGCGCTCTTTCTCTTTCCCGCACACGCACGAACGCGTATGTGAACTGCTGAGACGCGACAGAGAAGGCCTCAGTGCAGAACAGTGTGTCCGTCTGAGGCTGTGACAATGCATGGAGCTGCATTTTGTTCAGGCAGAGGGAAAATAAGATGTGGCACGAGAGCAACGCGTGACATTCTACTTTGTTGACTTACATGTATGTAGCCTATTAAACTGTACTGCAGATAGAGTTCTACACAACATACTAGCCCGTCAGTGATCCATTATGCATTATGCAGAGTGAGACACGTGTATAGAGTATTTGCTGCCACTGAATTTCCTGGTCTTTGTCCAAGTGCCATCTCAGGTCCATGGAGTGCGGTGGCAATGAGACTGGTCAGTGACACCGAGGTCCCGGGCATCTGAACTAGCATCTGTTGCAGACGGGAGCAGCACAGCGGCCGCCCTGTCCTCGCTGTTGGCCCGACACCATCCCGCACTATCCACTGTCTGTCACACCCGGCGCCCTGCAAAGTTAATTGTGAACTGGAGTGGCGCGTTGGGGCCCTCTCGCTAAGCAGCCCCTAATGACAGGCAGAGAGACAGCTACACATGTTCACTGGCTCTCCCTCTGGAGGAGGCTACAGATAGCGCTCCGGCACAGACACTGACCTGTCACAAAGCTGTCAGCAGCCAGCCTGTCAGCCATGCAGCCCAGCACGCAGCCCAGCTATCCCAGGTGCTCGGCTGACAATCTCCACACCCTGTTCTGTCGGCTGCTCTGCCAAGCCTGCTGCTGCTAAGATTCATTAAGGCTTTATTCAAAGCGGCCTTGGCCACTTCATTATGAACACACTTAAGTGAGTGCGGGACACAAATAAACAGCACTTTTCATGCTTTGAATGGCTGTCCAGAGTCGACGTTGTTCAATCGTCTCGCGCTCCGGTGTTAAATTTCCAGAAAACTCTCATTGCCTTGTTCCACTCGGTCTCCCTTGTTAAGATGACTCCTGAGGTGTGCGTTTTGTGTTTATGAAGGATTCTCCTGGTGGCGTAATGGAGCTCAGCACAGACGTATGGAACACATGTGCTAATATCTCCTCATAGGAGCCCAAATGAGCCATTACAGGAGCTAATCTGACAGGCATACTGCATTCAGTTCCCCATCTGCCAGCCACGGTGCTGAGAGCCACAGTGTGTTCCTCCTGAGTGCAGAGCCGGGATGGATGGGCCAGATGGAAAACACCCTACTTTAGAGGCAAACCACTGACCATGGATGCAGAGAGACGCAGGGAGGGAGAGGACGACTGAGAGCGTGGTCACACCATGGATGAATCGCCTGGTGAGAGCGTGAAGTTTGGGAGAATCAACCCTCAATTCAACGCTTTAGTTATTGTGTTTTATCCCTTCTCAAAGTCATGAAACCATATTTACTTGGGTATGTTGTCCCTTCGCCTCTTCTCCTTCCATGCAGTGTCTTGATTTCTTCCACACTGTTAACCCGTGGAGAGCAAGAGGAGAAAACGTGGGGGGAACAAAGGGGCTATATAGGCGACCGTCTACCTCTTGGGGAAGAAGACATATAACATTAATGGTATCCGTTAACATCTCCTTAACCCCAATCCCCCTTGCTTGCCGAGCACCTCCCATCCCCTGCTTTTCCCCCTGCAGCCAACCGCAACCCACTCACAACCCCACCCCGGTCCCCTCTACCTCCACCCCCCCCAGGCGCTGCTCCCTGGGGGCCTGTTTGTTTCCCTGCCAGGGGCACAGGCGGCGGAACACTGATGAGGTGCTCAGGCCACCGTGAAATGCGCCATAACCTGCCAGCGCAGGGGCCTGGTGAGATTGCCGTATTTACTTTTTAATCTGGCCGCCTTAATACATGCGATAAAAACTTTGTCACATTAGATGGTGACAGATGGGCCCGGAGATGTTATTACTGGTCGGGGGAGGCAGTGGGGGAGAGGGTGCTGGGAGGAGAGGGTGTGGGCTGGGGAGCACAGGGCGGCGAGGGGGATGAGAGGGAGAGAGGCAATGCCCCCAATCACGATAATTTTTCATCACCCCAATTACATTGTTGAGTGCGTCTCGGCGGTGGCATGTGCACACCCAGTCCTGCTGCTGGGTAAAGAGCGAGGCAGAGAGACATAAATAAAGATAAAATGAGGTGCCCTAGGTCTTCTATCCCGCTGACTACTCCTCTGCCATCTCTCCAAACTGATGGAGGCCCCGTTTAAATGAAGGCTAAATCTTATTTAGATAAGAGAACTGAACTGCTGCCCGGGACGAGAGCATCATTGTTTGTTACTGATGGCTGGAGAGGAAGAGAGGGGAGAGGGAGGGGTGGGCTCGGGGTGGGGGGGAGAGTGGCTGGTCTTTGCATGTTCTTATGCTATAAGAGAGATTGAATGTTGTTTGTGTGTTTGCAGGGACCACATGCAGAGAAGATCTGTCACTATACAGATAGACAGGTACGGTTTTTGTTTTGTAAGTGTGCATTTGTGAACTGAGTCCCTTGGTAATAAAATTTCATTGTAGTATATCCATCCTAATGTTGTTTCCTATCTCGGAGCTCTTTGGCTGTGTATTGCATGGAATACAATATCAAAATATATTTGTTGTTTATAGCTTCACTTTATAGCCGAACATCAAACTGTGTGTGTGTGTGTATGTGTGTGTATGCATGTGTGTATTCGTTGCACAAACATTTTGTTTGAGCCAGTGAGCACACAGCACTGAGCTGCCTCAAGCAGCACAAGTTTAGCAACTGTTTTCCTTTTTAATTGTTGTGGAAATTAAATAAGAGTGTTTATGACATGAGTGTTGTAGGTAATGAGAGGCTGAGAGCAGCTGGGAGGCTACGGCCTGCGTGCGCATCATTAGGAGCTCAGAGGCTCCCAGGCTCCACGCTAGCGTAAGCCGCTAATGAAAAGAATGTAGTCACAGATCTCATTTTTCAGGCAATTCTTGTGTAAACTGGAGATTTTCCAGTGTATGCACAGTGGAACAGGGGCCCCACATAAATCACACAGGCTGGCTGCCTCCAGTGAAAGAAAGAGGGGGTTTGGAGCACATGCTTACCACACAGACATATGCTGCAGGAAACTGGAAATCTGCAGTGGCACAGCCAGAGAGAGAGACACTCACAGCACCTACACCTGTCCACCCCCCACACCCACTTCTCCCCATCTCTTCTAGCTCTCTATCCATCTCCACTGCGCTGTCCAACAGCCCAACCCCCATCCTCCCCCCTCTCTAACATCCCCTCTCTAACATCCCCTCCTACCCGCAGGCAAACCAACCAGCAACGCCTGCATGCAAGCCATTGAAATGGGTCATTTTTTAATTAAATACAATATTAATTACTGCGAGCATCATTACCGATATGTGAGATTTGACTAATTAGTGTAATAGTTTTGGAGTCACGCTCATTAAATATGAAAATTACAGCAGTAGAAAAGATTGGTTCCGTGATCAATCTTGTATGGACAGAGAGGAAATGATTTAGAGAATAGCTTTTATTGTACAATTAACTCCATTACAACCTGCCAGACAAGAATAAAGAGAGCAGGGAATTTGGTCGGTGCCGCTCGGTGTTAAGAGTTTCACACAAGTGCTGCCTTCGGCTGCTGGCTCTCTTCAAATGCAATCTTTTGCCTGTAACTAGATGAGACACTTGCCAAAGCATACAATACCCTCCAGAGAAGCCGTAGCCTCATCACCCACTCAATTAGGACAGCTGCTAAATGGAAGACTTGTTGATCTCTTCTATTTGACACCCTCAGAGTTCATTGTACTTTAGTTTGGCAGCTTTGCACTCAAATAGAAAAGCAGGTCACTGTCAGTTGACAGCACAGAATTGTTCCAGTGAACTGTGATTCATTTTCGAGCTTCATCTGAGCTCAAACGCTGTCTCTGGAAATGGCAAGTTGACCCTCTGGCACTGCCGTTTTACCATATCAAACACTACAAGAAGGGAGCGCACTTGCATAGGAAAGAGGATTTAGTCATCACACTGAGTTAGGAAAAGGCAAAGGGAAGAATTTATGGCAAAACTGTGATAGTAAAAGTGTTCATTATTTTACAGAATGAACAGTCCTCATGCTAGAAATAGAGTATGGATGATCTCCAAGGTGGCGAGTGGGCACTGGGCTCCGCTGTTGTTTGTGTGTATCAGGGTCCCTCTCCACCGCTCTGGTAAACACATTACATAGGACCACAGCCAGTGCATAAGAGCTGAACAGAGCTCCTCTATGTCCTCACCATGTGTATGACTAAACACTGAGCAACAGAAATTGGCTCCTTTGCTGGAGTGGGTTTTGTGTGTTTAGCATATCAAAGCTGTGAAAATAACCATGTTTGCGTTGCCTCTTCTCTTTCCAGGTGGTCTATCATATCTGGGCCCTCAGACCGGATGGCACGCGCTGTGTGTGTTGATCACTACGGCATCTGGGTAAGGGGAACACCCCTGGCTGGCACCGCAAGTGTGTTAGTTTCAATACAAGTGATGGCGGCCATGACAGAGCAAACAAGACACGGACCTCGTTCCAATGAGGCTTCTATTTTACACAAATGTGAGAATGGTGATAGACGGATGCCATCAGGTACAGTGCAGAGCATGCCCTTGTGATTATTGTTTCGTAAATTATTAACACACTAATTCACCAGATTAATTACTATTTCTATCAATAATTAAAATAATTTATGTAATGCATTGATCCACCTTCAATGATAAATAGTAAATGTCCTTTATAATCATTAATTAAAATATTATTCTTGTAAAGTGTTTAACAATCTATAATAGTAGATGATAATATGCACTCTGTAGTGAAACTCTCCATTGCTTATGACCTTGTACCTTGAATGTCTTTGTGAACCTCTGCTTCTATACGTATGTACCATAAACATTTTCCCCTCTTTGAATATATGCAATAATCCTATCGCCAGCCACATGAATACTGGCCCTCCATATTATTGTAATGCTAACCTCCAGACTGCATGCCTGATAGCCAATACTTTATCACAGCTTTGCCTTTTTTATGGGTCTGGTGTCTCTTTAAAATGATTGCCCCTGTTTTGATCTGATTAATTTTGTGTGAGCACAAACAATTACTTTTCATCTTTATCTGCTCAAGGAATCACCCCTTTTTATGGGTATCATTTATTACAGGTGGACAGCTACTTGTTTATTAGAATTTCAAGCAGCCTATCGCAGCCGAGATCTCCCGCGGTCTATATTTACATTTCAACTTCAGCTAAACAGGCATGACAAACACACATAGCGAAGGAGCGACCGCGGCCACACTCCATTTTCATATTGTCTCCTCGCAGGCCAGACGGACTGGACTTAATGCAAAAGTTCCTGACATGGTGGCAGAAGGTGCTGAGCAGGAGGGAGAGGAGGAAAAAGAGAGATGGGAGAGAAACTGAATGAGCGAGGAAGCAAGAGAGAGAGAGAGAGAGATGGGGAAGGTGGTGGGATGGTGAGAGCAGGCTGACTGAGTATGTATTTGAGCTTTCAGGTGAGTGTCCATCATTCAGGGGAAGAGGATGGGTTCATGGCCTCTGAAATCCATCCATGGCAAGGGGGTCTTCACAGTGAATATAAATATATGTGTGTGTGCCACGGCCAGGGCCACTCTTGACAAGCCAACAGCTGTTAATTATGAATTGGCCTGCAGAGAGGGAGACAGGCTGGTGAATATGCAGAGCTGAAGGAACGCGCAGAGCCCATGCAACACAAGTGTCAGACCCCCACTGCACCCGGAGTGGCAGGGGTTGACCCGGGTGTCAATCACTAGCACAGGCCGAGCAACAGGACAGGGATTGCTTGGAACTGACCCAAAAAAGTGCAGTTTGACTCACATGGAAATTTACTTTTTTTACTTGATGATAGCACAAGAAGGTTAAGCAAATACTGGAGGAAAGGGCTCAAGAGCTGGGAACCAAAATGGGAACTATTTCATCTCTATTCAATCTCCAATGTCCAAAATAATATTTCCAAGGGGATTTAGAGTGTCTGGATGTGGAAAGCTGCCAATCGCAGTTTGTGACTTCCTGCAGGCAGGTTAATCATGGTCTGAAGACCTAATGCAACTCACAGTTCACATCATGGATCAGTGCAATTTGGAAGTGTCACAATAGAAAGTGGATAACATTCATTTAATTAACATCTTTCTAAAGAACATTTTAAAAAGTGTTTTACAACAAGAGATGTAAAACACATCCATGATTTTAGACTAAAATTTAGACTAATAAGATTTGTATGTACTCGAGGGTCCCCTAATTGGGGGGAGCGGAACAATGCACTAATCATGAGAGAATATAATAATGCTGCAGATCAAATCAAACAGCAGAGCCTAGGCTACAAGAATATATAAGCCATTTTTACATGCACCAAACACAGCTCAAGCGCCAGCTAAATGAATTATCAAATATAGAAATTAATATAACGCCACCAAGTCAACCCACTCGCCATATTTCTGGCTATAGCGCTGTGGCACTTTATACAAAACAGACAAACAACCCCTCAAACGAAAGCAGACAGTCCACAGATTCAAACCATATCCATCAAAGCTCTCTAAAACCAAAGCAACAGCCACAAACAACACAAACAACAGCAAAAACCAAAATCGCTTCGTCAAACTATAGTCGTAAAATTTCTCTTACCTTAGCTGTTTCGTCGTTTGTTTATCGGTAAATCCACACCAGAAACAGTTAGCGCTACTTCCTTAGCCGCAATGCAAACAACTCTGGGGCTTCTGATTGGCTAACAATGCTGTCAATCTCAATTTGGCGGCTGTTCCTATATTCTATTGGCGCTTCAAAGGAGACGTCGATCACTGAATCAACCAATCCATTACGGAGATACAGCCTTGCGTTTCCACATACAGCTCCATACTAGTTTTATCGGCTTTACGCACAAGGCGCATGTGCAGAATACGCGCAGCGAGGCCGTTGTTTTGAATAATACGAAGCTTTATTGCGAGTCATTTTGTTCCTAGAATAACGGGAAATAAGTTAATTTACGTAGCACAGTGAATTTCACACATGGCACTAGGTTACCCATTATGTAACAAGCTGTGCCAAGATGTGACTTGGCCTGCACTGTCAACAATAAAACCTTTGTTCTGCTTCACTTTATCAGAGTCAAACTTTGCAGAGAATACAAGAAACGAGTGGCAAAGTTTAGGAGCCCAACAACCTCAAAGGCACAACCACCAAGCACTGATCAGAAAACCCACAGAGACCCACTGATGACATGTTATTGGGCTGTGGCAGCTCTGTAAAGTAGGTAGGAGTCTGATCATGCAGAGATCTAAATTATACACAAACATCTTCAACTACATTCTGAATTTGATTGAGTGTGAAGAAATTGTCTAAACCCAAACAAATACAAAGAGTTCCAGCACTTAACTTCTAATAACCGCAGTAAGGGGAGGGATTCTTAAAGCTTAATTGTCACCCTTAAAACACCACATATCTGCTTCCAGTCACTGTGGAGAGCCCCTGTGTGTACACACTAGCCATTCACAGTAGGACCAGGGTTAACAGGGCCTGTGCCTTTAATGACAGGAATATCTCCGGGAATTTTAATTAATTTTCCACTCTTAGCAGCTGAATCTGCGTTAATTTCCCCCTCAAGGACTTTTATAAATTTCATCATTAATAAAATCAGACATTCAATTAGTCCCAAAATCCAGATTGCCAACTGTTTCCTAACAGTCCTGGTCTGATTTTCCCTTTTTTATTAGGTTGGCTGAAAAAAAAGTTAAAACTAATTTCATTAATCTAATTGTCATAACTTCGAACCATCTCTTAATTAGTTCAAATTAATATGATTAATCACAATAATGACAAAAACTCATTCAATTACAGGTTTTCAATGGCAAGTGGATGTGTTGGGGGTGATAGGGGCATAAAGGATGAGGGCGGGAAGCAGAGCTGGCTGCGAGAGGCGGGATTGGTCGTGATTATTCCGATGACTGACAGGTTATCAATCATGCCGCACTTTTAATAAAGGCTGCTGGAACTTCAGTGGAAGGCCTGGCTCAGTTGTCTTCTTTCTTGTTTTATTTCTTCAAAATCCTTTGGAACTCTCCTTATTCCTCCATGAAATATGATCCTTCTTTGAATGACTTGAGCTGCACATTTTAATGAAGAGACTGGTGTGCATAAAAACAAAAATGGACTCATCCATATGTAAATAAAATGAAGGCAGTGCATATGATCATCTCCACCAGCCCATTATTGCAGAAAATTGCTTACGTTTATGCGCTGGAATGATATCACTTTATTTTCATTTGTCCGAGCGTTCGCTAAAGCTGCAGATGAGTCTGCCCCCTCTCTGCAGACATATGGATCTGAAAGATGCCTGCTGCGTTGCTTTCAATCAGGGCCACCGATCTAACAAAGCAGGGGAGCAGAAGCATGTCACCATTTGTCACATGCCACTGGGGCACAAGCTGAGCAGCAGGCGCACCCTCGGGTGTGTTAGGCCAGGAGGGAGTGCTGCAGCTGCCAGTCTCAGGCAGGTTCCCTCTTGTCTCATGCTGTCCCCCTGGGACCAGCCACCCAAATGTCCCCAGCCAGTTATCTGGGACGATTTGACCTGTGATCCACCCATCTGGATGGAAGGCTGCACTGAGAGGGCTGCTTAGCTTCCATCACCCTGAGGAAGCAGTCTGAGGATCGGGAGGCCCATCTGGGGATAGAGATCCCCCCTGGAGAGTCCAAACCTTGTAGTCCTAAAGACACCCCGTCTCTGTACCTCTCCTGGCTATTCATGCCTGCTCAATTCATTGCTCTGCCTCAGACATTGCCGCTTTGATCCTCTCACTCCTGAGCTATGGTGCCGAGCAGGGGAATTCACCTGCCACCCCAGGTAAAGTCAACCAAAGCCTGCTGGAGCGTTAAGCAAAGCATAGCATAGATACATATGTTATGTTTCTGTGACAGTGCTTATCATGCAGCTCAAGGGCTCCCATCCTTTACCCAATGGTTATATCTCACACAGCATTGGATCCATGTCCGATGCATATCTTGGCTGACAGCATAGTTGAAAGCCCGGAGCATGACAGACATGTAAAAGTGTACATTGTACACCCAAGTGTGCTGAGCATTGTACGCTGCAGCTCTTAAGTTCCTATACTCTGCTGTGACGTGTATTTACCAGTGGCATTGTTTGTAGAGCCTGGTGATTAGAGGCTATTGGAAGCGATGCAGAACCAGACAGTGAGCGGTGCCATACTTTCAGGATGCTGGGACCACATGGGGCAGCATATGGAGCTATTTCCTCTTCTCTCTCCAGGACTTTTTAGACATGTCAGTTGGGCCTTAATCATGCATTTTTCTGCATGAGAGGAGAACTGGAGTATCTGTGCCGAGCTGGCTTCTGTGCCCTGCAGTTCTCCACCAACCCAGTCAATCAATAGTGCCCATGCACCACTGTGTACACAACATACACTCATGCACACAAAGACAAAAACGAGAGTTTGATTCGGTCCCATTTAGGAGCCTGTGCTTATTCTGTCCATTATTCAGGCCAACATGCTTCAGACCATTTCCTTATTATCGTCATGTTTTTTAATTAGAGGAGAGTGGGAACTGGTGGATGGGGGACCATACCTCAATAGTTCATCCTCTGAGAGACTCGGGGATAAAAGGGGCATTTTTCAAGGTCTAAACCCACCCTCCCCTCATGTGCACCATCTCTAAGTCCCCAGCCACCCTTGAGAGGGAAGCACAGCCTTCCATGTGCATAAAGTTGAAATAAACTGCAGTCTGTATTTTCATTGGGGAAAGTGAACCCAATTTAAACGCTGCTCCATTGGAGATGAGCACTCTAGCGTACCCTAGCTGGTAATCTTGCCCAGATTCCCCCTTTGTGTCCTGCATTATTGTTGAAATAAATAACCTTTCACTGCAATCAGTGTGGGGATCTTCACTTAAATTATCGCCCCACAGATAGCTCACTCATGATCTGCTTCTATATCCATTAACTATCCGGGAAAGTGATTTATTGGTGAAGGGTAAGAAAAAAGGAATGAGGAGGAAAGCAATGGAGTCAGTTTGGTTAGACAATAGTGCCCTCTACTGTTTGCGAAGTGGATCCATTTGACAGAGGAGGCACTGTGGAAGCTGACACTGATAACATCTCCAACACTAATGTGCTGATGAAGTTTTGGAAAGATGTCTTCTAGCCAGGAGCCAGTTTAAATGACCCTCTGATTATAACCATCTTTAACTGCAATGGCCAAACTGAAGGTAGAGAGAATTCAAGCAATAAAAAACAAATCAACAATAGAGCATCAGAAAAAAAAGAATAAAAGCAACTGTCTGCTGCAAAAAGCACAGATCTTAGGTGCAACTCAGATGGAAGTATGTGCATGGACATTATGCTCTCCCTCAGTAGCAATTCAAGCCAGGGCTCCAGCACCTAACCCCCCCATTCATCCCTCCATCTCTGCATCCCTCCATCCCTGCATCCCTCCATCCCCTCCTCTGCAGTCCCTCCTTCCCCACACTCCTGTGATGTGTCGTTACACGCCTGGCTGGCTCCTCTTCCATGACAGACTGTTACTTCCTGGAGCGGAAACGCATTTGATTGTTAACATCTGGGCCATTACAATTGCAAACTAGGGCTCTGTACATCAATCAGGAAGTGATTTCAAAACAAAGAGACCGTCCTCCAATCAATCTATTGGGAAGCGGGGGCATTACATGCTCCTGTAATCCCGGCTAATTAGCGGGATAATGGGAATGAGATTTATGAATCTGCTGAGGAGAGTGGAGGTGCGAGGGCACACTCAAATTAGCAGGGATGCACGCCAGCCAGGGCTGCAATAAGGAGGGTGTGCTGTTGGTTTTTATCAACTTCTTGCTGCCTGGCCACCTTTGGCTCGGTGTCACTGTAAAGGGAGCATCACAGGCTAATGTACAGGCTCTGATACAGCAGCTGAACTTTATGTTAACATCCACCTGTTGTGTCTGCAGTGAGGATCTATTCTAACAAACTAATAAAACGTAGATGAAAAATATGCAACATATATTGGCTTAATATTAAGTATAGTGAAATAGGTCTATTCTCAATCTATCAGACAAAAGAAATCAGCCGTTTTATACTATGTTGCTGAATTTATATTAAATTGTATATAAAGGGAGGAATCTCCAACTAACACTGACTGGTTGATTCTTTGTCTTGTTATTCATATGTGCCAGGGACAAGAAAGTCAGCTCACGCACATGTGATGTTGGGAAAAGCAAGAGCCACAGATTATGAGGTTCAATACGGATGATATTTAAAATGTAGAGGAAAAAAATGGAAATAAAAATAAATACTTTCGGCACCCTTGGTCCATCCTTACGTTAGCTATGGCACCCACTTTGGGAAGCACAGCTATTGATGTCAGTCAGTGTTGATGTGCAGATAAATGAGCTCTTTGAGTGGTGTGCAGCACCCTGGTGACTTGGTTGCCTGCAGTTATATCATCCTCATCTGTTTCCCCTGAAACCTCCTGTCTTTCTCCATATTAGACAAAGCAAAAGAGACAAAAAAAATAAGGTAAATGACTGCAAGTGAGAAAAGGGCTGAACTTCCAACCTCACTCATCCACTTTCATCCAAATTTCTTCAGCAATATTTTCAACAATATAACAGAATCTGACAAAGATCCACACTTCTTTATTCCTTTCCCAGAATTATTTGCAGGCTGTTTGAGGGAGAGTGCATGTACAACACTGACTGTGCGGCAGTGTGTGAACGAGGCTGTGTATCCCTGGAGGTGGCTGCCTCGGTGCCACCCTGAAGCCTCTTCCTCCCCAGCGGCCCCAGGCCTGACCTTGCCCGCTGGCGGGGGACATCTCCCATTAAAGCAGCGCATTGTGATAAGGCCATTTCTTTTCCTTCAGCATCCCTTTAATGTCATCCCTGAAATATGAAGTCATTAAGCGATATTAAAACAGTGCTGACAAACTAATTAACAGAAGACATTATACGGGATGGGCTCGATTAATCCGCTTTAATTGCTCTTTTAAATGGGGGCTCCAATTAAAATTAATAAAGATTTACTGGTGATCACACCAAACTACACCAAGAAGTGGTTGTCTGAAGGGCAGCCTAAAGTCAGCGGCCTCCATTCTCAAGTTGCACTCCCTTTTGCTCCCTGCGCCCTCCCAGTGTGAGCCTGCCAAAAAAAAAAGCCTGTATCTATGAGCAGGAGATTAAACCGAGGGACTGTCCCAATGCCCCCAGTCCCCCAGGATCAAACATCCCCGAGTCAGAGAGCTCAGGGATGTTTGATCCTGTCTTTGTCTTTCCAGGACCCTGCTAAGGAGACACAGCCCCATTTTCCCATTGATAGTACACCAAAGGCACACACTGACTGTGCACAATCAGCCGTGCCTTCCCAACTCACAAATGTATAAAATATGATGTTAACAATTATAAAAGATTTCACAGTGTCTGTTTCCCTGAGGTCCTCGTTGAGCTGTGTTAAACCTACAGCTATGCCTCTACTCAGGGACAAGTGCACCCCCCTGTGGAAAGTTTTGCACAGAGCAGAATCCCTCTATTTAATTTAAAGGCTTAAATCACTGATTTATATTGTAGACTTAATTTTATAAGAATGTTTGTGATTAATTAAATGTGAAAAGAAATTATATATACAAATCCAAAAATATCATATTTACACTGTTGGAAATGAATGAATTGAGCCGAGCTGTGTGTGTTACAGCAGAGATTCACTAGATGATGCTGTTACTCTTTTCTCTTCATCCATCTCCAAGAGCTGAAGCATTTGATTTAATTTCTCTGAATATTGTTGCTAGAACTGAGAAACTACAGCTTTATCAAATCAGCATGTTTGTATAAATGTGTCTCTGCAGATGGTTAAAGACACAACACAAAGCATCTGCTCACACAGAGTGTTTTAGTTTGAATTTGATCACGTCCTGCAGCCTTTTGCTTTTCATTTCATCTTCATTACAAAGCATGCTTTGCTTTATCTGAGACTCTAATGCAGAACATAATTTCATCTCGTACTGTTTAAGTTGAGGCCTTGTCAGCCAGAGGCGGTGAAACAACTGAAGGCATTTTCTTTGTTTTCTTTCATTATATCAGAGGTGACCAAGTCTTGTTCAGACAATGTTACACAACAAATTAATTTGAGCAGAGCACTTTGGTTTCGACCAGAGGCATTTTAATTGAGTCGAGAATGTAAATCAATTTGCTGAAGAAGACGACAGATCTAATTGAAAAGAAATGTCTATTAAAAGATTAGTGAGGTTTATTGTCTCCAGTCTTTGTCATCAACCAATCCAACTAATGTTTTAATTTCCTTAATGTTATCATTTCTGATGTAATTGGTGCTTGGGTGCCTAACAGGTTTTCCAATTAAATGTTTTGGTTTTGGGCACCGACAATGTTATCTCACACAGTGACACGAAACAGTGTACTTTTATAGAAGTGGATCATGTTGTTCTGCATGCTTCTCTGTCTTTATTCTTTTATTCTAAGCATGAAATTAGCTGTAAGCGTGCAATCAGGGTATTTGTTTGCTTGATACTTCAACACTGTTCGTTCACAGTGAAGTAAATGATTCAACATTTACTCCACTGCTGTGATTTTCCAGTTTATGTTGAAGGCATCAAAAGTAGCTCATCTGTGACTTTCGTGACATCACCAAATTTGTGTGTGTGTGTGTGTGTGTGTGTCAGTGTGCTTTGAGTGGGTGCCTGGAAGAAAGCGTCAACGGGTTTGTGGAATTTTGCTTTGGTGGCACAACTGCGATATGAGGTCACCTCGGGCATTAGTCATTAGGAGGGAATGCATTGTGGCTGTTTTTAAGACATGGCAGTTGTCTGCATCCGCAGCGGCCACACAATGAATGCAGGCCTTAGAAAGTTGACTTGAATTGGCTTCGGTGAACAATGTGAACAGCATAGTTTGGGGGACATTTAACAGCTGGCTGCTGGACGTGGATTAGAGGCACCTTAGGGGCTTGGCTCAGTATTTTCATAGGGAGAGTTCAACATTTGCAACCAAAAACAAAGCATTTACCTGGTGTGTCTTGTGTCTTTAAATGTAAAGCATGTTAATGTGGCGAGTTCTTGCAAAAGAAAACGTTAACGCTCAAGTTTTATATTATAATTTAGTGCATCTTTAATTTCAATAATCATCCAGTACAATGTCTGTGACTGAAATATCTGAAAATGATTGTACTTTACATGACCTTTATACATGATAATAAAACCCATGACAGTCACTTGCATTATTTCCACATGCACATTCTGTCAAGCCAATAGTTTACAACATAATTATAGAACATTATGCGACATACAACAGCGGCGCATGTACATTTACACAACACACACAGCTATGAAATGAAATGGAATTCAAAGCAAAGAAATACTGACGGTAATTGCCCCCCCTCAAAAAAACTCTTCCAGTTCAACTTAATCAGGCTACGCTACAGTTGAGTAATATCGAAAAAGCATAATGACACTTTGTAAACATTTTTACACACCTACAAACTCAGTTAACACTCAAAATGTGTTGAGGCAGATTATATAAGTAAACACTAATAAACAGAAGAAACCACAAGAGCATTAATATTTATCTGCTTGTTGATAAAAGTAGAACATACAGCATTTTATACTATAGATCAAATGGTGTGTGTGTGTGTGTGTGTGTACGTGTGTGTGTGTGTGTGTGTGTGTGTGTGCATGTGGGTGTTTACAGATCTACAAAATGATTAATTATCCAACATCTACATTTCAACATTTCACATCACTAAAATGCACTACAAGAAAGGATGAAATAATACTGTCAAGCGACTAACTTCAATTCCTTCACTGTTCTAACTCTCCAATTCGGTCTATAAATAGGAAGATGTCTTGAACTCCTCGGGAACGTCGCTGTCCAGTTTGCAGATCACCTTGTATATGGCCTTTTTCCAAGAGGGGTCTGAATCTTTGGATGCAGAAATGGCATTGTAAAACTCATGCAAGGTGATTTCAGCCACCTCCAGGAATCTGTCCGGAACCTGTAAAAGAAGGCGAAAAGTGGAAACTTGTGAGTGAAGTCAATCTGGTTAAAACCTTATTCTAATCGCGAAAAAGCACCTCATGTAACGCTGTGTTACAATGCGCCTTCAGTTTTCGAGTCAAAAATATATGAAATGAAGACCTGTAGCGCAATTCTTCAAACACTCCAACTGATGAAAGGGAGCTTCATCTCTTTGTTCTCTGCACACATACAATAAATGCAATGCTGCAATCATTAACTTTCATTTAGAGGCCTCTTTGATTAGCTAGTCTTGTTTTCTTGAACCTAAACTAACCACTGGTGAGCTTTCTTGCCAGGGAATCTGTTAGAGCCAGTCAACAAAGCAAGATTTTGAATCCCATCAGGAATATGGCCAGGAGCTGAAGATTAAAATGATTTGATGCAAGAATTGAGAAGGTTGCATTTAGGTGTAAAGGTAAGATAATTGTGGTTAAGTTAGGATTTTGTGTTGTTAAAATCGGGGTCTTGGGAGTCTATGTTCTAACTCTCACCTGTGGTTGTGAGCTTTGGGTAGCAACTGAAAAAAAGAGATTGCAGATACAAACAATGAGTTTACATTGGCTGGACTCATTCTTAGAGAGACAGGGTCAGGAGCTCGGAGTCAAGGAGCCAGCTAAGGTGGTTCGGGCATCTGGATGCCTCCTGGTCCCCTTGAAGGTTTTGCAGCGTGGTGTAGACCCAAAACACACCAGATGGATTATGTATCTTATGTATCTTATCTGGCCTGGGAACGCCTCAAGATCCCCCAGGAGGATCTGAAAAACATGGCTGGGGAGTGGGCCGTCTGAACTACCTTGCTTAGTCTAGCCCCGGATAAGTGGAAGAAAAAGGATGGATGGATGGATGGGATCTGAGAGCGACCTATAACTACAACAGGATCCATAAAAAGTGTAGATGCAAGGGGTGCTGGGAGAAAACCGCCCTGCAGCCCTTGTTTCCCATCCACTGACCGGTTAGCACAACAGTTGTTGGCATAAGTTATTTTTCTTTCCCCTCATCTCCTGACACAAAAGCATCCCTGGGAAAGGAATGTCTTGGTCCCAAGGTAAAGAAAACGGTCCCGTCCCTTTCCCACCGAACGGCCTTCTCCCTCGGAATCCACAGCGTCTTTCTCAGCATTCCGCATCAGTAGCAATCTCGGCCTCGCTCAGGCGTACTGGTCCTCTAATCCTGAGTTGTTTTAGTGGGATTTTGCGGCTTCCTCTTCCCACAGTTTGATAAAGCATCACTCTGGAGTTTAGATAATGGCTGCAAAGGCCGGCCAGCCACAGGTGCAGTGTGACAAACAGGTCAGCACACGGACATACGTGACCGCGGCTACACGCTGACAGGAGGACATACTTCAGCAGGTTAGTAACTGCTGTGACCAATGTGTCGACTCCAGCGCTTTAAAGGAGTAGTTTGACATTTTGGGAATTACACTTCTGGAGGAGAGTTAGATGAGAGGACTCTCATGTCTGTCCATCTCATTCCTGTCCATTAAAAACTGTATGGATTAAACTAATCTATGTGATGAGTGCGCTCTAGAGTTGGAGTTCACAGATTTTGTTACTTTTGAACCGAGTCAGGCTCGCTGTTTCCAGTCTTTATGCTAAGCTAAGTTAACTGGCTGTTCACTGTAGCTTCAGATTTACAAATAATTACACACAAATAAGCATATTTACAAAATATTTTACATAATATAAAATCTTTGCTTTATGATATAGAGTCTACTTATTTCCTCTAATTATACAGAGACAAAAAGTATAGTTATATCAGGTGGAACAGAACTGAAATCAGCATTTTTGTATAATCTATAATAATCTTCTTCCTATTTAATAAAAACTTTATTAATCGGTCCCAAAGTGTATGTACATAATGACAGCAGCACCTCTTTTCACAAAACCTCATAAAAATCAGCTCGAATAATCTCGACACCTACAATACAAACTGCAACATAAAAGAATGAATGACTAATGAGTGACACTTACGTGGAAGTCATTGGCTTTGTTGTAGTGCATGTTCAGTGCCCGGAACAGCTCTGAGTCCCTGCTAACTGTAATGTCTTTGACATCACTGATGCCGTCAACGATGGCCTGGCGGGCGAACTTCTCCATCTGGATGTAGTAGAACTCCCTGAAGTTACTGAACCACTTGATCAGCTGAGAGGTGATGCAGCGGTTGAACTGGAAATGAAGAAAAAAAAATGCTTCACTTAATACCATTCATAAGTTTATAGTGGAGGATTAAAGGGAAGTCTTCACAATAATCGGCTGAAGTGTCGCTGAGCAAAACAATGTAGTAGTAGCTGCAGAAGTGCTTCTCTGACCTTTGATCTCTCTGTGAAGAAGGCAAGCGAAAGATCATCCTTTTCAGGAAAAAGGAAATATGTAATTTCAGAATTCAATTTCCGACTTCAATTAGAGTGTACAGACATTTGAAAATATTAATCTCCGTGCTTTTAAATTAAAAAACCAAACCCTGCATAATTGAGTGAAAACCTACATTTGGTACCTGTAGGGCAAAATGCCACCAAATGGTCTGTCACTCTACGCAACATTAATTGCTCTGATCCTTTCCCACCAGTGTGTGGGGTGAAAAAACATCTGTCAGGGCTCTGTGTGTCTAAACTCAGTCTTGACATTAGTCTTGTTATTCTATCTCCTCATCCAGAAAGACAGAAAAAAATGCCTAAGGGCTGGGCAGGCATCAAAGACGCTTCTTCTCTCTGGTGTGGTGGGTGAGAAAGCGGCAGCATAAGGACAGAAGGAAGCTTCCCTCTCATTGACTCGGGCTGATAGGATGGAATCAGACACTGGGATTAGGCGCTCTTTTGTTCAGTGCCACTTCCCACCACAGGACTGTAAGCAAGGAGGAGACGTTCGCAGGGCTGCAGCAACAGCATCCTCCCCCCTGACCCCGGGGGTCAGAGCAGATTGAGGGGCAGGGGCCCGCACTGGCTCAGAGATCCAGGGCTGCGGTGGAAGGAGAGGAGATAGGAGAGGGGATGGGAGAGGAACTCAAGAGGTGTTGGAGAAAGCTAGGAGCTTGTGATATGAGCAGGAATGAGATAGCGTCGATGTTGGAAAAGACTAAAAAGAAAGGAAAGTGGGATGAATGGGATGAGAAGAGCCAACAACAGGACGCAGATAAGGAGACAAGAGAAGACAAAAAGAGGAGATAGAAGAGGAGGCATGACACGAGACCAAGGCCAAAATACACAGGATGTTGTGTTTAGGGCCAGCTCACCGCCGCCTGGTTGCAGCCGCACAAGTCTCTAATACCAACTCTCTGTTGACACTCAATAGTAATGCCTTGCCTACAGAGTCCTTTGTCACTCCATTTGCTGACTGGAGTGGCTTTTTTAAAGAGAGAATGCCGCTGTATCTCCCTCTGCCCCCAGGACATACTAGCAGCTCAGTGGCTTTGTTATTTAAACCCTCTGCGTTTTTGTTTCTCTCCTCCGACACACTGCTGAATTTTTCTGTCCCAAACACACACTGACAAGTCGATACCGCCGAGTCAAACGCGGGACAAACAATCTGACACGTTTAAAAAGCAACATTTTTTTTATATAGTATGTAAAAAAAAAAAACACACCTTGACATCAGGGAAGAAGGTTTTGAGCACATTGGAGCTGGGGTAGCGGGTGTAGAAGAACATCAGCTTTGCCTTCTTCAGATGGCTCGGGGTGAGACCCTCCTGGATGTTCACGTTTAGGTTAAGGCACAAAAGCTGACAATTAAAATACAACGCACAGCATACAGTCCTGTGCAAAGTGATAGCAGAGCAGAGTATTGTGTTGCTTCAATCTTCAGCTAAATTGAATTTCCCTAAAGAACAGCTCTGCATTAACCAGGGAGTCAATAATGACCCTAACATGTGCTTATTGGCAAAACAGAATTACGAATTAGATTAGGGATTTTTAATTAGAGAGCGATGCACTTCATGCCTGGCAGTTAAGACAGCTTGTTTTGAAATGTTTTGAAAGAGGAGCTGGCCTGATTTAAAGACGACATATGTTGCGGGAAAAACCCTGCAAAAATTTGGTCAAGCGTTACAAAAAATAAAAAGCTAAGAATCATATATGTTCTAAACTCTTTCTTTGGTTGTGTGGTATATTTATAATAATTTAAAGGGTGTAAAATTATTGTTCAACAAATCCAGCATCGTACATCACAACCTGTTTTTCCTTTATTGCAAATATGAATAAATTCAATAACTTCTCAAGTTTTCCCCCTATGGCAATGAAGACGCTCCGGAGCATTTCCTCTGTAGTCCAACCACCATGCCTTAGGTCATAATATTTCCTTATCAGGTCACCACACCATACATTTTATTAGGGAACCCTACCTTTGAAATAAGGAAGTCGGGATGAAAGATTTATGTGGCATTGTTCAAAGAGAAGCACAGCTCTTTGCACTGTAAAGATAAAGCGAAATCCTGAGAGGCAGCACATAATATTCCTCTCTGATGCTTTGCGACAGGAGAATCGTCAACAACACTTCTGCGACTATGTAAGGATGGGATGTTTTTTTAGCATCATTTACATTATAATGAATAGTAAAGAAATTATTTTGTGAATTAAATTAGGCAGATGAATAAATATTCTAATCATACTGATCGTGGATGTAAAAATTTGTCAATGTCCAAACAATGTCCAAATTTGTCCCTGAATTGAGCAACTTATTGTCAATTTCTTTGAGTTCCTATGAGACAAAAATGCTGTTATCTTGCACTCAATTTCAATCATGTACATTCTGACAAAGGTATCCAACAACAAATGCTCAAGACAAGAGCTCAAGTGTTATGGTTGGGAGGCACTTTTGATTTCCACCAGCACTCAGATGTGACCTTTTAGATGCACCCCTATCACTCTGATGATGGAGAAATAGATCCTGCACCTTTTCAAGTCTGAAAAAACGACGCTTCCTGAAACAGAAACCGATGCTTTCTCTGCCTTTGAAAAATTGGCTTTTGTTCCTGGCAATTCTTATCAAAGCCTTGTATTCCTTTTTATTTGTCTTTTTCTAAACTTAAAGTCATTACTCTGCTCAGATTAAAGAAGACGCTATAATTTTCTGTGGGGTTAGCGAGATCAAAGAAAAAAATTCTCCTTGAAGTTTGTTACTGGAACTGCCCATGCTGCAATGAACCTCAACCAGCCATTGGAAGAGCTGAAATATAGAGTTTGTATAAAATCAAAAGGTAAATACAGTATATATAAGACATTATCAAACATATCCTGCTGTAATGGGAATTGTACAGAATGTGATATCAAGGTTTTTACTGCATTTTTTTAGTCTTGAGTTAATAAATTTATAATAAAATAAAGTGCTGTAAAATACTGTAAATGCATCACAGCCCTCTCAACCTATATATGTCAAAAACAAACATCTGACTATTATCTGTCATTTAAAAATATGCTTCTTGATCCTACATCAAGAAGATGCAAAAAAAAAAAAAGCAAAGCTGCTCTGGCTAATATTTCTTTTTTTGTTAAGTGAAAGGATATGTTGAGTGACATGTAGGGGTTTCGCTCGGCCATGCTCTGCAGTTCACCGCACTCGATCTTGACGTGAGGGAGACACAGATTGTCGACCGTCACTGCCCCCAGGGCGGAGGGACGAGGGTGGTGGCCGAGGTGGCTGGACGTCACCTTGGACCTCATGGCGATGGTGTCCCAGGGCAGGTCCACTGAGTCTGGGGAGGTGCGGTCCATTGACGGGGGCATGCACGGGAGGCCTCCAAAGTTGGAATGTGGCCCGTACTTGAGGAGATGCTCGAGGATCTGGCTGTCGTGCAGTGGGGTGCTGTAATTGAACTGAAATGGTGTCTGGTGCACGGGATAGGGCCTCTTCACCGTCGGGGCCACTGAGCTCAGAGGGGTCACCGCCGGCTTGCGGACCACCAGCGACAGCGCCTCTGTCTGGTCCTGTGGGCTTTGAGCCTCAGAGCTTTCATAATACTCCAACGAGCGGGGCTTCACCGCAGCCTCCTCGGCCTGGGGCTGCTCCTGGGTGGAGCCGGCCTTCTGGCTCTTCCTGTCGACACCCAGGCTGATCTCCATCTCTGGAGACGAGCACATGCGCTGCTGAGGGGACAAGTCCAGCCCTGTGGAGGACACCTTCTTGAACACCCTGTCCACACAGTCATTCACAGCCCTGGAGAGCTCCTGCTTCAGGGTGTCTTGCAGGTTCTGACTTTCTCTTTGTTGCACCAGATAACCAACGACTTTCATCCGGTCCTTACACTCTGCAGCCACTCTGCTGTTCTTCCTCTCAAAGTCATCTTCAGTGCTTATGTAGTGTGATGCTATGCTTTCTTCCAGAGTGTCATGCTCAGCCACTTCTGCCTCGTCTCTGTCGTCGTGTTCAGGGTCTTCCTGGTTGTAAACTTGGAGGAACTTTTCCTGGAGCTGACGCAGGAGCCTTTGCATGCTGTGGAGCTGCTCTTTCAGCTTGTGACACTCCTCATCCTTGGTGTTGCAGTTATCGCTGTTGCTGCTTCCAGGTCTCCTGTTTGTCGGTCCTCCGACGCTGTGCTCCTGATGCTGAGGCAGCCTCTGTTTACGCTTGTTCTCCCTGTATGCTTCTCGGGCCTCTCTGGTGTCTCTGGCATCTGTGTCAGACCTCTCACTTTCTCCATGCTGCCTGCTGTTGGGAGAACCTGCCATGACCCTGATGATGTTCTCCACTCTGGCCCTCTTGGCCTGCAGGTGGTCAGTCATGGCGTGCTCCCCATCCGGGCTGGCTCCTGTAGAAATGAGAGCGGTGGGAGAGGCAGCCTCCACCGTGCTGTCCTTCGAGGAGACGCTGCTCTGGTCCTCCTGGCCGGAGTCAGCCGCAGCGGAGCTGGAAAGGTAGAAATGGCTTTCATCTAGTGCCCTCTTGTTGTGGATTGTCTTGCGGAGGAGCTGAGAGATGATGGAGCCGTTGGAGTACGAGGCCAGAGGCTCGTCGTACATGTTCCTGCGGAAGCAAGGCAGCATGACATCAGGTTTGTCGTCCTCCAGGCAGCCTTCACGGGAGCTGTGCATGTTCTGGTCGGGATGACTGAGGTTCATCCTCACTGAGAAAGCTGGTTAAGGCTTCAGCTGCACGCGATGCAGAATCAGAGTGGAAACAAGGATCTGAAATGACAGAAAAAAGGAAAACAGCTGAGATAATAAAGAATGAAGAAAACATATTTATATTTCATAAAATGTATGCCCTTTTATTCATCACAAATTATATATTTGTCATTTTTATACTGCTTATTTTCCTTTTACATTTCAAAGTAACACAATATCTATTAAACAGTTATGACAAGAGCACGTAATGTCTATTATTATATTATCATTCACTTACTTCTAGTATATTAATTAGTAATGGAATATTATTCAATGAATAGAACAGATGCATCATTCACATATAATTTTGTCATTTGTAATGTTTATGAAACTTTTTAGTTTAAAATTATTGCATTAGCAAGCAAATGATAGAATAACTATGATATAAAATTTTAAAAATATTTGAGGTTGCTCAGTCCTGTAAAAACAACTCTTAAACAGTAAGTGAGTGCAGTCTTTTGTATCATTTCATCTCGAGGTTGTAATAATGGTTAATACAAAGGATAAAAAAAAGAACAATTCTGATATACCCATGAAAGTAAATTTGAGCTTTTGAAAGCCACAGACCATGCACAAGAAACGGCTCTGTACATACATTATTTACAGGTGAAAATCTCATGAAAACTTCTTTATTTTTCACAGCTTTTTATCTTAAGGAGCGATCAAGAGACGATCTTCAGTGCTGAAAATATAAAAGCTCAACAGCCTGATTCTGCATCGTTCCCTTTAGGAGTCAAATTTTTCTGTGCTGTAACACAAACCATACTCACACAATGGGCTGCAAGTGCATTGTTGAACTAATTAAAAATACTTCTGTGTGTACAAATGAAACAGAAGAGATTCTATTTTATATTTCTACACAGGATAGTATATCAGTCTCACTTATGGTTTTATTTCTTACTATTATTATTAATAAATATTCTACCAGAAAGACCAAACACTTTAGGAGAAAAACAAACAGACTCATTTATCCCTCAAAGCAAATCTTTTAATTCTCCTTTAATTTGTGGAGAGTAATTTCAATGTTTCTTTTGCTCTTTAGAGTTTGTAAATTTCCTACAATATAACAGACTGTAGCTCTGAAGAACATAGAATTTACAGTTGCAATTATTATCAACTTTAAAACTAATTCATATAACAAACCACATCAATTGTAGGCACAGACTGGTTTGCTTTTACCCATTAAAAATAAAATATACACCATCCCAATGAGCAAATTAAATATGTTTGAGCTCTAATACTTGAAACATCCACTTAATAACAACTCAAATAAAAGCTCACCAACATGTGAGTGTAAAAGCATGGGTGTCAAAAAAAAAAAAAAAAAAACACTCAAGAAAAACCACGAGACTGAAGTGCTGAGGTTTCCTAAGCTGGGCTGCAGACATTTGTTCACTCCTGAAGTGAAACACACACAGAGAGAGAGTGATGGGACCTTACCTGTTGCGCCGGGACGCGGTGGATGAGCTGCCGGCCTGCGCGCACTGTGAGCCGGACAGCAGCTGTGCGGGAGGGTCGATGCATCAGGCGGAGCCGGGGCGTGGCCATGTGATTGGTTGGTTGCACATCACCCACATAATGTCAAGAGGTGGAAAGTGTTTGCAAGGTGATGTGGTTGGAAGGAGGGATTTAGGCGTGAAGCATCAATGACGAATATCAAACAAACTGAAATGACTTAATAAAATGAATGAATAGTTGGAGAGTTTGGAAATGTTCATTAATAAGTTTGTTCTATCATTTATAGCAACTTATAGAACTTGAGCATGATGTTGGCTTATAAATCAATAGACTATTACTAATTGGTCCAGACACAGGATGAAACTTAAGCAGGCACACACACACACACATACACACACACACATAGTGTCAATAAGCAAACGCCCACTTACTTTCATTATAGATCAGCTTTTTACTGATTCTATCTTTACATTTTTAAATGCAATATTTTCAACATCTATATATCATCATGCACTGTCACTATCAATATGAATCCTTGAAGCCATTCCATGTAAATCAATTTAATATTGATTTCTTTGCACTATTTATTTTCTATTTATGTTGTTGGTCATTGGTTCTATTCTATATTTATATTATATTATAATCATATAGTATATACACTTATTCCTTAGATGTGTAGGTTCTGATTCTGATTCTTAGATATGAGTGAATACCTGTAGACTTTATCTGTATTCTATTCTATTCTATTCTATTGTCTGTTTCTACATTTCAACTAACTTTAAAGACAGATTAAGATAAAAGAAAGATAAATCTGTCTTTATAATTAGTTGAAGGAGCACCATGTTTACACTGTATCTGTAGTGAATGTCTCAGTCACCAGTGCAGAGGGGGTCAGACGGGCCCACAGTCAGGACTCCCCCCTCCCCCCCTCCACTGGGAGCACTTGGTTTGTCCCACACTACTTCCTGTCCTGGCTTGTCGGCGCGACCACAGTTTCCCTTCCGCTGACAGGCTGCTGTCATACAGCCACCATGTTATCCCATTCCCGGTGTCTCACCAGGAATTTTGGCCGTTCCTTCTCTGCCATCCGCCAGGTAGGCAACAAGCCGATCACATGTTGTCGCTGCCACTCTCACCAAAGCTCCTCTCTGCGGCTGAAGCCGCTGCTCCCGTCTGCTCGGCCGGAGCTAGCATTAGCATTAGCATTAGCCGGCGAGCTGCTGTAGGCCACGGACAGGCCGTAACACTGCGAGCCAAGGACAGTATGACACTTCCCCTCAGCAGTCGGTGCTGCAGTCTGTATTAAAGTTAAATACATTGTCGTCAGTGTCCTTGTCGTTTTGACATGAAAGTTGAAAAGGTTTGATCCTACACTGAAAGTGTCTGCTCCATGTGAACTTATCCAATAATATTTATGTAGCTAGCAAGAGCACGCTAGCTATACTAAGCTACTTGTAAGGGTAGGTAAGCTAGGCTAGCTGTCATGTTGAGGTCATGTTGTGATTGTGGTTAACTTGGTGCAAGTATAAATTTTATTTTCGTTTTCATTTATAGTGTAACTTTCTGTAGCTGCTGCGTTAGAAGCTGAGTCAGCAAAATCAAATATCAATAAAGTAGTAGTTGATGTCTAATTATCAGTCATTAAGATTAGCAGCAGATCACTAAGCCTTAATGCAGTTCTTTAGTCAGTGGCCCAGTTACAAATATCTTTCATGCATCTGCTGGTTTAGATCTCATGCAAAACCACAGAAGCCACTTGTATGAAAGCTAATTTCATTTATTGTGTCAAAGGTCATCCATTAACGTGTCGAGGTGACCTTTGACCTACAGCACTGATTTCTCCCCTTGTTGTTGACTCCGTTGCAGTTTATGCACAATTGCAACCTTCATGGATATTCACTCTTAGAAATAGCCATTTAATTTGTTGTGAATGTTAACTCATGAGTGCATATTTTCCGTGACATTTGATGCTTGTGAAAGTTGAAGAGTTACTATTCTGCACTTTACTTCATTTAAAAATTTGCAGATGTTTTGTAATGAATGACTGCATCTTTTCACAGGGGAACAATGTGTTAGCGCGCCGGGCCACGGCAGGTATGTGTCCCAACTGTTCAAGCATGACGTCTTGAATCCCAGTCTTTGATTTGGGATAGTACTGCTGCAAGAACTTATTAACACATTGCTGTTGTCTATTTTCCCACAGCTCTATCAGTTAGCCATTCTATCCCTTTCAACAACACTGTGTAAGTACATTAATGTATATTAACATTATTTGAAGAATTTTAGGACACCATAGATCTGATGAATGAATTGTGTATGATTGACAGTCTTGCGCTCATCAGTCATCAACTTTTCCACCGATACAGTGTCATGAAATTATTTATCAGTATCTCTGTCTATTAATACAAATGTTTGATCAATATTGGAATCATCACTGGCATTGGCTTGATAAATTAATAAATAAATAATAATTTTGTCATTGTCAAATCATTTTGTTGTTGTTGTTTCTTGTCTGATCTTATGCATTTTTTTCTCTTTCCTTCAGAAAATCTGATCCCCGGTCCAGCGTCTTCCAAATCCAGTACTTCAGGACCTCTGTAGCCTACAGTATGTTTGTGCCATCATGCTTTTCATTTCTGCAGTTATCTGAATATGAAGCACAGTCACTGATGTGTGGAGTGAAGACATGTATTTCCTTTCACTTGTCTTCGTTCTCCAGGAGATGAAGTTGTCACAGTTAAGACCCCTGCGTTTGCAGAATCTGTCACAGAGGGGGATGTGAGGTGGGAAAAAGGTAACTCCTTTTATCAATAACTGTTTGTTGCCTCTGGTACAGACACCAGCCAAATCACAGCAAAGCTAAACCAGAGACAGTTAATTAGTACCTGGATGCTAAAACAGTTTTCTCCTTACAGCTGTTGGAGATACTGTTGCAGAGGATGAAGTGGTGTGCGAAATTGAGACTGATAAGGTAAAACTAAGTAAATGTCACGCACTTTGTTTATCTTTGCTGATAATTACTTAGCTTTGCTTACAGAAGCGAAAGCCTTCAGAATATTTGGTACAACATGAAGGAAAGAATAAGACCATGTTATTTTTCCCCCCAAAATAGCATTAAAATTTAGCCTTCTAAATTTGTATTTGTTGGTGCAAGAAAATTGAAAATCTTTTCTAAAATGTTTCATTTTCTTTATTTCTAGTATATAGTCCTGATTATGAATAGTTTAATACTGCCTTATAAAATTGGAATAAAAACATTGGAGCTGTGATTATAGTTAAGTTTGCACTGAAATAAATGCATGCATTCATTAGGCAACAGCCAAATCACAATGTACACACAATTTAGAAAATAGTCAAGGTTTTGAATTTCTGTTTTAAACTTGTGATTATTTTGACTTTTTAAAATCTTTTCTCTGCTGTCAGACATCAGTGCAGGTTCCCTCCCCTGCTGCTGGGGTGATCGAGGAGCTTTTGGTCCCTGATGGAGGGAAGGTCGAGGGAGGAACTCCACTCTTTAAGCTTCGAAAAGGAGGTCTTAAATATTGTATTTTTATTAAAAATGTACAAAAAATAGTAATATTGAAATAATAGTCTAAAGTCAGTTTTATCCTAACTGTTCACTCTTTGTCCTTAGCTGGTGCTCCCAAGGCTGCAGAAGCTCAAAAAGCAGAGGCCCAAGCCGCTGCAGCCCCCCCACCACCTTCTGCTGCGCCTCCTCCTCCCCCTCCACCTCCTCCCACCTCAGCTGTGGGCCCCATTCCCACCACTATGCCCCCTGTGCCACCTGTGCCAGCACATGCTATGGACACCAAACCTGGTTAGTTGTAATGAGACAGACGGTCTGTGTCATGTGAGAACTGTTTTGCTTGACATCTGTGCTCTTGACCTCTAGCTTACATGATTAATCATTGTTTGTCTTTCTGCAGGCAGCAGCTTTCACCAGTTCCACTAAACTGATGTCAAGAGATACTAACTGCTTCTTTATGTCTTTTTCATAGTTTCAGCCATCAAGCCCACTGTTGCTCCAGCTGCACCAGCAGCCCAAGCAGAGGGTGCAGCTAAAGGAGCCAGGACAGAGAGCAGGGTGTGAAAAAATCACTTATGTCTAAATAATATATATGATGAGTTTTTTAGATTTGGTCTAGTAGAGTCGAATCAGAGATGGGAACTTTTTACTGTTTCTGTTAATTCTCAGAATTTGTTTTTTAAATTTAGGTTAAGATGAACCGCATGAGACTGAGAATTGCCCAGAGACTGAAGGAAGCCCAAAACACCTGCGCTATGTTGACTACGTTTAATGAGGTCGACATGAGGTAGGAAATTCTAAATTAGTTGGCCTACATTATTAAGCTCGCATTGCTATTTTAGATAGTAAATGTGAAATGTGCTCTGCTACTTAAACACATATAAATAGAAGCCATTGAAGGGAAAAGACAGACTTTGTATAGCATAGGGATCGAAATCTGTTCAAATATTTTGAAAAACATGTTTGTAAGTGTGCATTCCTATGCAATGCATATACAGTATGCACACTGTATGTATGTTGTGTTAAAAGCCAAAGCAACACTTGCACAAATGGTTATAGATTAGAATCTGCTCAATAGGAAAAGCTTTTTGAAACCCGATATCCTCTTAAACACTGGAATGTAAATATTTGGTCGTAATGCCATCTAAAACGAAGATAAGAATTGTTAAAACAGGTTTTATTAATTTACAAGGAAATGTTATTGTCTGCACTTGCCCCCTGTGCTGAAGAGGACACTTTGAGGATTTCTTTTCCCCGCAAATGTGTGGTGTCAGCTTTCAGCTATTCAGGGTTTTCTATGTATCCTAATTGAATTGACATTGACGGTCTGGAGGAAGACTTCCCAGGCTAGGGCTCATCTGGAGCCGAAGGAGCTAGTCAGAGCAGGAGGCTGGAGCATCTGTAGGGGCCCACAGAGACCTGTGCTCTGAGTGGAAGAGCTGCTTCAACCGATATGGGCTTTTATGACAGCCCAATAAGATTTACAGGCTCTAGAAAGTGAAGATTTTTATCGCTTCTTCTCTCCTTTCTCGGAGAGTCTGTGTCTTGGGAGGGGCTAATTATGTTAGCAGAGAAACCCTAGAGCTTCAACAGGGTTAGAGACAGGAAAACAAACAATTAAAAAGAGAGATACAAGAGAAAAATGAGCAATGGTGAAACGATTAGCAGGCCAATTTCAATAGCTTTAATTCACCATGATCTGTAACAGCATTCTTTTATAGCCATAAAAATGCATAGTTTGTTTTTCCTTCAAAATTACATTAGATTTGTATCTTTCGTAACAGGGTTACAATATTTGACACATATTTTCTATTGTATCTCAAAGTTTCAGTTTATACATTGAGGCTTCTATTTACATGTGTGACCTTTTTCATGCAGAAGCCACGAATCGTCTTATTTTAGCTAATAAATACCACTTTATCTAATGAACATCCATAAATTGCTGCTCTGTTTGTTGTACTTTAATAAAGCAGTAACCGTCTTCAAAACCTGTGTACGTGCTCTGCAAGTATAGTCAGCCAATCAGTTCTAAAAAGCACACGTGATAGAATTGAATTTCAGTGAGTCACAGGTTTGACATCATGAACATAAAATTAATGATTTTTGCATTAACTTATTCTGAGATAATGACATTAACAGGCATCTCTGTAGTTTTCATGTTGTATTGTGTATTTAAGTTCCCAAATCCTGCTCGTGTTTTAGGCCCACTGTTTTATGTACCATAGGCTTCGATCCCGCTTGTTGCCTTATTGCCAAATTGTTAGTTGATCCATGCATTTTTTTTTCTGTTTCCCTGCAGCAACATCACTGAGATGAGGAAGAGTTACAAAGACGCCTTCCTGAAAAAGCATAACATCAAGTTGGGCTTCATGTCTGCATTTGTGAAGGCCGCTGCGTACGCTCTGTCTGACCAACCTGCTGTCAATGCCGGTATAGATTTACCTTCAAAAGCCTG